>JAPDNY010000015.1:22794161-23394161 GCA_029375565.1 Gekko gecko
TGCATAAGAAGTGTGTACTGCACTGTCCATGAAGTTTTACTGCTCACAAGTAAATACTTCTTTACACAACAGATGATTAAAATGGGGAATTTGCTGCCAGAGGATGTAGTGATGACTACAGTCATAGACAGCTTTAAAAGGGGATTAGATTCATGGAGGATAGTTCTCTCAGTGGCTACTAACCACGGTGACTAAAGGGAACCTCCATGTTCAGAGGCAGCCAACCTATGAATACCAGTGTATTCATCGGGGAGGTCTCAGCCTCTATGTCCTATTGTTGGTCATTCAGAGGACCTGGTTGGCCACTGTGTGAAACAGGATGCTGGACTAGGTGGACGACTGGTCTGATCCAGCAGAGCTCTTCTTATGTTCTTGGGAAGGCCTCGGCCTCTGTTCCCTGTTGTTGACCCCTGTGTGTGACAGGATGCTGGACTAGATTGACCACTGGTCTGATCCAGCAGGGCTGTTTTTATACCACCAGTGCAATGTTCAGGCTCCTAACCTGCCAGATCCATGTACTGGGAGTGAAGGAAACATTTTGCAACACATCATCTATGACACTCAAAGCCAGAAGGCTGTGGCATAGGAAGCCGCTCTTGACCAGTAGCTTCTTTGCTTTGGGTCAGAGGGGGGTGGGGAGCAATTCCCAGCAGGTCTGAACTGGCCTAGCTCTTTCTCTCTCTTTTTTTCATGTGCACATTTTGATTTCCTTTTTGTTCCTTACATAGGCACCAACTGAAAGACAGCTGAGATACAAAGAGAAAGTAGCAGAGATGAGGAAGAAGAGGAATGCAGGGCTGACAAAGGAGCAGAAGGAAAAATATATGGTACGGAAGCTTCCGCCTCTTACTCTCCCCAGGGAGTTGGGAGTAAGGAGATGGGGCATCCCCTGGTCTCGTGGCTTTCGCATCCTCTACAGAAGAGGGACAGTCTTAAATTTCTCAGTTCAACTGATACTGATCTTCCTTACAGAGTTGTTGTACCTGTTGCAGTAAGTCTTTATTTATAGTCTTTATCACTGAGAATCAAGGTGGATTAGAGGATATAACCAGTGCAGTCAGGCAGCATAGGACAACCAATGACCTGTGTGGTAGGAGCAGGATTACAGAGTTACGGAGCCATGCAGACTATCTGTCTGTCTGTCTGTCTGTCTGTCTGTCTATCTAATCTATCTATATTTGCATATATAGCCTGCCCATCCCATAAGCAGGCTCAAGGCGGGTAACATCATAAAAATTATCTAAGGTAGATAGGTATATGATAAACTATACAAGAAAGTGGATTACAAGATAAAGCCAGTACAATAAGAGCAGGTGATACCTACAATAAACATTGCACTGAACTGTTCAGTTATACAGGTGCCCTCCCAGCCTGTTCATTCCACTATAGTGCCAGTCTCTCTCCTTTTTTTTTTTTTTTAAATTGCCTTCTTGAACATTAACTTTTCACACTCTGCAAAGTGACAGAAATGTAGACGTCTGTGTGAGATCCTCAGGTGGGCTCTTCTGTGGGGTACAGTTGGCAGTCGTTGTCTCAGTTAAGAGCTTGGGGTTATTCTGGATTGTGTGCTCTTACTGGAGAAGCAAGGTAATGCAAGCACAAAAAAGCAATTGTACCAGCCTTCTTAGCTGAGAAGATACCTCCCCACACACACACACACACACATATCTGGGCTTGACTGACCAGGCCACACAGTTCCATGCTATGGTTACCTTGAAACTAGACTACCATAACATACTTTACATGGGTCTGCCCTTAGAGACGCCTGGAAGACTCCAGTTAGTGCAAAATGTAGCAGCATAGTTACTGTCGGTCACCAGATGGAGCATGCATTTTACACCCCTTCCCCTTCCCTTGAAACAATATTTTTTAATGTTCTTTTTTATCATTGCTTCAGGAGCACCGGCAGACCTATGGCAACACGCGAGAACCCCTTTTAGAGAACTTGACCAGTGAATACGACCTCGAGCTCTTCCGCCGAGCACAAGCCAGAGCCTCCGAGGACTTGGTAAGTGGGGCCGGGGGGTGTGTGTTCTGGGAGACCTGCACACCCGAGTTCACGTTCTAGGCACAGAGTGAAATAAACCTTGCTGCTTTTGAGTATGAATCACTGCAGCGGGATTTTCATAAATGTTTCAGTCAACATTTGTAGACGTGAGCAAGGAAGAAGCGCCAGGCTCTGTGTTATGTTCTCGCCATATGGCTTAAAACAGGTAACAGCCATCATGTGCAAATGAGTTAGGGTTCCTTCCAGTAAAGGTCTCTGCTGTCCCAAGTTTTTGCATAGAGTCGAATGTTAAGATAGAGAAGAGTGGAGAAACAGGCAACTGATGCTATAATTATTGAGCTATGGGCATTCCCCAGCCAGAGAGAGCTCTGAGGAGAGGACAGGGAGGGAGAGGAGCAGAGACACAGGAAAGGTAGAGGTCCCATATGGACCTTACACAGACCCTGTGTCTGATAAGGAATATCGTCACCCATCGATACAGGGATGTAACAACATTTGGAAAACAAAGTGAATCGAAAGTGTGAACAGTTGGGAGCGAGCAGTTAAGCAAAAAGATTGTGGAAAAATGTGGAATATAGCGAGAAGGAACAGCAGTAGGTCGGAGGCTGGGATTCCTGTCTGGAAGGGCAGTACGCTGGGGTCCATCTGCCGCTGAAGGCCACACTTTGGTCCTCCATACTCCCATCTCCTCCTAGGTCTGTCCATGTGGTTCTTTTGTCCCTTCCTCGGGTTTTTCGCCTGCCAAACTGATCACCCAGTGAATTCAATTTCGCTTCCCTTTCTGGTTAGCTAAATGGACATCTGGGGGAATTTACCACTTGTGAGAGTGTGTGTTGTTCCAACAAAGGACAAGTTGCCTTTTTAGCCAGTTGCCTTTGGGCACTTCAGAGAATCACAGGAAAACCTGATAACACCATAGAGCCCACGATGTGCCACTTGATGGGGAGTTGTTTATTTGGAAACAACTTGGCTGCACGTAGAGCTTTTAAAATATTTCAAGCAGCACAGAAGCCGCACTGAGTGAGAGCAAGCTTGGAAAGAGGTACTGTAAGGCATTACGCAGAAAACATAACACCATCAACAGTCACAGGGCAATTGAAAATGGGACCCCTCCATTTCATGTGAAAGATTTGCAAATTAAAAGAAATTCTTAAACTGGAAAACATGAGCCACCTATGTAGCCAAGAGCTTTGATAGTTTCTCTCTGTGGTGACAGGATTTGTCAAAGGAACCCCTCCCCTCCCCTCCCCTCCCCCAGTTGTTGTCTGGAGCCTAACTTTTAAACTGTGATACCAGTCTTGAGATGCAGGTTTGAGAATTCCTGGGATGCTTGTTAAGGAGGTAAACCCAAAGGAACCTGCAGCAAACTGTACCTCAGAAAAATATGCTGGGTAGGAAAAAAATCCCCCCCCCTTCCCCACCGGAGAAAGGTACAGGATTCTGGTTTTTTTCCTGGTGGGTGAAAAATCACCTTCAGCGGCATAATTTTGAATTGGGGTGTGTGTGCCTGCAAAGGAGTGGGAAGGAAATAATCAGGTTTCCTCTGCGTGCCCTTCGTCTGCTCTGATGCAGCTGTCCCCACCTCCTAGGGTTTTTTTTAAAAAAAGTAAATACATACAGAAAGCACCGGAAAGAATCACCGCACGTCATGCAGCTTGACCCAGAGAACCTTCAGAAGCCAAATTGTACAAAGAGAATGCCCTCCCCCACCCCAGCCCTGCTGCATCAGACCCCAGCACTACTTGGCCGCTGTTCAGAGGCGAAGAAAGCTGCTCTCTGCCTCTGTGGCTTCAGGGCTCGAGCTGAAAAGAGGCCGAGCGCACGCAAGAAGATGAGTGTCAGTTTCTCCGTGGCGCTGCTTTCGCTCAGAATAAGCCTGGCTGCGTTTCGATCTGAGCAACATAAGGAGGTGTCAGGCATCCCAAGTGTTTGCCCGGGGTGCAAGCTGACGCTGTCCATCTCCCAGCTCAGAGACTGCCAGAAGTCCTGAGGCAAAGGAACGAATCTGTTTTCCTGTCTGCTCAGAGCTCATTCGCTGCACGCTTTCCGTGGCGTGCCCTCGGGCTGCAGCTTCAAGGAGAGATCAGAGGCACTTCTGCCGGAGAATACCGATCAAGCAAATGGAAAGAGGTTTAAGTTATCTTCAAAGGGGCCGCTGTGGTAGAGAATCGAACACCGTTCACCTTGGAGGACTCTTGAGAGCGGGCTGCCATCTCTGAAATCCATTTTCTTAAAGGGAGCTTGACGCTAGCTTTATGTCTACCAGACCAAGGGGCTGATCCCACTTGATTTTGGTGAAGGAGGTTTTGTGTGGAGGGTGGGTTGCTCCCCCCCCCCCGATTTGTGTCGGAATTCATTTTTCAGAAGCATTTTGCCCTCCTATATAGCTCAGGATGTGGTGAGGGAAAGCATCGGCTGGCCCATCAGGCTTCCATATGTCCTCTCCCTGCTGCTGCTGCTGCTGCTGCTCATGATCCCAGCTGCATAAGGAGATAGCCCCTCTGGTGTCAGGGTGTTTCACATTTATGTAAACATGTTCCTTGCCGGACTACTGAGCTCAGCAACCTAGTTTGCCACAGGCAGCTCGTAATGATTTCAAGTTATATGTGTGTGTTTCTTTAAATGGCTGGTAAGTGTCAGAAGAACAAGGGGGGGTGAAAGAGGGAGATGAGTGAGTGAGGTGACTGGCTGGTGACTGAGAGTGTGTGGGCGGGGCTAGGAGGGGTGTGTGGGTGGAGAGAGAGAGAAGGCAGAGTGTTCAGTCTGAAGTCAGCAGCTGTCAGTTGCGGTCAATCCACACAGCGTCTGAGAAGCAGACTTCTAATTAGAATCATGTAAAAGTGCTGTGGAAGGAATTAAAATTCTAAAGGAGGAAGAAAATATACTTAAGGGGGCATATTAGGCAAAATCTAATATAGTCAGAATATTTTAAGAGTGTGTGGGGAAAAGCTGACAGAGACCTGAGGAAAAAGGGAAAGCTTTTACCGAGCAACTGAACAAATTCTTTTACCAATAAAGTTTTATCTTGTTTATTGTTAACAAAGAGTTATAAGCTGTTTAAAATATAAGAGTCTCATCCTCAGAACCACATAGTCCAACAAAAAGGAGCCTTAGAGCTTGGGCACAATACTGTGGGAAAGGTTAATTAAAGACTGGAATTAAACTCCTGGTGGCAGCGTTAGGTACTTTGGGAGAAAGAAACAACAAGAAATTTAAAACTACAGCACACCTAACCACACAAAAGAGAGGTACAATGACACACCCCTTTCACCTTTAACAAAAATAAGATGCTAAATACACACACACACACACATCTTGGTAATACCATTGAATTATTTTATTTATTTAAATAAATAATACCATTGTAGCTGTTCCTGCCTCTCTCTCCCTCTCCAGGGCACGATTTGAAGGAAGGCAGGGTACACCTTTGCCAGTAGGGAACATCTTTGCATAATTTACCCACACCAAGATGGCATATTCCGAATTCAACTTCTTGACCATTTTCAGCTTTGATTTTACATGAAAAAGCAAGCTTCTAGCCATTAAAGCTTAAAAAAATGCTCACATTCGGGGTTAAATGTGTGTGGATGGGGCCAGTGTTCGATGTGCTCTATAGCTCCTTGCTTCTCTTTGTGCTGGGAGGAAGAATGTGTGAGATAAGCAAATCCCTAGACATGTCTTTTTTTTCTTAATTTTCATTCCCAGGACACAGATTCCAGTTTTTCTTTTTGCTTTATTTTTCGTGCTAGATTTTTTTTAATGGAAAGGCAGGAATACCTAAGAAGCAAACCTGCATTGTCTCTTTGCATTCACAGGAAAAGCTGCGACTTCAGGGCCAGATCACAGAAGGCAGCAACATGATCAAGACCATTGCCTTCGGCCGCTACGAGCTGGACACCTGGTACCATTCTCCCTACCCAGAGGAGTACGCACGGCTGGGGCGTCTTTACATGTGCGAGTTCTGCCTCAAGTACATGAAGAGCCAGACGATACTACGCAGGCACATGGTAAGCACTTACAGCCATTTCCTGTGAGGCAAACTCATGCATTAAGCTTAATAATTGCAAGGGTATCAGCTTCACACATACATTTTTTTCTGGGGCCAACTGCAGAGTACAAAACCGGGCATGCCAGTTAGGCATAGTATTGCGAGCCTGCGTGCTTAAATTCTTTCCAGTCTTTTTAAAAAAGAAAGAAAGCAGCCTTCTGTCTGACCTGGTAAAGCTAAAACCCTTCTCCTTCATGAGCTAGATATTCATGTGCGGAAAGTTTTTATTATTATTGTAATTATTGCTGTCCAGTCGCAGCCGACATATAGCAACCCCGTAGGGTTTTCAGAGTAAGAGACAAACGCAGGTGGTTTGCCGTTGCCTGCCTCGGCATAGCAGCCGTGGACTTCCTTGGTGGGCTGGGCTCCCATTCAAATACTAAACAGGGCTGACCCTGATTAGCTTCTGAGATCTGATGAAGAAGAAGAAGAAGATTTGGATTTATATCTCGCCCTTCACTTGGAGTCTCAGAGCAGCTTACATTCTCCTTCCCTTCCTCTCCCCACAACAGACACTCTTGTGACGTCGGTGGGGCTGAGAGAGCTCTGAGAGAACAGTGACTGACCCAAGGTCACTCGGTTCTTCGGATTACAGTCCGCTGCTCTTAACCATTACACCAGACTGGCTAGCCTGGGAAGAGATCTCCCACTGCAGTCTTGAATTAGAACAGTCCCAAAAGGGCTTGTCACCAATGCTCCCTCTAAGCTGTGGAGCCCTGGTGAGCGAAAATTCTACTTGGTGAGCTCCTGGCGTTAAAGTTGTGAGCGGGCGATCAGGCTGCTGCATCGATTAGTTTGCTCTGGAGCCCTCCCTTCCTGGGCCGAGACAAAAATGCTTGAGCCGGAGGCTATAAAGCTGTGAGCTGGCTCACCCTAACTCAGCTTAGAGGGAACACTGCTTGTCACACAGTGTGTCTGAGCATTGCAACTGAGTGTTACAAATCAGATTCAAATCTGCCTTACGTGGAAGCTAAACAAAGAGTTGGCGAGAGACCCTGTGGGATCTCCCCTTGTGACTCTTGAATGCAAGCGCACACATTGAAGCAGCCAGACTCCCCTTTGTTATCTACAGGTCTGCAGTTTTAGATCAGGGAGGTGGTGTGGTCTTGTATGGGTCTGTTGGTATCCACAGAACAGAGCGGTCATGAGTGGGAATCAGTTCTAGGTTCATCTTGGGCAAAGTAAGGAGGCATGTTGTGATTTTGTCTTTTTAAGCTGCGGGGGTCTAGTTTTCTTGGGTTCAGGTTAGAGATGTAAAATTTCCGGAAATTTTGAAGCTCGGAAAATTTTTCGGTTTTTTTCTTGATTTTGGAAAAATTGGGAAAAAATGCTGCATTAGCACTTCTTTTTTCTTTTCCAGATTGAAAGTCATTCTATTACTTTAGGAACATAAAATATGACTATGGACAATTTTACTTGGCGTGAAATTATCACAACTAGCATGTTAAAATATAGTGTATCCAAACAATTATTACAAACAATTTACTTTTTAAATAATATTTATTTGTAATTGTAACAAACGGAGCAACAATCTCCCGAACTGTTTACTAGTGTACGTGAAACAGACCAAAAACCTCCGCAAAACAATTTTTAAAAATCCAGAAGTGATAATTATTCATATTTCCTCATCACAGTATTAAATAAAAATAAAAAACCCATTCTCATAAAAAGAATTGAAGAGGGGGGAAGTGTATAGGAGGGAATGTGGGACTAAGTTTCAATGAATGGGCATGAAATTTAATCAGAATCATTTTTCTGAGCTGTAATTATCAGTTTCAGTCTCTGCTTCTACAGCTACTCTGTTGTGTCTGTCCTTATCATGTTCCATAATCAATTTTTTTCTTTTTTCAATTTTTCCAATTTTTCGAAAAAAAACAAAAAGGGCTTCAGGAAAGAAACAGAAAAAAACTGCCCCCCCCCCCCGAATTTTTCCAGTCTTTTTCCGGGCCTTCATGTCTCTAGTTTGGGTCAACGTTCCTTCTAAGCTGTGGAGTCCTGTGAGCAAAAATTCTATTTTGTGAGCTACTGGCATTAAAGTTGTGAGCGAGTGATTTGGCTACTGCATAAATTAGTTTGCTCTGGAGCCATCCTTCCTGAGCTAAGACAAAAATCTGTGAGCTGAAGGCTAAAAAACTGTGAGCTGAAGGCTAATAACTGTGAGCTAGCTCACACTAACTCAGCTTAGAGGGAACACTGGTTCAATTCTTTCTCTCTTCTCTCAAGGTCTTTTAATGCCAAGGGGCATTTTAACTATCTTGAATTTCTCCAAGGCCACAATATTTATTTAATCACACACACCCCTGCCTGTCTGCTACTCAAGGCACTGTACAGCTTGAAATAATGGTTAGAATACACGATTCAGTTGCGAAAAGGGTCAGTGTAGGGAGGAGGAAAATGAGTCTGCAGGATTTTTCCTGTCTCAATTTCCCACCTTTTGCGTTGCATCAGGTTTCCCAGGGGGACTGTAAAAAGGTTTGAGGTTATACAATATGGACCTTTATTGATAACAGAAGGATAATGAGGTTACTTGACAGTAACGAAAGGGTTTGCTTTTTAAAAGTGAACAAGAACAAAGTCTCCCCCCCCACCCCAAGGAAACATACAGCTGAGCCATATATTTATCATCTGGGTTTCAAACAATACATGCTTAAGGTAAAAACTCTTTCTTGGGCAGGTTTAAAAAATACTGTGCTGCTGCATAGTTATACCCTAGACCTGGCAAACTCTGCTGGAGTGCTGTAACACCCCTTTTAACGCTCAGGTTACCCAGACAAGGGACCTTAAGCAAAATGAGATCCTTCCCCACATCTTTAATTCACACGCCTGCTAACCTAACCCTTCCTTCTCCCTCACAACTTCTGACTCTTCAAAAGCCTAACCAACTTAAGCTCTCCCTGTCAAGCTCTGAGTTCTTTCCCAGTACCCACATCCTCTTGCCTGCTTTCAGGGCACTGTTCTCATTCACTCTTGCATTGCAAGGATCAGTTTCCGTGCTCTGCCTGTCATGGAGTCCCTTTAAGGAACAGACTCTTTCATAAGGCATTTAGATAACAGAACCAGGGGAGATGGTTTGGGCCGGGGAGTGGGCTGGAGCCAAAGAGCAGCTGGTCCTGACAACCTGAGGGAGACACTGTTGCTTGTCTTGCCTTTCCCCTTGATACGATCAGGTACGAAGGCTCTTGAAAACTTATCCACCTCTGGCATCTGTTTCCCTCAACTGCTGGAGGGAAACCTTGAAGTACACCCGGGGTCCATAGCCCTTTTGAGCTTGTGGGAATCTTTGGAATTCTGACACAGGGTGGTGGGTTGCCAGCCATCAGTGCTCCCTCTAAGCTGTGGAATCTTGTGAGCAAAAATTCTACTTTGTGAGCTACTGGCCTTAAAGCTGTGAGCGACCAATTTGTCTGCTGCATAAATTAGTTTGCTCTGGAGCCATCCTTCCTGAGCTAAGACAAAAACGTGTGAACCAGAGGCTAAAAAACTGTGAGCTAGCTCACACTAACTCAGCTTAGAGGGAACACTGGTTGCCACCACAAAATGGGCGCCACAGGAGGCAGAGCCAACCACAAAATGTCAAGCAGTGAGGTTATGCATAACTCTAGCAATAACTCCTCAACAATTCAGGCAGAAGCTCTGCTTAAGAAGATGCCTCTTAATCTGCAGAAACCCTGCTGGGAAAAGGCCACCTGGCCCTGCCCATTTTCCGAAAGCACTTGGTGGTTGCCAAAAAGGGTGTCGACAGGCACTGTGGTACCCATGAATGCCATGTTGGGGACCCCTGAAGTACCCAGTCCAGCTGAATTCAGGGACCTCTGATTTGCCACTAACGGCTTCAGGTGGGTAACCATGTTGGTCTGAAGCAGCAGAGCAAAGTTTGAGTCCAGTGGGGCACCTGTAAGACCCACAAAATTTAATTCAAGGGATAAGCTTTCGCGTGCAAGCACACTAATTGGGTAGCCTTTAAGAATCCAGTTAAGTACTTCGTTTCCTTTGGTTTTTCACTGGAGGACTTAAGAGTGACTCACTTTCTCTGGGTGACTCCAGGTTTCCCCTCCTTTCGTTCCCAAGTACTTTGGCAGGAAAATGGAAACGGACGAATTTTGGCAGAAACAGGGCCCACCTACTTCCTCCCCTTGGCTTCTGAGAAGGAAAAGAAAAACTGCCTGTTGGAAGCGGCAGGTTGTTAACTCTGCTGATCTCCACTCCTGGTAGCAGCCAGCGCCCGATCTGTGCTCTGGCTGTTCATCGGGCATAATGGAAAAAATGGCTTTTTAGCTGAGAAAGAATGGCCGGCGTTGTTTTCAGAACTGGTGGTTTCCTGGTTCGCAGGCCCGTGTGGAAGGATCATCATGTGCAAGGTAACCTGTCTTATGGTGGATTCAGCAGAAGACATTGTTTTGGGGTGACCCATAAAACCATGTCAGCCTTGGCACCCCTTTTTAAGATAAAACCTCCATTCTGCAAACCTTTTAAAAACCATTTTGGTTGTCAGGGCTTCCCACAGGCAACACAAGTTTAGCGAGGACACACTTTCTGGCGGAGCTCTCTAACCTTACTTGCTCAACTGCAGTTCCCATGGTTAGATGTTAAGCTATACTACTGCAACGCTGTAGTCTCTTGTAGTGGAGGACTTGGCCCAAGAGATGCATTGTGGAAAACTCACCGCAGCTGAAGAAACTATTTTTTTTACTATGATATTTATAGCCAGTTCCAGTTGGCAGCAGAGGAGAGGACTCGAAGCAACAGGTTTAAATTACATACAGAAAGGTATCGGCTGGATATTAGGAAAAACTTTTTCACGGTCAGAGTGGTTCAAAGGTGGAATCAGCAGCTGCCTAGGGAGGTGGTGAGCTCCCCTTCACTGACAGCTTTCAAGAAGAGGCTGGATGAATATTTGTCAGAGATGCTTTAGGCTGGTCCTGCATTGGGCAGGGGGTTGGACTAGATGGTCTGTATGGTCCCTTCCAACTCTATGCTTCTATGATAACCTGCTCTTCTCTCTAAAGGGAACCCAGGTGGGCTTACATTGTCCTCTCCTCCATTTTTATCCTCACAACAATAATCCTGTAGGGAGGTTAGAGTGAGAGAAACTGACTGGTTCAGGGGCACCTGGCAAGCTTTTATGGCAGAGGAGGGATTCTGAGCTACTCTAACCACTGCACCATGTGGCTATCAAATCTTCTGGCCACCTTTGGCATGGGCTTCTGCTCTCTGGTGTAGGTACAGTGGATTCTTCAGCATTGCTGTTAGACATCACAGTAGAGTTTCATGTGGTTCCATACAAATTCTGTTGCCTGTACAGTCTGTTTCTTTTCTGTTCCCTGATGTCCACCAGCTGGGGTGGGATGGAACCAGTAACACGGTGACCTACCTACTCTGGTACGAAACCACATTCAGGTCAGCGGTTTTGAACATCAGTCCCCCCCAAATATACTATGACTAGAAGAAGAACCCAACGGCTGCGTTATGGGCAACCAGTTAATACTGCCAGTTCATAACTATTCTTGGGAACAGTCAGAACAGTGCACCTGTCCTTCTGTGCCTGTAAATTCCGGACTTAAATTTGCTTTCAGCAGAGGCAGCCTCCTGAAAATAGCTTATCTTTAAACCGCAGAAGAATTGAACTGGTGCCAGCAGCCTTTGTACTAAAACACCTGCTCGGCTGTAGCTCAGTTTGATGGCCTTGTTTCTGCATGTGTTCCTGTCGTAGCGAGGCCTTTCTTTCAGAGTTAATAGCAAAAGCTCATATTCTCTAGCACTTTTCCTAGCGCAGCTCTGTTGTTTCAGTGACCCTTACAACTGCTTTGCGAGGCAGGCCAGCATTGTTCCCACGGAGCAGATGCCCGGGCTCTGGATGAGAACGAGCAACGGATGGCCACTTATAGTGCAATACTTAGCAGAGCTATACCTTTTTAAGCCCATTGACTCTGGTGAACTTAGAAAGGTGCGGCTGGGCTGAGGGTGATGTTGTAAGGGGGTATACAGAAGTGGCGTGCAGTTTTTAAAAAATCCCTCCCCACCTCATACGTGTTTGTGCTGACTTTGTTCTTATTTGTCCCGGCTGGGATTGATGCCTCTCTTCATCCTCATTTACTGTGCTACAGGGTAGGCTGGCCACGACTTGTTATGGGGCTGCAAGTGGGCATCAGGCCAAGGGTCAGTGGACAGGCAGGGTGTCTGTTGGTAGGGTTGCCGACTTGTTGACCAGGTGAAGAGTCTTAAATGGCACATTTTTCCACATTGAACCTCTGTTAAAGGGACAGGACATTCTTCTCCCATTCTGTTGGCAGACCTAGCAGGGAGGAGATGGGGCTTGCCTGGGCCCTCCAGGTCAGACCACCCTGACCTTTAAACTGGTGGTATAAACTGCTAAATTGGCATCCCTGATCTGTCTCCTTCTGGAATGAATGCTCGGTTCACCTGGATGCCCTCTAGCAGTTCCGTGTTCCACTTCCAGAGCAGCTTCCTACAGCAGATCTCCTGCTGACTCTGGAAGAGATTGACAGGGGAGTGGTGCACTTTGAACCAAGGCCAGTTCACCTCCTCTTTCCAGGAAGCCTGTTGCTAGTTGACTGTCCCCAGTGACATCATGTTTAATTACACATGCATGTCTAGGCTTGCTACCTGAGAATCTGCACGTCTGGCTCAACCTGTGCCAGACTCCTGAAGTGGTCACAGTTTACTGAACTGCCCAGGACCCTCATATCTTCGGGATTGCCTCTCCCAATACGGTCCTTCCCGTCTTCTCTGATCTTCATCTCAGCACTTACTGAAGGTCCCTGGTCCACGAGGTGTCTGCCTTGTGTCAACAAGGGCGAGGGCCTTCTCAGTGGTGGCCCCCATCCTCTGGAACCAGCTGCCTGAAGAGGTGCGTGCCCTGTGGGGCCTCCCTGGGTTCCGCAGTGCATACAAGGCGGCTCTTTTTTGGGCAGCCTTTGGGTGATTGTGATCTGCCAGGGAGCTGCGCCTTCACCATCCATGCATCCTACCCTGCTTGATAATGGATAGATTTTCATGGGGATAGATTTTTTATCGTTTTATAGTTTAAAAGTTTATTTGTTGTTATCTTTTTTATTGTTTTTATCGGGTGCATTTTGTATGCTGTTAGCCGCCCCAAGAAGGAGCGGGATATAAATTTGATTATTAATAACAATAATGATAACAAACACATCCCCACTACCGGCCCATTGGCCACAGTGAGTTGACTTACAGCTCACTCCCCCTGCCCTAGCCCCCAATTGTAGATAAGCTCCAGGCCTTCGATCTCTTCCAGTTTGGTGTAGTGGTTAAGTGCGCGGACTCTTATCTGGGAGAACCGGCTGTGATTCCCCACTCCTCCACTTGCACCTGCTGATGTGACCTTGTGTCAGTCACAAGCTCTGGCACAGCTGTTCTCTCAAGGACAGTTTCTGTCAGAAGTTCTCTCAGCCCCACCTACCTCACAGGGTGTCTGTTGTGGGGAGGGGAAGGGAAAGGAGTTTGTAAGCCGCTCTGAGACGCCTTTGGGCAGTGAAGGGCGGCGTATGAATCCAACCTCTTCTCTTCTTCTTCTTCTTCTTCTTCTTCTTCTTCTTCTTCCTGGTGGATCAGGACTTGCAAGTGGTTCTCAGCTTGAGTTCGAGCAAGTTGCATCAGTGGCATTACCACCAAGTGCATAATATGGTAAAAGCCCTTCAAAGTGGGTGCCATGCTTGAGCTAAAGGTGGAGCCCAACTATGAGAAGACTGATGGTGGAGGGGCTGTGGCTCAGTGGTAGAGCCTCCGCTGGGTATGCAGAATATCCCAAGTTCAATCATGATCATCCCCAGTTGAAAGGATCAGATAATCAGTGAAGAGAAAGGCTTCTTCCTGAGACCCAGGAGAGCTGCTGGCTCTCTGAGTAGACTACTGACCTTGATCAACCAATGGACAGATTCATTATAAGGCAACTCATGTATATATTTATGTATGGGGAGCTTTCTGATCAAAGGCTGCTCTGCCCTGACCTGGACCGCCCAGGCTAGCCTGATCTCATCAGATCTCAGTAGCTAGGTAGGGCTGACCCTGGCAAGTATTTGGATGGGAGACCTCCAAGGAATATCAGGGCCAGGAGGCAGGAGCAGGCTACCAAGCCACTTCTCTGAACTCCCAGTAGGAGTTGCCAGAGGTCACCATGACTTCCAGGCACAGGCACACACGCACACACAAATGCAAAAAGACCAAAGAAGAGAGAAGAAGTGGCTACTCTTACAAACAGATGTTTTCCCGGAGGCAGATACCAGGCCTGTGAGAATGTTTTGACTATTTTCACCTCTCAGTAAGAGAGGCAACTGGATGCTCCCAAGCAAAAGGCCCGTATAAAGTAATGATAGGTGCCTGACCCATTCTGGGAAAATAAAAAAAAAACATGCAAAGAAAGCAGTGGGCTTCCGGGTTACTGTCTGCTCAGTGATCTGAACTCGCTGCCTTCTCTCCCGGTTATTTTGCACGGTTCCGTCCTGCACTTCCTCCACAGAGCTCATTGAGGCGTTCCTCCTGCCCATGTTAGCCTCGCAACAATCCTGCGAAGTGGGCTGTGAGAAAGGGACTGGCCCAAGATCTCCCAGGAAGCTTCCTTGGCCAACTGAGGATTTGAACCTGAGTCTTACAGATCTTAGTGTTTCTTTTTGTTTAGATAATTTATACCTGCTCCCCTCCTCCCCCCACCCCCGTGAGAGCCACGAGGAGCTTACAGCATAAGTCTGCCTCCCTCCGTTTTGTTTTCACAACGACTTTGTGATGTAGGTTAGCCTGAGAGAGAGAGAGAGAGCGACTGACCCAGAATCACCCCGCCAGCTTCTGTGGCAGAGTGGAGATTTGAACCTGGGTCTCCCAGATCTTGGGCCAGGCGACTCACTCCATAATACCACTGAAGTTCAGCTGGTCCTTCTGTATATCGGGAGGGAGGGAAAGGGCTTCCCACTCCTCCTCCTTGCTTTGTCCTCAGAATGGTGGATGAGGCTCCTGGAGGAGAGGAGGGTGTTCATGGAGAAAGGGGGTCCAGCCATTCCACCCTGCCCCACTGCAGTCAGGAGCTGCTGTCCTCCCAGCAGGCGCCTGGGAAAGAGGGTGCAGAGGAGGGTGGGGGAGGGCCTTGTGGAGAGGACGGGCCCTCTGCTTCCCTCCCTGGCCAAAGGCCTGTGCTTTGGGGGGGGTCTCACGACTTTCTCATCCTCCCGTCCCAACGGCTACACCTGCTTCAAGGTGGGAGCCATTGGCCAACCACAGAGGCCTTGTTCGTTTTCCTGAAATGTGGGGATGGAGCCATGTTGAGGAGCAGTGCTCAGGAGAGCCGCAGATGACATGCCAGTGAGCAATCGGGTGGCTCCCAAGCCGCTGAGTGACCACTCCACCAGGCTGTTATCTAGTGGCAGGGCGGTGTTTAATCTAGAGCGGCTACCGCAAATGAGGGGCGCTTAGTCATGCCAATATAAAGTGGTAGACAGTGCACAGAGATAGGGCATGCCAACTTTTCATCTCCTGAGCAAGCAAACAGACGAAAAGCAACATGGCCAGTGGACAGGACAGGATCAGAAACACGTGACTGCCCCCACACATACACCCTGTGATATTTTCCTGTCCCCTCTTTGTGCTTTCCAAGCCACCCATTAAATTCAGCAGCTGTCACAATGCTTATCCATTGCTCTCACTGATGTGGATAGCCCAAGCTAGCCCAATCCCGTCAGATCCTGGAAGCTAAGCAGGGCTGGCCATGGCTAGTATTTGGAAGGGTAACCTCCAAGGAATACCAGGGCTGCAACACAGAAGCAGGCAATGGCAGACCACCTCTGAAAAGTCTCTTGCCTTAAAAACAAGTCTAGCTCATCACCTAGTGGTGCATAATGCTAAAAGAGCTAGAACTTCTGGCCACCGGACCATCTTAGGATCTCCTGGCTATTCTACACACAATGCCATACGACAATTAATTATTATCCATTGCTCTCCGTAGGCCAAATGCGTCTGGAAGCATCCTCCTGGGGACGAGATTTACCGCAAAGGCTCCATTTCGGTGTTTGAAGTAGACGGGAAGAAGAACAAGGTAATGTATGTGGAGGAGCATTCTGAAATGGGATCATCTCCCCCCCCTTGCATTTGCCATCTCAGTTGGTACAGCCCAGAATTCTAATTCTTCATCATGTCTCATATGACCCTGTGGCTCTTAACATGCATGCGCAGAAGGGCCACAAACAGGAAATGAAGAGGCAGAACAGAGTTTGAGTCCAGTGGCACCTTTAAGATCAACGAAGTTTTATTCACGGCGTAAGCTTTCGTGCGCGCGCACACTTCTTCAGATACAAGCATGCGCACGATAGCTTATACCTTGAATAAAACTTTTCTTGGTCGTAAAGGTGCCACTGGACCCACACTTTGTTCTGCTGCTTCAGACGCAGCTACCCCCTTCAGTCTAGTTTCAGGAAATGAAGAAGTTTATGTGAGACTCCCAGGAGAGTTGTTTAGATGTTGTTTAGATAATACAGTTTGAAGAGATGGTAGTTTGACACATCAGATATTTTTCTTAAACTGGCTACGCTTTTTGTTTTGGCCACCTTGAATCTCAAAGTAAAGGGTCTCTTGTGGTGCTACAGAATCGGGTGCTGGTCTTAAATGTGTACTGCACAAATAACGCAGACCACAAGTGCTCAAAAAGTTATGCACAAAAATCAATTTATATAAGAGGACCACATATATCAGTGAAACCAAATTACATCATATAGTGTGCAGGTCCATAAATAATACAAGTCCATAAATGGTACACAGACAAAATGGACAACGGATTTTGATCTTCGTTTCGATAATTCTTCTTACCGTCATACAGTGCAGTGCTTGTTTATTTGCTGTATATTGTATACTGTGATATCACATTTGTTAATGGTCTTAAATTTGTGCCATGACTCACCTTCTTGAACCCTCTGGACTTTTCGTGTGGGATTGTGCGAACTTCTTTGGCTTGGATCTGGCAATGTGCAAGTGGAAACGAAAACCAACTAGGAGCAGTTCCGTTTGCGCAAGTTCTCGTGCAACACCTGGCATTTTCCTCCTGATGTACATTATCGTGCTTAGAAATCAGTTGCATGGAATCCTGCTTAAGTGGAAATGCAACTGGGGATGCAATATTTGACTCAGAGCAAGCGGCTACTGCAGCCTTCTTCTGGCTTGCATCAACTCTTGTGTCTCACGGAGGCCTGTAGGTTTTGTGGAGCAGTCATTGTTGATTCTGTCTTGCAGTCCATTCCAGAGTTCCCTGATGCTCTGCTATCTCCCGGTCTTGTGATTTCTCCCTCTGAATGACCTCATCTCTCTGATTCCTTCCAGATCTACTGCCAGAACCTGTGCCTTCTGGCAAAGCTTTTCTTGGACCACAAGACTCTGTACTACGACGTTGAGCCCTTTCTGTTCTATGTCATGACAGAAGCAGACAACACTGGCTGCCACCTCATAGGCTATTTTTCTAAGGTCTGTTTTAAAAAAATAAATAAAAGGGGGGGGAGGGTGTTTCATGCCCTACAATAAGCCCCTGGATTTCAGTGAATTTAGAGGGGTTTACCTGGGTTTAGGCATGCCCAACGCTACCCAATTTTTTGTTCTTTGAGCGGTGCCGTGCTGTTCATTTGACTCTTTCCTCCAAGGTGCTCAGGAAAGCCTATATGGTTCTCCCTTCCTTTGATCTATCCTCATAATCCTGTGAGGCAGGTTAGGTTGAGAGCATGTGTCCAGTTCAAGATCGTTCAGTGAACTTTATGGCGGAGTGGAGGGTTTGAACCTGGTTCCCCTCCATACCATAACTACTGCGCCCTGTCACCAACAGCTTTCAAAGTCCCTAGTCCCTTGAGCCATTTGGAAGCCTTTGTGTGGTATTTTGGTTCTAGCCATCTTGTCCCGGTCGCCTTGAAAAACGAGGCGTTTGAACCGGACTCCCTGTGTTTCTTGCAGTTCTCAAATAAGATCGCTGACAGATGTGATCTTTCTTTTTTAGGAGAAGAATTCGTTCCTCAACTACAACGTTTCCTGCATCCTGACGATGCCTCAGTACATGAGACAGGGTTATGGCAAAATGCTTATCGACTTCAGTAAGTAAGGCGCTTGGGCCGTCTTTTTTTTTTGAGCCACTTGCTCCTTGTAGACAGGATCCACACACACACATGTTGTTGTTCAGTCGCATAGTCGAGTCCGACTCTTCGCGACCCCATGGACCAGATTACGCCAGGCCCTCCTGTCTTCCGCTGTCCACTGAAGTTTGCTCAGCGGACACACATATTGATATAATAAACCCTGGAGTACTGTCTCAGTCACGGAACAGATCATGATTAAAAATGCAGTAGGTGATCACTTAACGATGTTGTCTTATGTACCCATCTGTATGCTACCGCGTGGCTAATAATACCACCTCTAAAGTCCTGTGTGGCCCGCACCTGTACTATGTGGGCCCACTCATCAACTAGGGTCATTGGACCAGTTTATTTTCACCTTTCCTTCGCAGAAGAGGGGGGATCTAAATCAACCCGTTCAAGGTTTTTTGTGGGTTTTGGGGGGGGGCTCCCAGTGGAGGTGAACAGGACACCTTTGCTCCCTGTTTTCTTCAGACTTTCCAAGTCTTTGGTTTTTTTCTTTTCCTTAAAGGCAAGTTTTTCCCCTGGAATTGAATCGACTGCGGCTACTTAACGGATTATGAGGATCTTTGACTCTCGTTTCTCATATTAAGACAACTGTATCTGTGTTTAGCATGGCATTTTTTAATGCTGTAAAGCAGCTGGGGTTTAGTTTGTCAGAAGAAAGGCAGTCTATAAATATAGTATTAAATTGAATAATGTAATATCTTGGGATACGTTTTGAAAATTTTTGTAATGTTTTGGAACATGTTGCGACTCTCCCCTAGGCTGCTAGATCAGAACAAATGTGGCCAGCATCCTTTTCCATAGTACATGATGACAATTCTGATTATTGTTGTTGGTGTATATAATGCAGAAGACAAACCTCTTGCAGCATAGCGGGGTCAATACTCCTTTCCCCCCTGTACTGACAAGAGTGAGCTTCTGCCTGGAGTCTTTAACCTTTCTGTGCTCTGGAAAGAACAGAGTTCTGGTAAATGTGGTTAACAAGTTCCACAGTGAATTCTGTGTGTACAGAATATTCTAAATGGACTGCCTTAGACTCAAATATTCTAATGCTACTGAGAGCTCCAAGTTGTGGCTTGCTCTCCAGGGGGTGGAATGGCAGTCTGGAGGTTGGCTAAGTGAGGGTTCCAATGAGTTTGATCTCTTCTCTTCTCCTCCAGGCTATTTACTTTCCAAAGTGGAAGAGAAGGTTGGCTCCCCAGAACGGCCACTTTCAGACCTGGGCCTTATCAGCTACCGTAGCTATTGGAAGGAGGTCCTTCTTCGGTATTTGCATAACTTCCAAGGCAAAGAAATATCTATCAAAGGTGAAGCTTTGGGAGGGGGATATATCAGTAGGAAACTGCCTCTTTCTACTGTGGGCTGTTTTGTTTTGTTGTTTGGTAATCACCAGCACCCAAAATCTCTTATAAACAAAAACGAGTATTGTAGGAGTTATCTATGCAGATGTTTTAACAGTTACAGCTCCCACTCCTGGGAAGTTGTAAGAGGAAGCCACAAATGGACCTGCCTGGGTCCTTCTTGATGACATCATCTGTTTACCTTTCATACGACACAAAGTCATGGAATAATTTATTCAGGGACACAGTCTTTGGGTCAGCCTTGCAGATATGAAATTTTTTGTTTGGTTTATGGAGACATGCAAGCTTGTATGTGGATACACACACACACTTGTGCAAAAAACCTTCCCTGAATTTGTTAACTCCTGCAAATTGTGCACATTAAGTATACTTTATTCTACTCACTCAGTCATCTGGAAGGTTAAGAGACTATGTGGGACATTGCAATTGGTGCAGTGTAAATCTTACTGGGTACTGGAAATCTTACTTAGCTTCTCTGACTTCTGTTATTTTATGCAAGGCTTAGTTACATGTTTTCTTTTTAAATGATTTTTTTATTTTCTCAAAAAAAGTGGGATACAAAAGGGAAAAAGGGTAGGGGAAAATATAGATTCATCAAATTTATCAAACATCATGGGTTGTTACATACAAGTAAAATCAGGTTAGTAAGAATACGCATTTCAAATATAGAAGCAGACAATAAAAAATCAATATTACAGTGTTTTGGAATGGGTTCTCTCTTTAAAAGATTCAACAAGAACTTTCTTAATGTTAGCGATAATCTATTAACAGTAAGAGAGATTACATCTTTAACACTTGAACAAACTCCTACACTAAGATTAAATGATTGTTAAAATCTGAAATACGTCTTGTTTGTCAAAATCTAAGTTTTATTCATACTAAGTATTTAAATGCTAGTGGAATACTACATAAAAAGATTAAAATTCATTTTATTTATTTATTACTTTCGATTTATATCCCACCTAGCTAGAAATGAATGATAATCAATATCTTCATCACCTTTAATATGATATTCAGATAATTCCAAAAATAAAATATATATATATAAAGTTATTCACATAGTATGTATAACGAAGCTTGCCATTTCTGCTGAAATTCTTTTAGTGGTCTTCTGTTTATATAATTAGTTAGTTTTGCCAATGTTGTATACTCAGCTAGTTTTTCTTTCCAGATCTCTGTTGTAAGATAGTCTTCTGTCTTCCATCTCATTGCAAATATTACTCTGGCAGCCAGTTACGTGTTTTCAACCTGTGTGCAGCCATAGAGAATTCTCAGGGGCAGAACTGTGGAAGAAGTTCTGTCCTGTGTCTGCGGTCCTGATTCAGCTGCATCTTGAAAGCCAGAGTTGGCAAGAGATGAGGACAGCTCTTTGCCTGGCCGTCCCAGTGGGTCCCCTTTTATTTTTGCTCCCCTAATATCTCTCTCGTCTTTACGTTTCAGAGATCAGCCAGGAGACTGCTGTCAACCCTGTCGACATCGTTAGCACCCTACAAGCTCTTCAGATGCTTAAGTACTGGAAGGGCAAACACCTGGTCTTAAAGAGACAGGTAAGGGCGTGTCTGCTCACACACAAGTGCCGTGCCGGCCTCTGCATTAGGTCTGACCTTCAGTCTGTCTCTTGCTTTTTGTTTCCTTGCTGTTCTGTCCTAGATTTACGTTGAGGGGAAAGACTGCTTTACCTCAGAGTTTTGGGAACTCTCTAGTTCATTGCTGTTTTACCTCAGAGTGCAAATCTGTTGATATCATGCCGCTATCTGGCATTGAAGTAGCACTTTCACATATTCCAAGTATTTTGAATTCATGGGGTTGGATGGATCCTGCTAGCATTTTTGTTGCTTTCACTCGATTTTGCCCAACTCCCGTCTTCACTGTATCCCCCAAATGGCGTTTAGGAAGAAGTAGTGCGATGTGCAGTTAAGAGCAGAGTGGCCTCCTTACAAACTGAGCCTGAACAGCCTCTTTTTGCTATGAAATTGTAGCTGGCTTATTGCAGCCCTCTAGGGTTTTCAATGGAGCTGCGGTGGCTCAAGTGGTTAAGACGCTGAACTGCAGGCTGTGGAAGGTCAGTAATTCAGCAGTTCAAGACCCGGGTGCCGCAAGACGGAGTGAGCTCCCGTCTCTAGGTCCAGCTCCTGCCAACCTAGCAGTTCGAAAGCAAGAAATTGCAAGTAGATAAATAGGTACCACTTCGGTGGGAAGGTAACAGCGTTCCGTGCACCTTGATGTTTAGTCATGCCGGCCACATGACCACGGAAACGTCTTCGGACAGCGCTGGCTCTTCGGCTTTGAAACGGAGATGAGCACCACAACCCTAGAGTCGGATTCGACTGACTTTCGAGCAAGGGAACCTTTACCTTTACCTTTAGGATTTTCAAGGCAAGAGATGTTCAGAGGTGGTTTGCCATTGCTTGACTCTGAGTTGCAACCCGGGGCTTCCTTAGGGATCTCCCGTTCAAGTACTAACCAGGGCCAATCCTGCTTAGCTTCCAGGATCTGGCAAAATCAGGCTAGTTCTGGCCATCCAGGTTAGTGCAGTGGCCTTCTAAATGCACTTATTTCCTATGAGATATCAGGGGAACAGGATAAAACCCCCCAATAATTTTCATTCACTACCAGGGATAGGAGAAATAACAGAGGCTTAAAACTCTTTGCAGAGGTTATCACATGGCTTTTTAAGCTGCAACATTTCAGTTGCCAGCTCCTGGGCAAGCAGAACAATTAACAACCAGCCTTTTATTTCTGAGGTGAACATTGGCCTGCCCTCAATTTCAAGCATTCACAGTGTAAATATGAGCTCCTCCTACAAGTATTTAGCCAGTTTCCCTCAGTAACTGGCCCTAAAACAGCCACAGTCTCTTCCTCAAGCCATCTCTATATTAGCCTACTAAGTTTGTTTCCCTAACTCCTGGGGGGGAGGGGTCCCTGGAAAGCTGCTATATGCAAATCCCTCCTGTCCTATCAGTAACTTTCCTCACAGTTTTAACTTGCACCTTCTTCCACCCCCACCCCGTTTTAGGATCTTATTGACGAGTGGATAGCCAAAGAGGCCAAAAGGTCCAACAGCAATAAAATCATGGATCCCAGCTGTTTGAAATGGACCCCTCCCAAAGGAACTTAACGGACCCACCTCTCCAGGAAGCGTGGATGCCCCCCTCCCACCTGCCGCTGCCACCGTTCCCTTTCCCAGCATTGAGACCTGCCCCGTGGGAATCAGTGGATGTGTCGTTGGTACCAGACCCCCTCTTCCATGTGCTCTCCAGGTTGCCCTGTTCTGTCTGGGCCCGCTGGACCCCAGTCCTCTTGTACACGTCAGCCGATCCTGCTTTGGAGAAATTTTCTTGCACGCTGGCCTCGGGCGAGGTTGCCAAGATCTGAGGGCTTTGCGCACGGCGCTGAGGCAGTCTTGAGGAGCAGCCGTGCTGGCTAGTATTGTCCTTTTCCACCTACTGCTCCTTGAGCCTCGGAGGTCATCTTCGCCCCTAGCGGGAGGGGTCTCGTGTCTCAGCATCTCACTGGTTCCAGCCTCCCTGCTTCCCACAGCCACTTCGTAAGTGTGAACACATTGCCTCCCACCCACCCTCCAGGCGCTAGCGGAAAGAAATCAACACCCATTTGGGCTGCCTCAGGATACACAGCGTGCTGCATCCATCAGCAAGTCTGAGCACGGCCTGGATCTCGTCACAGGAGTCCATGCACGGAGCCTTCCGCACCTCATGGTTCTTTCTGTCCCCCTCAACGCACAGTGCCCTCAAGGGCCCTGGTTTCAGAGCTGAGGGACACTGTTCCTACCGTTCTGTTCCTTTCTGTTTTGTGTTGTTCCTTTTCGGCCAGAATGCTTAAGTGGTCCGTCTGCACCAGGTCCCTCCCTCGCAGGGGGCAGGGGGGGCTGCACAGCTGGTTCCCCACAACAGTGTGTGCGTGGCATGTCCTGGCACATGATGTGCCGCTGCACCTGCTTGTACTTGCAGGGCTTCCTTGGGAGCGAGGGATGCCACTACTTGACAGGCATTCAGATTCAGCAAGGTCCTCCTTAGATAGCCAGTCGGTCCACATGCTATGAAAGAATTTGTTCGGTTTTCTTTTCTTTTTAATGGCGGGGAGAGAGTCTCCAGGTCAGCACCCAACCCTCAGCAAAGTGCCTTCTGCCCTGGCCTTTCTCGCCCTTTTTTGGATTTCCTCCTGATCCAAAGGAAGCCACAGCCCAAGGGAAAGAGGTCTTCAGCAGCATCAATTTGGCAGCAGCTGCTGAAGAGGCCAGGGGTCAGAGGCTGCCCCAGTGTCAGCAACTTGCTGTCCAGACCCGGCGCTGCTTCTCACTTGTGGGGAGGCCACCAAATCTGGGGCAGCTCCAGCTGCTGGCTGCAGGGTCAAATCTCCACCTGGGGGGCATTTTGTGTGGCAGCTGTGCCGACTTGGCAGCAGGCTAGTGGTCCTACATTCTTTTTTTACTGTTTGCAGCCCCTCGTCTGCTGTTACTGGGCCATCCCGGGCTGACAGCTTGTTCTCTGTCACAGCCTTGGTCTATCTGACCATTGGTTACTTTGGAGAGTGTTACGTAGGGAAATTTGGTTCAACAGCATGTTTGCCACACACCACGTGCAAGGGTGCCGAGAACCCCCAAAGCTACTGAGGGCAGAAGGTCACAGTTTCTGCCAGGTATTTCTCAAAAGGCTTTCTCTACAGGAGCTGCACAACGCTTGTGTTTGAGTGCCCCTGTAATTCAGGGCGTCTCAGAAAACCCCTGTGTTACGACCCCATTCCGGGACGTAGCAGTTGGTTGCACGTGGGTGTTCGTCATGAGCCGGTGCCATCCTTAGGGAAATTTTGCAGGAAGCTGCATCAGGAGCGGGCCCGTGAGCACAACTGGCATCGTGTATGGCTGGGTTAGAGCATCATTTTGGCAGTTTTCAGGGCAGGGCCCCCCACTCCATCCCCCAGAGCATTTTGGCTCACTAAAATGGGGAGAAACCATCCCCTGCCAGCGTCACGCTCCTGCCCCCTTAACCAGACTTCGAAAAACACAAGTTCTGTTTGCATGAGCCTTCAGTGGCCCATGTGAACTTCTGGGCAGCTACTGATAAGTTGGGTTTGGTTTGGATTGCCTTAAGACAAAATGTGTGCACTCATACAAGTCTTTACCCTTTAGCATCCACTGTGAACAAGAATGGGGGGAATGTACCTTTTTGTAATGTTGACGTTTGGGGAAATTCCCCTCTTCACCCTCTCTAGAGAGAATACCCCGGGGGGGGACAGGGGACACGAAAGCAGCCCCTCCCACTATTTCTTCACCCTCCAAATCCGACATGGTTTCCTGCAAAGGATAAGCTTAGGGCATTGGATGCAACCTACTTTTCAAGCTAGACTTTAAAAAAAACCCAAAGGTCTCCTGGTCAGTGCTTGGAACGAGACGAACTGTATGTAGCTCAAAGGCAATCTTCCTGCACAGATCTCTCTTTCTGCAAGCAGTCCTGTGGCTGACTCACGTGTTTCTGTTGTCTTTCCACTGGCATTCCAAAACCTGCCAAAGTTTCTATTTCTGTGCTCGTTAACTGGCAACTGTCATTCACCACCCTCAGCTTCTAGGTTATAACCAACAGTGGGATGGCACACGTTCGCTCTCTCTCTCGTGGGCATGGGAGGCTGGCCGTCTCTGTACAGAAGCAGATTTCTCCATTCCCTGGATATGTTAGAATATGCTACCAGTGTATCTATTTCTCAATAAAGCATGTTCTCTGCTCTGACTTTCTAGTCCTCATTGTTACACGAAACAGAGGGCCTTGCAGTGGATTGACAGTTAAACTGACCTTCATAGGTAATCGTTCACAAACTCTTACCTTTTCTCCCTCTTCTTTCCTTGGATTCGCTGCACTGAAGGAACCCAGATTCCCAAAGTAGACTAAGGCTGCAAATTTACTACTCTCACTCCTAAGTAAGCTCTAAGTTAAGTGGAACCTACTTTAGATGAAACATCCACGCAAACCATTTGAACTGGCTTGCACTTGTTTTTAATATTCCAAGATCCGAGGAGTGGAAAAGAAAGAGGAAGAAGGAATTGGATTTATACCCCACCCTTCACTACCCGAAGGACTCTCAAAACAGCTTACAATCTCCTTCCTCTCCCCACAACAGACACCCTGTGAGGTAGGTGGGGCTGAAAGAGCTCTTTCAAGAATTGCCCTTGAGAGAACAGCTCTGAAAGAACTACTGACTGACCCAAGGTCACCCCAGCAGCTGCATAGAACCTGGTTCTCCCAGATTAGAGTCCGCGCTCCTAGCCGTTACACCAAACTGGCAGAAGAGCACTAAGAAGTGGAGCAGGAACAGTCTTAATAATTTTAGGGCCCCAGGGAAAACTTGAGGATGGGACTCTAGCATCATCACTAGGGGTGCAGAACAATCGGGCAGCTGGCATTAGTGGCAGTCTAAGCCTTTTCCCTACTTCAGGAGGTTGGCAGCAGGTCCAGGGCAGCTTGGCTATTGGTGGCATTCCCTGCACAGTTGCCCAAGCTGCCCCCCCCCCCCGAAGGCATATGTGTTCTGGGGGCAGAAGGTCCCTGGTTCAGTCCCAGCCACCCCCCAATTAAAAAGCTGAAGCAGGTCTGAAAGAAGGCTTTCTGAAACTACAGACTCTATGGCCCAGAAGCAATGCCCTTCTTTCTCTTAACACCTGCTCCCAATGACTAGAATGCCTGCTTGAAGATGAATTCATGTTCTATAAAAATTTTTTTTACAGTGAGCTCCCACCATAATGCGTGACGTCTGTGCAGTACTTTCATAACGATTATCCCTTTGCCCCCTGCAAGGTTACGCATGTGTAAAAGGACTTCTTAATTTTTCCTTAAGAGAACCTTGATTCTGTTGAATGGTCCCAGTGCACCATCAACTACAGGACAGGGATGGAGATTTCAGTTTCATCCCTGGGAAGAGTTCCCGCTGGAGGAGGAAGCAGACGTTTGGCAGTTTCATTAGAAACCTAAGCCCGTGTTTCAAATTTGGCGCACTGTAAGAGTTAAGTGTGTGACCTGGCTCACATTCCTGCTGCTTCGGCCTAAATCTCAGCTCTAAGTGTGACCCTGTTTGCATAGGCTTCAGTCTCGGTCTTGGGTTTTCTTTCCGAAGGGGAGGGGGGAAAAATGAAGATATCCCAAGGCTTGGCAAACATGTTTATAGGAAGTTCAGGCTCAGCCAGGGGGGTGGGGGGGACTTTCAGAACATTTGAACACTTGGTCGTTCTTGAAAAATGGGTTGGAAGCAGAAGCAGGTGGTGGAGGTGAGGTCCGCAGAGCACAGGTGAGAAGGGCGGGAAGGAAAGGATCTTTCTAAGAGGTCCACACTGGAAGGAGCTGGCGGCTTTCCCGATCCCATGTTGGCTCTGGAAGAACAAACTCGAGGTTACAAGGTTTTTAAGGGCACATTTGTCTATTGGCTGGCCCACTCCTCTGTGGCCTGGCAGAAATCCCTCAACTTATCAGGTTATGATTAATCAGCAGGGCTATTTTTGGGCAGGAACGCACAGGAACGGAGTTCCGGCTGGCTCCCGAGTTGGTCACCCCCATCAGGAACTCATTAGCATAATAGGCCACACCCAACAGCAGAAACTCATTAGGACTGGCTAATGTGTGTGTGGTTTAACATGCAAAGGAGTTCCTGATTAAAAAAAAACCCCTGGGTTTTGACAACAAAGAAGGTAAACAGAATAAGAAGCAAAAGGTGGGTGTGGCTGGGTGACCACACTTCTGGTAACGGGGGTGTGGCCTAATATGTTAATGAGCTGTGCTGTTAGGGGTGTGGTGTAATATGCTAATGAGTTTCTGCTGTTGGGTGTGGCCTATTATGCTAATGAGTTCCTGCTGGGCTTTTTCTACCAAAAAAGCCCTGTTAATCAGCAAAGGTTCTGGACGTCCTAATTTTTTTCTTTCTAAGAAGGTGGTTATTTTACAAATGCTAGAAAGTTGATTCATTTGAAATGTGTCGGAGGAGAGTTTTAAGGATACCGTCGACCGTCAAAGAGACAAGTGGGTTCTAGATCAAATCAAGCCCGGACTCTCCCTAGAAGCTAAAATGACTAAACTGAGGCAATGGTTCTTTGGTCACATTATGACAAGACAAGCTTCACTGGAAGAGGCCAGGGAACTAGGGAAAGCTGAAGGCGGCAAGAAAAGAGGACAACCCAACCTGAGACAGATTGACTCAGTCGCGGAAGCCGCACGGCCCTCAGTTTGCAAGACCTGAGCAAGGCTTTTAACGGTAGATCATTTTGGAGGCAATTAATCCATAGGATCGCCATTAAAGGAAATGACTTGACGGCACTTCACACACACAGAATCCCTTTTGACCAAAAACCCTTGATTATCCAGGGACAAAATCAACATAGGCCCCGGTCACACGGGCCAGAAAACGCGCGGGGGAGGCGTGGCATTTTGCCCCGGAGCTAAATAAGACGCGGTAGCCCGATCTCACAGGCCACCGGGTTTCCACGCGCCAGCTCTGCGCCGCGATCACACCGCACTGCTGCAGCGCGGCAAAACAGCAGCACAGCAGACCACGCAAGTGCGAAGTGCGCATGTGCCGTTGGGGGGGGCAGGCCGCTGTCGGTGACTTGTGTGTGCGCATGCGCTGTCCAGCGTTGGTGCGCATCCCAGGGAAACTTACAACATCCGGAAACCCCGGGGACATGGGCGGGCGTCGGAAGCCGCGGGATACCGGCGCTCCCGTGATCAGACGCCAGCCTTTGCCCTGGGGTTTCCAGAAACTAGTACCTCGGACCTACTAGTTTTTTACCCCGCGTTTTCGGAGGGAAGCCGCGGGTTGGCCACGGGAGCCCTACGCCTCCCAGATGTGTTCGTATGAACGCGCACGGAAAGTCCGCAGGGCTCCCGTGACTTCAGCGGGGCAAATGCTCCGTGTGGACGGGGCCATAGTATCCTATTGAGCTTGAAAAAAGCCTGTCAAATCCAAGTAACGTTTCCAGCTATTAAAATTTCAGTGGATTAGATCCCATGGAGCAGTTACACGTGCACAAGAGGGAACGAGTCACAAGTAGTCTTTGCACCAAATCAGCTCAAATCATATCCCATCTTATTTCTTTACCTCTTTAACACTTCACTTTTCTCCCCAGTGGGGACCCAAGGTGGCTTACAGCATTCTTCCCTTCTCCATTTTATCTTCACAATAACGCTGTGAAGTAGGAGAGGCTTTCTTTTTAATTTTTCTTTTATTTTTTTTAATTTTAGAAAACAAGATAATGATATATAAGAGATGCAAAAGGAAAGAAGGGTTATATATCAGGAATACAAAAGGATACATTATGGAGTATATAAAACAGAAACTATTTCTTCATTATAATTTTAAGACATTTCAAACCTTTTGAATCCCAGATTTCATAACCAGTCTATATTACAGCTATATTATTTCATCGTTGTTACATATTCTATGTTAAATATTCCATCGTTTCTACTTACTATTTATCGTTTTTAATATACCAAAATTTAAAAGAAAATCTATTATATATCTCACAGTAAAGAATATTTTAGAATGTAGAAGCAGTATGAGAATAAGCTTTGAATATGAAAGCATAAGGAGCTGGTTTTTGAACAAAAACACCCCCTATTTTCTACTGTGATGTAATATATAATTATATAATCCTTTACTGTCACTCAGCAAGCTTTCATGGCAGAGCAAGGATTGGAACCCAGGTCTCTGAGAGCCTAGTCTGACCCTCTCATGGCTACACCATGCTGGCTCTTGTATTTCCACCTCCCTAAGACAATCGTGCAAGGTACCAATGACACTGTAATTTACAAATATTTCTACACTCCCCTCCCCAGAGAGAACAATTGCCTTTGATCCAATTGCACTATGTGCAAGGAGAGCTGCATGATTGCTTCATTTTTCATATGCTCCAGTTTGGGTTTCAGCACACGGTGTTTGAGGAGCTCTTGCACAACTGGGACAAGGCTTTCCTTCTGCTAATGCATCACAGGATCCAAACCACTATAGTTTAATGCAATTCTTTAAAACATTCCTGATTCTCTCGTGGTCTGACCTACCTCACAGGGTTGTTGTCAGGATAAAATGGAAGAAGGGAGACTCATGCGTGCCACCTGAGCGCCATGCAGAAACAACAGAATAAAAACATGCTAGGTAGATCAGGTGTTGGCGCTGGTGTCAGTTAGGAACCAAGGAGGTTCATATATACATTTGGGAGTCTCCTTTCTGTGTGATACTGTTAGCAGGTATGCTTTGTTTGTTGCTTCCACTACGGAAATTCAGCATCTCCCCTCTAAATCATTTATACAAAAAGAGAGAGAGTGTCCAATGCATTTATTTACTTTGCACACGCTTGGAGGGGTATTTTCACGCCTTCACAGCTGAAAGTAGCACAAGTTAAGTGGCAGCTCAGCTCCAATTGCCAAATGATGCAGACCAGTGGTTGAAAGATGAAAGATTAGGGGGAAAGTGGATTTTTTTCCTGTCTTGCTAGGGCATTTCCTGTCCTACTGAGCAGATCTCAGCCTAGCCAACCTCACAGGGTTCTTGTGAGGACAAAATACAGGGGAAAAGAATGATGTGTACTGTTTTGGGTCCCCATTGGGGAGAAAGGCACACTATAAATGAATAAATACATTTTGCTGTGCGACAAACAGAAATTCAATAACAGCAACTAAATGTCTCCTCAACTTTGGGAGGGGCCGTGGCTCAGTAGCAGAGCCTCTGTCTGGCATGCAGAAGGTCCCAGGTTCAGTCCCCAGCATCTCCAGTGAAAAGGAGTGGGTGATGTGAAAGACCTCCTCCGGAGACCCTGGAGAGCCGCTGCCAATCGACGTAGACAATACTGACGCTGGTGGGCCAGGGGTCTGATTCAGTATAAGGCAGCTTCATATCTGTGCTCTCCCGACCGCCTCTCTGTGCTTTTAAGAAGCCACCGTCACCGTTTTCTGCCGGTCAAGGCAGCTGTTTAAAGGCTTGGGACCTGGATTCTTGGGATACTTTCAAGACAAACAAGAATTTATTCCAGCAGAAGCTCTTTTGGGCTAGAACCCCCTTGGTCTGAGACAAGCAGTGGGTCCTCTCTAGGCAGCTATGTCTATCTAAAAGGTTATGAAAGAAAAAAAAACATAGATGGCTCAGGGCCAAGAAATGCATCAAGTATAGGATGGTGAAAAAGAAGAGGAGGAGAAGGTTTTTATACCCTGTCTTTCCTCTACCCTAAGGAGTCTCAGAGCAGCTTACAATCGCCTTCCCTTCCTCTCACCACATCAGGCACCCTGTGAGGTAGGTGGGGCTGAGAGCGTTCTGAGAGAGAACTGTGACTGGCCCAAGGCCACCCAGCTGGCCTCATGTGTCTCAAAGTGGCCTACAATCGCCTTCCCTTCCTCCCCCCACAACAGTCACCTTGTGAAGTAAGGTCAGGCTGAGAGAGCTCTGAGAGAACTGTGACTGGCCCAAGGTCACCCAGCAGGCTTTATCTCCAGATTAGAGTCTGCCACTCTTAACCACTCTACCCTCTCAGGCTAGGTTTGCCAGGTGAAGGGAGGTAGGGTTGCCAAATCCATGCTGGGGAACTCCTGGAGCTTTGGGGATGGAGCCTGGGGAGGACAAGGACCTCAGTGAGGTGCAATGCCACAGAGTCCATCCTCCAAAGCAGCCATTTTCTCCAGGTGAACTGATGTCTCTAGTCTGCAGATGAGTTATAATTCTGGGGGATCCCCAGGTCCCACCTGGAGGCGGGTGTCCCTAATGCTGACTCTCAGCAGTATAGGGTGAAATGTCGAATTCCGTAAAATTTGGATGTGATCAAGGAAAGTACAAAGGCTGTTCATGACAGCAGCAACCAGCAATCTCTCTAATTTTCTAATGTTCCTCAACTAGTTAATCCCAATAATAACTCAGAAATCCTAGATTTTACTAAAACAGTCGGGACCTATAATGATTAAAGAAATCCAAGTCCTTGTTTGGTCCTTACAAGAGGACTGTGTCAAGCGTACTGCCTTTCATGGCCCTTGTCCCTGCAGTTTATAGTCTTCCTACATATACAAATGTCTTCCCAGTGCAATCTACTATGTTCCTCTGATGAACCAAGCCTTTGTGGATTAGAACATATGCTGGAGGAAAAAACCCTGCTAACCAGGACAGTGTTGGCAGAGTAATTAACACAGCAAAGGCACACAACCTGATTAAAGAGTAGATAAAGGTTCACCCAGGTAGTAACATACTTGATAAGAAAAAGGAGAGACAGAGATAGGTTCCTAACTACATCTCTAGCTGAGAGAGAGTAATAGTTCCAGCTGAGAGTAAGACTGGGTGTGGCACTTCGGAGAAGATGGGGGAAATTGCCCTAAGAGTAGCAATCTGGAGACAGACAAGGAATGACACTTAAAACACTTAAAACTATGATACTTGGCCAGTTTGGTATAGTGGTTAAATGTGCGGACTCTGATCTGGGAGAACCGGGTTTGATTCCCCACTCCTCCACATGCGCCTGCTGGATGACCTTGGGCAAGCCATAGTTCTGGCACAGGTGTTCTTGAAAAAGAGCAGTTTCTGTCAGAGCTCTCTCAGCCCCTCCTACCTCACAGGGTGTCTGTTGTGGGGAGAGGAAGGGAAAGGAGTTTGTAAGCTGCTCTTGAGACACCTTTGGGTAGTGAAGGGTGGGGTATAAATTCAATCACCTCCTCCTCCTCTCTTCTTCTTCTAACAGAGACTTCCGAACAAATTCACCTGTCCTTCTTACAGCTCTTGTCCTTCCCTCTCCTGCTGAGGACAGTTTTAGGAATGTGGACAACAGCTTTCTGAATTGATTGGTGGCCATACCAAAAGGTTAGTTTACGATTGCATTGTAGTCTTCCTGGGCTTTGTGATGTCTGTGTGATTTTGGTCTTAGGCCCTTAAGAGCTGTAAAAATCCAACACAATGACAATTACCACTGAATGCAGAACAGAGAATCTTCACCGTGAGGGTGCACCCCAGGCAGCTTTTCCCAGCATCGCTGTTGAATTTCTGCCCATCACGGAGCTCTTAAAGACACACAACCTTTGTCTGGGAAGCGGGTAGCTGCACTTTTGTGGCGGTTGTATTTTGTCTTTTCGTACAAAAGGGTGGAAACCAAGGCTGCCCCATTTAGGTGATTCATCCATTTCGATTCATCACTTACAAATCTTTCTGTCCACTAAAGAAAGGTGCCCTCCAATTAACTAGGCAGCAGATTTTTTGAGGAAGAAATAATTTTAACTCAGGAACTTTTAAAAAGATGGGTGGTGGATGCTATCTTTTAAGAGGCATTCTCCGTATCTCTCATGTCACAGGAAAAACCTCTTCTAAGATGTTCCTCGAAGGGAGGCGTGCAGGAATCCCCTCCTAACAAATAAGGTCATTGAGGTTTTTTTTGTCAGCCAGGTTGGTGTTTGTTTTTTCTTGTGCAAATGAATGCAGATTTAATTGCTTCGTTGACTATGATTGGCTTAATCACCTGACAGCCAATTAGTAATTCTAACACACACTTCCTGCCCGTGCTGAGTAAAAACAGAATTATCCTGTGCTCTCATTGAGCCTGCAGTTACCATTTACTCACCTCTGTTGCGTTTCCCCATCAAGCCGTAGAACTGGTGGGGTTTTGTTCTCTTTACCAGGTCGGCAAAGTGCTGGAAGGCTCTTCGAGGTGGAGCCCCATGCTAAAAAACCCAGGAAAAAAAATCAGTGGTGGCACCAAGGCAGGCCAGAAAAGAAAAAGAAGGGATGGATCAGACTCAAATGACCACGAATGGTCTTAGGGAGGGGTTGAAGAAGATGCATTTTCATTTTAACAAAGACCAAGTTCCTTGTCCTCATGGAACAAGGCATAGTCAACCTCATCCAGCAAACACAGTCTACAGGTGGAAACAGATGTATGCAGATGGAGGCGCTGTTGGAGGGCATGTATTTTGGTGCAACACAGATACGCCCCCCCCGGAAAGCATCCAGCAATGCAGGCAAAGACTGCAAGGGTTATCCCACTCACCCGGACAAGTGCGCCTTCAGTGCTGTTTAACCATAAGCCACAGGGACAAGGTGCTCCGTCTTCTGTTGCTCTGGCAACTATCGGTCGTATTTTCACCCCACCCTTCCTCTATGGAGTACAGGTCAGTGAATGTGGTTCCTCCTCATTTCCCCCTCATAATAACCTTGTTAGATAGGTTAGGATGAGTGACAGCAACTGCTCCAGGGTCACCGCATGAGCTCCATGCCCGAGCCGGGGCTTGAACCTGGGTCTCCCAGGTCTGGCATTCTGCATGTTTCATGAGGTTGTGCAGAAATACATCTTCACAAGAAGATCTGACCCACTCGTTGACAAAGAGCTTGTTCAGGTGATGATGGGCTGAGTCCCTATACATTGTTATATAGGGGCCCTCCATGCTCCCCGTTTGTGTGCTAGGCACTGTTTATCTGGAGGCACAGCAATGCTGCCTCGCCTTCCAAGATTTTGTTATTCTCTCCATCAAAAGCAAATGATATAGGCTTTTAAGCAGCACAGCATATATCCACTTGGGCCCCAGTTTAGGAGAGGGAGATCAAAGGTATAATTAACTCGTTGGCTTCAGGAAAATCACCTGGGGAAGACTTGATCCCATCAGATTTTTATAAAGCTTTTCCCACATGGTGGTCATCTGTGCTAGCTGCAGTTTTTACACAAATTAATGGCACAGGTTTAATTCCTTCTGGTTGGAAGCGAAGTATTATTGTCCCCATTCATAAGAAAGGGGACAAAACAGATCCACAGAACTACAGACCAATAAGCCTGATAGATATAGCAGCATATATCCACCAGACACGGCAGTGTGTGTTACTTGAGTTGGATGACCTCTTGTGTATCTTTTAGGGCCAGATGCTCATCACAACACGTAGCAAATGTGCAACTGTCTTCTTTGCCTCGACGCCACTACTCGTTTTGATGTGCTACCTGGATGAGATGTCTGGATACGGAAGACTGTGTTGCACGAAAAGGGTCTAATTTCCTCGATCTGACACAGCCAGAAATGTGGAGCCAACATGTTTAGCAATGGGAATGAATGTCAAAGATGTCTCGTTTCCCCTGTATCCGTCTATCAGTCTCTATAACCGTCAGAATTGTAACATTCTACAACACTCAGAAAGGCTTTTTGAGTATTGTCTGTTCCAAAAACCCAAAGAAACCCTGAGTTACCTTCACATCCAGTTCTGTCCAGAGCTTCTTTTCCAAAGCCGACACAACCGCGGCTGCTGCTTCAAAATGCAAAACCTGGAAACACAGAAAGAGCGTCAGAAAGAGAAGTTTGAAACGGCCCATCATTCCTCGAAAAGATTCCTTCTTTGGCACTGTATTTTGCAAGTCTTGAAAGAGGGTTAAAGGAGATGCCGAGTCGATGCTGGTGCTTTCCCCCTTCTCCTTTCTCTCCTCCCTTCCTAACAGCTTCACGGCGCCAGAAGCCAAAAGCACTTCACTTTCTCTCTTTGGCAGGGTTTGTTGCTCCACCCCGTCGTCTTTGTGCCCCAGATATTTTTGCCTGCCCCCACATCTGGGCTCTCTTTTCTCTGCCTCTTCTATTTATCATCTCCAAAGGGGCCGACCCATCCAGCCCAGGCCTGTCCTTCTTCATTTAAATGCTCCCAATCCCAAGTGGTAGTAATATTAGTCCAGTGCAATGAAAACAAGCAAAAATCTTGTGGCACCTTAAAGACTCGTAGGTTTATTGTGGCATAACTTTTCATGGTGCAGCATCAGCTCAACTGGTGCATGAGCTAAATTATTTCTTCAGCGCATCTTACCCCTGTCCTTCCTCCAAAGGGCTCAGGACATTGTACAGGGTTCTCCCTTCCTTCCTCTTATCCTAACAATTCTGCTGGTAGGTGAGGCTGAGAGAGCGTGATTGGCCAAAAGTCATACTCTGAGCTTCATGGCAGAGTGGGGACTTGAACCCGGACCTCTCCTATCCTATAGTCCAGCACTCAAACTGCACCTCTTTCTTTCTCTCACCTTAGTTGTCATTCTCAGCAGAGGATGCTCACGCACATGGGTTTGTATGCTGTTGGGACCACAGCACATCACTTCGGCAAAGACTTCTGCCAAGTTAAACATCAGATCTTTGGAATCAGCATTAGAGCTGCCAATTTCTACAAGAATTCATATAGATCAATGAAGTCCAAAGTTACATAGTAACAACAATGAAAACTCTCTGTAAATAGGTATGTTTAAAATAATATAAAATTATAAATAGAATTAAAATCCCACCACAATGCTGATCAAAAAACACATTGGCTTATTGGATGTTTTCATACGATTCACCTTCTTCCAGTATGGACTGAACAGTAACAAATTCTGAACAGCGTTAAAGAGGAGTCCTGTGGCACCTTAACAGGCAAAGAAAAGTTATTTCAGCAGAAGCATTTGTGTGCATCAGAGCTTCAGCAGATGTTCAGAGCAATGCTCCCTCTAAGCTGTTGAGTCTTGTGAGCAAATTTTTTTCTTTGTGAGCTACTGGCATTAAAGTTGGGATTGAGTGATTTGGCCACTGCATAAATTAGTTTGCTCTGGAGCCATCCTTCCTGAACCAAGACAAAAATGTGTGAGCCGGAGGCTAAAAATTTGTGAGCTAGCTCACACTAACTCAGCTTAGAGGGAATACTGGTCCAGAGTGATTACTTGTTGAATTGTTCTACATTGGCATCCACTTGTAATTTTTCTGTCTCCCCCCCCATCCCTTTTGGTTGCTTGAGCCCCAAATATAAAATGGCCTCTTTTGGATGGCCATTTCATGTTAACCTTTGTTCTGGACTGCTGTTTTAATTTTGTCCCAACGGGCTACCCATGGCTAAACCTTTGGAACTGTGACTATATATCTGCCATAGTGGTTAGAGTGTCAAGAATTGGATCTGGGAGGCCCAGGTTTGAATCCCGACTCGACCATGGAAACTGGCTGGGTGACCATGGGCCAGTCACAGCACTCTCACCCTAATCTACCTTGCAGGATTGTTGTGAGGGTAAAATAAAATAAATTTGCAGAATACTTTTCCTTTTTGTTACAGGAGTTGTAAGTCTTAAGCTTCTCCTTAACCACCCCAACTCAGGCTTTATGCAACCACATGTTCAGAAACAATGGTAAATAGATCTCTCTGCACTGCCACAGATAAACTGGGCCAAATTAGATGGGATGCTGACCACAGATCCGAACTGTGAACTCTGCCAGTGTTTTAAAGTGATTGAAGAATGCCAGGAGGGCTTGATGCTAATCAGAACCATGTGACTCTTCAGGTGCTACCTAGGGTTGCCAATTCTGGGTTGGGAAATACCTGGAGGTTTGGGGAGTGGCCCCTGAGGAGGGTGGCATTCGGGAAGGGGAGGGACTTCAGTGGGGTATAGTGTCATTAGAGTCCACCTTCCAAAGCGGCTATTTTCTCCAGGTGAACTGGTCTCTGTTGACTGGAGATCAGTTGTAAACCCAGATCTCCACCCACCACCTGGAGGTTGGCAGCCCTCTTGTGACCCCTGGTTGTTTCTGTGTTTGAAAAGGAGGAAGGGGGACAAGAGTGCCAAAGCTCACTACACCATAAGCCCGATCATAGCATGTTTAAATTGCTTTATAATGGCAGCAGCGTCAAAGGCTCTGGGCCATGGGAACTGTCGTGACTACTTTGGCCTTTAGAACGAGGTACGTCCCGATTTCTGACTTGGCTACATATAGGAGGGTTTTCTTCAGGATCTGTTAAACAGAAGCCCCAGGCACCACCTAGTGGTTCTTAATAGTATTGCATATTTTTGAGCAAACAAGCAAACTCGATAAGATGATTCCCCCTTCCCCCCATACTCCCTCTAAGCTGTGGAGTCGTGTGAGCAAAAACTCTACTTTGGGAACTACTGGCATTAAGGTTGTGAGTGAGCAATTTGGCTGCTGCATAAATCAGTTTGTTCTGGAGCCATCTCTCCTGAGGTAAGGCAAAAATGTGTGAGCCGGTGGCTAAAAAACTGTGAGCTAGGTCACACTAACTCAGCTTAGAAGGAACACTGCCCCCCCCACCCCATACTGGACCGAAGCAGTTTTAAAATTCTTCATTACTTATTATTCCTCTCCTGATTGGAACAACTTGAATGACTTGAGGCAGGAGTGCTTCAAGGTATTTTGCTTCCCTGAGGAAGAGAAACATTGCCACCTTTCCCTGCCACTGGAGCCCAATATGGTAAATAATGAGGCCCGTAGCTACAGTGTGGCGTCTTGGGGCTAGGCCCCCTGGCTTACTGGCAAGGCCCCATGACTTCCCATCCAGCCCAGGGCCCCCGGATGGTGGCAGGTGCAGGGAAGGAGCCGGGTAGTCCTTTAATTCAATGCCAGTGCCCCCTAAGAAATTTAAAACTTAAAAAAATCCTGGCTATGGGCCTGTAAATAATGCAGTGTCAATCCCCTTCAGTGACTGTTTGCAAGTGGATTTTGCCCATTTCACACAGTAAAATCCAGTTGCAAAGTGCATTGGAAGTGGACTGAATGTGCGTTATTTAGTGTCTGTGTAAGCGACTAACCCCCCTATGGCCATGTTTCAGAGGCTCAGCTCAGGACCGACAAAAAGGAAATACTGCTTTACACAGCAGGAGGTTAAAATGTGGAATTTGCTGCCAGAGGATGTAGTGATGGCCACAGGCAAAGACAGCTTTAAAAGGAGGATTAGACTGATCCATGCTGGAGAGGTCTATCAGTGGCTACTAGCCATGGGGTCTGAGGGGAACCTTCACATTCAGAGGCACTCCAGCCTCTGAATCCCAGTACTAGGTGGTAACATGAGGGGAAGGCCTCGGCCTCTCTGCCCTGTAGCTGGCCCTTCAGAGGAACTGGTTGGCTACTCTGTGAGCAGAATTCTGGACTAGATGGACCACTGGCCTGTTCCAGCAGGGCTCTTCTTGTGTTCTTATGTTGGTGGTTCTAGGAGGCAGTGCCTCATATCTCTCACACTGTCAATCGCAGGGACAGTACTAAATCCCTGTGGTAAATTATCAGGATTTTTTGTGTGTTCCACATTCTTCATTATTCAATTGTTTCTCAGCCCCCCTCCCCCATTCTAGACAGCTTGAAACATTTGGTCCGTCCTTGTCTATTAGGAAAATTTCTAATAAGTGACATGTGAAAGTGCAAAGGACTTGGGCAAGCTGGCACATTGACACCCGCGCGGCTCAGCTCCATTCGCACTCATGTCAAGTGTTTTGCTTGTTTATTGATTGATTTATCTGCTTTGAGTCTCAGTGAGATAGGTGGGCTATAAATGAAGTAAAGAATTTTAAAAATGCACCTTCCCCATCCTCCTCCCTTCATTGGTATGCAAGCTCCATTTCTTCCTTGTTTTAAGTGTTTTGATTTTTTTGACAAGCGACATGAGTCTAGCGATATGAGACTATCGCTAATCTTGGATGGCTGAATAATTTTTTTTTTAAAAAAATGACAGGGAAAAGTTTAAAAGGAGCTGCACAAGGTCTAGTTGATTTGAAAGGGGGATCAGAGAGGAGGCAAATGGCAGCAGCATCTACAGTGCCAAAAAAAAAGTATTTCAGTGCTGCATACAAACAAAATAAAGGGGGGGGATCATCAGTGCAGAATGAAATTGACATGAGATGTAAAAAGAGACCCTGGAATGGGAAGCCTAAAGCTTTGAAAACTTTTTCCCTTTAACGCTTTAGTGAACCGTTTTTTGGGGGGCGGCATTTTGTCAGTCTCTGGTAGCCTAATGGACCAAAGAGAGGCATCTCATTCAAGGATATAACATCTATACACACTTAGTGTGATGTAGCACCCCTTCCCCAATGTCCAGGCGTGCTGAGTTGCTCACTCCAACAGGTGGTATCCTGGGACTTCTGGCACAGAGGATAATCCTCTTATTTGTCACTATGGTCAAGCCAGCTCTCCTTGAGAACTCCACATGCAGGGCTATTTTGGGGCAGGAACGCACAGGAACGGAGTTCTGGCTGGCTTCAGAGTTGGCCACGCCCACTACAGCCAAAACCTCTGTGTGCAGTGCTACAGAGGGAAGGCCTGGAGAGCGGCCCCCCCCTGCATCTCCAAGGTGGACGGGCCGGGGGGGCCTGGATGAATTGGGGAGACATTTAAATGCCTCCCTGTGCCTTCCCCAGCCTGTCCAAGGGCCAGCTTGCCGGGGCTCCCTGCAGTCGCAGGGTGCCCAGGCAAGCCAAGGGAAGGCATGGGGTGTGGTGTAATATGCTAATGAGCTGTGCTGTTGGGGTGTGGCCTAATATACTAATGAGTTTCTGCTGTTGGGCGTGGCCTATTATGCTAATGAGTTCCTTCTGGGCTTTTTCAGTGTCAAGATGCATTAAGTTACTGTAATACAAGGAAATCCTCTAGTCTTATGAAGTGTTCTAGGTCTTCAAGTATTGTGAGAGGAGATGTTAGGAATGCCAGATTCCAAGTGGGTCCTGAGGTCCCCCCAGAATTATAGGCCATCTATAGACTGAAGAGATCAGTTCCCCTGGAAAAAAATTGATGCTTTGGAGGGTGGACTGTATGGCATTGTACCTTGCTGAGGTCCCTGCCTTCCCCAGGCTCCATCCCCAAATATCAAGTATTCCAACCTGGATCTGGCAACCCTGCCCTCCATCTCCCATTGGTGGCCAGGGTGGGGGACTTGACAACCCTAGGAGATGGGGAATCCACCAACTGTGGTCCTTTCCACATTTGCCTGCCACTCTGGATTTTCTCAGTGTTCGAGTCAAGGCAATTTAAGTCCGCAGCAAAACAGCATCCCCAAAACCCAGAGCAACAGTGGGCCAAAATCGGGCTGACCACTGAAGGGAGGTAACATCATGCAGAGTGGGGGCGGGGGGAAACAGAATAAAAAGAAGGTTGAATTCAATTTTACTGCAGAACAACAACAACAACAACAAAAACCCCGGAATAAAAAGAAGGTCAAATTTAATTTTAGTGCAGAATTGCTTGGAGGACACCACGGTGAACACAGATTAAAAGGAGAGTGCAGAAAGGGCCTCCCTTCCTTCCAAATATAAGGGGTGATTTTGCTTCTTCTTCTTTTTGGCCGCCAAGTCGTGGGGTTTCCAAGGCAAGAAACAGCCAGAGGTGGCTTGCCATTGCCTGCCTCTATGTCACGATGACTCTGGACTTCCTTGCTGGTCTCCCATCCAAATACTAACCGGGGCTGACCCTGCTCAGCTTCAAGATCTGGCAAGATAGGTGTAGCCCGATCAGGGATTTTGTTGAGGGCCCTCTAGAGTGGGCTGGAAGAAACTGCCATAAATAGCCCCCACACCAAACTCCCTGTCCTTTTGAACTCTGATGTAGTTGAATCGATTTCCTCCCTCCAGTTGGATAAAAGTTTATCTTACACATCAGTGGTGATTTTCTTCTCGGTTGCAGTTCCGCCCAGGAGGGATACATCTTCACGCTTGAGGACCGCCGAAAATCAAGCTGGTTAATGGACGGAAGGAGAAGAAACCCAATCTATCCCCCTTGGTTAAAGGACGGCGTGGTATAATTACCTCGGTGTTTGTGTCCCTGAGGTCCTTCTCTCTTAATGATCTGCACAGCCCAAGCCTGGTTTGTTCACGTCAGGTTTCATCAGACTTCAGGATTGGCAGCCAAGTGGAAAAGCGACCATTTGATCAAGTGAAATTGCTCATGGTGCCCCAGTGCTTTCCAATGCCACAATCCTCTCTGTTCTGATGAAGCTCAACTTGTGGGAAAGGTTCTTCTCGTTGTTGAAGGTCCACAGGGCAGGTTGCAGAACTGGAGGCTGGCAACCCCACTGCTAAAGACCACAGAGACCACTTCTGCTCTCCACAGAGTGCTCAACAACGTCTTAAAGAAGATGGTAATTGTTCTAGAGCAGTGATCCCTAGTGTGTGGTGCCCGCAGGTGCCATGGTGCCCTGTGTTTCCTGGTGCCACTTGCTTCTTCCCCAAACCAAATAGTCAGTCCTGGCTTTCTTCCACCTCATTGCAGCTTTCCTCCGCCTTTCGTAGAAGAACCTCCCAGCATTACCATTGGGTCTGCAAGGAGCACCCGTTCAGAAACAGAAGAAGAGTTTGGATTTATACCCTGCCCTTCACTACCCAAAGGAGTCTCAGAGTGGCTTACAATCCCCTCTCCCTTCCCCTCCCCACAACAGACACCCTGTGAGGTAGGTGGGGCTGAGAGAGCTCTAACACAAACTGCTCTTTCAGGAACAGCTGTGCCAGAGCTTGTGACTGACCCAAGGTCACATCAGCAGGTGCAAGTGGGGGAGTGAGGAATCAAACCCGTTTCTCCCAGATTAGAGTCCGCGCACTTAACCACTACACCTAACAGCTGCCTCCATCATAAGAGGATGCTTGGCTTTGAAACTACCAACACTCTGAGACTGACTAGGCTCTCCATGGTGGCTAGGGTTGCCATACCCTGATGGGAGTGGGGGTTTACTCACTTTTGGGGGCCCCAAGCCGCCTAGCTGGCCAGTGGGGAAACCCCACCCGCAAAGAATCCCATCCACCCCAACATGCCTGGCACAATGACATCACCTGGAGAGGGGATGGTTTGCTGTAGTGTTTAGTTACCATAGAGGTTTTCCCAAACACTACAGCATCCTCCCACAATGTGCCCAAAGAATCCCAGAGAAGAAGAGGACTCTCTCCCGCCAGCAGCCAGGTAAGACCTGGCAACCCTAACGGCAGCCATTTTGTGATTGGCCCCTGCTTCTCTGGCAGCCATTTTGTGACGTGTCCACTCCCTGGTCTCAACATTCCAAATGTACCCACAGGTTCAATAAGACTGGGAAGCCATCTTCTAGAGCATGTTTGTTATGGTAAAGATGGAAGTGCACTCAAATTACCATTGTGTTGCTGAGTGGTGTTTCAGTTTTGTCTGGTTGGTAGCCAGGATATTCTGATTCCTTTCATTTTTACGCCTGGAACTCCTACAATCATCCTGAAGCTGGTGGCCAATTTTGAGATCCCTAGTTTTATTTTCTGATGACTTGTGCCTGCCACAAATGGACAGACAGATGTGTGGTAACAGCCAGCCAAATAATATGTTTTGTTATGACATTTGGTTTTGATCAGGGTCATGGGCAGATGGAATCTTTGTCTGGGGGTGCATGGTGACTCTCAGCAGCCCTGACCACAGCCAGTGTTGAAATCCAAACAGTCGGAGCTCCCTCATCTCATCTAGTCCAAGATCTGGTATTCAGGTTAAGACTGATTAGCTTTCACTAGTACATCTCATTGCAGAAATGAGAGTTGTTTTCAATGTTTTTAGCACCAGCTTATATCCGAGTCTGAACTACACCAGTGTGCTTCCAGGCCACATATTAAAATGGAAAAAAAAAACAGGCATAAGCTTGCAGGAAGCAATCAACTCAGGGAAACAATAGCCATCAAATGTCCATAACAGATTATTAGCATAGAAATCAGTGGAAATCAATGGACAATCATTATTGTGCCCGAGAATCTAAGTTTCAAACAGGGAGCCCAGGCATGTGTGATCAGCAGGATCTTGGATGGAATGGTTAGTTAGGTCCTTAAGTTGCATAAAACAAGGTTGCCGTTAGCATTGTCCCTCTTAAATAAGGAGACCATTGCTTTAACTTAACACCCCCCACAGCTAACTAAAGAACATGAAGGCTTTATTAAAGTAAAGTACTCATTACTTATTAAAGAACTATTTCTGGGAGCCCAGGAGGTTATCAGAAGTACCTTTGTTTCCAAACTGGAATGCCCTCATGTGGGTATCAGTAAAGCCTAAAATTTGGGAGGGGAGGGTGTTCTTTATAAAAATACCTGGCAGTATTGGCTGTAGAATGGCCCCCTCTTCCCACTGTTTCAGGAAAACGTCCATGGTTAAGATAGAAAAACTCTCTGTCACGCTTCCAAGCATTGGTGGGGAAGCGTGCGCTGCTCTCATGGAATACCTCTGGGAGTAGAAAACAACAATGCACAGGCGTGACCCCTCTGCCGACCAGAACTGAGGCATGAAATGAGGAGGGGGAACTGGTCTTCAGGGATGCACACCATGCAGGGCCAGTGCCACCAACCCCTGAAGTAGGGCAGCTGCTGGGGGTCCATAGTTTCCTGTTGGACCCACTGCTGCCCCTCTACATGTGTGGGGTTGCCACCTCCAAGCTGGGAAATTCCTGGAAATTTTGGGAGTGGACCCTGGGGAAAGTGGAGTTTAGGCAGAGGGAGACCCCTCAGCAGATTATAATGCCACAGAGTCCACCTTCTAGAGTGGCTGTTTTCTCCAGGGGAACTGATCTCTATCGCCTGAAGATCAGCTATAATCCTTGGAGATCGCCAGCCACCACCTGGAGGCTGGCAACCTTAAATGTGTGGGGATGGTGCAAGCAGTGATGGTGAGCAGGGGACAGTAGGGAAAGGTGAACCAGTGGCTGTGGTGAACAGGGGATTAACATGTAAGCAGCAGGCGGGCATCGGAAGGCAGAGAACATGAGATGTGTGTGAGAGGTTAGTGGGGGAACGGACAGATGTGTGATGCATTGGGGCGAGGGGCCTCTGGGCACTCAATAGCCAGGGCCCACCCTGCCCTACAAGCAAAATTCCCCCCCCCCGAAAAAAAAAAAAAATCCTTCCAACAAGAGGGATAAGGGAACTCCCTCATCACTGCTGAAAAGAGCAAGGTTTGGCCATTTCCCTCTCATTCTTAGAGGAGAATGACGATTGTGGAATTTGCAGATCTATATTACATTTTATCTTACCCCTAGGGAGCTCAGCGGTCTTCCCCCACTTCTATTTTTACCCTCACAACAACCTTGTGGGGTTAGTTAAGTGGAGGGAGAGACAGGTCCAAGGTCACCTGGTGAGTTTCTGGGAGGAGTGCGAATTTGAACCCAGGTCTCTGAGCCCAACATTCTAGCCTTTCTACCACATTGGCTCTCAGGGAACAGCTGTTGGCAGGTGTGACTATTGTCTGTGACAGGATGGAACAGTTAAAGCTTATAAAATAAAGAAGAATTACATGCTACTGAAGGGCAGCTCAGTCACTGAGGGGAGCTAAAAATATTTTTGGCGGGAAAATCTGCCTGGGAGTGGGGAGGCATCGGTGGGTCTCTCATAGCAGGTAATCTCCAAGCTTCCTCTTCCCCCCCAAGATCCTTTCAGTGGTGAGGAAGGTTTCTCCCACTCCTGTTCAAATTAGTTGCTGGTAACTTCCTGTGGTACCCCCCCCCTATTTCTGGTCTCATTGTCTTTCCTTGCCTTCCCTTTGACTGCTGTCATCCCTAACTCTGATAAGGTACCTCCTCCCTCCCCGTGACACATCAGGAGGAGAGCAGAGAAGGAGACTAAAAGTGCACCAACAAATTGAATTAGTCATGAAGTCCCTGTGGAGAGATAATGTATGGAGAATATAAGCCCAATATGCCTCATGTTTGAGAAGAGCCTCTCAATAGCCACAGGTTTGAGGGAGCCGCATTGTATTTCCTCCAAGACAAAAAAAAAATCTTAATATGTTGTCAAAGGCTTTCATGGATGGAGTTCATTAGTTGCTGTAGATTTTCCGGGTTGTGTGGCCGTGGTCTTGGCATTGTAGGACCTGATGTTTCGCCAGTAGCTGTGACTGGCATCCTCAAAGGTATAACACAGAAAGATGGAGTACTCTCTGTGTCAAGGTGAGCAGAAAAATGGTAGGCAGGTAATTTATATCTACCCTGGAAGGTGGACTAGGGCTGAGTCATTATCTTGTAGTAGTTCTCCAGGCTATGAACATGCTAATGGAGGAGCTTTCCTGAGGAGGTTCTTTTGTCTATGGACTGTTTCCTGAGGAGGTTTCCTGTTTCTTGAGGAGGTTCTTTTGTGTGTGGAATGGCTATTGAAACTCTAATCTTAGCTGTAGTGTACTTTGGGGACGGGGTTCCCCCCGTCGGTCTTTTCCGGACTGGTGGATTGGGGACCCTTTTAGCGGGGGAACCTCTGCCCTCCTGGGGGACCTGGCAGCCCTAGTTCAGATAGCGACCGAGGCACTGTTAAATACTGGGTTCTGGATGCATTGCAGTGATCAGCTCTAGTTTATTTAGTGATTTCAGGAACACAACGAGGACACCCAGCAGGGTTTGAGCCTGCTTATAACACATGCAAACACCCCACCCCACACACTGCTTATCTATGGGTCAATTCCAGGATCCTGGTCCGCTATTGTTCTTGGGGAGCAAGCTCACCCAGTTCAAGTTCCACATTCAAGGATGACTTAGGCTCAATACATAACAGGCACAGAGGGAGAAAGTACTTCACACATGCACACACCCATTTTCTCTACCTGGAATGTCCCTTGAGGACCATGCCCATCTGGCACGAACAGGCTCTGTGCAGCTCCCAAAAACTGGCTCCCAGCTGCTCTCTCATCAGCTGGGAGGCAGCTTCTGACCTCCTGCTGAGGAAATTGTGCTGTGTTCCATCCTTGTCAGAGCACAAGGAAGTCTGTGGGGACGGGGTGGGTGGGTGGGTGGGTTTAGAAGCTGATTTCTGGTTGATTATGGGGATCAGCTGTGAGTCTGGTTCTGGTTTCCTGCATTGGGATGGGGGGGGGGGCTGCAGAGACTCAGAAGCTGATTCACAGGCTACTGACTCAGTCCCCTCAATATTGCTGTATCTGAGCAAATAAAATTTTGCCACACGCAGCAAGGTTGGTGATCGTCTGTGGCTTTCTGATCTTCAACTTTGCTATGAGCCTTGCTGAACTGTAGGAGTTTTCCCCGGGGGTGCATGTGGATCAGAAGCCCATCGCTCCCTTTTTACATGCTTCACTTTCAATGCACATAATGTTATGCGTAGAGGGCTACAGACAACAGGCAGGTAGGCTTCTCAAATACCCCTTCCCCTGAGCAAGCAAATTTTGTACCCCCAGATGTTGGGACAGTGATTGCAAATGCCATATTTATCCCATGTCCCTTTTGCATGAGACACTTCCTACTAAGTAAACCAGATGTGTTTAGCCAACAGATCATAGAATCACAGAACCATAGAGTTGGAAGGGTCCTCCAGGGTCATCTACTCCAACCCCCTGCACAATGCAGGAAATTCACAAACACCTCCCCCTCCACACCTGCAGTGACCACTGTCCCACTCCTAGAAAATGGCAAAAAACCTCCAGGATCCCCGGCCAAACTGGCCTGGTGAAAAATTGCTTCCTGACCCCAAAGCGGCAATCAGCATTTCCCTGGGCATATAAGAAAGGGCCACAAGAACTAAGCACTGAGGCAACCCTTCCTGTCCTCCCTCTCATGTTCTGCCTAAGATGTTTCCCATATCCAGAGCCTTGTGTGCTTAGGGCGAGGCATCAGAGTAAGGAGGCCATGAGGTTTTAAAAAGGAGCACAGTTTAGTAACTCAGGTTCTTTCCCTGTGTGGAGCAGCAGTAACAACCACTTCATTTTTCTCTGTTCTTGTCCACACTAAGGCCTGTGTTGGACTATGGCAGTGTAAAACACTGGCCCGGATTAAAGGAATAAACTTGTTGCAAACACCACACAGGATGAGGAGAACATATTGTTACCACCAGTGTCCCTCTAAGCTAAGTTAGTGTGAGCTAGCTCACAGTTTTTTAGCCTCCAGCTCACAGTTTTGTCTTAGCTCAGGAAGGCCAACTCCAGAGCAAACTAATGTATGCAGTAGCCAAATCGCTTGCTCACAACTTTAATGCCAGTAGCTCAGAAAGCAGATTTTTTTCCTCACAAGACTCTACAGCTTAGAGGGAATATTGGTCACCACAGATCTTTTTTAAAAAATTGTTTTTATTGAGATGTCAATTCCAAATAAAGTTGTAACATCATTATGCAGATTATATATCTATTTTGCCTAATGGACTGATACATTATACATGGATTGGTAAATGAGGAAAACATTGAACAATAGAATAATATGTTCTGTGTATTCCATTTCTTTCCTGATCAGATCATGGGACTTGCTAAAACTGGCGGTAGGGGAGCCCCTTATCTATGCTTTGCAAAACCTGGTCTTTCCCGAGACCCCACCTTAAACTCCTGTGCTGCCCTTCAGTCAGTGCCCTTCTATCCTATTCTAAGAGAAGGGGGAAAGGGGAATAAAACCTTACACCAATACTAAGGAGAAGTCACTTTCTGCTTAATTCTGCGTAATAGAACTTATTTTGTATCGTTTATAATGACATCTCCTATGTCCAGGAGGTGGCGCTAGACATCCATCATTGGGTCTCTGCTTGGCTAACCCGTCCCACCTCCCTATTTGTTAACCACTCACTTACCAGAAGAGAAATTCAGTCTGCAGTAATTCCTAGAGATCACTTCTGCAAGACTAAGAAAAATAAATGCTGGTATCTGAGAGCAATTTTCTCTCTTTCGTTATTATTTTTTTTAAAACAACAACAACAACAACAGAGAATTGTTATATTCAGGCAGTGACCTTGAAGGCGTAAGTCTACAGTGGTGCTGTTATTATGCAGCAGAAGCCAACCAGCATCAGTCATTGAGCCTTGCAGAGTCTCTTCTCCCAGCGTATCCTGTTCCATCTCTCACCAGGCCTTACAACTCACCGGTGAGAAAAACCCACTCTTGGGTCCTGACCAGAATCACTAGTCTCAAGCAAAATCATTTATGAACACACAGAACTTGTACGACATGTTACACAGGCCCCAGAAGTTTGTTTGAGTATTTGCTGGAAACAAATATGTTAAGTTGACTGGAATCAAAATTTATTTATATAGGCTCTGACTGGATTGTGGTTCCTGGTCCTGAGCCACTGGATAGAATGGGGCAGGATATAAACTGAAATTAAATATTTTTCCCTTAAGTCCCCCCCATCCCCCGAAATAGTGGGCTAGGGTTGTTAGAGGGAGACAAATTTCTTTTTTTAATTCTCTTTTTTAAAGATATAACCATTGATTCCTCTTATTTCTTTTTTCTCTTTTAAAAAGAGGACGAGGAAGAAGGAAGAGCTGGTTTTTGTACCCCGCTTTTCCACTACCTGAAGGAGTCTCAAAGCAGCTTATGATCACCTTTCCTTCCTCTCCCCACAACAGACACCCTGTGAGGTAGGTGGGGCTGAGAGAGTTCTGAGAGAACTGTGACTGACCCAAGCTGGCTTCATTTGGAGGAGGAGGAGGGAATCAAACTTGGTTCTCTAGATCACTACACCAAAATGGCCCTCAGAGAATGTCTTTTGGTATTTTTCATATGTGCATGCGTGTGAGCGTGTGCACATCTGAAAGGCATGTCGACCTCCGGTGATTGGCCCCTACTGGGGGCCTGGAGGATATCCAGAGAGGTGGCTGAATAAAGCCTGACCCCACCTCCTGAATGCTAGTATTCCTTGGAGGTGTCCCATCCAAGTACTTGCCAGGGTCGACCCTGCTTAGCTTCCAAGATCTGATGAGATCAGGCTTGTCTGGGCTATCCACGTCAGGGCCAGAAAAGGATAATTGGGGAGTTAACCCCCCCCCTCCCCGGTTATAATTTTGGTGCCTGAGATTTGCCCTCTGTGACAAAAAGGCAAAAAGTTGTGGAAGGTTCCATTTCTCGGCATGCCAGCTCCTACTCTTAAGATGGCAGAGTTTGAGGAGGGGAGAAAGCTCAGCAAGGATATGAGGTCCACACACACCAAAGTTAAGTTTTTCCTCCAGGGGGAACTGATCTTTATAGTCTAGAGATGGGGGTGTAATTCCAGGAGAACTTACGGTTGCCAACCCCTAGATGGGGCCTGGAGATCTCCTGGAATGACAACTGATTCCCAGATGACTGAAATCTGCCCCCCTGGAGAAAATGGCAGCTTTGGTGGGTGGGCTCCATGGCATTCTAACTACTGAAGTCTCTCTCGTCCTCAAACCCTCCCCTCCAGGCTCCACCCCCAAATCTGCAGGAATCTCCTGACCCAGAGCTGGCAACCCTAGAGTAGACCTGGTCCCCCTACATTCACCCAATCAGGTCCAGATTGCTTTGGGTTAGCATTTTATCCCTATGCATAATTTGTGTAGGAAAAAAATGTGCAAGAACAGAAGCAGTTGGAAAATACGGCATGAGTATTCATTGTGAAATTCAGGAACAAGTGAAACAATAAAATTCCTAATGCGCCACTTCTGCTTGAGAAACCGAGCCAGGGAACTGGAAGGAGCCCTCATGGCTGAGCAGGCTACTGGGGACTGCTTGGATGGAGCTGCTCTGAGCTTTTTGGAGGGCGATCTGGGGGCGGCGGGAACGAAATAGGTGAGTGATAAACTCTGTCTGACATTCATTCAAAGGGAGATTTTACCCTGCCTCTTGTTAGTATAATTGGAGGCCAGAAGTTGGCCCCCAATGGTAAAATTAATTTAGCTATAGAACACAATCACCTCAATCCAATGGAGGAGCAACCAGGGCATTTTTAATAAACTGAAATCTAGATAGAAACCAATCAGAAACCCAAACTGAATACAATCTGTTGGTTCATATATTTATTGTATCCGAATCCAAAGTGAAGATTTAACAATACCTCATCCTTCACTACCCAAAGGAGTCTCAGAGCGGCTTACAATCTCCTTTCCCTTCCCCTCCCCACAGCAAACACCCTGTGAGGTAGGTGAACAGCTCTGAAAGAACTTGTGACTGACCCAAGGTCATACCAGCAGCTGCATGTGGAGGAATGGGGAATCAAACCTGGTTCTCCCAGATTAGAGTCCGCACTCCTAACCACAACACCAAACTGGCTCAGGTAGTCTTCCTTGGTATTCTGGCACTTCACAAGGGATGCCAGCCCCCAGGTGGGACCTGGGTATCCTCCGGAATCACAGCTCATCTCCAGACTACAGAGATCAGTTCTCAATGGAGAAAGTGGAGGCTCTGGAGGGTGGGGGCAGAGAATCAGAACAGCACTGTACCTCACTGAGGTCCCTGTCCTCCCCAGGCTCCATCCCCAAATCTTCAGGAGTTTCCCAGCCTGGATATGGCAACCCTACCATCCCCAATCCCCACCGGTGGCCAGGAAGGAACAGGCAGCCCAACACTTCACTGATGGTGTTCCAACTTGACAAAGTCCATAGGAGAAGAAGAGAGTTGATCCAAGAGGGAACGTGAATGACAGGTGAGGTGTCCAACCAGCAGCATAATACTGATCTCACCACCAAAGAGGATAGCTCTGATAGTTTCTTGTCTGCAGCTGGTGTTGAGTTGTTGCTCAGATAGCCTATGGATATGCAGGTTTTCTGTTTCTTGCTTTGGAATGGCTAAGACTATGTGCTCCGACCTGGATGACCCAGGCTAGCCTAATCTCTTCAGATCTCAGAAGTCAAGCAGGGTCAGTGGTACTAGTTAGTATTTGGATAGGGGTCCAGGGTGGCTACATGGCAGGCGATGGCAAACTGCCTCTGAATGTCTCTTGCCTTGAAAACTCTACGGCAGGGGTGTCGAACCCATTTGTTATGAGGGTCGTATCTGACATAAATGAGACCTTATTGACCCAGGCCATGTGTGTCATAAAACATAATGCCAGGTAGCAGAGATATAAACTTTATAAAGGGCACAAACAGAAAGGGTGGGTTTTTTTTAACTTAAAAACATGCTTAAAACGTTAGAACTCTTGCAATATTTTGTTTATTTACCAGTGTCTGATAACTGACACCTCTTGCTCTGAATTATTGCATCAAAATGGCTGTGCTGTTGCACTCTTGAGTATGCTGTTCAGGTGTGTATCTGTCAGCTGCAAACTTACGATGACGCAGCAGCAGCAGAACTGGAAGAAGAAGCTGAAGACAGCCAGTTCCACTGCGGGCCTGATAGAAGCCCTCCGGGGCCTGATGTGGCCCCCGGGATGCATGTTTGACACCCCTGCTTTATGGGGTTGCCATAAATTGGCTCTGACTTGATGACACATTATACATATGCGTGAGACTGTGGTTTTTTAAATACTTTGTGTATGTGTGGGAGAATGTGGCTGTTCACATACACTTGCAATGAAGTTTTCCCCTACTAGCAGGGAGGATTTCTGGGGCTAAGCCCTACAGTCCTTTTAAACTTCATCTTGATTGGTTGGGAGGGGGAGAAAAGCTGGAAATGCGTTGTACCTTTAATTACCTATAAAACAGGGACACTGTGCCTAAAATTTGAAAACGGTAACAATAACAGAATATAATAAAGGAAACAAGCATGCATCGTAACAGTAACTATGAAGAGTTTAATAAGTCATTATGAGCTGCCTAATTATTTCATCTCAATAATTTGCTGGTCGGCAGCTGTGACTTTACAGCCATTTCCTCCACCGCTGGGATTTTAGTAGATGCAAATAGTAGCATGCAAATTTTTGTTCTCATTTTTGGTTGGTTTGTTGCTATTTTATCAAAAGACAAAAGGAACCAAAAATGAATGCAAATGCAATGTTTATGCACACCCGATTTTTGTTGTTGTTAAAAACTGAAAGGTACCAGTACTCATATAGAAGGTATTCTGATTTCCCCCAACCCCCCTTCCTCCGCAGATCCCCACCAGTCTGTTCCTGAGGGTCCACTCTCTCGTTCTCTGGCCGAGTTAGGGTTGCCCGGTCCCCCCTGGCCACTGGCAAGGGATGGTGGAGGTAGGGCTGCCAGATTCAGGTTGGGAAACTCCTGGAGATTTGGGGGTGGAACCTGGGGAGGACAGGGACCTCAGTGGGGGACCATGCCATGGAGTCATCAGAACATAAGAGAAGCCATGTTGCATCAGGCCAATGGTCCATCCAGTCTAACACTCTGTGTCACACGGTGGCCAAAACCCAGGTACCATCAGGAGGTCCACTGGCGGGGCCAGGACTCCAGAAGCCCTCCCACTGTTGCCCCCCCCCTGCAAGCAGCAAGAATACAGAGCATCACTGCACCAGACAGAGTGTTCTATCTATACCTTGTGGCTAATAGCCACTCATGGACCTCTGCTCCATAAGTTTATCCATATGTCAACCCTCCAAAGCATCCATTTTCTCCCAGGGAACTGATCTCTGTAGTCTGGAGAGGAGCTGTAATTTGGGGGGCTCTCCAGGTCCCACCTGGAGGCTGGCATCCCTAGCTTAGTGGGGAGGCCTGGCACATAAGGACCAGGACTTGGGAGACCCCCACAAAAGGTGCTGGCACTCAGTACTGGTGAGTACCCTCACAAAACAAGCCCTGTGCACACCCAGTTATAATCTAGTTTGGTGTAGCGGTTAAATGCGTGGACTCTGATCTGGGGGAACCGGGTTTGATTCCCCACTCTTCCACTTGCACCTGGCTGGATGACCTTGGGCAAGCCATAGTTCTGATAACAGCTGTCCTTGAAAAAGAGCAGTTTCTGTCAAGAGCTCTCTCAGGGTGTCTGTTGTGGGGAGGGGAGGGGAAGGGAAGGGAGTTTGTAAGCCACTCTGAGACACACCTTTGGGTAGTGAAGGACGGGATATAAATCCAATCTCTTCTTCTTCTTCTTCTTCTTCTTCTTCCTGCCAGATCAGTGATTGAAATCACCACACACACACACCATTAACTATTTTAAAGAAGGGATTTGCTTTCATGGCCACAGAATCAAAGTGAGGAATGGCATGAACAATTGGTTATCCATCCATCTATCCAGATACACACAGACACACGGGGGGGGGGGGGGGCTTACATCTATTTCTCCAGAGAGCCAGTTTGGTGTAGTGGTTAAGTGCGCAGACTCTTATCTGGGAGAACCGGGTTTGATTCCCCACTCCTCCACTTGCACCTGCTGATGTGACCTTGGGTCAGTCACAAGCTCTGGCACAGCTGTTCTCTCAAGGACAGTTTCTGTCAGAAGTTCTCTCAGCCCCACCTACCTCACAGGGTGTCTGTTGTGGGGAGGGGAAGGGAAAGGAGTTTGTAAGCCGCTCTGAGACGCCTTTGGCCAGTGAAGGGTGGGGTATAAATCCAATCTCCTCCTCCTCCTCCTCAGGTAGTGGGGTTGCCATCTACCTGGAGAAAAATTGTCCTGTCCTTTAGAGGCTTAATGGGATGTTGTCTGCTGGTAATGTAATTTACCATGCCATGAAAAGTTTCAGCTGCCCATTTCCACACACAAAGCCTCTATTAAAGGGACAGGGCCTCCCCCCCCCAATCTTCCTGGCAGTCCTTAATTTCTGACCTGAAAAATGCAAGGGCTCAATAGTCAATGCCTGTTTGTTGTTGTAAGAATGGCATTTTTCCATGCTTAAATTCTAAACCATTTAATTATTGACAGAATTCTTCCACAAGAGACAGGCAAAGAATGTCTTTCTCCGTGGAAACGAGTTTTGCAACCCCTAAAAAAGGGTCGGTCCTCAAAAATGTGACCCCCCCCGCTTACTCCTGACACTGTGGCTGTGAGTGTTGGTTACTCAGTGCCAAAATAGCATCACTCTGCACATGCTCAAAAGCATGTTTGTTTCTTGCGCAAGTTCCAAGGTTGAGTGTTGGCATTTCGTGCCGTTTCTGGGGGTGAGCCCTGGCTCGTTTTAAACCCTGCTGTCAGAGGGTCTCGCCGCAACAGGCGCCCGTCTTGCCGGAACCTCTTCTGGGGAGGAAGTGTGGTTTTGCCATTGCTGTGCCTCCGTGGGAGCTATTTGGGGATGTGGCTCCACCCTCAAAGGCCATGATGGATGACCAGCCTGGAGAATAAAAGGCTTTTCCTCTGAAATCTGCTCTGCTAAATATAGACTCTCGCTGACTTTTATGTGTCTTGAGACCTAACTAAAACCATCTGCTAAGGCAAGGGTAGTCTTTCCTGCTGCCACCTCCCCTGTGGATCCAGAACGCTGTGAACCTGGTAGGGAAAATGCAAACGGCAGCAATCAGACATTTCATTTGTATGGGTCCCAATCTCCAGGAGCAACGGGCTAAGGGTGACTTCCCTGGCAAAGGACCCTTGAGATATTTCTGCTGAACAAATCTCTCCTGACTTCCAAAGTTAATACAATTAGCGGGCATTTCATGGAGACCTCCAAGTGCCTTTCTTAGGGGAGGCTTAAATTGGCCCACAAGCATAATTTTTTTTGTCCCATAATTGTGTTTAAATACAGGATGGATGCAGGAGAGATGTAATGCAGAGGCGAGGGTGTTGGATTAAAGTCTGGGAGGACCCCAGTTCAAATCCACGTTTATTATAATAAGTTAGGACCAGTCATTCTCTCTCCAGGCTAGCCCAGTCTTGTCAGATCTTGGAAGCTAAGCAGAGTCAGCCCTGGCTAGTATTGGGATGGGAGACCTCCAAGGGATACCAGGGTTGTGATGCGGAGGCAGGTAATGGTGAACCACCTCTGAACGTCTCTTACCTTGGAAACCCTACAGGGTCACCATAAGTCAGTTGTGATTTGCTGGCACTTTCCACCACACCATCACATTCTCTCTCAGCCAAACCTACTTTACATGATTACAAAGTAGTGCAGAGTAGGGGGCGGGAGACCTGTGGGCTGGATCCAACCAGCTTTTGTGCTGGTGGAAAAGAGAGGATGGAGTCCCTTTTCACCAAGATAAGGGCTATGCTATCACAGGACCTGCATGGACAAAAGTAGGGTTGTCAACTGCCTGGCGTGTGTGTGTGGGAATAATTTTGTTTTGTTTTTTTAGTAAGTGTAATGTGTCAAAATGGGCAGCCGGAACTTTTCATGGCATGGAGCCAGGGTTCTTTTTGTAGCAGGAACTCCTTTGCATATTAGGCCACACACCCCTGATGTAGCCAATCCTCCAAGAGCTTACAGTAGCCCCTGTAAGAAGAGCTCTGTAAGCTCTTGGAGGATTGGCTACATTAGGGGTGTGTCACCCAGGGCTATTTTTGGGCAGGAACACACAGGAATGGAGTTCCGGCTGGCTCCTGAGTTGGCCACACCCAGTAGGAACTCATTAGCATAATAGGCCACACCCAACAGCAGAAACTCATTAGGATTGGCTACATTAGGGCTGTGTGGCCTAACATGCAAAGGAGTTCCTGCTACCAAAAAAGCCCTGGGTTTTGACAACAAACAAGGTAAACCGAATAAGATGCAAAAGGTGGATATGGCTGGATGACCACACTTCTGGTAATATTGGGGGTGTGGCCTAATATGCTAATGAGTTCCTGCTGTTGGGCGTGGCCTATTATGCTAATGAGTTCCTGCTGGTCTTTTTCTACAAAAAAGCCCTGGTGTCACCTAATATGTAAAGGAGTCTGTGCTACAAAAAGAGCCCTGCATGGAGGTAAAGGACTTTGTGTCGTAAACGACATCCCATTAAGCCTCTGTTCAAGGAACAGGGCATTTTTTCTCTCCAGGCAGTTGGTGATAACCCTAGATACTAAGGATGGATCACATGCTAGTATTAGGGAGCTGAGAGTCATCTTAATAACCATCCGTGGGAATCAGGATCGAACTGTAGCAGTGCAGTCCTTAGCATCAGAACAAAGTCTGAGTCCCCTGAATAAAACTTTGTTGAGTGCCACCGGACTCAGACTTTATCCTGCTGCTTCAGACCAACATGACGAACGACCTGAATCAGTCCTAAGTGTGTTAGGCACAGGTGAGCTCCCTTTTATTCAATGAGGCTTAATCCCAGGTAAGGGTTCTTAAGATTGCAGCCTACTTTTTCTTGTAACAAAAGGATAGGATTGCCGGATCTGGGTTGGGAAATACCTGGAGATTTTGGGGCTGGAGCCTGAGGAGGGCGGGGTTTGGGGAGGGGAGGGTCTTCAGGGTGGCACAATGCCAGAGAGTCCACCTTCCAAAGCAGCCATTTTCTTCAAGTGACCTGATCTCTGCTGTTCGGAGATCAGGTGCAATCCTAGGAGATCTCCAGCCACCACCTGGAGGTTGGCAGCCCTATGAAAGGGGAATAGGTCCTTCTTTCTTTATCCATTTAGTTTATTTATAGCTTGCCTTTCTGTCTGAAACTCAGGTCCTCGTTACATGAAATGTCTGATTCGAGTCCTGACCTGATTTTTCGGTCACTCGTGTAATGGGACTCACCTTAAAAAACACTGTGGGGCCCATTTCTGCTCTGAAGCATGGCCCAGTGGGTGTGACTTGGGTGCTGAAACTGGGGCATCCCCTGCCCAGACTGGGGTGCTGGCAAGCCTAGTGGGGTTTATAATGCCACAGAGTCCACCTTCCAGAGTGGCCATTTTCTCCAGGGGGACTGATCTCTGTCACCTGGAGATCAGTGGTGAAGATGGGAGATCTCCAGCTACCACCTGGAGGCTGATAACCACAGTTATTGGCTTAGTTACCACATATATTGTGTAGTATGATGTAAACTAATAAAGCAGGCCATGGATCTCCTCATGTGGTAACTGCACTCAAACATAAATCTTCATTGATGTAAAAATCTGGTATAAAGTTTCCAATATTTCTGGATTTGTGCATGTCATCGACCAGCAATTGAAACAACTGAAGTCAAAAATGTTTTTTTTTAATATAAAAAGTAAGTATTATTGACCACTGAGGAAGGACCTTGAAGATGAAATGCGTATGGTCTGGTGTTGGTCCTTTGACACCTTCGTGGACTTTGTCTGGGAAATTATTACAGCTCACATAAAGCTTGTTCTGACCCTAATGCGGCCTGATATTCAGGTCCTCTGTTTTTAATTTTGCTATTGTGTGCACCTTACAATAAATATTTATGTTGATGTCATTTTACCTGCTGTAGCTTGGCCTTTGTAGCCTGAGTAGCTGTTTTGGGCTGTTCCCCCCTTTTTCTTCGTTTGCACACAAAACTTTCTTCACTCCACATCTTCAAAAGGTCAGATTGTTCTTCAGCGCACAGGGAGCAGGGCCAGAGCGCCAGCGAGCAAGGTGGCATCACGGCGGCTCTCGAGATCACGCCGATAACAGAAACCAGGCCTTGTGCCGGTGCCCACTCGCTAGTTGAAAAGAGCCCGGAGCCACTTCCTCCCACCCCCTTGGCTGCAGCTCCCTTTGTTGGCTGCTCCCCCCAGCAGCCCTTCAAGGCAGAGCTGTGGCTCGGGGCTGCCTGCCAGCGGACGCAGATGCCGCCCACTCCCGGTTTAGAAGATTCATTTGCGCTGCTTTTCCCTGCCCACCAGAGGTTCGGCTCAGCGCTGCTGCCTAGCCTGGTGCCGAGGAGGTTGCCGGGCTTTAAATAGAAAAAGGAAGGGAGGCCTAAAAATAAAAGATAAATTACAGGGGAGGAGGAGGAGGGTGACTGGAGTCCAAAGCGCCCTGAGGAGCTGTGGCAAGGGACCGGCGCTCCAGGCAGGCCATTCTCTTCCCCTGTAGGGGGAAACATCAACCTGCCAGAACCACTGCCCCTTTTCCTCTCCCCCTTTCTAGGGTTGCCATCTTCCAGGTGGTGGCTGGAGGCCCCCAGAATTCCAGCTGAAAGAGATCAGTTCTCCTGGAGAAAATGGCTATTAGGGATGCCAGCCTCCAGGTGGGACCTGGGGAACTCCCGGAATTACAGCTCATGGCCAGACTACAGTGATCCGTTCCCCTGGAGAAAATGGATATGCTGGAAGGTGGGCTCTGTGGCATCATTACCCCACTGAGGTCTTTGTCCTCCCCAGGCTCCATCCTCAAATCTCCAGAGTTTCCTAACCTGGATCTGGCAACCCTGCGCCCCCCATCCCCACTGGTGGTTGGGGGAACCTGGTAATTCTTACTGCTTTGTAAATTGTAAGTTGGCCTCTGGCATGATGCTCTGCTGAAGCCCCTCCTTCTGCAAACCCACCTGCCCCCTCTCCTGAGGCTCCACCCCCAGATTTTCCAGGAATTTCACAACCCAGAGCTGGCAACCCTATAGAGCATCATAAATTGAAACTGAAGCAAATTTTGCTGGGGGGGGGGGCTTCTTGAGCAAATTCCTTTACACAGCAGTAATGGGGCTTCCCGTCTCTAGTTCCAGCTCCTGCCAACCTAGCAGTTCGAAAGCAAGAAATTGCAAGTAGATCAATAGGTACCACTTTGGTGGGAAGGTAACAGCGTTCCGTGCACCGTGGTGTTTAGTCATGCCGGCCACATGACCACGGAAACGTCTTCGGACAGCACTGGCTCTTCGGCTTCGAAACGGAGATGAGCACCGCAACCCTAGAGTCGGATTCGACTGGCTTTCGAGCAAGGGAACCTTTTCCTTTACCTTAATGGGGCTTCCATACGGCAAGTTTCCCTACATTTTTCTTCCCCTTCCAGCACCCAACAGTGGCTGTTCTTCCTCCAACTGCAGGACTGGTTTCTCCACAGGGTTGTTTTCTTTTTAAATCCACAAGTGTTATAACTTTGTTCATTCTATCAGGTTCTCTGAATTTTCAGCTTTCATTTTTTTAAAGTAAAACTCTAGCCCCGGGCACTGGAGACATGGAAGAGCAAGGCATATCTCTGGGGAGGGGAGAAGGAGCTTTTGGTGTAGTTTGGTGTTGTGGCTAGGAGCGCAGATTCCAATGTGGGAGAACCGGGTTTATGATTCCCCACTTCTCCACATGCAGCTGCTGGTGTGACCTTGGGTCAGTCATAAGTTCCTTCAGAGCTGTTCTCTCAAGGGTAGTCCTCAAAAGAACTCTCTCAGCCCCACCTACCTTACAAGCAATGCTCCCTCTAAGCTGTGGAGTCTTGTGAGCAAAAATTCTACTTTGTGAGCTACTGGCATTAAAGTTGTGAGCAAGCAATTTGGCTATTGCATAAATTAGTTTGCTCCGGAGCCATCCTTCCTGAGCTAAGACAAAAATGTGTGAGCCGGAGGCTAAAAAACTGTGAGCTAGCTCACACTAACTCAGCTTAGAAGGAACACTGCTTACAAGGTGTCTGTTATGGGGAGAGGAAGGGAAAGGAAACTGTAAACCACTCTGAGTGAAGGGATGTGTGGCAGCACTTGTTGGCCATATCATGTAGCTTGTGGCTCAGTGGCTTAATAGTCCTTAAAAGTGGCAGCAGTGGAATCCAATTTGGATCAGGACCAGATAGGGTTGCCAGCTCTTGGCTGGAAAATACCTGGAGATTTGGGGGGTGGTGGTGGATGTAATCTGAGGAGAGTGGGGTTTGGCAAGGGGAGGGACCTCGGTGGGATATACTGGCATAGAGTCCACCTTCCAAAACAGCCATCTTCTCCAGGGGAACTGAGCTCCGTCACCTGGAGATCAGTTGAAATTCCAGCTACCACCTCCAGGTTGGCAATCCTTAGGCCAGAGCATTGGGGCTGGGGTAATTAACTGTTTTTTTCTGAACTGTTTCTCCAGTCAAACCCACCTCCCAGCTGCTCGTAGGCTGGATGGGGGGGAGAAGTCACTCTTTCTGGCTAAGGGCCAAACCAGCTGTTCGTTAAGGGCCAATCTAGGTAATGAGATAGGAGGAGGATCCTCATGTATTTATGAGGCTGCTCATTCATATGTAAAGGAATGCAGGGATGGGGTGGGGCTCATGGGTAAGGGGAGCTAAACTCTGCCTCCCTCCCTTGCACAGTCTATTGCTTGTTCTCCCATTGCACCTTTGCTTCTAGAAGTCAGCTGGGCTGTGAGAAAAATGCTGAAAGCAATGGAATACAGGGAGGTACAGAGTGGGAGATGGCATGGTGTATTTCCCTTGGACACGTGTTCCTTTTTGCTTAAGACTGTACCACCAGGCCCATAGCCATGATTCTGTGGCTTGTGAAGCAATTTTTTTTTTAATGGGGCTTGAATTTTATAGTTAAACAACAACAACAGCTCCCTGCAGTCTCTTCACCCTACCACTCCTTGGCTGTAATTTCTCTTTAAAAAGCTTTTACAGGAGAAAATCTTGTGGGGCTGTCCCTTTGAGAAAGGGGGCAGAGCCCCAAATAGCCCCACCCTAACTGAGAGCCTGTATACCACCCCAGCCCCTGCTTTAGATGTGAATGGCTGGACTTGTGTAATAATACATGATGAAGATAATCTTATTTGATAATACTATGTTATTCGTACCCCTGCTTTCTTAGGGTCACCAAATGCTTCTCTATGTCCAGTCTGTAGGCAAGAACTTGAATTGCTTATAAAATGGGGACACAGGGTGTCAGGGAGCGTCCCTTGGGTGAGAGGTAAAATCCTGGAGCATCGCTTCCGAACTGGACTGGAGAAAGAGGAGGAGCTCTAGCCGGAAAAAAAATGTGTTTTTCATTGGAATCCATGGAAATGAAAGCTGAAAAACTGAGTCACTGCCAGTGCATCCTACACAGAGCGACACCCTTCAAAGCCCATTGCTTTTGATGGACTTGACTTCAGTAGAAGGCTATAACTCTCCTTAGGATTCCACTGCAAAATGGAGAGCATCAGTGATGAATTTAAGAGAATTTTAAGTACTTATTCTATTATCTGGGCAGATAAGAGAGAACACAATCAGCTTCCAGTCGTTCTCTGACTCTTTTCAGGAAGCAGATGGTTTTTATACAGAGCAAAATTAAAGCATTGATTGGCCATTGCCATTTTACAAGCAAAATATTAACTGGCTATTACAGATCCCATGGCATACAGGTCATGGTTACGTTACGTGATGACACCTGCCTTTTGCAGAACACAACAGACAAAGGATCTTCCAAGTCTCCCAGCTGGAGGTTATGGACCTCCGTCTTACCCCTCCTTGCTCAAATGTTCTTTCAATATTGCCACTTTAACAATAGACCTTTAAGGCTCTCGCTTTGAAAGTGAAACCGCTTGTATCTATGAGCTGGGATACGTAGCTATGCAGAGAGGCCCTCTCAGAGAAATGTTTTTGCCAAGCAAGCGCCTTTTGTCCAGCCTTTAGCAAAATAGACGTTACACAGGTTTATGATCAAAGAGAAATAATCAATAAGGCCTGAAGCTGAATAAATCACTAATGCACTTACTACAGTAGGGAATCAAACCCGGTTCTCTAGATTAGAGTCCACCGCCCTTAACCACTACATCATACCGGCTCTCTTGTGTGATGTAATGATACCATTTCTGGTTCCTAGCCAGAATTTTTATTATTCATTTAGAATAATTCTATGCCACCCCTTCAGAATTCTGCTTGGGGTGGCTCACAGTTGGATACCACAGGATAAACGCAAGCCAGTAGACAGAAGCAGCATAAGAACTGTCCATAAAGCACAGCAGCCCCTTAAAAAGCTGACAGAAGTGACTTTATGGTAGGGGTCCCCAACAGGGTGCCCGTCAAAACCTTTCCTGGTGCCCACCAAGTGTTTTTAGAAAGTGGTGGGGCCTGGTAGGATTTTTGCCCAGCAAGGCTTCCGATTGGCCATTCCAGATCTGATGGGCTGTGCAGATGTTTTGAAATGTTGCCTTGGCCGCAGCTGCCACCACAACACAAGAATTCTCACTGTGTGACTGAAGGTAAGCGGCAGCAGTCATTTTGTGGCTGGCTCCACCTCCTGTGGCAGCCATTTTGTGGCTGGCTCCACCTCCTGCGGCAGCCCACCACAGTGTGTCAGAATTCCAGATGTGCTCACAGGCCCAAAAAGGTTGGGGACCCCTTCTTTATGGCATCACTCAGTGCTGTCCCCCATTTGTCCCACCAACTGCTCCATTGAGCACTGGTAGGGGATGTCCTCCTCCTCATGGGCATCTGGCAACCTTAGCCCTAGGCCCCTTACTTGGGAGGGGCCTTCAGCTTTTGGTGTGGCTTTCCTCTGTCGAGTGAGCTGTGAAGGTGCCTTGCTGGTATGATTAGGGTGGGCCACGTTCTTGTTAGGGTTGCCAGCTCTTACCTGGTTGCCGGCGAGATGGTGGTGGTGGTCTCTCTTCATGCCCTGGAGTTTTTGGTGCACACACAAAGCACACACGCCACAATGATGTCACCCGGAAGTGATGTCATCATGCAGGGCATGTTGCGGGGGACACTCTAGTGTTTGAGGAAAACTCTTTTCTCAGATGCTAAAGCATCCCCTCCACAATGTGCTGTCATTGCACTGAGCATGTTAGCGTGGATAGGGCTCTTTGGGGGCGGGGTTCCCCCTGCTGGCTGGCTTGGTGGCAGCAGATTGGGGCCCCTGAAAGCGGGTAAAGCCCCGCCCCCATCTAGGGAAGGGCAACCCTACTTGCTGTGCATAGGCTCATCAAAACGGAATGTGTTGGTAGGTAGGGGTTCAAAACACTGTTGCAAAACTCCCAAGAGTGTGACTGTTCCAGGGCTCCTATCTGATGTGCTTTAATCCTCCGAGCAGCAGAGGGTGTTGTGTTCCCTTCGTTCATTTCCTTGTTCTGTTCTTTGGGTGGGTCGGTTCGCTTTGTTCTCTTTGGGTGGGTCAGTTCACTGATCTCACATGAGTGCCATGAGCATGCCTCTCATGATTGGTAGGCCGGGGTGTTGTTCCTATGGGCTCCAGTGCAGTCTGGAGGGGCTGTGGCTCAGTGGCAGAGCATCTGCTTGGCATATAGAAGGTCCCAGGTCCATTCCCCATCACCTCCAGCTGAAAGGATCATGTCATAGGCGATATGAAAGACCTCAGCCTGACCCTGGAGAGCCGCTGCCAGTCTGAGTAGACAATACTGACTTCGATGGACCAGGAGTCTGATTCAGTATAAGGCAACTTCATGTGTTCATGTGCTATGTTTCCAGCTCCTTGGAGTCGGATCTTTGGGGGCATTTCTGAACTCTGCTGAGAGACCATGGGATGTTAACTAGGTATGCCAGTGGCACCTCACATTTGCCATCTACTGGCATCTGGAGTTTAGGATCCAGCTGGAGAAGTGGAGAGTGTTGTACATAAGAACCCAGAAAATATTATTTAGACAAACAAGACAAACAGCCTGAGTGGATCCTGGATGAGGTAGTGAGTGACCTAACTCCCACAAGGCCACAGGCCACAAGCCATGTGCTAAGGAACCTGGTCAAGCCACGCACCTCAAGATTTCTCTAGTAACTTCCTTTCGGGCATTGCCCCTCCAGTCTTGAACTCATTCATCCTCACCATGTTACTTCCATCTAAACTGAGGGGGAACTGAGGGTGAGAAATGTCAGGCTTGCTCAGGGCCACCCAAGGAATTAACAGCAGGGATCTGAACCCAGAGCTGTGTCTGTGTGGTTCCTTTTGGACTACAGAAAGTATGTTTGTTCTTTTTCTCCAATTCGCGAGCAGTCCTGTTTAGACATCATCTGTGTTGTTCCGTAGACCTCCCAGTGAAGTAGCCCTCAGGCTCTGGCGACAGACGCTGGAGGAAGGCGGGTGAAAGCGTCTCCCCTAGTCTCCGAGGCTCCGTCCCCACAAATTGCAGGTTCCAGCCTGTCTTTTGTGAGGGGATGGATGATGTGTACGTCGAGGGCAGTACCACGGAGCGTTCTCCCCCACCCCCGCTGCCATCCACCTCAGCCTCTTCTAAGCACATAACTTTCTGTTATCTCTCACCATTGGGTAGTATCTTGCGGTCTGAGGAGAGTGGGGTTTAGCTAACCCCAAAGAAAGGCCCAAAAGTGATGTATGTACAGAGCCAGTGGGTGGGTGGATGCAGTGGAGCCAGGCTCACCACAGTCTCCCCCTTCTCCTCCACTTCCCCCGCCCCCACCCAGGGTTCTCAAGTCTGGGCATGTTTCAGTGCCTTCACCACCACATGACAGGGAAGTCTGAAGAGAAGGGGCTGAGGTTAAAAAAAAAAAGCGCCTCTTTACCTGTGGGACGTTTTTATGGCTCGGATCCTGCGAACAAGTTCTGTGCGTGCTAGTTTGAACACACATGAAGCACTAGTTTGAATACACATGAAGTTTGAACACGCACAGACTCTTGGTCCTTCAAGCTCAGTATTGTGTACTTAGACTGGCAGTGGCTCTCCAGGGTCTCAGGTAGAGATCTTTCTCATCGCCTTGTTGTCGTCGTCATCAAGTCACAGCTGACTTATGGCAACCCTGTAGGGTTTCAAGGCAAGAGATGTTCAGAGGTGGTTTGCCATTGCCTGCCTCTGCGTCATGACCAGTGCTCCCTCTAAGCCGTGGAGTCTTGTGAGCAAAAATTCTGCTTTGTGAGCTACTGGCATTAAATTTGTGAGTGAGCGATTTGGCTACTGCATAAATCAGTTTGCTCTGGAGCCGTCCTTCCCAAGCTAAGACAAAAACGGGTGAGCCGGAGGCTTAACAATTATGAGCTAGCTCACACTAACTCAGCTTAGAGGGAACACTGGTCAGGTCATGACCCTGGTATTCCTTGGTCATCTCCCATCCAAATACTTGCCAGGGCCAACCCTGCTTAGCTTCTGAGATCTGGCAAGATCAGGCTAGCCTGGCCCATCCAGGTGAGGGCACCTGATATTTTTAGCTTCCAGAGACTGAACTTGGGGCTTTCTGCATGCCTGGCAGATACTCTACCACTAAGCTGCAGCCCCGTATTTTTTGCCATGGAGCATACTTCTTGCACTAGCACTTCTGTTTGTGCAAAATGAGTGGTTTTCAATGAACCTGGCAAGAAAATGGAGGTACTAGCACAAGAGGAAACATGTTCCAGAACAGAGACTAGCGCACACACAATTTGGTCATAGGATACAAGCCTCTGACTTTTCCAGGCATCATGGAACTCCAGAATTATCTCAAATTATTTAGAGGATCCTAAGCTTGGTCCAGTCTAGAATGGTTGGCTGTTTGTCATGGAGACTCCCACGTGGGTTATTTGTCCCCGGTTCAGTGCTGCTGGGAAGTGGGAGGGTCATTCTTCCCTGTAGCATTGTGGTGCATTCATGTACCTCCAAGGGGTTCCCTGGCTTTTCTCTGATCTTTCTCAAACCTGCCTTGCTCTGAAGTTTGTGGAGCAACGGCACAATCTCTGGGATGTTGTCTTATTCTCCAAATTAATATATAGTAGAATGATGGGTATCAATTCTGAATCTTACAAATGTATTGAGTCATGGATGCTTTTTGTGATATAACTTATGGATTCTTTTCAGCCATACATTGTGCTTTTGCAAGGTACTTTCAGGGATTTTTTAAAAAAATACATTTAATCAAAACATGAGGGGACTCTTTTCAGAGCTATTTAGCAAGATGTCCTGCCATCTATTATTGATAAATCCCCAAACTGGATAGCCCAGGCTAGCCCAATCTTATCAGATCTCAGAAGCCAAGCATGGTAAACCCTGGTTAGAATGGGAGATCAACAAAGTCTATCAGAGGCAGGCAATGGCAATCCACCTTTGAATGTCGCTTGACCTGAAAACCCTACGGGACCGCCCTAAGTCAGCTGTGTCCTGATACCACTTTCCACCAGCACCATTATTGATAAACCCTCACTCCCTGTCCTCCACTGTCTTTCTACAATCATGCTTGTTCTACTCCCTTCATCTGGCTGTGCTTGAAACATAATTTGACAAGGGGGGGATCGATATATTGCTGAACTCATACGAGACAGCAGCTGTACAGATTGCATTCCTGACATGTGCAGCTGTTATTTCTTCTGCTCCCCATGAACAGAACAGAATGTCAAGGGAGGGCGCTTCGGTGCTATCGTGATCCTGGCTCATTTGTATATTTTTAGGCACACAGGCTCTGCATATTCCAGTGACCAAGGCTGAGTCAAGGGTGGTGCTTACTACCACAATCCCACTCCCCTTCTCAAAATGTTCACTCTGTCCTAGGGTTGCCAGCCCCAGGCGGTGGCTGGAGATCTGCTACTACAACTGATCTCCAGGAGAAAATGGCTGCTTTGGAAGGTGGGCTCTATGGCATTATACCCCACCGAAGTCCCTCCCTTTCCAAACACCGGCCCCCCCTCAGGCTCCACCCCAAAAATCTTCAGGTATTGCCCAGCCCAGATGTTGCAAGCTGGGCCGGGAACGGTATAGGGCACACTGTCAGAGTACAGGGTGAGTAAGGCTAGAGTACCAACTTAAGAAGCATAGTCAAGGTCCAATCCAAGGTTATGCACAGAGTCAGGCGTCTAGTTCAAGGGTTAGTTCATACAGCAGGGGCTGAGAATCCAAGAGTAACTCATAAGCAGGTTCAGGAGCAAGACAAAGGCAGAGTCAGGAAACAGTCCAAAGAGTCCCAGGATGGAGGCAGGAGCCAATGCAATGTCCGCAAAAGCAGAGGGATTTTAACTTGTTGCTTCCATACCTAACAGCCTCCCTTGGCTGGTTTTTATAGCCGTATGCTTAAGGGTCATGCTTGCAGCCAGCTGCTCAAGAGTAATCCTGCAACTACTCAAGCTGCTGGCATCAGGCCAGGAGGTGTGCACTTTGTTGTCTCTCCTGTAGTTCTGTTCTTAGCCTCTGTCTGCAGTGCTCTAAGGGTGTGGGTGATACTGGAGGGCTGGAAACAATCAACTGAGTTTCACCTGTTGAATCAGGGCTGGAGGGTGTATGTGGCTCTGCACCAGCTGTTGGCTGTCCTGACAAGCCAGCAACTCATCTTCCTGCTTGCCGGCTTCTGATGACTCAGAGCTGGCTACATGGGCTCCTCTTCTCCTGAGGAGTCCTCGCTCTCACTGAGCCCTGGCTGACCCACAACACCGGAGCTGGCAACCCCATTCTCTCCAGCTAAAGCCTGTGAAAAGGTGTGGATTAGAGATCTCTTAAGATGTTTCAGTACAGAATAACAGATGAACTAATGAAGCATTTGCTGCTCCTTAATATACTTATCCTCCCCTGTGCCTAATGGTAGTGCTCACCTTGTTTCAAGATCTTTTCTTATATGTGGGGAGAAAATCAGGGTTATAGTGAGGATAGGGATGAATAGCTTAAAAATTAAATTTCAAGACAGTAATGCTTAGGACCTCCAAACTCCAACAGGCACCTTTGTGAAGTAGGAGGGGCTTAGAGAGTACTGAGAAAATGGTGTCTGGCCCAAGGTCACCCAGCAGGCTTCATGTTGGAGGAGTGGGGAATCAAACCCAGTTCTCCAGATTAGAGTCCACCACTCTTTTACCACTATACCACAACCACGCTGGCTCTCTACGGATGGAGCATAAGTGGAGTTAACATTAGAAATCCTGCTAATTTTATTTAATGATTGAGATATTTATATCCTTCTTTTTCTCCCCATTGTGGACCCAAAGTAATTTGTGACATTGTTCTCCTTTCCTCTCCATCTAATCCTCAGCACAACCCTGTGAGGCAGGTTACATGGTAAGAGAGTGACTGACTGGCTCACCCATTGAGTTCATCATAGAGTGAGGATTGAAACATGGGTCTCCCAGACCCTAGTGTGACACTAATCTAGGGGTCCCCTCCCCAACCATTTTGAGGCTGTGGGCACATTTGGAATTTTGGCACAATGTGGTGGGTGCAGCCACAAAATGGTTGCTGCAAGAGCAGAGTCAGCCACAAAATGGCTGCCGCAGTTTACCTTCAGTCACACATTGAAGATACTTCTGGTTTGGTGGCAGCTGCTGCCAAAGGAACATTTTTAAAAATCTGCACAGCCAATCAAATCTCCAATGACTAATTGGAAGCTTGATGGGCAAAAGTCCCACCTGATCCCACCTACTTTCTAAAAACACTTGGGGGGGGGCAGGAAAGGTATCTGCAGATGCCATGGTGCTCAGGGGACCACACTAGTGACTCCTGTTCTAACTGCTGCCACACTGGAGTAATTGTTGCACTAGCGGGGGGATTTGGGGTGGCAGTACGGGAGTGGGTGGTGATGTCCCTGATGCAATGACATCACATGGAAGTGATGTCATCAGATTGGTGATGTCACACAGTGAGACTCTGCTTTTTGGGCAAACTCTATGGTTAGAATTGGGCTCAAACCATAGAGTTCTGCCCAAAAGCAGAGCGTCGCCATGTGATGTTGATGACATGATGACATAATTTCTGTGTGATGTCATCACGTTGGGGGCATTGTCGTGTGATGTCACTGTTTGGGGCTTCCCCTGCCAGCAGGCAGAATCCTATAAAATCGGGGGATCCCCCGCTCAGACTGGACATCTGGGACCCCTATGTTGACTCCTTGATCACGCAAGTTCAGAATCTCATTTATTGCCATGAGCTAGAGAAGAACATCTCGGAGAAATGCCACTCAGTTACCTCATATGAATGTTACGAGCTAGACAAATTCGTATACTAGCACAGATAATTACGAATTTTTGCCACATCACTTGATTACACGGATCGGTCGCTTTGAGTTGTTTGCGTCTCGTCACACACGCACGCAATCCTAGGAACGGTATGTGGGTCCTTCCCACCGATGTGGGGTGCTTCCTTTCTCATGAGGTTTGATTAATGGCCTGTGCTAATAGGCAGCATTGTAATAACAGCACATCTCCTCGATGGTGTCAGCAGCAACCACAGGACGATCTGCATTTATCGTCAGCAATCAGATTAAGATCAATGATCTCTCGAGTCTGTGTGTACCAAGAAGTGCAGGGCAACAGTTATGTGATGCAATTTGTGTTCCTCCTCACACAAGACACTGCTTCCTGCCCCCCATTTTTCTTTTTTTTGTTGTTGTTTCTGGTAGGATCATATGCACATACCCAGGGCTGGCGTCAGCATATTCTGAAGTGTGGCACCTGCTAGAGCCCAGGGGTTTTGATGAGGGTGGGCCCATTGTCACAGGCCACTCCACCTGTTCATCTCCCCTGCCACATGTCCATGTGCCTTTCTCTGTCCATCTACTTGCAACCACTCCACCACCCACGATCCCAGCTTCCCGGCATTGATGGGGAAGGACATGCAGGTGTTGCATGGTGGCAGTTCTCCTTGATGGCTACAGCTGCAGCATACAGCAGCTAGGGCTTTTGGGGAAAGGGCATGAATATGACGCAGGTGGCTGTGAAGATAGGTCTTTCAGTAGCTACTAGCCATGGTGACTGAGGGGAACCTCCACGTTCAGAGGCACTAAGCCTCTGAATCCCAGAGCCAGGAGGCAACAGCAGGGGAAGGCTTCGGCCTCTAGGCCCTGCTGTTGGCTACCCAGAGGAGCTGGCCACTGTGTGAGACAGGATGCTGGACTAGATAGACCATTGGCCTGATCCAGCAGGGCTCTTCTTATGTTCTTATCATGGAAGGCTTCAGCCTCTATGCCCCGTTGTTGGCCCTCCAGAGGAACTGGTTGGCCACTGTGTGAGACAAGATACTGGACTAGATGGACCACTGGTCTGATCCAGCAGGGCTCTTCTTATGCCCTTATGTAAGGCTTTGGCCTCTATGTGTCTTGTTGTTGGACCTCCAGAGGAACTGGTTGGCCACTTTGTGAGACAAGATACTGGACTAAATGGACCACTGATCTCATCCAGCAGGGCTCTTCTTATGTGATCGCAGGTGGCGAGAAGGCTTGTGAGAAGGGGAAGGATTCAGAATCAGGTGGGAATACACACAGGTGGGTGACTGGGAAGGGAGGCATGGGGGTCTGGTGGTGATGAGGAAATTACTAAGGAAAGGATCAGTTGCAATACTGACTGTGGCAGGGGAGAAACTGTGGAATGACTGGGACTTACTCCTGAGTAAACATGGTTGGGGAAGGGAATCTTGGGAACATCTCTGCCAACTAATAATATCTGGGCTACACTTCTGCTTTCTTTTCTGTTACAGGTATTTAAGCCTAGGAGTGGTCAAAAGCACAAGTCAGGCTCTTGTCCCTTGGATCTTAGCCTTGGCTTGCAGTCTACAGCCCTGAAGGAGCTGGCCCAGTGGATCTAGGGCCTGCCCAGCAGTTAGAGATGTATTATATATTCACGGGGAGGAGCTGTGGCCCTGTGGAAGAGCTTGGCATACCGAAGGTCCCAGGTTCAGTCCCCGGCATCTCCAGTCAAAAAGGATCAGGCTGTTGGTGATGTGAAAGACTTCTGCTAGAAGAAGAGGAGGAGGAGGAGGAGGAGGAGGAAGAGGAGGGGGAGTTATACCCTGCCCTTCAACCAGAGTCTGAGAGCGGCTTACAATCTCCTTCCCTTCCTCTCCCCACAACAGACACTCTATGCTGGTAACAGGCCAGGCTGGTATGGCTACCATCGATAGGGTAGATAAGGTTTTGTGTGGGCTACGGTTCTCCAGATTGCCAGCCCTAGAAGACTGGTGGAGGTGGGACTTGCTTGAGTGGCGATCTTCTGATGTTGCAACATCACTTCCAGCTACATAACTGGAAGCAAATTCACTGCATCACGGTGCACTGTAGGATTCTTCCAAAATCTTATTGTAAAAACCATAGCATTTCAGGTGAATCCTAGAAATTCATGTCACACAATGCAGTGAAGTCAATTTTTGGTTACGTAGCTTGAAGTAGCATCACGGTGTCAGAAGATCAGTTTGGTGTAGCCAGGGCCGGCCTGAGGTTTTTAGTGCCCTAGGTGGGGCTACCTTCTGGTGCCCCCCCCACCACCACCGGGGCTCCCCAGGGCGAGGGAGGGCTCCCCTCCTCCTTCCCCCCTTGCCCGCCCCCGGGGCGCGCCGACAAGCCAGGGAAGGGACGGGGGTTTAAACTCTCATCCCTTCTGTCACAGCGCTGGCAAGCCAGGGGAAGGGACGGGGGTTTAAACCCCCGCCCCTTCGGTCTGAGCGCTGGCTTGCCAGCGCGTCCCGCAGCTGCGGGGGTGCTGGCAAGCCAGGGGAAGGAGTGGGGGTTGGTGGGCCTTTTGGCGCCCCTAAGGGCCGGCACCCTCTAGGCGAACGCCTAGTTTGCCTAGTGAGCGAGCCGGCCCTGGGTGTAGCCAGTTTGGTTTAGTGGTTAAGTGCATGGATTCTAATCTGGGAGAACCGGGTTTGATTCCCCACTCCTCCACTTGCAGCTGCTGGATGACCTTGGGCAAGCCATAGTTCTGCCAGAGCTGTTCTCTCAAGGACAGCTCTGGAAAGAGCTCTCTCAGCCCCACCTACCTCACAGGGTGTCTGTTGTGGGGAGGGGAAAGGAAAGGAGTTTGTAAGCCGCTCTGAGACTCCTTTGGGTAGTGAAGGGTAGGGTATAAATCCAATCTCCTCCTCCTCCTCCTTCTTCTTCATTTCGCCAGCCTACTGAGTGCCAGAGGGGGACAGGGCAAATGGCAATCCTGGTTGGGCATGCATGTGTAACACACAATGTCCTCATTGGCACAAAAGGATTTGTGCATTTCAGGTACACGGGCACTAAAAGATAGCAATTACTCTGTGAAAACTTGACATCTCTAGTTTATCCCTTGCTTATCTTTTGTTAAGATCTGTCCACTCATTAATCCTGTCCCCTGCCCTGCTCTCTGTATCCATCCAGCCCTTCTTTTTATCCTCTCTCCATCTCTGGGAATCTTCCTCCTCTTTTATTTCCTTATTCCTCCAGTCTACTAGTTCAGTACGCCTTGGCCATATGAGTCCAGCCTTCCATACTGCATAAACATCTCCTCCACTGATGAGACTGAAGTTATTTTGCAGGCTGCTGTTTTTCACTTGGGCAGCCTGCCCCGGAAGATTAACTTCCCACTGGAGTGAGTGATACTTTGGGTTTCACTGAGTCACTTTTTGTGGGTGAAATGTGTACCCCCTACTTTATTTGGTAACCAGCCTGACTCACCATTTAGGAAGGCAACCACAAGGCAAGAGGAGATGGATAGGCATCTGAGATGACTGATATGCATCGTTCCGAGCTCCCTGAGCTTCCTTTCGTTGGTCAGGCTGAAATAGAATAGTTGAATGTAACATTGGCCTGGCACAGGCAGTGGAGATACGCTTGAGATTATGTTGAACCACTCATGCTACATTGGGGTGGAGAGGGTTTGTGGCTCAGAGGTAGAGCACCTGTTTTGCATGGAAAAGTTCCTGGTGTTAATCCCTGGTATTTCCAGTTAAGAGATCTTGGATAGCTGGTGTTAGGAAAGGCATTTCTTTGCCGGAGACCCTGGAAAGCTGCTCCAGGATAGAATAGACAAAACTGAAATGGAAGGACCAATAAGGAATGTTCTCAGGGCTCTTTGTAGCAGGAACTCCTTTGCATATTAGGTGACACATCCCTAATGTAGCCAATCCTCCAAGAGCTTACAGAGCTCCTCTTACAGGGGCTACTGTAAGCTCTTGGAGGATTGGCTACATTAGGGATGTGTTGCCTAATATGCAAAGGAGTTCCTGTTACAAAAAGAGCCCTGAATGTTCTTATAGCAGAAGATAAGTTAGTAGCATTGAGAGCCCAGGAGATTGACTATATCAGTGGTACTAGAAAAGAGCAAGCGTCCAGTAGCCTTTTAAAGACTAACAAAATTTGTGGTGGGGTATGAGCTTTCGTGAGTCACTGATCCTTTCCGCATTTGCCTGCCACTCCAGATTTTCTCAGTGTTCGAGCTGATGCAATTTAAGCCCACAGCAAAACAGCATCCAAATAACCTGGGGCAACAGCAGGCTGAAACCGGGCTGACCGCTGAAGGGAGGGAATGTAATGCAGAATGGGGGAAAAACCCGGAATGAAAAAAAGTTTGAACTCGATTTTAGTGCAGAATTGCTTGAAGGGCACTGTGGTGAACATGGATTAAAAGGAGAGTGCAGAAAGGGCCACTGCCAAGTGAGCAGGGACGCACAAAAGCTCCTCCCCTGCCACAAATTTTGTTAGTCTTTAAGGTGCTATTGGATTCTTGCTCTTTTCTACTGCTACAGACTAACACGGCCTGTGTGGTGTAGTGGTTAAGTGCACGGACTCTAATCTGGGAGAACCGGGTTTGATTCCCCACTTCTCCACTTGCAGCTGCTGGATGACCTTGGGCAAGCCATAGTTCTGACAAGAGCTGTCCTTGAAAGGGCAGTTCTGGAAAGAGCTCTCTCAGCCCCACCTACCTCACAGGGTGTCTGTTGTGGGGAGGGGAAGGGAAAGGAGTTTCTAAACCACTTTGAGACTCTAAATGAAGGGCGGGGTATAAATGCAATCTCTTCTTCTTCTTCTACCCATCTTGATCTTTATCAGTGATCTTCAGCATTTCCAGACTTAAAATCCACCTTTTACCACACCTAGGTAGCATCGAACTCACTGAGCTACAAGCACATTCTATCACGATTACATGACAGGAAGAGATGAAACCAAAGTTAATGTGCATGCATGCACACACACACACACACAAATATTGTGAAGTCCTTGGAGCAGATGTCTAATATGAGGAAGCTAGCCCTATACAGGAATGAAAATAAACCAGGTTTTCAATATACAACATCTGTTTTTTTAGAAATGTTAGGGCAACCAGGCCTGGTTATAAGCAGCATTGCTTAAGTTGGTTTAACTCTCAAAGCCTCATTTTCATCTAAATAACACCTGCTTCCTTCGTACCCAGATGGTGCTTGACTGTGCTTTGAAACCTATAGTCATTTGAAGCTGCTTCTATGGTGGTGGAGGAAAATTTTGTCAGGTTGCAGTCAACTTATGGTTACCCTGTGAGGTTTTCAAGGAAAGAGGCGTTCAGAGGTGGTTTGCCATTGCCTGTCTCTGAGTAGCAACCTTGGATGTCCTTCGGTTGTCTCCTATCCAAATACTTCCCAGGGCCAACCCTGTTTAAATTCCAAAATCTGCTGAGATTGGACTTGCCTGGGTCATCCAAGTCAGGGTTCTGCTTCTGTACATGGATATTTTACCACAGCTCCGCCGGTCCTTTCTCACAATCAGCTGCAGGCCGAATTGCAACTGGGGTTACACGTGGAAATATAGTGCTGCAATCCCCATGAAAATCCATCTTCCCGTGAAATTCTAGAGAACCGGCGTAACAGGCCGGATCCACCACCCCCCCCCCCCCCGGCCAGAGTAACCCTGGGATGAGTCTGGCCTAGCCTAGAATAACCCTGGAGGGGTTAATCCACCCCTGCCAGACAAACCTCTGCCGGGCCACACCAGAGTAACCCCAACTGCACATCAAAAGAAATTTCAGTCGTACTGTTGATATTTTGCTTTGTTGACTAATGAGATTGGATTCATACCCCGTTCTTCACTACCCAGAGGAATCTCAGATTGGCTGACAAGTTTCTCATGGACCTCAAACCCTCAGAAGTCATCATCAGGGGCATCACTGCGAGAGCCAGTGTGGTGTAGTGGTTAAGAGTGACAGACTCTAATCTGGAGAACTGGGTTCAATTCCGCAGTCCTCCACATGAAGTCATCTGGGTGACCTCGGGTCAGTCACAGCTCCCCGAGCTCTCTCAGCCCCCCCCTCCCAGAAGTCTAGCTCACCACAAAAGAGTTAGAACTTCAGGCTGCCAGACAATTTTCAGATCTCCTGGTTATACCACACACAATGCCATACGATAATGAATTAATTAATCAATCAGTGACATCACTGCAACTCCCCTTTTCAATTTTATATGCATTCTTATATTGATGTATCGATACTGTGGATGCATTAAAAAAACAGGACTACAGTACTGATACATCAATATAGTGTTGTATTGAACATTTAGGCAGGTTCTCTGAATTCCCAGCTTTCTTTTCTTTTCTTTTTAAATTCTCCTCCCCTTCCCTTGTGGAGATATAAGGAGAAAGGCATGGCTCTGCTAGGGAAAGGACTACAGACTTACTTTTTTAAAAATGGAAGCTGGGAATTCAGATGCATAAACTGTCATTACAACACTATACTGATATATCAATACTGTAGTGCCTGTTTTTTTAAAAATGTAAAAACTGGAACTACTTATCTTCAGGGCAGAGGGGAGGAGAGGGAGTGGTTTGATAATGATGACAGGCCAGTCGTTGAAAAAGTGGACTGGAGGTGGATGGGAGAGGGTAGGACAAAGAAACCCAACAGAAACATTACACTCCAGGAAACAGCCAACTCAAAATTAGCTTCCAGAAAAAGATTGGGGTGAAAGTGGCCTTCAAAGAACTGGGGTGGGGGAGTGAAAATGAAAGGCACAAAAATGAGTGAAAATCAAAGCAATATAGAGCCAGAATCAACGCCCCCCCAAATGAAAAAAGCCCTGTATGATCTTCATATTTAATTAGAATTTCTGTAGTTCAAGAGTGTATGTTAACTTTAGGAAGCTTGGCTATTATCAGGAGCTAGATGGAGCATAAATATTACTCTCATTGTGCAGGCACTTCGCTGTCTGCCCATCAGTTACTGGGCTCAATTTAAGGTATTGGCTATCACATACAAAGGCCTTAATGGCCTTGGACCCTTATATCTTCAAGACCCTTATATATCTTGCCCTATGCTCCGACATGTCAGCTTCACTCATCTGAGCAGGGCTTTCTGCAGGTGCCGTCCTGCAAATGAGCAAAAATCAACAACTGTCGCTACATGTGCCTTCCCTGTTGTGCCCCCCACGTTGTGAAATGGACTGCCTGAAGAAGAGATTGGATTTATACCCTGCCCTTCACTCGGGAGTCTCAGAGCAGTTTACAATCTCTTTTCCCTTCCTCTCCCCACAACGGACTCCCTGTGAGGTAGGTGGGGCTGAGAGAGCTCTGACAGAAACTGCTCTTGAGGGAATAGCTCTGAGAGAACTTGTGACTGACCCAAGGTCCCACCAGCAGCTGCAAGTGGAGGCGTGAGGAATCAAACCCTGTTCTCCCAGATTAGAGTCCACACTCTTAACCACTATGCCAAGCTGAGGAGGCTAGGAAGGCTCCTACTCATATGGTTTTCTGCAACCTCTGCAGAACTGAGTTATTTAAGAGGGCGCAGGCAATAGAGTTGCACTATACTAAATAATTCATGAAGGTATTTGGATAAATTGTTAGGGACTGTGGTCTGTACTACTGTGCGTAGCTTGCCAACACTAGGATCCTAACTAGGGAATTTTGCATCGTTTAGTGTGTCCTGTTAATATTTTTCTTTGCTTCGGTTCTCTTTTTAGACTTCTGGTTGGTCCTACTACAACCCTAATCCTTTTGCGTTGTTTACTGAATGTCCCATCTGTTGAGTGTATTGACTTGCTCTACGTAATCCGCCTTGAGTCCAAGTGAGAAAGGTGGATTATTAAATAAAGTACATAAAATAAATACAAGCCCGATCTCGTCAGATCTCACAAGCTAAGCTGGGTCGACTCTGGCAAGTACTTGGATGGGAAACCTCCTTGGAATACCAGCAGTCAGGAGGATGGGGGCAGGCTTTGTTCAGGCACTTCTCTGAATATCCTCCAGGCCCCTCAGCAAGGGTCAGTCACCAGAGGTCGCCATGACTTCCAGGTGCGCACACACATGCATATGTGAAAAATACCCAAAAACTACAAAAAAATGTTGCCATAAAAAACATTGCTGAAAACTGTAGTGAGAAATAACAAGCCTGACGGCTGAACTACTCATTATGGTTGGTAACATAGCAGCTGGCTTCCCTGGCTGCACTTTTACTGGGACAGTCGGACATCAGATGCAAGAGAACTCACTTCACATGCGAGGGGGGAGTTGGATCAGGACTGCTGCACAGGTTCGGGATGGGACTTCAGCCTCCCCCTTGGCTGTTTCCTGACCCGAAATGGCCTGGATGGTAGGGTTGCCAGCTCTGGGCTGGAAAACACCTGGAGATTTTGGGAGTAGAGCCTGAGGAAGGCAGGGTTTGGGGAAGGAAGGGACTTCAGCGGGGTACAATGCTGTACAGTCCACTTTCCAAAGCAGACATTTTCTCCAGGGGAATGGATCTCTGTTGCCTGGAGATCAGTTGTAGTAGTAGGAGAACTTCCACCTGGAAGTTGGCAACCATACTGGATGGGTGTTATTTACCCTGTTGGGAGGCTGCATGAATACTGATGGGAAACATGTGTAGCCCCCCCCCCCGGGCCATTTTGGGTTGGGAAAAAGGTGTAGGGGGGAGGCTGAAACCCCTTTTGCCCCTGTGCTGTGATCTCAATCTGAATCGAGGCGCCATGCATTTGGGAGATGAATTCCTTGCACCTGATATCGGTTGCAACCAAAGTCAGGTTGGAGAAACCCACACCCTACACATTACAAAGCGTAACATGTGGTCTGACCCTTTTCATTGTGGCTGCATAGCCAGTGTGCTGTGGTGTTCAGAATATCAGGAGATCCGGCTTCAGATCTCCACACGTCCACGAAGCTCACTTATTCTACCTTCCAGGATTGTTGTGAAAATAAAGGGGGGCGGGACAGAGGAGATGATGTATGTTACCTCTTTGAAGGAAAGGGTTGGCTAAAAAAGGCACTAGGTAGGCAGACTTTAGAGGGAAGGCACCGTGACTCCTTTCACCAGTCCGCGTTTTCTTGAAAGGCTCAGGGATTTGGAGCAGAGCTCCCCGCGATGACACATTTCCTCTGCAAGCACTACTCTCTGCAGGAGCACACGTCCTCTCGCAGCCGCTTCCATGGTCTGGATTGTGTTGCCTTGAGAGTGATCCTTTGCAGCTGGGCGGAGGGGGTCAGACTGGATGTCCCTCTGGTGCCCCTCAGGTCTGCGCTCCTCTGAGTGGAATATCCTCTGTGGACAGGTGCGGCTCCGGAGTCAATTTGTTCCACTTGGGATGCTCCTGGATTTCTGTCTGCACCCCCCCCCAAGCTCTTTGATGCCTCTGCTTTGAGCGACTTCAAACATCTGCACCAACCAGTACAGCCCCAGCTTTTTAATTACACCCTTTTCAAGTCGCTGGTACTCCCTTTGATGTTTCTTACCACCCAGCACTGTCGCCACCAGCCACACACATACCATAGAGTTCAGGCTGCCCCGAGGGGTGGATAGCAGGAAGGTGGGAGTGGAGAAGGGAGGTAAAGCAGAAGAATGAAGGAGGTGGGTCTCTTAGAAACATGCCTCTCTGTACCATCGAGGAGAATATTTCTTGTTCTTCGGCTCCACTTACATCAGAGACTTTCTCTCATTTTGTCCCCATCTCACCTTTCAGAGATCAGCCAAGACCATCAGTATGCTGAGATGCAGAGCGAGGTGTTTATGTATTAGATGTACCTCCTGCCTTTCAACCCAAAGCTTCCCCTCCCCAACTGCACTGAGAGGCATATACAAAGGATACCCTAAAATTGCCTCTCAGTCTCATCTTTTAAAAGGATTAGTTCATGGACAAGTTCAGTTTATCGACTGCTTATTAGCCTAGATAGCTAAATGGATCCTCCATGTTCAGAGGCAATGTACCTCTGAATTCCAGTTGCTGGGGAATGGCAAAAACAGGACATAACCATTCATAGAATCATAGAGCTGGAAGGGACCTCCAGGGTCATCTAGTCCAACCCCCTGTGCAATGCAGGGAATTCACAAATACCTCCTCCCCACACCCGCTGTGACTGCTGTTCCATGCCCAGAAGATGACAAAAAACATCCAGGATTGCTTCCTGATCCCAGAGTGGCAATCAGCATTTCCCTGGGTGTGTAAAAAAATGGCCACAAGAACTAAGCACTGAGGCAACCCTTCCTGCCCTCCCTCTCATGATCTGCCTAAGTTCACACAATCAGCATTGCTGTCTGATGGCCATCGAGCCTCTGTTTGAAAAACTCCGAAGAAGGAGAGTCCACCACTTCCCGAGGAAGCCTTGTTCCACTGAGGCACTGTTGTCCTCATACTCTGCTTGGGGCCTTCTGCATCGTCAGACTGGTCACTGTGGGTAAGAACATCAGAAAGAGCCCTGCTGGATCAGACCGACAGTCCATCTGGTCCAGTATCCTGTCTCCCACAGTGGCCAACCAGTTTCTCCGTGCAAATCAGGATTTGAAAAGCCTCACTATTTAGGGTATGTGCAGAAGACAATAAACGGATTCCTCAACTGTGCAAATCAGGATGATGGACCAGAGGGACTTTTGATCTGGGGCAGCCCCTCCCCCGATTGCTAAAAACCTAATCAGAGACCATTTTCCAGAAATGCTGTAAAGCAGGGCTATTTTTGGGCAGGAACGCACAGGAACGGAGTTCCGGCTGGCTCCTGAGTTGTCCACGCCCAGCAGGAACTCATTAGCATAATAGGCCACACCCAACAGCAGAAACTCATTAGGATTGGCTACACTAGGGGCGTGTGGCCTAACATGCAAAGGTGTTCCTGCTCCAAAAAAAGCCCTGGGTTTTGGCAACAAACAAGGTAAACAGAATAAGAAGCAAAAGGTGGGTGTGGCTGGATGGCCACACTTCTGGTCACATGGGGTTGTGGCCTAGTATGCTAATGAGTTTCTGCTGTTGGGTGTGGCCTATTATGCTAATGAGTTTCTGCTGGGCTTTTTCTACAAAAGGAGCCCTGCTGTAAAGCATATGCATAAAAAATATAAGAACACAAAAAGAGCCCTGCTGGATCAGACCAACATCCTGCGTCACACAGCATCACACCAGCATCCTGTTTCACACAATGCCCAACCAGTTGCCCTAGGGGACTGAAAAACAGGGCTTCCCCCGATATTGCCTCTTAGCACTGGTATTCTGGGAAGGATTGCCAGGTCCTCCCCTGGCCACCAACGGTGTGTGTGTGTGTGTGTGTAAGGTTGCCAGCCCTAAGTTGGAAAACGCCTGGAGATTTGGGGATGGAGCCTGGGGAGGATAGGGACCTCAGTGGGACACAATGCCACAGACTCCACCCTCCAAAGCATCCATTTTCTTGAGAGGAACTGATCCCTGCAGTCTGGAGACAAGCTGTAAATCTGGGGGGAGGGTCCCCAGGTCCCGCCTGGATGCTGGCACCCCTAATTCAGAAATTTAGATGTGGAGGTTCTTTTTAGTCTTTACGGCTGTAGCCATTCATAGGCGCTCTCCTCCATGGATCTGTTTATCCCCCACCCCCACCCCCACCCAAAAGCCATCTATGGCTATTCCTGCATCCACGGTCAGTGTACCACACAATTTAAACACTCGTTGAATACGAACGTATTTGGGATGGTGTTGGAATTTATTTTAAAAGTTAGGATCATACATTTTATGTGATGTATTGGTTGCACTGGATTCACTAGGCCATGACTTATTTAGGTAACCTTTATCCTGCCTTTCATCGAATTTGCTCAGTGCAGCGTACACTATTCTCTCCCCTCCATTTTACCCTCACAACAACAACAACCCTGTGAGGTAGGTTAGGCAAGTGATTGGGCTAAAGTCACCCAGAAAACTTCATGGCAGAGTGAGGATTTGAAATCAGATCTCCTAGGTCTTAGTAGGATTAACTATTGCACTACACATTTTTAATGAGTTCTGAACCTCAGGAAAGGATAGGAAAAGTAACTGGAATGACTAACCAAATGAACCAATGCTCTCAGTGCTTTCTGTCATTTGAATAGAACAAAGTTGGAGTTCAGCAGCACCTTTAAGACCAACAAAGTTTTATTCAAGGTGTAAGCTTTCGTGTGCAGCACACTTCTTCAGATACAATGAAATGGAAATTACCAGTCCATGCATATAGGTAGAGGGTGAGCAGTAAATTAGCATGCAGGTCCTTGAATCTGTTAAACATCTTCATTATGCTGTATGATAATTCTTCTTCCAACGCAGCTACGCACCCAAATCCGTCATTTGAACAACTGTCCTGGAACTGCACAAATTGGAAATAAGCAATTGAGCAGTTGGAGATATGTCCTTTTCCTTATATCTTCAAGGGGGCAGAGACTGGAGACTTACTTTTTTTTTTTAATGAAAACTGGGAATTCAGAGAAGTTCCCAACAGTGTTCCCGCTAAGCTGAGTTAGTGTGAGCTAGCTCACAGTTTTTTAGCCTCCAGCTCACACATTTTTGTCTTAGCTCGGGAAGGATGGCTCCAGAGCAAACTAATTTATGTAGTAACCAAATCACTTGCTCACAACTTTAATGCCAGTAGCTCACAGAGTAGAATTTTTGCTTACAAGACTCCACAGCTTAGAGGGGGCATTGGTTCCCAATCCTATCTTTACAGTGCTATTTCAATATATACAGATTTTATTGCCTCTTAGAAATGTAGCCATTATATTAATATAGTGATATAACTAGCTTTCACAAAAACTAAAAAGGGTGTGCTTTGAAACCACCAATGATGCCACCCATGACAACAGCACACTCCCTTGGAAATCCTGATTATTTCAGCTACGTGTGGAAGAAAATAAACTGACTTCACAACTGTGAGAATGGAGAGGGAGGGCAGATGTAGGAAAAACTGTGCCCAAACCAATTCCAGTGCTTGTAGATTGACTGCCAAGAAAATCAGGAGTAATAATAATTATAATTATCGTATTATAGCATTGTGTGTAGAATAGCCAGGAGATCCTAAGATTGTCTGGCAGCCAAAAGTTCTAGGTCTTTTAGTGTTATGCACCACCAGGTGGTGAGCTACATCAGGAGTAAGTCCAGCATACGAAAAAGCCCTGTATCTGCAGCCTCCATTTATCGTGTTATATTTCCCCTCACTTTGTAACTACTTGAAATCCCATGGGAAAAGAGGGCTTGTAACTTAGGCCTTAACTGCAGGGCGAGAAGCTACGGAAACCTTCCTCTCTAGGTGGTTGGAGGTGCTGCATAGTAAGTTTTGAATCAGTTGCCGTGCGATGCCTGATCATCCGACGCTGTCCCAAATCAATGCGTGCGTGATGTTGATCCTGTAAAGAGGCTTTGTTGGCACCTTTCATCATGAGCCTGTTCCTTGCTTCATAGCCGTAAGCATTATTTTCCTAGGAAACCAATTGAGAAATACTTGATAGAGATCAATAATTTCCAGTTTGCTGACTCTTGTAAAACACATACTAGTCCATCTCCTTGGAGCATGCCTTGATATACCCACCATCATCACCTTCATGCACTGACTTTCTTCTCTCCCCAACCCCTTTTTCTCATTGTGTTAGAACAGGGATTCTTAAAATGGGGGGGCCCATAAACCTGGGTCCAGTGAGGGTATATGTTGTGTGTGGGAAGGCTGAAGAGAATCTGGCTTGACTACACACAACATCAGTGATTCTCAAACTTTTGGAAGGAGGACCCAGTGCTGAAGTTACTCTGCCTTTTCGGGACCCATCATCACACGGCATCAGATCTATAGACTAGCCAACCTCCAGGTAAGGGCTGGAGCTTTCCTGGAATTACAACTCATCTCCGGATTCCAGAGATCGGTTCCCTGGGAGAAAATGGCTGCTTTATAGGGAGGACTCTACAGCATTATACCCTGCTGAGTTCCCGCCTCTCCCTGAACCCTGCCCTCCCCAGGCTCCACCCAGGGTTGTCAGGTCCCCCCGGCCACCACTGTGGGATGCAGAGTCGGGTTATTTCCATGTCCAGGCTGAAGAACTCCTGGAGATTTGGGGATGGACCTTGGGGAGGACAGGGACCTCAGTACAATGCCGTAGAGTCCACCAATGCTTCCTCTAAGCTGTGGAGTCCTGTGAGCAAAAATTCCACTTTGTGAGCTACTGCAATTATAGTTGTGAGCAGGTGATTTGGCTACTGCAGATATTAGTTTGCTCTGGAGCCCTCCTTCCTGAGCCAAGACAAAAATGTGTGAGCCAGAGGATAAAAATCTGTGAGCTAGCTCACACTAACTAGGCTGAGAGGGAACGTTGGAGTCCATTCTCCAAATCAGCTGTTTTCTCCAGAGGAACTGTCCTCTGTAACCTGGAGGCTGGCATCCCTAACTCCACCCCCAGATCTCCAGGAATTTCCTGATCCAGAGCTACCAGAGAGATCTGAGATCCAGTGGTCAAAGGCTTGGGCTGTGGTATCCCCATCCTTGCTGGCAGCTAAGCCCTTGGGTAGGAATGGGGGTACAGGATGAAGGAGGGAGGAGGGAACACATGGCAGCTTCACCCCTCCTTTTCCCAATGGTCAGAGTGGAGACTCTCAAGACTTTGAACCTCAATGTTTCCTCTAAGCTGTGGAGTCTTGTGAGCAAAAATTCTACTTTGTGAGCTACTGGCATTAAAGCTGTGAGTGAGCGATTTGGCTACTGCAAAAATTAGTTTGCTCTGGAGCCATCCTTCCTGAGCTAAGGCAAAAAATGTGTGGGCCGGAGGATTAAAAACTGTGAGCTAGCTCACACTAACTCAGCTGAGAGGGAACGCTGCGTCACAGTCCACCTGCAAGAGAGCTGGGACCCCACCAAACACCTATGAGCAGTTTGAGAACTAATCTATAATGGGAAAGATCAGATTGCCTGTATTTAGTTTAAAAGGCCACTGTGTAGGTAGGGACCATCCAATTTCTACCGCGGCTTGAGCACTTAGGAAGAGGAGTTAACCATTCCCTCCTACTCTATAAACTGGCCCCTTGAACCATTGTTAGCTGCAGTGAGAGGGTGGGAAGAGAGTTCCAGTAGAGGTGCTTGTCTTTTTTCTACCAGGACTAATAGCGGCTGTGTGTGTGGTTGTTTTTTTTTTGGGGGGGGGGTGTGATTTCTGTTGGGAAGATGGGAGTCAAAGGCCTCAGCCACCTATCTCACACCTACCATGTAGCTAAGCCACTGTGGTGCAGGGGTTAGCATTTCAGACTGGGATCTGGGAAACCCAGGTTCGAATACTCATTCTGCCATGGAAGCTTGTTGGGTGTCCTGGGGCTGGTCAAATACTCTCTGCCTATCCTACCTTGCAAGGTTGTGGTGAGGATAAAATGGAGAAGAGGAGACTGATGCAAGCTACTTTGAATCCTCATTAGAGAGCAAGGCAGGGTATGAATTAAATAGACAAATAAGCATTCATGGAGAGAACTGAGGACAGTGGAAAATTACATTTTGCTAATGTATCCCTGGGAGATCTAATGTCATTCCAGGAGATCTCCAGCCCCCACCTGGAGGCTGGCAACCCTATGAATGAGCAAAAGACTGCCAAATGCAGCTCCATGAATATCTTTCACCCTCTGGCCCTGCAGCTTTCTGCATGTTGGAAAGAGAAAAGGGTTGTCATGAGGAATGAGCCCATAATAGGGTTGCCAAGCTCCAGGTGGAGCCTGGAGATCTCCTGCTTTTACAACAGATCCCTAGCTGGCAGACTTCACCTCTGCTGGAGAAAATGGCTGCTTTGAAGGGTGGACTCTATGGCATTGTACCACACTGAGGCCCCTCCCCTCCCCAAATGCCACCCTCTCCCGGATCCACCCCCAAAGCCTCCAGGTATTTTCCAACCCAGACCTGGCAACCCTAGCCCATAAGTGGAAACAACCTGGAGGCTAAAGGTACATCACTGTCTTCCTCCTAGAGGCCTTTGAGGAGCATTGTGTCTGGCAGAAATGCACAGAAATGTCCTTTTCCTTGCGAGGCCAGAAGAGGAAAACGCAGTACCTGTTGAATCCCTACCTGTTGTCACGAAGCTGTTCACAGCACGGGAGCCCAAATGGCTACGGGGGGGCGGGGAGCTTGGAGGTGAGGGTGGGAGAGGCTCTTGCCTGTCTGCATTTTCCAGCTTTGAAGCACATGCCTCCAGGCCAAGCAGCACGGCTCCTGGGAAGGCAGGACCAAACAGCCCGCCCGTCAGCCAGCCAGCCAGCAGCCAGCCTGCCTGCCTCTTCCCTTCCTCCTGGGACCCGGCTCCCATCCCCTTGGAGGCCTGGCACCAGAATGCTCCATCAGCAGCTTGGCAGCTTTGTGGCGGGTTGCCGAGGGCCTGCTGGGCGTCATGGGGGGGGGGGTGTTCCGTGGGGGTGGGGTGGGCCGGAGGCACCCGGCTTGCTTGTTTATTTGGTTACTGTTTTGTGGTTTCCAAAAGGTGCCTTCAGGTCTGTGAGGAGGCTCGGCTTCAAGATGGGTCTCGCCCTGTTCTCGGCTCCTGCTTAGGCCTCAGACGGAGCCGCATGGCCGGGATCCAGCTGCATTTGTGTGTGTGTCTCTCTCTCTGTGTGCGCCTATGGGTGTAAAAGAGAGACAGGGGAAAGGAAAGAGGGAAGAAAGAAGGAGGAGAACAGAAGGAATGGAAAAAGCGAGGGAAGAAGGAAAATAAATAATGGAGGAGTGCTGAATAAGTGCTTTTTTAATGTGGGGGTTTCAGCTCACGCTCTGTTAGGATGGTTCCGAGTGATGTAAAGGGCCCGCATCATGAGGTAAATTGAGGACAATCTCTTCAGGCAGAATAATTTTGTGTACTGTTGAGTGTGGTGGAGTAAAAAATGGGCAAATCTGAACGATTGTTCAAACTATCCCCTGGGAATTTCTCCTTGTGCAAGCCAATTCATGTCCATGGTACTTGCGCAGGAGAACTTGACCAGCGGATTATGCCCCACATTAATTTATGAGTTTGCACACGTGTGAATGGAAGGGGATTCCATCTGCATTTTGTGCCTCAGGCCTCAAAATATCTTGTCCCATTCCTAGTCCAATATTTAATTTTCACAAAGGTCTATTCAGTAGTTATTTAGTTACAACGTTTACATCTGATCTTCCTGTCCAATCAGTGCCACCTAAGTCGCTAAAGCTGATGTCCATCTGCTCATCTGTCAGGGAGGGAAGGCAGCATTCCTGTTTCCTCTTGTCCCCATTTTATCCTCATGACAACCCTGCGGAGTAGGTGAGGGTGTGAGTTAGTGACTGGCCCAAGGGCCCCTGGTGAGTTTCCATGGCAGAGTGGAGATCTGAATCCAGGTCTCCCAGATACTAGTCTGATATTCTACCCTTTACACCACACAGGCTGTTGTGTTTTTTTTCGCCATATGTTCTCTGAAATAGGCTAACAGTATCTACACTTCACAGCCCTATAGCCAGGAATTTTTTGGAGGGGGTGCCCGGGTGCCCCATTAAAGCCCTTTTTGTATAGTTGAGTATAGCTGAGGAAGGAGAATGGCCCACCCACCCACCGGCCACTTTTCCTCTCCCTGCCCACTTCTGTTCCCTGCGTCTGCTCCACTCCTCTTCACACGGCTGGTGCTCCTGCTTTCCCGCTCCTGGGGTTGCCTTCCAGCTCCCACTCCCTGCAGCCACCCTGTCCCGCCCTCCTGCCAAGCCAGCTCAGGTTGCGTGGCAGAGGGCCTGGGCACTCAGAAGTGCCCAGCCAAGGAGGGGGATAGAAGCCCACAGGGCCACACTTCTTTGGCAGCCATCCTTGGGCGGGTGGCAGCATTTGTTCTTGCCCGGGCCATGGGAATAGCATAGCCCCCTGGCTAGAAAGACCCGGCCACCCTCAACATCCCATTGCTGGCTACAGGCCTGACACTTTGGATCCTGAGACTGGTTGGCTTGGTCTGAAGCCATGCAAATTAGTGCTGTGGGGTTATGGGAACATAACTAGCATTAGGTACGTGACAAGAGGGCCTTAGGCCCTCATGATTTCCCTGTTGATGGAAAACTGCCATCTTATACCAGTTGCATTGTGTGGCTTCAGAATGACTGGATTGCGTGTGGAGGAAGAGGTAGAGTGACGGGGAGTCTGCATTCTCAAGACTTTATCCCACCCCAGGTATATCACTTACTAGGGTGCATTTACACATGCTCAGTAATGCAGTTTCAATCCACTTTGGGGACTGTTGGCAAGTGGATTTTGCCATTTCACTCAGTAAAATGATTCTGGCGTTCCGTTTTATTCCTGTTTTTTTCCTTGCCCCCATTTAACTATGGCTTCTTACAAGGCAGTGTGAGGGTGAAGAGGGGATCAAGAACAGGGGTCCCCCGACCTTTTAAAGCCTGCAGGCGCCTTTGGAATTCTGGCACGGCATGGAGGGAGCAGCCAAAATGGCTGCTGTAAGAAGTGGAATCAGCTACAAAGTTGTTGCCGAAGCTTATCTTCAGTCACAGAGTGGAAATCCTTGTACTGATGTGGCAGCTGCTGCCAAAGCAAAGTTTTTAAAAAAATCCACACAGCCAGTCAACTCTCCAGTCACCAGTCGGAAGTCTTGCTGAGCAAGTCTATCAGTGGCTGCTAGCCATGATGGCTGAGGGGAACCTCCCCATTCAAAGGCACTGATCCGCTGAATCCCAGGTCTCTGTGCCCTGTTGTTGGACATCCAGAGGAATTGGTTGGCCACTGTGTGAGACAGGATGCTGGACTAGATGGACTAGTGGTCTGATCCAGCAGGGCTCTTCTTATGTTCTTACTGATGGAAGGCCTTGGCCTCTGTGCCCTGTTGTTGGACCTCCAGAGGAACTGGTTGGCCACTGTGTGAGACAGGATGCTGGACTAGATGGACTGCTGGTCTGATCCAACAGGGCCCTTCTTATGTACTTAGGTTCTCGAAGGACCCAGCCGGCCCTGCTTACTTTCTAAAAGCACTCGGCGGGCACCAAAAAAGGTGTTGGAGAGCACCATGATACCCACAGGCACCACCCTGGGGGACCTGTGTTCTAGAATGCATTTTCAGACAGGGTGGCCTTGCTCCAGTTTCCTGTTCCATGAACAGAAGAGAAGGAAGGCTGCCTCCCTGAACAAGCTGTACATGTTGGGAGCAGAGAGGAGATTTGTGTTATCAAAACTGCTTTGTAGGTGGAGATGGTTTTGATTGTTTGGACTGATCTGGCTCAATAGGTTGGGGCAGCTTTGGGCCCTTTTGTCCCACTGGTTGCTGACCATGGTGCTATGTGGGTGAGACATCCCCCTTCCAGAGCAGACAGCACCCTCTAGGGAGCAGCTGGTGGCCGGCCTCATTCTAAGGCCGGCGGAACGAGGGAAGGCCCCACCTTCTGAATCATCCGCTCCACTTCCTGGAGCACTTTGGGTGTTCCTTCGCACTCCCCCACGCTCAAGTATGGACCCAGCCCAGGCCTGTTGAGCTGGTTTCGCTGCAGGTCCCGTGCATGACGCCAAGGCTTCCACTCTCAGCATTTGGGAACAGAGACCAGAAGCATGAAGCGAGCACTTGCTTAAAACTGGGCCTCCCCTTTGAAGCATATCATGAACTTTCAGCAGCTAGTGTTCTGCTGGTTTTAGCCTGCAAAGTCCTACATGCCCTGGACACGGCTCTGAGAACCTGTGCCTGCCCATTATCCCAACACACACACACACACACGTTCTCAGGTCATCATATGAGACCCTGCCACAAATTGCTTGGCTACTAGGTATCAGTACATTATTGGTGTGGGCCCCCAGGTTTCTTCCCAGGGAAGCTCTCTCTTGGCCTTGAAAGGCTAGATTGGTCAAGATGTCCATTCAGAAGGCCTTGGGGGAAGACAGGGTGACCCAGAGGTAGATTTTATTTGCTGGTCTCTTAACCATCTGCTGCAAGAAGTAGTAGTGGCTACAAACATAGCTTCAAGGTAGTTTCAAGGTAGTTTAGTTTTATGACAGCTTCAAGAGGAGATTGGGTAAACATATGGTGCAGAGGTCTATCAGTGGCTGTTAGCCACAAGGTAGAGATAAAACACTATGCCTGGGGCAAATTCAGGTGGATAGTCATGTCGGTCTGAAGCAACAGAACAAAGTTTGAGTCCAATGGCACCTTTAAGACCAACAAAGTTTAATTCTGGGTATAAGCTTTCATGTGCATGCACACTTCAGATACATGTCTGGGGCAGTGATGCTCTGTATCCTTGGTGCTTGGGGGGCAACAGTGGGAGAGCTTCTGGAGTTCTGGCTCCATTGGTGGACCTCCTGATGGCACCTGGGTTTTGGCCACTGTGTGATACAGAGTGTTGGACTGGATGGTCCATTGGCCTGATCCAACATGTCTTCTTTCATGTTCTTGTTTTCTCTTGCTCTATTGTTGTTTTTAAACTTTGATTTTCAAATGAACGCAATAGTAAGTTTTAGAGCCATTTGATGGATTATTTTATTGCATTTAGATAATTATGCCCTACTTTCTCCCCTGCGGGGACCCAAAATGGCTTCAATCATTCTCTCCTCCATCTTTATCCTTACGACAGCCTTGTGATGTGACAGCTGAGAGTGAGTGATTGACCCAAGGTCAACCGGCAAGTTCCATGGCAGAGTGGGGATTTGAATGCAGCTCTCCCCGATCCTACTTCAACACACTAACCACTACACCACACTGTCTGTCTTATCACTAGGGGCTGTTGTGTTTGTGATAAGAAGCTGCCATCCAGAATTGCATGGCCATCCGCTCTCCCATTTCCTCATTGTTAGTCATCCCCCAATATCTACCTGTGAATCTTGGTTTGTTATGGAAGACAATACTCGCCTTTGGATTCTGGGCGTTACACTGGAATGCTATCTATGCTTACTGGTTGTTCTGCTCTGGGTGCCTGCCCAAGATAGGTGATATAGGTTCCTTTCCATAGGTGTGTTTGTGACTTTCTGTGATCATGGGTTCTGGAGAGCCCAATTGCACGTTACAAATGGGGCTACTAACCTCCAAGTCCAGTGTGGCGTTCTCCTGGAATTACAACTAATCTATAGAGATCAGTTCCCCTGGAGGAAATAGCAGCTTTGAAGGGTGGTCTACTGGGATATTTGGTTAATATAGCAGAGTTTGCCCAGTCATAGAAGCGTGATACTAAGTGCAGTAAATAAATCTCCCAAGGAGTATATTGCAAAAAAACCCGGGTAAACTTACATTTATTCAAGTAGATCCAGTTCACATTCAGGTTGCAGTCAAAGGAAGAGAAAGAAATTTAAAATGGTGACCTAATCCAGCATCATGTGTATGGGAAAGGAAATACTTCTTCACCCAAAGAGTGATTAACATATGGAATTCACTGCCACAGGAGGTGGTGGCAGCTACAAGCATGGACAGTTTCAAGAGGGAATTAGATAAACATACGGAGCAGAAGTCCATCAGTGGCTATTAGCCACAGGGTATAGATGAGAATTCTCAGTCTGGGGCAGGTGATGCACTCTATTCTTGGTGCTGGAGGGGGCAGCAGTGGGAGGGCTGCTAGTGTCCTGTCTCCACTGCTGGACCTCCTGATAGCACGTGGTATTTTTGGCCGCTGTGTGACAGAGTGTTGGACTAGATGGGCCATTGGCCTGATTCAACATTGGCTTCTCTTATGTTCTTATGAGGGCATTGTTTCCTGTGGTGGGACCTGTGCAGATGTGTGTCTCCATGGAAGGCCATGTGAACAGAGTGAGAGGACAAAGGGAGAGAGGATGGGTCAGAGGGCAGCTCCCAGGTTAAGACAAAGAGAGGCATCTCCTTCAAGGAGATAACACCTATATAACCTTAGAATGATGTACTGCCTCCCAGTGTCCAGGCATGCTGTGTCGCTCACTCCAACACGGACTCCATGGAATCACATTTTCACAGAGTTCCTCAGACCCTACCCTCTCCAAGCACCGCCTCCAAATCTCCAAGAATTTCCCAATCTGGCATTAACACCCTTAAGTCCTCATTCCTGCATGTGGCCACCGCAAGGTCTTTTAATCAGATGTGTCCTGGGAGTTCTGTGATGAGAAATTCCCATACCTAGTAAGCTGACCACAGCTTACCTGTGTGGTTGCCTTGTCCGATCAGCTATGACTGCAGAGAAGGATAGTGTCTGGACCTGTAAAGGTTCTGAGAAGACAAGTCTTGTTAATCTTATCCCCGATGGATTTATTTCTGTTTTCCCAGGTTGCTGCATGGATTGTTGCTTATTCAAGTTGCCAGAGCTGGCATCAGGGCCCTGGGTCTTGAGAAGCAGCAGCAGACACTGGAAGAGAAGAACAATCTTACTGTATACCAGTCAGAATTACACTGTGAATTCATTGCAGATTGTGAGAGTTGTTCCTGCAACTCTTGTTTTCTTATGTGAATGTGCACTTTAGATTTCCCTTGTTAGTTTGCTACTGAGCTACGATACCCTGTTATTGGCTTTGATCTTAGGCTCCAACTAGACAGGATTCAGGAAGATGAATGAACAGATAATCCAGCACATTTTTCTTTGCTAAATAGCAGCTATGGAGGCTCCATGATCTGCATCACTGCCACAGTTCAGCAAGAGGGAGGGTTTATTCCCCCCCCGCCATTTCCGAACTTCAAATAGTCCCTCCAGAATTACCATTTACACTGCTAGGGGAAACATGCAGTTTGCCTGTATGTCATAGGGTTGCCAGCTCTGAGCTGCGAAATACCAGGAAATCTGGGGGAGAGTGCATTGTTTGGGAAGGGGAAGGACTTCAGCAGGGTATAGTTCCATAGACTCCACCCTCCAAAGCCGTCATTTTCTCCAGGGGAACTGATCTCTGTCGCCTGGAGATCAATTGTAATAGCAGGAGATCTCCAGGCCCCACCTGGGGGTTGGCAACCCTAGTATGCCATCTGTATGTTTCTCCCGGTGGAGCAAGCTAACATTAAGTGGTATTACACAGTCCATTCACTGATGCATGCTGGGAGCCTTTCTGCTGGTGGGGGGGAGCTGTGACCGAAATGAGCAACCCTTGCACCGTCCATTCCTTCCAACAGCACTGAGGTCAGAAAAACAGCATTGAGGGGGGAGAGCTTACTCCCCCCCAGCCCCTATCTGAATCAGGGTCCCCTCTGACTGCTATTCAGTAATACAGATTACACTGGAGACTCGTTCATAGATCTGCCAGCATCTGGTCTAGCCTGACCCTTAGAGATGGTAGACTTTAAAGGGTACTTGTGATTACGGAGCTCATAAATTTTTATTAATATAATAGCAGTGTGTGATTTCATTCATTGCGGTGCTTGTTTCTATAATTAGCAGCGTGTTGCATCAGAATTTGGTGCTTTAAGTAATCGCCAGATTTTTCAAGGAAGCGCTCTCCACCCCCATCCTCACCTGAATGGTTGGTGTACTTTGGGAATCTCTTTTAACACTTCGATTCCTGTTTTTTTTTTGGTTAAGATTTGATTGTTGCAATAGCAGAACTGCTTCGGGTGTTTCAAGGAAAAGAGGAGAGGGAAAAGACAAGTGGCTTATCTGTCCTCATGGTTTTATAAGGCCTTGTAAAATAATGGGTTGACAGGAGATGGATGCATTTTCTCCAAGGACAGTGATCAACACTCTCTCTTCTCTGCCTCTGTCCCTCCTGTAAATGAACCTGAAGCCTGTCTTACTCATGCAGGAGAATGGGATGGGGATGAGATGGTTGGATGGCCTGGACCACTTCAGACTGCAGCATCACAGTTTTGAGTGCTCCCTTATATTCACATCTCATTCCCAATAGAAAACTAGCAGAGCAAGTTGAGAGGGAATAAAATCTTTCTCCATGCTATACTAAGCTTTTTAATAATTTGCATGGATTTTTTTTTAAATGCAAAGGAACGTTCCAACTACCTGCCACCTTAGAGTTTCTGGCTCAGCACTGGCAACTGACAGGAGCTATAGAGGGGCAGCTAATGCCACAGTGTCATTTCTGGTGGGATGCTCTAGGATTCCCCTGAGACCCACATTTACAATATGGTTTTACCATAGAGTTTTGGGAGAAGCCTAGAGCATCATACCAACATATGGAGGTCCTCATACTGTGTAATGTGAATAGTGTGGCTCGCTATTGGGAGATGCCTGTAAATTTTGGTGGTTTGGGAAAAGGAGGAACTTCAATGTGGTATAGCACCATGGCAGCCATTTTCCTTCCAGAGTGGCCACCTTCCAAAGCAACCATTTTCTTTAGGTGAACAGATTTCTGTTGCCTGGAGATCAGCTGTAGCCACCACCTGGAGGGTGACAACCCTAACTGTGAACGGAGTCAAAAGAAGAATACAGAGAGGACACGAGAGACATTTGTGCTTTCTCAGACTGCCCTGAGTGATTCTGAGTCAACAGACTCCATTCTGAGGAACATGAGTCTATACCTCACTGCTCTCTTTCTCATTCTGCAATTGAGGCACCATTTTGTTAACACATCAACCATTTCACTTCAAATCCCCACCTCCCTCCACCACACATACTTTGACTTTAAGGTTGAAAGTGCAAAATCGTCTGGCATTTTTTGGGGCAAACCTAAAATGTCTGCTTGGTCAGATATTGTCAGGAGTAGCTGACGGAGGGAAGGGTCATGAAGTCACGTCTGAGCCGAGCTCTCTTCTACCCAAGGAAAGTAAATGACAGGCTGCCATCACCTCAAAAGCTACAATTTAGTCCTGCCACTGTGATATCCCCCAGCAGTTAATAAGCACCCTGGCTTCATGTGAGGAGGCCACGGCGGTTTGGGAATATGTAAACCTGGGCAGACTTGGGCTTTCGAGGACTGTGAGGAAGGAGGCGGTGGGGCTGTGCCATTGGTGAGGAGTTGCGCCAAGTGTGGGATCCAGATCTCTCTCTCTCTTTTTTTTAAAGAGGGGCCCCCAATTCGGTAGATTCCTGTGGTTTTACAGGCCTCAGAGGGACAGAAGTTATTCAACAATGCTGACTGAATGCGCACCGCAGTCAGGACAATTTGGGGATTTCACAACCATTTTCACAAGAAGACATTTCAGTCGGGGGGTTTCCCCCTGCCCCACTCGCCCCACATAACTCCCTGTCGTAGCTATACGTGGGCCACTTCCACATGGGTTACCCTTACCTGCCCTGGGTTCAGTGCTGTTACAATGTGGTTTTTTCTTGCTTCTCCACAGCATCGTTGTATATCGGTGTACCTCCAGCTTTTCTCCAATCTTTCTCAAACCTGCTAGGAAGCATTTTGGGAAAGACTGCAGGAAAGCCTGGGGGGTTCACATTTCCCTGTCCTTGCCACAGCCAGTTCCTCCCCTCACTACATAAGAACATAAGAGAAGCCATGTTGGACCAGGCCAGTGGCCCATCCAGTCCAACACTCTGTGTCACACAGTGGCAAAACCCCAGGTGCCATCAGGAGGTCCACCAGCAGGGCCAGAACGCCAGAAGCCCTCCCACTGTTGCCCCCAAGCCCCAAGAATACAGAGTATCACTGCCCCTGACATAGGGTTCCATCTATACCTTGTGGCTAACAGCCACTCATGGACCTCTTCTCTGCATGTTTATCCAATCCTCTCTTGAAGCTGTCTATGCTTGTAGCTGCCACCACTTCTTCACCACTACCATGTTAATTGGGAATTTCATATTGATATACTGTTATAACAAAAAGTGTGGCAGTTTCTGTGATTTCTCTGCTTTCTTTAAAAAAAGAAAAGTAAGGGTAGGGTTACCAGGTCTCCCTGGCCACCAACAGGGGATTGGGGGGGGGAAGTAGGGTTGCCAGATCCTGGAGATTTGGAGATGGAGCTTGGGGAGGTCACAGACATCAGTGGAGTATGATGGCACAGGCCTGTAGCCAGGATTTTTTAATTCATGGGGCATTTAAATTTCTTAGGGGGTGCTGGCTAATCAAATTAAAGGAATACCTGGCTCCTTCCTCACACCTGGCAGCACTCAGGGGTCCTGGGCTAGATGGAAAGCTGTGGCAAGTGAGGGGGCCTAGCCCCGAGATGCCCCCCACTGTAGCTACGGGCCTGCAATGGCATAGAGTCCACCTTCCAAAGCATCCCTTTTCTCCAAGGGAACTGATCTTTGTAGTCTGGAGACGAGCCATAATTCCAGGGGATCCCCAAGTCCCACCTGGAGGCTGGCATCCCTAAGTAAGTCTCTAATTCCTACCGTTGCAGATATAAGGGGAAAGGCATATCCCTACAATAGAAGAGGCTAGAGGTTTCTTTAGAAAAATGAAAGATGTGAATTCACAGATCCTGATATCTTTGTTGTTACAATGATCTGAACATTTGTAAAAGCCCAAGTGTCCTGGGATAGAGGGTTGCCAGACAGCAGATGGGCCTGGAGATCTCCCAGAATTACAACTGATATCCGGGCTATGGAGTTCAGTTCTCCTGGAGAAAAGGGCTCCTTTGGAGGGTAGATTGTACGGCATCCCCTCTGCAAACCCCACTCTTCCTAGGTTCTGCCCCTTCAAATCTCCAGGAATTTCCCAACCTGGAGTTGGCAGCCCAAGGAGGAAAGAAGCCTGTTGCTGGGGAACGGGGACATGGAGATGGTGGGGAAACCTGCTAATGTGGAAGCCCTGTTGCTGCTACTGTAGTAATTAATTAATTATCGTATGTTATTGTGTGTAGTATAGCCAGGAGATCCTAAGATTGGCAGCTGAAAGTTCTAGCTCTTGTAGCTTTACGCACCACTAAGTGGCAAGCTACTCTTATTTTGGGGGCCAGGAGAGAGCTCTGCAAGAGCTGTGGCTGACCCAAGGTGACCCAGATAGCTGCATGTGGAGGACTGCAGAATCGAACCTGGTTCTCGGGATTAGAGTCTGTTGCTCTTCACCACTATACCATGCTGGCTCTCTGCTACTGTGTTGTATAGGCAGGTGCACTGACAACTGGGAAATAACACAAGCCACTTCCAGTGTAGAATCCACCACGGTAAGGGTTCTCAGCAAGGCCATACCCACCGTCCAGATTCCCCCTCCCATGCATTTTTTAAAAAACGTGACTGTGGCACACAGCACGGGAAATGACAGCTTTTAATTCAGGCAGGAACTCCTAGATAATGTGGCCTTTTAACTTCAATAGTTTGTGGGATGCTCGCGTCTTTCTGCTCTGTGGGAAAAAAACAACAACAAACACCAAAAACCCAAGGCCCCGATCCCTCATCTGCAACCCATATGCAGAAACAGGTTTGCTCGAACTTATCTGCCATACTGGCTTTTCAAGAGGATGCTGCGTGAGGGAGAGCCGGATTGGATTAGGGATGTGGTAATGCACATGTAGGTTACTCCCATGGAGATCCCCATGTGCCCCAACATTTTTTTCCACAGCTTTTCTGTGGGTGGAAGTTAGTTGGAGAGGATAACCGGGGTGGCCTGCAGTGGAACAGCTCAATTCGAACCCAGTAGCACCCTGTAGACCGAGACTTTCTTGTGACGAAGAGAGCTTGGACTCTTGAAAGCTTACACCCAAAACGTCTTGTCCATCTCTGAAGTGCTATTGGATTTGAGTCTGTCTGTGGGCGGAAATAGCCTTTTGCTGCTTTTGTGTCCTTGCCATTTTGTGTGTGCGTGTCTGTCAAACAGCAATGGATGATCCCCTGGAGCACAGAACAAAGCTAGAGTCCCGTGGCACCTTTAAGACCAACAAAGGTTGAGTTCAGACTGGCAGTTTGAAGCACGAGGGAGTCGTGGCAAAAAAGACCCAGAACAACGTGTTCCGGGTTTTCCCGGTCACACTGTGCAGACTGATGCGTGAGCATACCGGGGAGGACGCGCAAGGGAGCATACACACTGTTGGCCTGCCCCTGGCGGAGGCGCGGCAGTAAGGTGCGGCTTTCTTTTTTGTAATCCAGAGATATGCGCATAAGCACATAAGCACGCTCAATCAAAAATCATGGCTTTGAGTGTTCACACTTTGTTGGTGTGGGATGGACGCGGGATACACACGCTTTCCAGGGTTTGCTACCACTTTCACCAGGTATCTTTTGAACTCGGGAGGGAAGCGTTACAAGATGGGTTGAGTATGACTGGGGAACGCCGGACAGATGTGCCTGTGTGAACGGCTCCTTTAATCCATATAAAACGTTGCTGAAACGTGCCTATCTTGGGGCAAACTGCCCATCTGAACCCGGCCACTGTTTTATTCAAGGTGTGAGCATAGTGACTGCTTAATCCACTATGGATGTCACAGAGGTGTGCTCCCCTTTTAGGTTCGGCTCTTCTGTGCTAGAGGACGGTGCATGGAAAATTTCTCAGGCTGTGTACATATCTGGTGGCATTTTCATTTCATTTCATTTTGAGCCCTCTGTCTGCTCCCCAAGTCAGCTTTTCCATGCAAACGCACATCTCCCCTCTAGGGATGGAAGGATTTTTATGAGTTTTTAAAACTTAGTTCAAATGGTGAGAACACAAAGATGTAGGTCTGTGCCCTTCCAATAAATTTGATGCCGTCTGTGTAGCCCTCTCTAAACAATCTATTAGCCCGCCAATTCAATGTGTATGTTTGTGGGGGGGGGGAGCATGAATGTGCCGGCCTCCCTCCCTGTATATGTGCAATTGCCTGTTCGTGAGCACACTATGTCCTGTAATCAGGAACATTTGAAAAGCAGTGCATCTAATTGTGGGAATGGGGCCTATATGCACATGAGTCCTCTGTGCTTAGAAGCCATGCTTATGAGCTGGCAATTAGGCATCATACCCGTCCCCCAGTGTTCCCTCTAAGCTGAGTTGGTGTGAGCTAGCTCACAGTTTTTTAACCTCCGGCTCACACATTTTTGTCTTCGCTCGGGAAGGATGGCTCCGGAGCAAACTAATTTCTGCAGTAGCCAAATCGCTCACTCACAACTTTAATGCCAGTAGCTCACCAAGTAGAATTTTTGCTCTCAGGACTCTACAGCTTAGAGGGAGCATTGCCATGTATTGACTCAATGGGTTGGAGCCAGTTGGCTTTTCTGCTGGTGAAAAAGGGAGAAGGTAGACTCATTTGACCACCAGAAGGTAGACTCATTTGACCGGCATGGAACAAAAGGCATGTGAGAGAGGGGCTGTAAAAAAAGAGGGGGATTGGGCTAGATTTAGCAAAAACAAAACAAACCCCCCTGGTTGGATCCATGCCGTGTTTGTATGGATTGAGTGTTGAGGGTGACTGTGTGGGGAAAATAGGGGAAAGAAAGAAAGTCGTGTGTAATTAAGTGCTGTCAAGTCGCAGCTGACATTAGATGACCCAGCAAGGGGCTTCCAAGACAAGAGAGAAACGGGTTCTTCCTCGGTGGTCTCTTTTCCGAGTCCTGACCCTGCTTAGCTTCCAAGAACTGATGAGACTGGGCTATAGCATGCCACCTTCCATAGAAAAGTCTTTAGAGAGGTCATAAAATAGTTGAATTCCAGACAGTACAGGTCAACGGATGTTTTAACTCCTGCACAGGGGTGGACTGGCCATTTAACTCACAAGGAGGGTTCTCAGTGGGACACTCTGCTGGCTGTTTGATGGCTGCCAGGAGCAAACAGGTCCAGGTCCCAGGTGCTCTGCCAGCACTGCAGGAGGCCACTTCACTCAGAACTGGCCAGAGGCACCATTGCTAGATGTCAGCTCACCTGTTGCCTCTTCCTGCACCACTACTGGCACCGACATTCATTGCTAGTGCCACTAGCCATGGTGGAGTTCTGTGTGCAAAGACCTTGCACTTCTGGCTTATAGCACTGCTGGGGCCACTCAGCCTAGATGGCTCTTGGGCTATTTTAACCTCCCAATCTGCCTCTGGTCCTGCAGCCAATGTGTAAGAAGATCGTCTTGCAGATGGTTGCACAGGTGCAATGATAGAAATCAACCTCTGCCCGCCCCATAAGGTATCTGGCCTTGAAGCAGGAGTGGCAGAACAATAGCCAGGAAGAGAGAGAGAGAGAGAGAGAGAGAGAGAGAGAGAGAGAGAGAGAGAGAGAGAGAGAGAGAGAGAGAGAGAGAGAGAGAGAGAGAGAGAGCATCCCTTCTGTTCCAGAGCAGTGACACCAAATTCTTGTATCGGATTAATTTTGCACGGAAAAACCTGGAAGTGAAACTCATAACCATGCCAGATTATGGGAGGTGATATGGACTGTGCCATCCCTTATGCAAATAAGACATCTGCCATTTGGGGATTAAAAACAGTCAGTGAACCTGTTTGTTTTAAGCCAGCTTACTGATGGTGTGCGAAGGTTCTAGCAGGGGAGTGCAGCTATTGTAAACCCTTGACCGAAGAACAGTACACTCTTTTCTATCAGTTCGGTGTAGTGCAGAGCCAGTTTGGTGTGGTGGTTAAGAGTGGGGACTCTAATCTGGGGGAACCAGGTGTGATTCCCCACTTCTCCACGTGCAGCTGCTGGTGTGACCTTGGGGCCAGTCATAAATTCTGTCAGAGCTGTTCTCTCAGGAGCAGTTCTCGAAAGAGCTCTCTCAGCCCCACCTACCTCACAGGGAAAGGGAAAGGAGATTGTAAGCTGCTCTGAGACTCCTTCGGGTAGTGAAGGGTGGAGTCTAAATCCAATCTATTCTCCTCCTCCTCCTCCTCCTCCTCCTCCTCCTCCTCCTCCTCTTCTTCTTCTATGGTCGTCTCTTCCACTGAGCATGCAGCAGTGTGAAGGTTGCACATGGAGTGATGGGGGTGGTAGGGGACACCCGTGTAGCCAGCCAGATCAGTTGAATCAGCCCTGGTGATCAATGGGGTGACAGATGTTGCAGCCAGATTGCCCTCACATCCCATGAACATGAAGATTTTGGACCACATCATTCATGTGGAAGAATGATTATTAAATCGATATTATGGGACATAACACAGGTTTTTTAGTGGGGCACTCTGAAACCTAGACAGGGTGACATGTGGACTGAAACAATGAATTGGAGCACTTCCAGATACAAACCCAGCCATGCAGGCCAATGAGTGAGAAAACGTCTGAATAACGTGGGTCAGTGTGATGTCATTACAGGGAGGCTGAACATTCAAAAGCCATCGAAGCATTTCAGGTGAAAGCTCTGTGAGAGATGCCGTAGACATGCTTGGCTTTCAATCCAAGGCTTCTTCAAGAGTGCATAATCCCCTGGCTTTGCATGACCGACTGTCTTTGTGGTTGGCACTTCAATGCCGAGCTCATCTTGCTGCTGAGCCGGGCAGACTTGGCGGGGATGGAAACGCCGCATTGTGTCGACTAAGTGGTGTCTCAGAGGGCACTGCATTACCTTTTCGGTGGAACTCTCCGACGGGGAGGAAGGGCTTACGTGAGACTCTCTAGACTGCTGATCTGCTGTTTCTGGGACAACCGAGCAGCGTGTAATGAATGTCTTTCGGCTGAGACAGAAAACCCCAAACCAGGTTCACTTTGTGGACATGAACTGTTCCATGTAGAATCATCCTGTCTAAATCCATCTAAATCTGAATCTTTCACTAGCGCTTACTCATTGCCTCTCTGTGACCTGGATTCTGCTGTCAGCGATGAGTCGGATCCTGGCTGTATGTATCTCAGCATTAAAGAGAGAGGAATGGTATCTAATCCAACCCCTTAATATGGGGCAGGATCAGCCAGCCTTCAGCCTTGCAAAGAGTGATTCAGGCAATCCAGGCCAAGGACTTCCCTGTTCACATCACAACACAACATAAATCCTACTAGTAGGAAGGTGGGCAGGACTGTCCAGAAGGTGCGTGCTGCACTGCAAACAGCTCACAACGGCTTGTGTAAGTGAGCCAAACCACACGTCAGAGTGGGAAGGGAAAGAGCTCCAATTGGATGTGTGCAGAAATTCTTTTTGGGTCACAAATAGACCTTGACTTGAGCAGAAAAGCTCATCCTTGAACCAGTACCTATTCCTGCAGTTGCAAGGCAGATTATTATGAGGCTGGGACAGCCATAATTAGATTTTCTGAGCTTTTGGAGGGGAGTGGAATTGCTATCTGATGCGAGCTTCCATGATCGGGATTAGTGGGGGTGGAAAGTGCCATCAAGTCACAGCTGACTTATGGTGAGTGGTGACCCTGTAGGGGTTTCAAGGGAAGAGATGCTCAGAGGTGGTTTGCTATTGCCTGCCTCTGCAGCCCAACCCTGGACATTCTTGGTGGTCTCCCATCCGAATACTAATGATCGCAACTGGGGTTAGGATAAATCTGCCCTCCAAATTTTCCTAATTAAACACATAAGAACATAAGAGAAGTCATGTTGGATCAGGCCAATGGTCCATCCAGTCCAACACTCTGTGTCACACAGTGGCAAAACCCCAGGTGCCGTCAGGAAGTCCACCAGCAGGGCCAGAACTCCAGAAGCCCCCCCACACACACTGTTGCTCTCTAAGCCCCAAGAACACAGAGCATCACTGCCCCAGACACAGTTGGTTCCATAGTTGTCCCAGCCACTATTACCAGTGGAAAGAGAACAAAAAGACTGATAAAGAGAGGGAAGGGGTGTGTTTTTTCTTCCCAGGCTAATAACTGTACAGGGTGGAAAGAGTGTGTGAATCAGTTTTGATTAATGCAAACGTGCAGATCAAAACTTTTAATACTACCCAACTGTAGCATACTGTGCAACAGGTCACATTCTCCAGTAAAAACATTTGCCAGGGTAGAGAAGTCTGTAATAGGCTCCTGAAGCTGTGCTAAAACCAGGAATGTCTTGTCCTAAGCCTTCACAGGAATTAATGTTTGCTAAAATGGGAGCCCAGGACATAAAAGAAGAGAGGGCAGGAAAGTGTCCAAGTGACTGATAAGTAACTTCCAGCATTATGGCTCTTAACTGAGCAAGTACCTATTTAACTAGCAGCCAGTTTGCCTCCAAAGAGCAACTGCTACGTTTTGCATTATTTGCAGCTTCCACAGTCTTCAAGGGCAGCCCCAGGCTGAGAACATTGGAGTAGTCAGTCTATGAGGTAGTTGATGCAGAGTTGACAGTGGTGCGCCTTTCTCCGACAAGGAAGAGCACAGCCAGCACTGTAGAAATAACTGGAGGGAAATGCTCCGAGTCCTGGCCACAGCTACAGTTTGCTGATCAACAAGTAGAACCAGATCCATGAGCACTCCCAGCAGGGATGTCACAACTTTGGGATACTGGCAGTGCAGTCCCCAGCAGAGTGACAGCCTTCGAAGCTCATTGACTTCAGTGGACTTAGAACTCTGCGTATAACTCTGCGTAGGACGGCACTGGGGGATTCTGAGAGACTTCCATAATAAGTGATGCTTTGGCTGGATCGCTGCTACTATAGCTTCTTAGGAATCGCTGAGGTGTTAAAACTGTGTCTGGATTGTACCTGTTCAGACTATAGTTAGGGGAGGGGTGTTCATATAGAGTTCATACAGTTTTCATATAGAAAACTATCATGGCATACAGAAGACTAGGCTACAGCCTGACTCCTTGACAACTAGTGTCTTATATGTCGGGATTTTTCCATTTGGAGGGAGGTGTTTTCAACAGTGTGACCCCCCAAGTGGAATAAGAAATGGGAATGCTCTGACACAGTTTCACCACCTCAGTGAGAACTGGGCTTACATTTCTGCAGCTTCTCGGGGGCTCTGGCAAGCTTGGAAGCCACACCTCATGCTATGGAGTTCAGTATCTGTAAACCTAAATTGGGGTTTGTTAGAGAAAGACACTTTGTATATTCTCCAAGGCACTGTATTAAGATTCAAATCCTCCAGGGTACCTTCATGTAAGAAAAAATGGAATGGAGACATTGCAGAATTCTAAATTGAAAGGGGCCACGGCTCAGTGGTAGAGCATCTGCTTGGCGTGCAGAAGTTCCAGGTTCAATCCCTGGTCTGATAGCCGCTCACACTTTCCTCCCTCAGAGGTAGATTTTCCCTCCAAAATTTTGTTCCATTCTGTGACTGAGCCGCCCCAAGTAACATGGTTTTCTTCTTTGTCTTTAAAAGACTGTCTGTCCCACTCTGTCACAGAGATATAATTTGGCTTTTAGCCCAGCCTTGGAACCTGAGGGAAGAATAAAGAGCCCTCTTGGGCTGAACCCCTTAAAATGGCACTCAAAATGATGTAAAAGTAAAACAGAACAAAAGATTTTATTTAAAAGATCGGGTGGTCAGGTGTAATCAGGAGCTGTTAATTTTGAGGCAAAAATCAGTGATTGTCCAGAATGGAATTCTTTATACGGGCAGATAAGACATATTGAAGATTATTTTCTTAGTTATTGAGATCTTAATATTGAGGCTTTCCCCCTGTGTTTTCCAAACACTACAATGCTTCTTAATAGAGTTTCCTATTGCTTCTCTTATTTCCTTGAGGCTGGTACCTTCTTTCAGTACCTAAATCCCTTTCTTTTAATCCCTAATTTCTGTCTAGCTCTTGAGGTATCTCGAGCAGTTTTCTTTCACAACAGACCAGGGATCTCCTCCTCTCCCTGTTTAATTGGGCAGGGATTCTCCTTATTTCCCTAGAAGATATTTCCCCTTTCCTTTGGCCTGAAGGAGAGTCTCATCTCACTACCCAACAACCTTGCTGAATCTCATTCCTGGTTCTTGTGTCTGTGTAAAACTGCTTTCAGCCTAGGCTGAGACTCAGACTCTTTCAGTTCTTCAACTGAATTCTTCCTCAGAGCAGATTTTCAGCAGTTAAGGGACAGAATTGTCTCTATTATCTCAAATCAGGAATCTGTCAGAATAATGCCCATTCCCCCTTAGCACCCAACTAAGAAAAATTTCTGCCCTTAGCTGGAGCTGGGCAATCAGAGTGCGTGGAGTAGCTTGTCACTCAAAGTTCGCCATTTTTGAGAAGATTTAACTCTTCATCTCCCAGTACTCTGATAGTGCAGCATTTTGAAGACTGATACAAGGGCTGTCAGTCACACCCGGCATCTCCAGTTAAAGGACCAGGCAGTAGGTGATGTGAAAGACCTTTGCTTGAGATGTTGGTGAACTGCTGCCAGTCTGAGCAGACGATACTGACCTTGACAGACCAGGGTTTTATTCAGTATAAGGCAGCTTCTTGTGTTAAAGAAATCATGAGCAACGATACATGACTCTCTTCCCCAGTATGAATTCTGGAGACTGGAGAAATCTGTCTCTCATTTTCTCCAGAAACTGGCCTGTTTGTTCTTCCAGGAGACCCTCGATTGTCATCACTCTGTCTTCACTTGCCAACTAAGTTAAACCAGGGCAAATACAGTATTTGCACACATGTAACAGCTGTCTTATACTGAGTCAGATTCTTGTAGTGCAATCCTTTCCTGGGCGTAAGTCCCACTGCATGCACGTGAGCAGGGTTCTAGCACTGTAAGAGAACAAGACTGAGCAGGTCTACTCAGTGGGGGTTACAATACTGCCTTACAGTGCAATCCTAAACAGGAGTGCTCAGAATCCTACTCAAGTCTACTCCTAGGGGCTTACTCACAGCACTTACCCTTACACTGTTGGTCTATCAAGATCAGCATTGTCTACTCAGACAAGCAGTGAATCTCCAGATCTCAGTCACCTCCTAATGGATCCTTTTAAACTGGAGATGCCGGGGATTGAACTTCGGGCCTCCTTCATGCCCAGCGGCCGAGCAGATGCTCTGCCACTGAGATGCTGCCCTATCTCTTAGAGTTTCTTAAAGTGACATCCTAACAAAGTCTCTACTAGGAATCCTACTGATGTCTACTTAGTGGGTCTTACTGCCAGGAAAGTGCTCTGCTTTGATGTTGTTGCCGTCGAGTCACAGCTGACTTATGGTGACCCGGTAGGGTTTTCAAGACAAGAGACGTTCAGAGGTGGTTTGCCATTGCCTGCCTCTGCATCACAACCCTAGTATTCCTTGGAGGCCTCCCTTCCAAATACTAGCCAGGGCTGACCCTGCTTGGCTTCCGAGCTGTGAGAAGACTGGGCTAGCTTGGGCAATGCAGGTCAGGGCACTGCACTGCTAGATAGCTAAAAAGATTCCAAGTCACATCACTTAACATCATTTAACCCACTAACCAGCCTGCCTTCCTGGGGTCTTTCTTTAGTCTTTTGTAAAACCTGGGATGAAGGAGGGAAGGCAGCATGAGGTCAGATTTCAGAAGCTAAGCAGGGTCAGTAGTGGATGGGAGACCACCAAGGAAGACTCTGCAGAGGAAGGCAAGGGCAAGCCACCTCTGCTTCTCACTTGCCTTGAAAGCCCCCCATACAAAACCGGGATGATCTAACCAGCAGTGGCTCATGTTCTCCTGGGACATCGCTACTACATACCAGGAATGAATAAGCGTTATCAAAGGCATCATCAGCTGCTAAGCAAACACCCCCCCCCCCCCAAGTCTTCCCTTTTAGGGAAGCCTCTTGCTGTGAATTCTCTCGGCCACTAGAGGCCACCTCTGCCTCGCTAATGAGACAGAATGAGCAACCTCACACGAGGCTCACCAATGATCGCTGCTGGCAAATGACTGTCTCCTGATTTGCGTATAAGCAAAACGGCCGTGGCGCTGTGATGCAAGAGAGGGATGTGTGCGCACACCGGAAGCTGGGTTTGCTTCTTTGAGGCGGGGGGGGGTTGAGACATTCTTGCGGGCCTCGGTGGAGCCTGTGGAAGGCGGCGCTCTGGAAGTGCGTGCAGCTGAACTGTCTCGGCTAGCCCACCCCCAGTCGCACGAGCAACTCCGGTGGTCCCTGCAGAGAGCGCCGCTAACATCTTGCAGGGGCGTCCGCGAAGCAGCTCGTGATCTGGGAGGGGCGCCGCCTGCAGGATTCTTTGGAAGGAGGCCGAGGATGTTGGGATCAGTTTGAGGGCGATGGGGGTGTGGTTGAGCTACTTGTCACGATTGCGCCCTCGGTGAGACAGCCACGGATCCTGTGGCTTGTGTGGGACGAGGAACCTTGGGCCCAGTCACCCTTGGTCAGCCGAACCGGCCTCGCAGGGTTGCTGTGGGTGTTGAACAGAGGAGGACAGAGCGATGTTTGCTACCCTGGGGTTTGTTAGAAGGCAGGTGGGTGGGATTAAAAAGTGTAGTTTGGTTGTCTGTATTACGTTTTTTTGTGCCCTTAAGTCACTCACGGCTGACTTACGGTGACCCTGCGGGGTTTTCAATGCAAGAGGCGTCCAGAGGTGGTTTGCCCTTGCCTGCCTCTGCGTCAGGACCCTGGTGTTCCTTGGTGGTTGCCTTTCCAAATACTGACCAGAGTTGACCCTGCTTAGCTTGAGGAGATCTGACAGAAGTCCATCAGTGGCTATTAGCCACAGGGTATAGATGGGAACGCTCAGTCTGGGGCAGGTGATGCACTCTATTCTTGGTGCTGGAGGGGGGGTGTCAGGTTCAATAACAAGTGGATCCAGGCATTCTTATGCAAAGAAAGGTTTTATTGGATAATCTTGCTAAAACCCACAGTAGGAGGTCATTGTCAGGAATGGGGGGCGAAGCAATGCAAGCTGATTTATAGTGTGATGCAAAAAAGCGCCTAGCAAATGAAACATGAGCGCGCGCGCGGAAACTCCCGGCGGGAGATATACTTCATGAGCGGGAGACTGCTCCCCCCTCCCTCTGCCATCCCAGGACTGGAAAATTCTCAGCAACACGAGAATAGCCCAAAGCCTACATTCAAGGCCACCGTGATAAGGAAAAGCGGCAGGGAAGAAGCTCCCACGTTTCTGCCTGCATAGCTACGCAAGCGCAAAGCATCAAAGCAGGGTAGGGAACACATAACAATGGATTCAGTGAGAAACATGAAAGAAGCATTTCTGACATTCTGCCCTTCCCAAAATACCACCCACCCTGGGTCCCATTTATGCTCTGCACATTTCGGGGAGATAAAACGTACGCTCCCCTCCTCCCAAAGTATATAAGGATCGTGACCGTGTAACCATGGGCTACCCAACACTAATGGGAACTGGGCTTGAGGGGCTATTACAAACGAGCGTAGCTCCCAGTGTTCACCAATGCCTATTCTCAAAGGAATAGTTTCAAATCGACATGGTTCTTTCATCGGTGACCCATCCATTTGAGTAAAAGTTATCGGGTCTTTTAGATTGACAACGGTCGCTTCCAGTCCCATAACCATAGATGGGTTTATCAAATCCCTCCCGCACCCCGAGTCAGTGAGGGCTCGCACCCTGATATGGGTCATCATCGCTGGATTCATCACAAGTACAGTCACAAAGAAGAGAGAGGGGTAATTGCTCACCAGTTTAGGCGCCTCAGGGATCGGGTCCTGTTGTGTAGCGCCATTCACAAACAGGACCAATTCGTTTCCCTGCATCTCACTCTCCTCCTCCAGCATCATGGTATCCGCTTGGTCGGGGTTGGCAAAAAGGGCTCGTGTGCCGCGTGGTTTCACTGTTCCCTTTCTTGGAGTAGGGGTTGGCCATCGTCTGGGCTCCTCTTGTGGTAGGGCTCTGTTGGGATCCCCTCTGGGACAGGATGAGGCAAAGTGCCCCTTCTCTCCACACCGCAGACAAAGGCCCTGTCGCATGCGCTGATCTCTCACCCCGCTCTGGATGGAGGTTGGTCTGGGTCTGGTTTGTCCTGCCGAGAGGCTCGGGCGGTTATTACCCAGAGATAGGTCCAATTTCATGACACGCAAGCGGCTTTCAGCTTTTTCGGCCTCCTCCATCCAACCTTGGAGAGTGCGAGGCTGTTGAGAGCTGAGGACATTGTTGCGGACATCTACTGCTAGTCCCATTCGATATTGTTGAGCCAGCACCGCATCAGTCCAGTCTCGAATTTTCACTGCATGTCTTTGAAACTCCCTTGAATATTCTCGCACGGTGAGTTTCCCTTGTCTGAAAGTGCGAAGGAAGGCTTCTGCCTTCTGGGCTGCCCCCGGATCCTCAAAACGGTTCCTCAAAGCCCACATGAAGTCATCGACATTCCCCAGCTCCGCTGCTTCCAGATCGTGAAGGGCTACGTACCAGCTGGTAGCACTTCCCCGGAACCTTGAAGCGATAAACTCCACCTGTTGCTCCTCATCCGGGAACACATAGCCCCATCTCTGCACAAATTTCCCTACTTGCAATATGAAAAAAGACACAGTCTCAGGATCCCCGTCAAAAGTGATTTCCAGCATGTCCTTGGGGCGGATCACTGGAGGAGCAGGGGCCATGATCGGTGCAGGAGCCGGCTGTGGGAAGGGGGCTGGGGCAGGGGGTTGAGGCGGAGGCACAGCTGGTGGCTGGATAGGTCCTGGCGGTCCTGGCCCAGGTCCTGGTACTGGACCGGCTGGTGGAGGTGGGGCCGGTGGAGCAGGAGGTGGTTGTACCGGTGCCACCGGTGGTGCAGGCGCAGGCGCTGGTCTTGGTTGCGTCAGCGGATGGGCTCTAATTGCTTGATCCATCATCTGTGGTAGGGATTGCATTAATTTGCCCATGTCCCGTACCAAACGTCGGGTATCCTCTTGAATCGAGTTTATGCGAGCCTCTGGATCGGAACCGGACCCTGTTCTGGGAGATCCTCGAGACATCCGTCCCTGGGGTAGTCCGAAACTCCCTCTGGGATCCAACAGGCTGTCCCGGCTCTGGCTCCCCGGCATAGACCAGGTCGTCTGAGTAGTGTCCAACAAGTTCTTAGTCCAATCGCGCGACCTGCGGTAGGTGACCCCTTTGTCCCACGGTGTTGGGGCCCCCGGCACGTAGGCTCGTGGAATGGCTCCCCCCTGACTCTGCGTTGGCCCAGCCGGGCTATAGATTGGGAGAGTGTACGAAGCTCCCACTGTGCTGATCGATGGAGGGGAGACTAATCCTGCCGCTGACTGCGGGGTAGGCGCTGCCACTACCGAAGTTGTAGTCACTGGAACAACGGTGGTAGTCGGAGTGGTGATCACTGGAGTTGCCACGGTGGTAACCGGGGCCGTGGCTCCCGAGGTGGTAGTCACTGGGACTGCGCCAGAGGTTCCCCCCCCAGCTCCGCTCATCGTGGTAGACGGCAGAAACCGAAGGTGGGGAAATGATGAGATTCCTGACAATATCTGTCAGGTTCAATAACAAGTGGATCCAGGCATTCTTATGCAAAGAAAGGTTTTATTGGATAATCTTGCTAAAACCCACAGTAGGAGGTCATTGTCAGGAATGGGGGGCGAAGCAATGCAAGCTGATTTATAGTGTGATGCAAAAAAGCGCCTAGCAAATGAAACATGAGCGCGCGCGCGGGAAACTCCCGGCGGGAGATATACTTCATGAGCGGGAGACTGCTCCCCCCCTCCCTCTGCCATCCCAGGACTGGAAAATTCTCAGCAACACGAGAATAGTCCAAAGCCTACATTCAAGGCCACCGTGATAAGGAAAAGCGGCAGGGAAGAAGCTCCCACGTTTCTGCCTGCATAGCTACGCAAGCGCAAAGCATCAAAGCAGGGTAGGGAACACATAACAATGGATTCAGTGAGAAACATGAAAGAAGCATTTCTGACAGGGGGCAGCAGCGGGAGGGCTTCTGGTGTCCTGGCTCCACTGCTGGACCTCCTGATGGCACCTAGTATATTTTGGCCGCTGTGTGACAGAGTGTTGGACTAGATGGGCCATTGGCCTGATTCAACATTGGCTTCTCTTATGTTCTTATGTAGGGATAGCCTGGGCCATCCAGGTCAAAGTATATTAAAGGTTCCCTTGCTCGAAAGCCAGTCGAATCCGGCTCTAGGGTTGCCGTGCTCATCTCTGTTTCAAAGCCGACGAGCCAGCGTTGTCCGAAGACATTTCCGTGGTCATGTGGCCAGCATGACTAAACACCGAGGCGCATGGAACGCTGTTACCTTCCCACTGAAGTGATACCTATTTACCTACTTGCAATTTCTTGCTTTCGAACTGCTAGGTTGGCAGGAGCTGGAACTAGAGACGGGAGCTCACTCCGTCATGCGGCACTCTCGGGTCTTGAACTGCTGAACTACTGACCTTCCACAGCCTGCAGTTCAGCGTCTTAACCACTTGAGCCACTGCAGCTCCTTTTCACAGTATATTACCCTACTGATATTATTTTATTTATTTGTTTACTTGATTTATAGCCTGCCCTTTTCACTGAGACTTGAGGCTGATCACACAGTGTAAAAACGGTGCAGTCAAATAGCAGGAGACATGTAATAAGCCAATGCGATAGGACCAGGATGGCAAAGATTAGGAACAAGACAAAAAAAAAATTCAGGTGCGATCTGTCAGACAATGCAGAAAATTGAATGAAAAAGGGCGGTGGCGGGGCAAATGTTGTAAGAGCAGGATGATATATGCAATGGCCAGGAATGCTCACAGACGTGAGGCAAAGAGGTGATAAATTGTGCGGTCAAAGAGAGGTTAACAAAGAGATGCCTAGGGGAAGCCCGCAAGCAGAGCATGAAGGCAACATCCTTCCCCTTGCCCACTCTGGGGATTTGAACTGGGGGCTCCCAGGTCCTGTTAGGGTTGCCAGGCCCTCTTCATTTTCTGGCGGGGGTTGGGAGGGAGCTCTCCAGGAGTGAGGAGGGTGGGGTGACATTGCCGTGTGTGATGTCATCACACAGAAGTGATGTCATCACACTGGGGACGCTGCAGACAGCACTGATGTTTTGGGCAAAACTCCATGGTATCATAGAGTTTTGCCCGAAATACCAGAGTGTCCCAGTGCGGTGTCCATGGCGTGCTGATGTCACTTCCATATGACGTCATCATGCTGGGGACATTGCGCCAGGCAGTGGCTGTTGGGGGCGAGGCTTCCCCTGCCAGTAAGCTGGCCGGCTGTGGGCAGGAGCCTGCAAATCAGGGAATGCCCGGCTCCCACCTGGGGTCTGGCAACCCGAGGTCCTAATCGGACTCTCCAACCAGCACACCGCATGGCTCCCTAAAGCAACGCTCCCAAATTTATCTGGTGGAATGAAAGGAGGGGAAGTTTTCCATGTAAGGTTGTCATGATGGGGAATGGGGATATGGGTTCCAGATCCAGGTTGGGAAACTGCTGGAGATATGGGGAGGCAGCTTGGGGAGGACAGAGACACAGAGGTATAATGCCATAGATTCCGCCCTCCAGAGCATCCATGTTCTCCAGGGGAACTGATCTCTGTAGTCTGGAGACGAGCTGTAATTCCAGGGGGTCCCCTGGTCCCACCTGGAGGCTGGCACCCCTATTTCCATGGAATCACCACTGGGTTGGGATGCTGGTCAGTTAGTTGATTGATCGTTGTTGATTGACTGTCTAAAATTTCACAACATTTAACTGCAGTCAAATATTCCATGAAGCTGAAGATGGCCTTGTGTAGGAGGTGACCTCGCTTTTTAGTTGCATCACGGGGTCATCTGATAACAAAGAAAGGAATGTAGCCTTCTTGATCCTTAGCTCTGTAGGAATCAAGCATCACTCAGACGACACACACACACACACACGCTTCACTTAGAAGCAGGCATCCCTTGCCCTGCACTTTACCTGTAATAATTACATTCAACACTTGTTTTAATTTCATTTTTTAGAAACGTCATGGTTTGGGCAATCCTCAGGACACTGGGTAAAAGCTGAGACCTGATCAGTCCCTCAAATATTTACACTTTCATAACGTCGCAAGTAATAATTGATGGCAATTATTTTCCATTCAACTTTATTGTCCCATGGCAACAAATTTTGATTATAATAAGCATGTGCTTTGAGGCCTGAGCCGAAATGAAGGGACTGTGTTTTGCAAACATTTTGACCCTGAAATATGCTTTGCCTTCCATTGTGGTAACTGACTGTGAAACAGGGAAAAAACTTTCACCCGTTCCGAGCGAGAGCAGGGAGGGTTGCCCTTATTCCAATTTGGCTCTGTGATGTCATCCCAGAGCCACCTCTGATGGCTATATGACTTCTTCAAGAAACCTGTTTGGAATGAGGGCAATGCTTCCTGGCGTTTCTGTGATTTGGCTTCATGACCTTATCAGGCAGCTTGATCTGATAGGTTGTGTGACCATATGACATCATCATGCTGAGATCATCTCCAGGAAAAGCCCTTGTTTTTATATTACATGGCTCTGAAGCTCCATATCACAAATCAAAGCTGATGTGTTCAAGCTGCAAATAACACATGAAGCGAGGGGCGATTTGTAAAAATACTTTTTGTCACTGCAGTCTGGTCTTTCATGGATGAAAAATACGATGCAGACTTACATACTTGAGTTACTTTACTATTATTTAGCAGTGGCCTGGACTGTGGGACTTCATTTTTCTTTTTGGTCCTCTATGGGGCTAACCAAAGCTGAACAAATAATATGGAAGGCAGGCTGGCTGAGTTCAGATTTTACAGGAAACTAGGCTTTCTGGTTGTGAAACTGGAATTCGGTTCACAGGTGGTCAACTCGGATCCTGGTTTGCCTTGACAAATGTTGGTTTTATTGCCTTTGCTCTGGCTAGGTGCTTCTGTGGCCTAGAAGTCCACATGGGTGGTGCTGGGAAACATGCCCTGATGGTAGGGTTGCCAACCACCAGGCGGTGGCTGGAGACTTCCTGGGATTACAACTGACCTCCAGGTGACAGAGACCACCTGGAGAAAATGGCTCCCTCAGAAGGTGGACTCTACGGCATTAATACCCCATCGAAGTCTCTCCCCTCCCCAAACCCCGCCCTCCTCAGGCTCCACCCCCCAAATCTCCAGGTATTCCCCAACCTGGAGCTGGCAACTCCACCCGATGGAGCTGGAGTGTCCGTGTTCATACGTCATGTGGCAACGACACACTTAAGTGTAACTGTGGTTAATAAACCAACTTCAACCCATGGCTTCAGATCCTGGTTTGGCGTACTCCATCGTTAGAGGAGTGGTCTACATCCAGACAATCGCACTGCCTTAGTTTGTTTATTCAGGCCTTAGGTTGTTTGTTCAGGCCTTAGTTTGCTTGTTCAGGTCTCACACAAAACCATGGTGTGAGGTTTTGTGGAGAGAGAGAGAGAGAGAGAGAGAGAGAGAGAGAGAGAGAGAGAGAGAGAGAGAGAGAGAGAGAGAGAGAGAGAGAGAGAGAGAGAGATGTTTATTTAGACTGCAGAATTCTGCTTTTCTTGGCACAGACTGCAGATGTGCTTATCCCTTGATTTTGTAACCTGGAGAATATTCCGTCCTGCCTGTGACACACCTTCAGAGGAAAGCTGGGAAGCTCAGGGCACGCTGAGAGGGCCATGCAGCCAGCTCTGGCAGAAACTCCTTCTGCGGCTTGGCTTTTTGGGATTTGTGTGTGTGTGTGTGTGGGTTTCTCTCTGGCCTGCCTTCTCGCTTGACAGGTCAGAGCCAACAGATCCCGCCAGAAGGGCCCGGATTGTCTGCGCAAGTCTGTGTATCGGTGTGAGCTGCCGGCACCTCGCACATTTCTGCTGCAGAAAAGGGTTGTTTTAGTTCCTTGCCACCCACGGTGGATGATGTCAAGGGCATCAGCCAGTTTTCAGGGGAAGCATTAAAAAAAAAAGTAAAGATATTTTGGGGATGGGTTGCCGAGGCTGTTGCCAACTGCATTAAAAAAAAAAAAAGCTGGCTTGCTTTCACAGGTAACAGCAAGTCCTGTAGGGAAAGAGAAGAGAGAATAGCGAGGATTTATGGGTTCTTTCTGTAAAGGCAGGAAGGGAAAGGAATGGGGAGTGGGGGAGTCATTCATCCAGAGCTCCTTTTAAAAAGATCCAGTTTCAATCTTGAAGGGTGTAACTTACATGATACATACATCTGACACGTGCTGCGTTATGGGTGTTTATTTTGTTTATTTTATTTATTCATTCATTCATTAAGTTTGTTAGTTGTCCAATCTCTGCCGTGCAGGGCTCTGGGCGATGTACATCAATCATAAAAAAACATCAAGATAAAATAATTAAAACAGTAATAACATATTTCAGGCAAGAAGGTGGCGTATATTAGTTGGTCCCATTTCAGACGGCTGGCTGCTTCGCGGGCAGGGGAGAGGAGGGCAAAGCAGGTATGGGAAGCAAGTGGAGCGGAAAGGGTGCCAGCTGTGATGGAAACCGTCGCTGTCCTCAACCAAAGGCCTGGCGGAACAGCTCTGCCTTACAGGCCCTGTGGAATTGCATAAGGTCCTGCAGGGCCCTGATGGTGTTTGGCAGAGAGTTCCGCCAGGTCGGGGCTGGGACTTCACTTGTACCCTGCCCTTTTTCCCCAGTGGGGAGCCCGGGAGGCTTGCGTCATTCTCCTTTCCTCCGTTTTATCCTCACAACAACCTTGGGAGGTAGGTTAGGCTGAGGGAGTGTGACTGGCCCAAGGTCACCCAGTGAGCTTCTGTGGCAAAGTGGGGATCATTCTGAATCCAGGTCTCCCGCTCTTAAACACTACACCACTACCCTGGATTCCCAGTCAAATGTGCATGACAGGGGGGACTCCCCTTAAAAAAGTGCTCATATACTCAGCACTTTGAGGATGTGCTGTGTGGGGAGAAAAGGAGCCTGTGGTTTTCACCCCTATCCTCTGGCTCCACGTCTCCTCCCTCAGTGATTTCCCAGGAGGGTGTGGTGAGGTCAGCCTGGAGCAAAATTAAAACATTGGTGGAGGTTATGTGTCTGCAAAAGTCCACTGCTGGTTCTGGATGTGTGGAACTAGTGTGGATAGTTAAAAGGGCACCAGATCCTTCTCTTTGGCCCAAAGAAGGCCGGGCCATCCATCCGCCTGATCGTTCTTTGCAAACTCAGTCACGTGCAAAGCCTGTCCCCCATCTCCAGGCGATTTTGATCTGCTGCAAAATTCCTTCCTGCCCCGGGGCGCTACCATCTGACAATTAATTGCAGCAGACCCTAATATCCTGGAGGTTAGGGTTGCCAGCTGCCAGCTAATCTCCATGCAACAAAGATCAGTTCACCTGGAGAAAATGGCCACTTTGGAAAGTGGACTTTTATGGCATCATATACCCCACTGAAGTCCTTCCCTTCCCCAAACCCCACCCTCCTCAGGCTGCACCCCCCAAATCTCCAGGTATTTCCCAACCCAGAGCTGGCAACCCTATGGAGGATACACTGGGGGATCTGACATCATGTGGGGGGTCCTTGGTCCTTCCCTACACTTATCCAATGAGAGCTTGAAGGCAATATGTATCCTCACTTTGTCAGGGAGGCCAAGAAGTTCACAAGTCAAAGTGTTAAAAACTGATTTCCAGACACAGGCTTGGCTCCTATGACGGACTGGAAGTGTTATTATACGCTGCCTTTCTCATCCAACTTTCTTGTTGAGACTCAGTAAAAAGAATGCAGTAAAAAAGGGCAATACATGCAGCATGCAAGGCAATGGTACTGCACGGCAATGCTTAAAAAATGCAATAAAATTATATCATGCATACAAAAATGCAATAAAACGGCTTAGTTTTTTTCACTGACAACCAAAAGACCATCCCTTTCCCTTTATAAAAATGCCCACCTGAATAGTCGCATTTGACACATTCTGCAGAATGATAAAAGGGCTGGGTTTGGGAATGACACACTTGTCACCCGTATCGGGACAGCAGGCCGTAAGAGGCTAGGGAGCGGTTTATGCACCATGCTCTTTTCTGGGGCTCCTAGCAGGAGCCAACACAGGCTTGGGGGCAAGATGTGGGAGGTATACAATTGACTTTATTCGTCTGTCTTTTACAACACAAGAGTAACAATCCCTGGAAATTCCTTGAGTCCTGGACCCATGGCTCCCCTCCCCCTGAGGAGGTTATGGCATTCCCCCCCATACCAACCCCAGCTCCCTCTGGGTTGCCCTTTTCAGGAACCTTTCAGGCATGCACTGTGCCATCTGCTGCCCAGACCTGCTGAGCTTGCCAGCTCCCCCCTCTGGCCCAGGGTGTGTCCCACATGCCAGGAGGCATTCCCCACACCAGCCACCCACAACCCAGGCTCCTAATACAAGGCCAGACCCGTGCAACCAGTCTCTCTGTCTTCTGTTCCTGGCCCTCAGCTGTAAGGGTGCCCAGCTGCCCTCACCGGACGGAGGTTTCCTGTCTCATCACGCCTACCACCCCTCTGCATATCACACCTAATCCAATCACGCCTGCTATTGTCATTCGCCTGCGACTGTCATTTGGCCTCGGAGATCACTCCACTCTCCAAGAGACAAGGACAGACGGCTGTATCTGAGGAAATGAGCACTGACTCACGAAAGCTCATCCCTTGCCACCAATTTTGTGAGTTTTGAAGGTGCTCCTGGACTCTTGGACATTTCTACTGCCCCTGCCAGCCTGGTCTGATAAATGCCTGCCTGGGCACCAGTCCCACTTGTTCACTCCTGAACTCAGTTTCAGGTAGGGAGCTGCATTGGTCTTCAGTTAGAAGAGAAAGATTCGAGTCCGGTAGCCCCCTAAAGACCAGCAGGATTTCCACACTATAAGCTTTTGAGAGTCATAGCTCCCTGACTCTCGAAAGCTTCTGCCCTGGAAATCTCGATGGTCTTTGAGATGCTACTGGACTCTTGTTCGGTCCTGAACTCAGTTCCCCATCTATAAAATGAGAATGTTTTGCATTGAGGGGGGCTTTTGGTGATGGAATGAGAAGACAATCTTGAATTTCTGGTCCACTAAAGCACACGGTAAGCCCAGCAGTGAAGACTTAAGCAATCAAGGGCATCACTTGTCAAGCCAGATGCTTATGGTTGACTCACATGTAGGCACAGTTTTCTGTAGCTGAAGCGTGCATCTGCAGACTGTGCAAGAGCAGAATTGGCTGAACTGCTAAGGAAGAAGAAGAGGAGGAGGAGGAGATTGGATTTATACCCCGCCCTTCACTTGGAGTCTCAGAGCGGCTTACAAACTCCTTTCTCTTCCCCTCCCCACAATGGACACCCTGTGAGGTAGGTGGGGCTGAGAGAGCTCTTTCCAGAACTATGCTTGAGAGAACAGCTCTGAGAGAACTTATGACTGACCCAAGGTCATCCAGCAGCTGCAAGTGGAGGAGTGGGAAATCAGACCTGGTTCTTCCAGATTAGAGTCTGTGCACTTAACCACTACACCAAACTGGCAACCACTTAACCACTACTATAAGGTAAATGATTATCTCAATGGTAGCATCCCTCTTCGGGGAGACACTTCAATGGTCCATTTTGCCCATGGGTATCCTCCCAGGGTTAATGGAGATCTCATGATCCCCCCACACTTCCCTCCAACCTATCAGGACTCAAGGCTGAGGACGAAAAATTGTAAGCAAAAGCTGTGATAGAGCCTACTTAGATTTCTTGCACACATTGGCCCTTTCCAGACATATCACAGCCTGTATGAACTACAAGGCTGGCAACTTGTGTTGATTCTTCTGATACATACAGTCGTCTGTTGTCTATAAGGGGCAATGTGGGTTTTTGTCTTGGGTACATATTAAACCAGAACCCTGAAAAAAACCAGCTTTTGCATATAGTTTATAGAGATGTTGTACGTGGATACCAAAGCTATGCATTGCCTTTTCCAGACAACATGGTAACTGCGCATATTGGGAGGATTGTGAGTAGTACAGGTTTCCAATACATGTGATCAGTAGGTTCCCAGTGCACGAGATTGTAATGTTGCAAAAGAGCTGTTAAGGACATCATATAATACATAAGAAGAGCCCTGCTGGATCAGACCAGTGGTTCATTTAGTCCAGCATCCTGCCTTACACAGTGGCCAACCAATTCCTCTGGAAGTTCGACTGCAGGAAGAGAGGCCAAGACCTTCCCCTAACATTACCTCCTGGCACTGGGATTCAGAGGCTGACTGCCTCTGAATGTGGAGGTTCCCTTTAGTCAGCATGGCTAATAGCCACCAATAGACCTCCTGTCCATGAATCTGTCTAATTCCCATTTAAAGCAGACTGTGCCTGTGGCCATCACTAGGTGCTCTGGCAGCGAATTCCACATTTTAATCACTCATTGTGTAAAGAAGAGTTCCATGAATCTACTGCCAATCTACTGTAGCCTGCTAAACTTTGGCCTATTATGCATGCACAGGTTACCCCAGATTTTCACAGCAGTCGAGTCATGAAGCTTGGATTTGGATTCTGTTTCCCACTGTTCTTTTTCCTCTGCATTTTTTTGTGTTTTGAAATCTGCTCCACTTTTTCTTCATGTGTACCAAAAGAATCGCACTTTCCCTAAGTTAGGTGGGGACTTCACTCGTGACGTGATGGTGGGTGGTGACAATAGGGTTTGTCTTTGTATTTCCGTAGATGCTCTAGCACAGCTGTAAAGTAACACTAATTTTCTGCCCTCCCTTGCAAATTCATGTGGTTTTCTGTTTGAGATTCTCTAATCTGAGTAGGGTTCCCAACCCAATCCCAAACAATGACGTTGTGTGGCAACATCCCCAATGCTATGATGTTATGCGGAAGTGACGTCGTCGCGTTGGCAGTGCCGACACAATGATGTCACTTCCACATCATGAGGTCATAGGGTCAGGGATATTGCCACCCACTCCCGGACTGCACCCCAAATCTTCCTGCTGATGCAATGGTCGTGCCTGGCAAATGAAAATTTGAGCTTACACATTGGTCATCATCTTGGCAGTTTTTAAAAACAATATTGTGGGCTGATTGCATTCCTTCCTCCAAATGGATTGTTCTTAAGTTCAGTGGTTTGCAGAAGGTCCATGTGCCTCAAATGCTAGTTTAATGTAGACTTCTGGAGACTGCCGAAATGGCTCCCCCCCAGTTTAGGGCGCTAAGGCAGAAGAATAATCCCAACATTTAATTAGGTGAATGGTTCGAGGAGTAGGAGATCATACATGCTGGCAGGGGAAGGGGCAACATGGAGGGAGGGAGAGATTTTATAACAGCATATTTTTGCAGCATTAAAGGGATTTTTTCTCCAAGGCTTGGGTTCTTCAGTATTACTTCCCAGGCGTAACTTACTCAGTGGGGGAGGGAGTGGGATGAAGAAGAAACCCCTATTTTTGGCTACCTATCCCAGCATCTTTCTCTCTTCGCACCTCATATCTATTTCACTCAGCACTGGTGATTCCCATGTCAATTTCATTCAGCACGACCATTCATCCCCACCCCCTTCTTTGAATGCAGTGCTGAAATCCTTTTTTCCTTTGTCCTGGGTATGCTGCCATTTGCCTCTGCAGATGGACCAAGGGAGGTGGGTTGGAATTGGATCGCACCAACTCTGCCCCTGAATGGATCCCGCCCTGAACAGTTTCCGATGGCAACAATGCATGGGTACCGGCCTTTTACCGTCTTCAGTTGATTTGGCAGTTGGTTCCCTTCCTTGACTGCGACGACCTGACTGCAGTGATCCATGCGATGGTCACCTCGAGATTAGACTACTGTAATGCTCTCTACATGGGGCTGCCCTTGTCGCAAATTCGGAAGCTGCAGCTAGTGCAGGATGCTGCGGCCGGGCTTTTGATGGGCCTCCCTAGATGGGAGCACATCCAGCCTGTGCTGAAGGCACTGCACTGGCTGCCAATAACATACCGAATTCGCTTCAAGGTGCTGGTATTACCTTTGAAGCCCTATATGCCCAGGGTCCGACATACCTGAGGGACTGCCTTTCCCCATACATACTCCAGAGAGCACTACGGTCGGGGTCACAACATCATTTAATCACTCCAGGCCCTAAGGATGCCAGGCTCGCTGCTACTGGGCCAGGGCCTTTTCAGTGGCGGCTCCTGACTGGTGGAATGAGCTCCTGGAGAAGATCATGGCCCTGCAGGACCTCGTACAGTTCCTCAGGGCCTGCAAGACGGAGCTCTTCCACCAGGCTTTCAACTAGGAGGTGCCCACCACTACCACCAACTAATATTATTATTAACATTATTAACTTTATTGAAACTGAGCCATAGCTTCGTGGGTCGCCGGTATACTGCTGAACCGGGATTTAGTATTACACCTTATAGCACGCCATCCCTAACTGAATGACCATTACTGCAAGCACTTTAATTGTGTACTGTATGATTGTTTTATTCTGGTTTTATGTGTTTTATATGACTTGGCACATGGTGCCGCTAACTGTGAGCCGCCCTAAGCCCGTTCGCGGGATATAAATCCAATAAATAAATAAATAAAATATAACCAGAAAAATAAAATGCAGCTGCTCAGCAAATAGTGTGAAATTGACCAATGCAACTAGGGCAAATGGAAGAGCAAGGGCGGCACAGCTGCTTGTGGGTAATCAGTCTGATTGAAAGTGCTGGTATTGACTTTAAAGGGGGACTGGAGAGGATCTCTCCAGGGAGCTGATTCCCGCCCAAGCCCTATGCATGTGGGGTTGAGACCTGAGTGCCAAACCTTGCTTGGAGGGGGGATCGTGGGAGGTGGTTGAGTGGGCAGAACACAATATGCAGGCAGGGGAGTAGGCATCATTGGGTGGCAAAAGTCTGGAGAGAAAACTCCAATGAAATCATTTGGATTCGCTTCAACTTGGAAGAGAACAAAAAAAACCTTGCCACCAAAGTGCTCTCAGAAAACACAGGGGAAAAGCTAACAACCCATCTCTTCGATTGACAATCTGGACTTCCATTCTGATTATCTGGAACGTTGGCTCCCATTTCTTGGTTATATGAAAAAACACAATAAGATCAAAGCAGCATTTTCTGATAGTCTTAAAATTATTGCTATATATTGACTTGTTTTGACTATTTCGACTGTTTACTTGTTGTATATTTTTACTCTGTTTTTGAATGTAGTTGGTTATTATTGTTCATGTATATTTTGATATTTCAATAAAATGTTTATCCTTAAAAAAAAAAAAAGCAGCTAACAAAAGCAAATCAAGCCCAGAAGGGAGGAAAACGTGTGCAGGAAGAAAAAACAACTGACGGGCATGTAAACTGAAAGTGAAGGAAAATGGACATAGATAACAGGACTTCCATTCTATCGAGACTCCTGTAGCACTCACTCTATTGGATTAATTTATATCTTGTGGGCCTGAGCCATGGCTCAGTTGAAGTCTTGGGTGGGGACCAGCTAGCTCTTATGGATAAAGATGATGAACTGTCATCCCAAGAGAAACAGATCAAGGAGACACGGAGAGTCAGTTTTCTGGCAGGTGGATGGATAAAAGAGCTGGGTTTTTTGCCAGTATAGCAAAAGCATCAAAGTGTTCATTATCTTCCCAAAGTTCCGATCTCTCTCACACACCACCAGACGCCAGGAGGCTTCTCTTTTGGCCAGTTAATGAAGTCTGGGACGATTACATTGCAGGAGGATTGGATCCTGACAGGCTGGCTCTTGCAGCCCTCAAAAAGGTGCATGGAACATTTGCACCAGTGAATCAACAACATCTCAGTCTCCACCAGTGAATCAAAACCTACTGGCCAGTTTGGTGTAGTGGTTAAATGTGCACAGACTCTAATCTGGGAGAACCAGGTTTGATTCCCCACTCCTCCACTTGCGGCTGCTGGATGACCTTTGGCAAGCCACAGATCTGTCAGTGCTGTTCTTGAAAGAGCAGTCCTCAAAAGAGCTTTCTCGGCCCCACCTACCTCACAGGGTGTCTGTTGTGGGAAGGGGAAGGGAAAGGAGTTTGTAAGCCACTCCGAGACTCCAAGTGAAGGGCGGGGTATAAATCCAGACTCCTCCTCCTTCTTCCTCTTCTTCTTCTTCACCTCCTCCTCACGTTATACCAGAGGTCCCCAACCTTTTTAAGCTTGTGGGAGCCTTTGGAATTCTGACACAGAATGGGGAGGCACAGCCACAAAATGGCTGCCACAGGGGGTGGAGCTAGCCACAAAACTGCAGCTTACTGAAGAGTCACACAGTGAAGATCCTTGTGCTGCAGTGGCAGCTGCTGTCAAGCCAATGTTTTCTGCACAGCTAATCAATGTCTCCAATGGCCAATCAGCAGCCTTGCTAGGCAAAGGCCCCACCAGGTGGGCACCAGGAAAAAGTGTTGGCAGGTGCAATGGTGTCCATGGGCACCAGATTGGAGACCCTTGTGTTACTCAGCACCAGTGTTCCCTCTAAGCTGAGTCTGAGCTAGCTCATAGTTTTTTAGCCTCCGGTTCACACATTTTTGTCTTCGCTCAGGAAGGAGGACTCCAGAGCAAACTGTTTTATGCAGTAGCCAAATCGCTCGCTCACAACTTTAATGCTCGTAACTCATAAAGTAGAAATTTTGCTCATGAGACTCCACAGCTTAGCAGGAGTGTTGCTCAGCACACAGCTGTCTGGGGTCCTACCCTGTATAACAGGCAGATATGTTCTATATGGTTTTTAATGTATATCTCTTTTTATAACAATCCTCCTATAAGGTATTTTTAATGCCAAGAAAGGTTAACTGAACTGAACTGAACTGAACAGGCAGATATGAGTTGCGGTTTCTCCTTAATTCCTACACTTGCGATATCTGAGTTGGAAGTTTTACATACACAATTGATGGGTATATCTTATGACCAGCAGACCATGCGCGTTTCGGCCCCTTAGGGCCTTCCTCAGTAGTCAGTCCCCTTTGACAATTCCAGAAAGCAACACCTGGCTGCAAAGAAAATCTTTGTTCATATATTTATTTCTGGATGCGTGTTGTTTTACAATAGTAATATTGATCACTGAGGAAGGCCCTAAGGGGCCGAAACATGTATGGTCCGTTAGTCATAAGATATACCCATCAATTGTACGTGTGAAACTTTCAGCTCTGTGTGTAGAAAGTTTTAAGAGTCTGATATTTGGATCATTTCTTTTAACCTATTTTATCTTTTACTAATGTGTACATCATGATAAATATTTGTATTTTTATAATAACTTATTTTGTTAGCTTGACCCTCATATATCACAGCCATATCTTGGGTTGAGCCCTGCCCCCCCTCTTGGTTTGTATCTGCGTTGGATCAAAGCTTCAGCCCCCTTCGCATACACCCTGTTCTTCTCCTTCTATCGTCGTCTTCCCCCAGCTGAAGACTTTTTTGTTTTGTTTGGCCTCCCCCCAATAACAGTTATTGGCCCTCCTCCCTGGCTGCGTTTGTGTGTTCATACGTTTTGTGTTATTTTCTTTATCCTTTTTCAAATACTGTTTTAGTGTTGAAATGTTGTAACCTCCCGATGTTCGCCGCCTTGGGGACCCTATTTAGGTGGAAAGGCAGCACAGAGATGGTATAAATGAACCTGAAACAGTTCTGGAGTCTGGTGTAGTGGTTAGGAGCGTGGTCTCAAATCTAGCAGAACCAGGTTTGATTTCCCACTCCTCCACATGCAGCTTGCTGATGTGATCTTGGGTCATTCATAAGTTCTTTCAGAGCCAGGGCCGGATCGCCCATTGGGTGAACTAGGCGCTCGCCTAGGGTGCCCCGGCCTCAGGGGCGCCAAATGACACCCCCCCCAAAAGCGCCCCCTTGCTGCCCTAACCAGGCGCCCCGCCGCCTGCCCCCTTCCCGGCTTTCCTGGGGGCCCGCAGCCATGGAGCCCCCAGGACAGCCAGCGCTGGGAGGGAGGGGGCAGCGGCTAGACCCCCGCCCCCTTCCCTGGCTTTCCTGGGGGCCCCATAGCTGCGGAGCCTCCAGGAAAGCCAGTGCTCCACCGCCGCCCCCGGTCTCCAGGCCCCACCGGGAGGTTGGCATCCCCAGTGGGGGGCACCCCAGGCTTCCTGCCTAGGGTGCCCAGACACCTGGAGTCGGCCCTTTCAGAGCTGTTCTTTTAAGGGCAACTTGAGAGAGAGAGAGCTCTCTCAGCCCCACCTACCTCACAGGCTGTCTGTTGTGGGGAGGGCAGGGCCGGCTCGCTCACTAGGCGAAGTAGGTTTGTTTCTGTCACTGCTTTATCAAAGACGGAACAGAATGTCTTCCTATGTGTCCATTTCTTGCCACATCTCACTGAGGCCCTTTCTGCACTCTCCTTTTAATCCATGCTCCCCATGGTGTCCTCCAAGCCATTCTGCACTGAAACTGAATTCAACCTTCTTTTAAATCCAGGTTCCCCCCCACTCTGCACTAAAATCGAGTTCAAACTTCTTTTAATTCCAGTCCCCCCCCATTCTGCATTACATTATCTCCCTTCAGGGGTCAGCCCGGTTTCAGCCTGCTGTGGCCCCAGGTTATTTGGATGCTGTTTTGCTGTGGACTTAAATTGCCTTGACTTGAACACTGAGAAAATCAGGAGAGGCAGGCAAATGCAGAAAGGACCAAAGTGTGATTGGAGAAGTTGCCCTTGTGCCTGTAGGCAGCTGTAAATGAAATTTTGTGAGATGTGGCAAAACATGGACGCATAGGAGGACATTCTTTTCCATCTTTGGTAAAGCAGTGATGGGAACGAACTCAGGGGCCGGCAGGATTCGTTAGCCAGAATGGGGGTGTCCCTGAAATTGCACATTGTTGTCCTGCAAAGTCAGCAATTTGCTATTTATCACATCTCTGTGTTTGAAGTTGGAATATTTGGGAAAGTCTCTATTGGAAGCTTACATATTCTGAATGGACTAATTGGCAGCACAGAGCACTTCAAATATCAGTGAACTTTATTTTTCATTGTACCTTTATTGGACTACGAGTGTTACACTGTTCTAAGAGTCTTTGGCCCATTTAGCATTCACTCTGTTGTTTTACCAAACCCACACTGGAACAGAAAAAGATGCAGCTCAAAACCACATTCAAATACCCAAGGCCAACGCCGCTGTACTGACTGCAGAGTCACCCTGGAATGGCCATAAAATCTATGCAGACAGTACCATAAAACCGAGAGGTCAAAGGAAGTGAAACTGGCATGCAGTGTGGAGGCTACCATAAAATCTGAAATTCAAAGAAAGTGAAAGTAGCATGCAATGTAGAGAGGAATTTCTGTTCCAACGTGGGTTTGGTAAAAAAGCGGAGCAAATGCTAGATGCAGAATGGGCCTTTCTACTAAACCTATGGATGATTTTTCTGTGGTATAAGTTGATGTCAAGGTAACTGTTTACATTGCTTAGTTATTGTTTCATGGTTGTTTCTGATCCTTGTTTCTACTTCTTTCCCTGTTACTCTCCATTGTTATACCACCTGGAGGTTGGCAACCCTACCCTGTGGCTCTGAATGTGAAACTCATCACAGTTTAGGGAACGTAACATTCCAGCTAAGAGGGGGAAAAGAGGCTGGCGTGCGGCTTGTGTGCATACCCCTTCTGCAGCAGACCAAATAGTTCCTTACCCGATCAATTTCTGTTTGGGCTAACGGCACAGGTGGGAGGGCTCTTGTTCCTTTGGCACACGCACCACAGTCCTCATCCGGGATGGGAACCATGTGAGTAGGAAACTGTGGATAAGAAAGCACAAGTCATGAATGAGTTTGTAACTGTTCCCTGGTTGGGTCCACGGCCCCCCCTCCCTTGGCCTCTGTCTCATGGAAACTGGCCCCGGGATGAGGGCTGCCAGCTCTGGATTGGGAAATAGCTGGTGATTTGGGGGCTACAGCCGGAGAAGGGCAGGGTTTGGGGAGGGGAGGGGAGGGACAGGACTTCAGTGGGGCATAGTGCCATAGAGTCCACCTTCTAAAGTGGCCATTTTTTCCAGAGGGAAAGATCTCTGTTTCTGTCTCTGATCCCAGGAGATCACCAGCCATCTCCTGGAGGTTGGCTACCCTACTTAGGACAAAGGGCAAGCGACTGATTCAGTAGCTGGCAGTTTGTAAGAGACAGGAGGAGAGGAAGAAGAAGAGGAAGAAGAAGACGTTCTAGCTGGAGTTAGCAGACATTGGAGAAGCAGCCTGGGGGATGGCTTCCCAGTTTGCTCTCTGCCCCTTAAGGATGCTCCATTGCCTTCTAGGCAAAGCTCCACATTGCATTGCAGTTCTATGAACTCCTGATGTAAAATTCACGGCTCAAGGCAGTTCTGGTGGGGTGGGTGAGCAACGTGGATCAGGAATGCAGCACTGCAAAATGGGGTGTGTGTGTGTGAATTCTTCCATTTCCTTGGTCAGAAATGCCTTCTCAGACTACTTTAGGACCCAGCAGGACAAAATACAGGCCTAGTACGGATACCCGTCTTCCCCTCCTTCTTATAATAACAGGAGCGGGGGAAGATTTCTGATCAGGGAAACGATGCAAGGGAAGAATTAATGCAACCCCTTCCCCAATGCAAGGGCCACTATCTGCATTAGGAACATAAGAGAAGCCATGTTGGATCAGGCCAGTGGCCCATCCAGTTCAATACTCTGTGTCACACAGTGCCCAAAACCCAGATGCCTTCAGGAGGTCCACCAGTGGGGCCAGGTGCCCTCCCACTGTTGTCCCCCCCTCCAAGCACCAAGAAAACAGAACATCACTGCCCCAGATATCGCTCTTTCTAGGAGGCTGCCTTCTAGAGTTAGACATCTGGTGCTTGAACGCTGAAGGGCTCTGCTTGTAGATTTGTCAAATTTCCAAAAGTTCCTGTATGTTTCCCAGTTCTCTCTCAATCAAGAGGAAACCAAACCTGTCCCATTCTACCTGTGACATGGCCCAGCAATCGAGGAAGCTGGGAGTGCGTGGCCGCAGCTTCTAAGACCAAGACCAGGGTCTTGGTACACTCCATTTCCCATCTTGTGTATTTCTCAGAGCTCTCCTCATAACTTGCTGGAGGGTAGGTAGACAATGATCTCAAGATGCATAAACAGATAAATGGCTGGAAAGCAGAGGTAATCCAGAGTTGTTATTTATCTTTGTGATTCATGGCATCCCCATATCCCATAGCCATTTGTTGTCCCCTGTACAGACAGACAAATCCATGCAAGGTGGCCACCCCCAGTGTGGTAAAAGCCAATGGGGTGTAGTGGTTAGGGTTTCAGACTAGGAGCTGGGAGGCCCAGATCTGGGGAGGGGCTGTGGCTCAGTGGTAGAGCATCTGCTTGGCATACAGAAGGTCCCCAGTTCAATCCCCGGCATCTCCCGTAAGGATCAGGTAATAGGTGATATGAATAGACCTCTGTCTGAGACCCTCTCTGCCAATTTGAGTAGACTGACTTCGATGAACCGAGTGGTCTGATTCAGTAGAGGGCAGTTTCGTGGGTTCATGGGTCCCTTCTAGGTACCGTGTGCACCAGCAGTGACCTAGTCAGGTGATGTGAAGGGCTTGGACCTGTTGGCATGCCCTTTGCGCAACCTCTGCTTGGGCATTCACAGCCTGGCGCTGTTGTTGGCTCTGAATACAGGCTGCGAGCGCTAGCAGTGAGGCAGGTGAAAGATAAAGGGCTGCTCTTGTTGAAAAGCTCCCTCCTCCCAGGTTCTTCTCCTTCCTTTCTTCCCCATCCAAGTTTTACTGGGCACATCCCAGGTCTAACCGCAGACAGCTTGAAATCTTTGACGAAAAGCTTTCTGTGCATACTCGGGCGTGTTCGGACGGGGCCTGCCCAATCTCAGTGTCTCTGTCACCTATCAATCCCGAAGCCGCCTGCAGCAGTTGGGGGGGGGAGTCTCGGGTTACTCCAGAGGAGCTCTGAATGGCAACGGCTCCAACCTGCGAGAGGCAGGGTGCATTCCAGCTTGAGTCTGAATTTAAAGGGAGAGGGAGGGAGAGACAGAGGGAGAATCAGCAGGGCCTTTGATCTCTCCCCGTTCTGTCTGTGGCACTTGGAGACAGCCGTGCAGAAGGGGTGGAGGAGGAAGAGGCGAGCTGGGTGGACATCATAAGCCGTTCCTTAAGCCAGGCCCCCCAAATCAAAGGGGGCGAGGGGGCGGGTCTGGCACCCGTGATGAAAGAAGCGAGGCATGATCCTGGCAGGAAGAGAAGAAAGAAAGACACCGCAAATACCTGGCAACGGCCTCCTCCCAAAGGCAGGGATGGCTCCAGAAAAGGTGGGACCGGATGGCTCAGAATACCAAGAGCTTTAAATCACCTGGTAGGCATCCAGGCCCGGGACGATGGAGGAGAAGATGAGCTCCCCGCGTCACGTGGTGGCTTGCAGGAGCCCTGGAGACTCTCTCCCCAGATCCAGTTTTCTCAAGCAGGCCTGTCTCAGGGAGAGGAGGCCTGTTGCTAAGGGAGGCAGAGTCCCTATGGGGCCCTTTCCCCCAGTAATGCTTGGTCTCGTCTTTTAAGGAAGGGGAAAAAAGACAGATGGGGGGACCAGGGCTTCCGGTGCTGGGTTGGGAAATACCCGGAGATCTGGGGGGGGGGTGGAGTGTGGGGAGGGGGGTTTGGGAAAGGGGGGAACTGGCTGTGTGTAGTGCAATGGAGGTGGAGTCCGCCCTCCAAAGCAGCCATTTTCTCCAGGGGAAATGATCTTGGTCGTCTAGAGATCAGTTGTAACAGTAGGACATCTCCAGGTACCACCTTGTGGCTGTGGTCACACGGAAGGGAGAAAATGCGGGCAGGAAGCGAGGCAGTTTGCCCCGCCTGCAATGGCGCATGTTTGCGTGATCATACTTCCCGCCGTGTGCCCGCAGTTCCCAATAATAGTGAGTTTTCGGCAGTAGGTTTTTACCATGCTACTGTGGCACGAAACGATGCCCCGACGACGACTCTGGGACGCCAGACAGATGTGTCTGTCTGATCGCGTCCCTTTAATTCGCGGGGGAATCACATGTCTGCCACGGCTTCTGGTACATATGATCGCACTCAGAGATTGCCAACCTTAGCGGAGACCCAAATTCACCTGAAAGTCGGATCCTCCAACCCTTTCAGGCCAGACTCTGGTTCCTCAGGTGCTCCTATCTTTATTCCTTCAAAATTTCCCCCCAAGGTTCCATAATGAAATATTTAATCTCCCCATGAGAAAGACCATAGTCATTACCCCCTCTCTGTTTTTTGGAGGCCTGAGGTAGGGGAGGGAACATGTTGAGGTTCATAGGCTAAGAATCATGCTTGTCTTTGTTTCATTTTCCCAGAACTGATATTGAAACAGATTATAGTTGCGCTCTGGATAGGGTAGAGCCACAATGAGTGTTCTTGGGAAAAGTCTGGGGAGGGGATCGAAATGTCAAGAATATACTACTATTTACACTACAGGAACTTGGGCTGCATCCACACTCGTGTGGATATACACTACTGTTGCATTAGCAATCATTGGCAACAGGATGTTCCCGTGGTAGGGTTGCCAGCTTTGGGTTTGGAAATACCTGGAGATTTTGGGGGTGGAGCACGGGGAGGGCAGAGTTTGGGGAGGGTGGGACCTCACATCCCATACAGACCACTCTCTAAAGCAGCCATTTTTTCCAGGGAAACTGATCTTTGTCCTCTGGAGAACAATTCTAATAGCAGGAGATCTCCAGCTGCCACCTCAGGCCTGTAGCCATTTACATTTCTTAGGGGGCGTTGGCTAATTGAATTAAAGGAATGCCCAGTTCCTTCCCTGCACCTGCTGTCGCTCGGGGGCTCTGGGTTGGATGGGAAGTTGTGGGGCCTTGCCAGTAATTCAGGGGGCCTAGCCCCAAGATGCCCCATTGTAGCTACAGACCTGTGCCACCTGGAGTTTGGTAACCTATCCCACATGGACAAGATACTCTAGGAGGCGAATGCTTGCTATAGCACCAGAATGGTCCAATATTTAATCACATTTGAGTGCAAACTTGCAAAGAAAGTTTCCCATACAAGACTTAGATGCAGCTGGTTTATATAGGTTTGCCAGCCTCCAGGTGGCGGCTGGAGATCTCCTGGGATCACAACTGATCTCCAGGCAAGAGATCACCACTTGGGAAGGTGGACTCTATGGCATGATTTCCTGTTGCATTCCCACCCCAGCCCCCAAATCTCCAGGTATTTCCCAACTCAGAGCTGGCAACCCTAGGTTTACATAAAGCTTCCCCATCACCTCTGCAGGCCATCCGACAGATTCATCATCCAAAAATTCCCTGTGCATGGTGGGGCAGCTGATCGGCATGTGCATCCCGCCCACAAATGGCAATACAATCCCTCCAAGCAGTCCTCCTCCAGAAAAAGATATTTACATGGTTCATCCATGCATTCTCAATGCTCTGCTCCTTGCCCGTGACAATCTAACCGGCGGTTGTGTGAATCTGCCCTGATGATGCAACGATTCCATCTGGGAGAGCAGCTGGAGTGGAGGACCTCCATGAGAGTAGCACAAGGTGGACAGGTTGTTCATCTCTAGGATCAGCACCAGATGTAGAACGTGTCTCTTCCTCTCTCCCCCCATGTCAGAAGCCTCTTAAACATGCAGAAGATGGGATTTGCATCTGAGGATCTGTTTCCACATGCAGGTTGCCCTTTGCTGGATTGGGGCAATACGTTCCTGCTGCCTTCATGATCTTTCCCCGTATATGTTGTCAAATGCAAGTCCCTGCAGGACTCTGGATGGTGTTAGAAACAGGGGCAGACCCCAAGAGTTACACGTAAACAGTATTTTCCTGGTTCAGCTGTATCTGCATAATAACATCAGGGTAAGTGATTTGTTTTGCATATTCTTCATGCTCTGACCTCATTTTTCCAGTTCCATATTCCCCCCCATACCTTTGACATAGTAAAAAATTCTTTGGCCCTGATCCAGAGCAACAGAAGGCTGCACACAAAAAAGAGCCCAGTCACATGTTAGAGGACATCCCGGGAGTCCTTAAGAAAGGAATACCCCAACTGTGATAAAGGTGCAGTGAGGGTAATTTGGAATCAAGAAGGTGCAGGTGGGGGAAAGGGGAAAGCGCCCTCTCTCCTGCGGTTTCACTCAAAATATTGCCATTCTCATTATTTATTTATTTTTTATTATTTTTTTAACGTTTCAAGCCAACTTTATTGATGGGGCACAGCGAGAGAAATCAAGAGTCTGAAAGGCAACCGTGGGGTGGGGGAGACGGAGGGACTTCTCTCCCCCCCCCCCGCCCCGGCATCTTAACTCCTGCCCCCCCCGGGGAGAATGAAAAGAGACAGCTTTAAAAATTAGCAATTTAGCACAACCCTTATGTAAAGAGAGAGGACATGTAAACATCACCTCAAAGCTACAGACACAAGGCCGAGAGAACAGACAGAAAGAGTACCAACTGCGAGTGACAATCCCCCCCCCAAGTCGCGTACATATAGTTGCTCATATATCTATGACACTTTCCCCCACCTGATCATAGATCTCAAACATCATGGGTAGAAGCTCTGAATCCTGATCCAATATATGTAGGAGGAGAATTCTTGGAACACTGACTCTACGGCCAGGGGAAAGGATTTTGCTTGTACCCGAAGTTACCCTGTTCTCTATGAATATTTTACATCAGGAGTCCCCAACCTTTTTGAGCCTGGGGGCAGCTTGGAATTCTGACATAGGGTGCTGGGTGCAGCCACACAATGGCTGCCACAAAAATGGCTGCCACTGGAGGCACAGCCAGCCACAAAATGGCTGCCAGAGCTTACCTTCAGTCATACCATGAAGATCCTTTTATTGCGGTGGCCGCTGCTGCCAAAGCAATGTTTTTTAAAATCCACACAGCCTATCAGATGTCTGATGGCCAATAGCCCCACCTGGCCACACCCACTTTCTAAAAACACTTGGTGGGCACCAGGCACCTGCTTTACACACTCCAGTATTCAGTCCCCAAAAGTTCTCTGCCTGTGTTCAGTCATAATATGAAACTACAGTTTTGATTCAACAGTTTTGAAAGTGGGCAGCTCCAGTATGGTTGGTTAAGGCCTCTCAAACCAGGATCTGAAGGTATGGTTTATAAGTAGTTTAGTAATCATAGTTGCTCTTGACTACAGTTTCTCAGGATGTACAAAAGTGGATATCTTGGGGTAATTCCGCACAACTGCTTGCCCCGGCGTCAGCCCCCACAGAAAATCGGAGCTGCTGCTTGATCCCCCACCTGAAAATCCGGGGCGGACATTTGACCCGCAGTTTATCTGCTTTCCCTCGGATTTTCCAGCTGCTGGATTTTCACGGATCTTTTTCTCTGTTCGGCTCTCAGGTCGGGGTTTTAAGGTGCAGAATCAATGGATTCGCGGCAAAACTTCCCTCCCAATTCCTGCCCCCTTGAGTTTTGCATTCCAATGCGTATGCCCATCACCCCCTCCTCCCCGAGACCCCTGCCCACCCCATTCCCCATGCCTGTTGGTTGCATTGTGATGCCACCAGGCATGCGCTTAAAAAAGGGAGAAAAAGTAGGGAGGGGGCAGAGGGGAGGGGCAATGCAGTTAAGGGAAGGAGGGAGGACAAATGATCTTAATTAAACTCATTTAGCAAAATGAAAGAGAAGGGGGGGTGTCTCTCTTCGGAGTCCCCACCCACCCTAGTTTCCTGGGGGCGGATGGCTAAAACTGAAGCGTGGCTGCGGACTGCTCAGGCAGAAGAAAACAAACAAAAAGGTAGCAAACAACAACTGCTACAGAAGTCAATACGGCATCACTAATTAAACAAGTACAGAACTGCACTGCAGTCCTCAGTTCATTTAGGATGCAGTATTTGCCGCTTGGTTCAGAAGAGCTTACTTCCGAGGAAACTTGCTAAGAGGCTTGGACTCCGAAGCAGGAGACTAATGCGGAAACCAGTTATCAGACCCCGCACAATTCCACCCACGGAGAACCAGAGGCAAATCCCTAACGCGGAATCACCCTCGGTTTCTTCCTGGCTTGTTCCCCAGCACCGCTTTTGCACTTATCCTGCGTACAAAGACACCCGGCCAGAACAAAGGTGATGGAACCAGCATTTGTTGAAGCCAACCAGGACTTGAGCGATTGTCAGGGAGCCAAATTTTGGTTTCACAAACTGACCGCACATATAAATGATGCTCTCGGGCTACAGGGTTATGTCTGACTGCAGCCAGATCTGTTTTTCTTCAGTTTCTGCTGTTTCTGAGGAGAAAATCCCGGCACCAAAATGGCACCAGGGATGGAAACCCCACTCCCAGCTGCTGCTATGGCAACAGGGCTGTCCATTTGGAAATCTTCCTCCTGCAACAGGGCTATTTTGTCACTCTGTGAGACCTGTGGATGTTCACACTTATGTCAGCAGCAGACCCCTGTAAGGAGTGATGCAACTTGCTCTGGGCCTGTCCTCTCAGCCATCTCCAGTTCTACAGGTGGAGTTCTGAAAGGACAGAATTGCCTTGGGTTTGCAAGTTGCACGTGAGTCAGAACTTTCTGCCTCCGGCCATAATCCTACATGGACCATCCCCCCTTTCCTTGTTCAGTCACTCTAATTGGGCCGCAAACAGTCATTGGCTGTAGCAGTCAACAGATGATATCGAAACAATGCCTTTTCCCCCTCCTACGCCTTCTCTCTATTTCCTTTCCAGTAACCCCCGCAAGCAGTTTCTTTATCTGCGTTCCCTCAATGTGTACCCATAAGTCTCTCTGACAAGGCTTGGAAAGGGAGGCTTGGAAAAGTTCCCTTTAGCCACAGGGCCTTTAGAATCCCAGATCACCATGCCAACGCCCATCCCCTTGCACAGTATGGGCACGGAGCCGACTCAGTGGCGGTTGATGCAGCGGCTGTTGTTTTCTTCCAAGTGCGACTTCAGAGAGCAGAAAGCGGAGCCAGCATTTAAAGCTCCCTCTGCCTTATCTTTTCATTTCGAGCTGCCTTGTCTGTCAAATCATCCCTGCCTCCCAGAAAGGAGTTTATCATCAGGTACTTCTTTTGTAGAGATCCAACCTTCTCGCTGAGCTGAAATGCCCAGAATTCCTCAGGTGGAAGCCATGACGCTTATGTTTCTAATATAAGCCATTCATAAAACCACCAGTTGCTTTAACTAGAAATAGTGCATAGTGGCTGCTGCAGGTCAGCATCAGCTATGGTTGCCAGCTCCAGGCTGGAAGATGCCTGGAGATTTTTGGGGAGCAGCCAGAGGAGACCAGGGTTTGGGGAGCGGAAAGACTTCAGTCGGGTATAATGCCATAGACTCCACCTTCCAAAGAGACCATTTTCTTTCCATAAACTGATCTGTGTTGCCTGGAGATCAGATGTAATCCCAGGAGATCGCCAGCCACTGCCTGGAGGTTGGCAACCCTAGCACCCATACCTGCATGCATGAAAATTTAAAATCGGGAGCTCTGTTTATGAAACACTCAATGTCATGTGCCACAACTACAGATCAGGAAATCTCCTATTCAGATATCTGTTCTTTTATCTTTTTTGTGTGTATTTGTGTGTGTGTGTATGTCTGGAAGTTATGCTTGGCTTCTGGCGACCCCTAGGGAGCTTGGACATTTCAGAGAGTTGCTTTGCTATGCATCCTGGCCCTGGTATTCCTTGGAGGTCTCTCATCCAAATACTTGCCAGGGTTGGCCCTGCTTAGCTTCCAGGATCTGACAAGATCGGGATTGCCTGGCCATATCTCCGTTCTTTTAGATGGTCTTAAGGAAGCCACACTCACACACACCCCGTCTGTGAGACAGGAATAATATACCAAAATTCCTTCCAAGATGGTTGGACAGTTTTCAACAAGATAATTTATGCAAAGTGTTCTAAACAGTTAAAGGCAGAAAATGTCTTATTAGATGTACCTCTGGAATCTAAATGCAAAAGATTTAACAGAAGGAGGAGGAGGAGGAGGATTTATACCCCGCCCTTCACTCAGAGTCTCAGAGCAGCTTACAGACTCCTTCCCTTCCATACCACTACACCAAACTGAGCTCATGGCCAAAGCAATGTTCATACGTCATCTAGGATTGGAGTTGCTGCTTCCGGTGCAGATGGGATATGAATTTCTCTAGTATAAGCCCACATCAATGTTGATATGGAAATACCAGGGAGCATAGGATAAAGGAAGGAAGGCCAGAATATGTTGCATGTGGGCTGCAAAAGCCACACAGTTAACTAAGTGGGCAAGTAGGGTTTATCATGCCTGGGAGCTCCAGGATATAATGTGGGGAAGGACAGGAGGCAAGGCAATTCTAACATTTTGCATATGTTAATCTGCCATCTTTGTTGAGAGGTAGCTTGATCTTTTCTGTTGGAGCAGCCTATTACATTCCAGATCTTCCTTCACACTAATGAGCTCATGGCTTCTCCCCTTTCTCTAAGTTTATTCTCGAAACAACAAGGTAGGTTAGGCTGAGCGAAGAAGAAGAGGAGATTGGATTTATACCCTGCCCTTCACTTGGAGTCTCAGAGTGGCTTACAAACTCCTTTCCTTTCCCCTCCCCACAACAGACACCCTGTGAGGTAGGTGGGGCTGAGAGAGCTCTTTCCAGAACTGCCCTTTCAAGGACAGCTCTGACAGAACTATGGCTTGCCCAAGGTCATCCAGCAGCTGCAAGTGGAGGAGCGGGGAATCAAACCCGGTTCTCCCAGATTAAAGAGACCAGCCCAGGATCACCGAACAAGCTTCCAAGGCAAAATGGGTATCTGAACACGGGTCGCCTAATCCAACATGATAACCAATACATCACATTGGCTCAATAGAACTGACAATTCCCCTCTCTCCTGCCCCTTGATAGCTGCCTGTACACAAGGCAGAAACCCAACAGGTCCAGCTTCCCCAAGCATTTGTCATTCTGTAAAACAAGGGGCTTTTGTTATACTGAATCAGTAGCCTCCAGTAGGTGTCTCTGTTCCTCTGTGTTGCATTTATCCTCCTTTGCAGAGTAAAGGCTTTTAAGAATTATTTTCCAGAAGTGACTGTCCTGCACTTTTATGTTTTGTGTGTGTTTTCTAGCCCAGTGCAAGGCAAACAGCAGCATTAGGAGAGGGTGGTTTACATCGGGGGGGGGGAGAGGAGTCTCTCGTGGTGCCTTAAACACATTGATGCATAAGCTTTCCTGGGCTGAAGTCCACTTCAGTTAGATCAAGAAAAGGGCACCCGGGTGAGGAATTCAACATCCCCTCCTTTGCGGAGGTTCCCCACTCTGATTCTGTCCCCCTCCCAGCCAGTGCTTTGCACTTTAAAAACCATGCAGAAGATCTGATCATCTGATGACCAATCTCCCAGGGTCTCATCTAGTATGGTCCCTGTGGCCATATGGAAACTGTAGGGTTGCCAGCTCTGGACTGGGAAATACCTGGAGGTTTTGGAGATGAAGCCTCAGTAGGGTAGAGTTTGGGGAGGGACCTCCGTAGGGTATCATGCCACTGAGTCCGCCTTCCGAAGCCGGCACTTTCCCCAGGTGATCTCTGTCAACCAGAGATCAGTGGTAATCCCAGGAGATCTCCAGCCACCACCTTGAGACTGGCAACCCTAGTAAATGAGACTTGTAGTCCTTTGTTGTCTGAATCTGAATTGCTGGCCAGATGAGGCTATGCGAGGGAAGAGAAAGAACAAGCGGGCAGTGAAGGAGACTGAAAACCAGGGCTCTTTTGTAGCAGGAACTCATTTGCATATTAGACGACACACCCCTAATGCAGCCAATCCTCCAAGAGCTTACAGAACTCTTCTTATAGGGGCTCTTGTAAGATCTTGGAGGATTGGCTACATTAGGGGTGTGTCGCCTAATATGCAAAGGAGTTCCTGCTACAAAAAGAGCCCTGCGAAAACCAAAGGGAACAATACCAACAATGGTCTCAGGGCGGATCACAATTGGGGCACCTGTTCGTCAGTCCCCCACTAATGTCCAGTATCTCCTTGTCAGTGGTGTCTTGTCTGTTTGGACATGGAGGATCTTCATGGTGGCCATCATGACTAATAAACATTGGGAGAATTTCCCATGATGGTCATTACGGACGAGTTGCCATGTCAGTCTTTCAGCAGCCGAGCCGGCGGTTCTGTTCTCTGCCTCTCTTGAGTGCAAACATTTTTGCTTAATGGAAGAATGTGTCATGCATCTGATTGATTGACTGAATGATTGACATTTATTACAGTCAAAGACCATGCTGGTCATGCATCTGATGAAGTAACCTCTGATTCATGAAAGCTTCTGCTGGAATAAAGCGAAGGTGCCACCAGAGTCCTGGTTTACATAAATAGAGCTATCATTTTTATTTATTTTTATTTAGTTAGTTCTTCAACTTATATTCCGCCCTCCCTGCAAACGGGTCCAGGGCAGATTACAGCAGCAATTCCACAATGGGATGTTTTTTAAAAATAATAATGTTAAACCCTTTTTATGCTAGCAACAGATTGCATTAACTTTGGCAATGAGTTCCACAGATCACCTGCGCATTGTGGGAAGGAGTGCTCTGCTGTGTTTCTTTCTGGCCTGCTGCCCATGAACGGATGATCCCAAAGTCTTCAGTGTCATTTGTTCCTATTCACATCACATGATTTTCTAAAAGCTCATCAAAGATGTGCCCTGACCGGGATGGCCCAGGCTAGCCCGAGCTCACCAGATCTTGGAAGTTAAGCAGGGTTGGCCCTAGTTAGTCTTGGGATGGGAAGCCACCAGGGAAGTCCAGAGTTGCCACACAGAGGCAGGCCAGGGCAAACCACCTCTGAAGGTCTCTTGCCTTGTAAACCCTAAAGGGTTGCCATGAGTCAGCTGTGACGTGACCACGCTTTCCACCAGCACCATAAGAGGTGCAGCTTATTTCAATTTTGGATTTTTGGTGCTGGAAAAAGCTTCTTCTGTTGAATCCTTCCCCCCCCTTCGCCACCTTGCTGTGCAGCTATTTTTGAGCTGGGAAGCCAAAGGAAATCCTACCTGCCATGGACTCAGGGGGGACCACGATCGGCTCTCTCAGGATGCTCAAGCAAAGTCCTGGCTGCTGCCTTGGAAGCAAATGATAAATGAGATAGAACAAAACAGGAGCACAACGAGAGACCTAGGGACATTGCTAGCCACCACTTCATTAGTTATAGTGAATGTGTGTACAATCCATGTATAGTGTGCACTTGATTTTTCTTTGTATGTGAGTTGAGTAAACCTCATGTTACGTGCAATGCATGTACAGCTGAACATGTGATTTGTACCTCATGTTCACCAGAGCCAGTTTGGTATAGTGGTCAAGTGTGCGGACTCTAATTTGGGAGAACCGGGTTTGATTCCCCACTCCTCCACTTGCAGCTTCTGGTGTGACCTTGTGCAAGCCATAGCTCTGTCAGGGCTGTTCTCTCAAGGACAGTTCTGGAAAGAGCTCTCTCAGCCCCACCTACCTCACAGGGTGTCTGTTGTGGGGAGGGAGATTGTAAACCGCTCTGAGACTCCCAAGTGAAGGGTGGGATATAAATCTAATCTCCTCCTCCTCTTCTTGAACGTATATTGGCTCTTTCTTACAGCACACGTATGCATGCACATGTAGGCCAAAATGTGCTCAATGTAACATGTGAACAGGCACTAGTGTGGTGTAGTGGTTAAGAGTATCAGACTGGAGATTCTAGTTCCAGTTCCCAATCTGCCAGGTGATCTCCAGGGTGGGACCAGCTGCTGTCTCTCAGTTTGATCTACCTCACAGGGTTGTTGTGAGGATGTAATGAAGGAGAGTAGAGAGTCACTGTGGGCTCCTTGGAATAAGGAAGGGATAAAAAAATCTGGTAGACAAACAAATCTCATTCCCCCCGCCCCTGTCTTGAGTAAATTACTTGATTGGGTCTCTTGAAATAAATGAGTTATGTTTGGGTATCCCCCCCCGATATTACATGCAAATTAATAAGCCAGAGGTACTTCTTGGTAAGTCGGGGTGCCTGGCCATTGCACCAGTCATCGGGTCTTGCCATAGTTCCTGGAGAATATATCTTACTAGCAGGGAAGCAGAGCTACAGTTCACTTAAATTCAGGGACAACCTTACAGGCTTCAGAGATACGGACATCCCTTGTACCTGAAAATACAGGAGTAGTTCAAGAAGAGAGGTGGGAAGGAATGTGGTCTCCAAAACAGATTTACTGTGCAAGCTGGCTTGTCCCTAAAGGAAGTCAGTTTTTATTTCTGCTCATCAGATAGATACAATCAACCCAGATCTCCCCTCTCCACAGTTTCCGCCTGCCATTCTTCCGCCATTCTTCTCTTTCTCATTGGCAAACCCAATGCCCCCCCTCCTTGCCTTCGGGAGAGTGCTCTTGCAAAGTTTCTACACCTCCACGAAAAGGTGTGGCTGAGGAGGAAATCACCACGGTTTTTCCTAGCTAGTCACCCAGAGGCCTGGCTCATGTCTTTCAGGTAGGGTTGCCAACTGGATTGGGAAATACGCGGAGATTTGGGGGGGTGGAGCCTGGAGAGGGCAGAATTTGGGAAGGTCTGGGGGTGTTTGTGTGTCGAGCATTCTCAAGTCCAGAAAGAGTGGTTTTCAATGAGAGAGAGCCTAGTCATGTGAACTTAGTTCTTACAAACATGAGGAGGCAAACCTGCCCCCGGACAGTACCAAGTATAGGTGGAGGTAGAGTTGCCAGCTCTGGGTCAGGAAATACCTGGACATTTGAGGGTGGAGCCCAGGGAGGGTGTGGTTTGGGGAGGGGAGGGGCCTCAGCAGGGTACCATGCCATAGAGTCCACCCTCCAAAGCTGCCATTTTCTCCAAAGGAGCTGATCTCTGTCAGCTGAAGATCAGTTGTAACAGTGGGAGACCTCCAGGCCCCACCTGGAGGTTGGCAGCAGCCCTAGGCAGAGGGCTCCTGTGACTGAATGCACTTTTTCCACACACACAGACACATGAGAGATTTGTACAAACGGCAAACCCTGCTCAAGGCACCTCACGAATAAAATGATACCCACAGGTCAATAAAGACCAGCCTAGCCCATAAAAATAGCTCCATAAAAGCATGCCAGGGCATAAACACATAAAACAACCAGAGTGATCTAAAAGGGATATTGACAAAAGAGACCTCAGAAAGCCAACCATGAAACAGTTTAAAAAACAAAACAAAACATGGATCCCCTTAGTTAAAAGCCTGGGCAAAGAGATATATTCTGTCCTGGTGCCTAGAGGAAAACAAAGCAGACACCAGGCAAGCCTCAGTGGGGAGGGCATTCCAAAGGCGAGGTGCCACCACAGAAAAAGCCCTGTCTCTGGTCACCACCCACCTGTCATCTGCAGGTAGGGTTGCAGAGAGCAGAGACTGAGAAGTGGAGCTTAGCAGGTGGGCTGAACAAAACATAGGGTGGCTGAAGATATCCCGCTATTACAGTTGATCTCTGGGCAACAGAGATTAGTTCACCTGGAAAAAATGGCCACTTTGGAAAGTGGACTCTATGGCATCATGCCCCATTGAAGTCCCTGCTGTCCCCAAACTTACACTACCTAGGTTCCACCCCACCCCCCCAAATCTCCAACTATTTCCCAACCTGTAACCCTAACAACACTGGAGGAGGCTGTCTGCTAGCAGTCAGAAGTGGCGAAGTCCGTTTGCTCAAATAACAAAGTGACTTGTGCCACCTTAAAGATTCCTTGTGGCATAAGCTTTCATGAGCCAGACCCCCCTTAAAACTAGATCTTATGCCTTGAAAGTTCTGAGCCATCATGGCCAGCTGCTCAGCTCATGGTATTTGACATTCAGGAAAGGCTGAAGAGGGAAAGGCAAGCTAAAATCCTAAAAAAACACTTTCCTGGGAGTAGGCCCCATTGAATAGAATGGGACACTTCCAAGTAGAACCACTTAGGATTGATCCCGCAGTTGCCTTGATGAAGGCAAGGGGCTTGCCCAGATTCCCCTCCTAGGACTGAGAAGAAGTGTGCTGTACCTGGATGGCCCAGGCTAGCCCAGTCTCATCAGATCTCAGAAGCTAAGCAGGGTCAGCCCTGATTAGTACTTGGATGGGAGACCACCAAGGAATACCAGGTTCTGCTATGCAGATGCAGGGAATGGCAAACCACGCCTGAAGGTGTCTTGCCTTGAAAACCCTATGAGATTGCCATAAATTGGCTGTTTCTTGACAGAAGAAAAACAAAAGAAGTTGTTTCTGACAACTGAAATCCAGGACTTGTTAAGCTATTATGCCGTATACATTTTTAATACATGTATTCTGATCAAGGAATGTCCTCAATATTTGTAAAATTGTCCTTACATTGTGGTTTGGGGTACTGTATTTCCTATGAGGTTTTTCCCTATTCCCTTTTTTTCTTTCTGTACCCCCTTAAAATTTAAAATAATTTTAATTAAAAATAAAAATTAAATAGTAGCTACAGCGCTCCCCCCCCCCAAAAACAACAACAAGATCCAGGGCTGTTCGAGGGTGGTCCATCAATACTGTGTGGCATAGTGGCTAAGAGTATCAGTAAAGGTAAAGGTTCCCTTGCTCGAAAGCCAGTCGAATCCGACTCTAGGGTTGCGGTGCTCATCTCCGTTTCAAAGCCAAAGAGCCAGCGCTGTCTGAAGACGTTTCCGTGGTCATGTGTGCGGCATGATTAAACACCAAGGTGCACGGAACGCTGTTACCTTCCCACTGAAGTGGTACCTGTTTATCTACTTGCAATTTCTTGCTTTCGAACTGCTAGGTTGGCAGGAGCTGGAACTAGAGACGGGAGCTCACTCTGTCATGCGGCACACTCGGGTCTCGAACTGCTGAACTACTGACCTTCCACAGGCTGCAGTTCAGCGTCTTAACCACGTGAGCCACCGCAGCTCCCAAGTCATAGTCTGAAAGAGTATCAGACTATGACGAAAAAGACCCAGGTTCAAATTCCCACTCTGCCATGGAAGCTTCATAGGTGCCATTGGCCCAGTCGCTCTCTCACCCTGCTCCACAAGGTGATTGTCATTAGGACAAAATGAAGGGGGAAAGCCATGGTGGTTGTCCATTGAAGACAAATATTTTGCTTTTTTAAAAAATTGTACAGGAAATTTAGCACCGTCCTGCTAGGGGATGACAAACTCTGCAGTGATCTCTGCTGGTCAAGCGTCACTTAAAAGTGCAAGAGCAGCCATGTCACATCTCCTAAGTCAGTTGGCCAGCCTAAGGAGTGGGGAATCGAGGCTGGGTCGCTTTTAAAGGCAGAGGAGCATGCTGGGAAAGGATTTGGCAACTGTAACGATGCTGCCAAACAAATGAGTTGGATACAGAAATGCTCCCCAGAGGCTGTTAGAAGGAGCTTAGACAATTAAATGAGAGAGAGAGAGAGAGAGAGAGGGAGGGAGGGAGGGAGGGAGGGAACTCAAGGTTATGGAAGGACCAAGGGAGAAGCCTCCCTCTGTGATTTATTAAAATCAGCATTGCGCCCAAACCCTTATTAACCCAATTAAGTGTAATTGTATTGTTTTCATTAAGCGTTTGGCTCATCGTTTCCCTTTCTGACATGGAAGAAAAGTGAAAACAAGACCTGAGGCCTTTTTCTGTGCACTGGCTAAGGCTGCACTGCCACATGCTGAGAAAGACCATGGGGGGGGGGAATCTTGTTTGTTGGAAGCAAATATAAATGGGATTAATGGGAAAAAGAGGTGTGGAGGCTAACCTTTCTTTGCTTAACCGTTCTTCAGTGTTAAAGCAGAACAAAAGTGATGATCATAATTCCAGAGGGGTAGTGGGGTTACTGTGTTGCAGCAAAATCAAGTTTATTCCACCATAAATTTTCATGGCTCAGAGCTCACTTCTTCAGATGCATGGAAGCCCCTGTCCAGATAATGACATGGGAAATCCTTTCAACCTTGAATCTTTTGGGTACTTGCTAGTTGCACATTTATCTCCAGGTTTCTGCAATAAAAAGAGCTGCTACTTAGAATCGGTGTGGTGTAGTGGTGAAGTGTGTCAAACTGGTATCTGGGAGACCTGGGTTCGAATCCCCACTTGTGTCATGGAAGCTTGCTGGTTGACCTTGGGCCAGCCACGGTCTCTCAGCCTAACCTACCTCACAGGGTTGTTGTGAGGATAAAATGAAATAATAAATGAATAAAAGACTTATTTATGTAGTCCAGTTTAACCTGTCTGACCTCCAAGGAGCTTGGGAGCAACAAACGTTGATCTCCTTTCCTCCATTTTACCTTCACAACAACCCTGTGAGAAAGGGTATTTGAGGGAGAGGGTTAGAGAGGGAGGGAGAGAGAGAGAAAAAAAAAAGAGAGTTTTTGTTTCCCAGGATACTCTATTACTGGCCTGAGAAGACATCATTCTTTGGTAAAGGAACTTCACACAGACACTTAGCAGAAAGTTGTGGAGTAGAATATGTTGGCACATTTGATTGTGTTTGTTAGAGATCAGTTGAGACAATAGCTTTTCCCTCCTACACCAGATGAATAACAGGTTAGCAAAGCTAGGAAGACAGTTATCACCAAGTAATGTAGCCGTGACTACTTGGCTGGGGTGAGGGGGACCAGGCTGAATTGAACCTATGGTGCTGTTTTATACAGAGTCCAGCCATAGGTCCATCTGTTTCAATGTATTCTACTCTGATTGGCCATGGCGTGCCAGGATTTCAGGTAAATATCCTTTAACCAATGTAAAACCTGAGAATCTGAAACTATGTAAAACATGAAAATCTTGAGCTATGTAAAACACCAGAATCTTCATCTATGTGAAATGACAGCATATCTGTGTAAAATGCAAGGATACACACACACACGTACACAAAGCCAACCTGACACAAACCAACTCCAGCAAAGAATGAACTTAAAAAAACAAATACACTTGAAACTGACAGCATACCTAAAGTAGCCTGGCAAGCTAAGCCCTGAGAAACACAGGGGGGGGACGGGGACAACAGCCTGTAGATGCCTGCTGCCAATATTCCCATTTATTCCCAAACATTTCCAGGATTTTTCAGGACCCATTTTTTGGTATCCCAAACAAACCCAAACATATTTGGGAGACACAATTATATGTGAAACATAGGTAAAGGTAAAGGTTCCCTTGCTTGAGAGCCAGTCGAATCCGACTCTAGGGTTGCGGTGCTCATCTCCGTTTCAGAGCCGAAGAGCCAGCACTCTCCAAAGACATTTCCGTGGTCATGTGGCTGGCATGACTAAACACCAATGCGCACGGAACATACTGATAAGGTATTTTGGAGATAGGTTAGGCTGACAACATGTGACTGGCCCAGCATCACCCATCAAGCTTCCAAAGCAGAGTGGGGATTTATGTCTCCGAGTTCCTAGCCTGACACTATAATCATCACACCACACTGGCTTGAATCCACACCTTGAATTCATGCAGCATTTCCTACACGCCTGGAAAGGGTAGTTGGTTGATGGAATGTATGGGACTCCCCATTCAGAACGGGGGGGGGAGAGATTTTGCATATTTGCTGATCACCCACACTTCCAGTGACATTACCGGGAGTGGCAGCTGCTGAACACACTTGGAGCATCCTGCTGCTTAAAGATTCTAAGGCTAGATAATCCAGCTTGGAAGAGGCTAGAAGCCCAACCCTGTGCACAGTAATCCAGTAGATTTCACGGGATGGTTGGTGGATGCAGATCCAGCTTGCAACATTGCAACGAAGAGCACATGCTCTACAGTTTTGTTGTTGGCAAACAAACAACGGACATCACTGCTGTCTAAGACCAATGTTAAGGTGATTCATACTTTATCAGGCAGGGTGTCCTCTTCCCAATTATTTTTTCCCTTTAGAGTGATTCATTGACAAACCAACTTCCACAAATGACTCTTCATCCCATTGGAATGGAAGGAGGTGTGCCAGATCCCCTGGGCTTGGGCGTAAACAAAGTATTTGTGTATCTTTTGTTGGGCAACAAGCAAGAAGAGTGGTGTCCTTGATGTACCTCTTAGCCCTTGGTTGCCTTCACAAGGAGACAACAAAAGTTGGCCTCATTTGTATCTAGTCACAGGTGGCATTCTGCGGTTTCATGTCCAGTTTTGCCTTACGAAGGTCCTCATTAAAGAGAAGTTAACTTCTCCAAGTGTTCCTTGTGGAGTTTGTCTAATCCCCCCCCCCCCAAAAAAAAACCCATCAGGCTTGGGACAGTAAACTGGTACACCTACCTGTCAGTAAATTTCTACTCAGCGAGCAGTGGCAGAGTGATTAGGGACATGCTGCTGGTTCTGAAGTAACTTGAGGGGCATTGTTTCAGTTTGTTATTTCAAATGGGAAGTCAGCACTCCTCTCCACAAATTAACTTGCAGTTGGGGAAGCATGCTAGCTCTGTTTTCCAGCATCTAGATGCTCCCCATGAATAAGAAGACCCTGCTTTTCCACTTGATTCCCCGCTCTTCCAATTGCAGTTGCTGGATGACCTTGGGCAAGCCATAGTTCTGACAAGAGCTGTCCTTGAAAGAAAGGGCAGTTCTTGAAAGAGCTCTCTCAGTCCCACCTACCTCACAGGGCATCTGTTGTGGGGAGGGGAAGGGAAAGGAGTTTGTGAGCCGCTCTGAGTCTCTGAGTGAAGGGTGGGGTATAAATCCAATCTCTTCTTCTTCTTCATGGCGACTCCATCCATGGGGGATTCTAGACAAGAGACAAGCAGAGGTGGCTCCATGTAGCAACCTCAATCTTCCTTGGTGGTCTCCCCTCCCAGTGCTAGCCATGGCCAACCCTGCTTAGCTTCCAAGCTCTGACAAGGTCAGGCTAAGCTGAGTTATTCAGGCTACCAGATGTTCCTCATACCCTCCAGTAAATGGGCAGTATCTTACAATCCATGTGCATAAACCACACAGACTTCCTTCCCCCTTGTTCCTCTTCTTTCCTGCTTTTCTTTCTAACATTTGAAATTATCAGGCCTAGGATTCGGAGGGTCTGTGCAGAGGAACAGCCATGAGGGTCAGTGGTCTGGAGCAAGGAGGGAGGAGGGGATGAAATCGAAGCTGCAGTTGTGGAGGAGGAAGGAAGAGCAATTTCACCTCCTTGCCTTTAATCCAGCCCCTCTCCCCAACATGCATGAAGGGGCTGCAAAAACAAAGAGAGATGCAGGAAAACTAGGTATTCCATTTACAGAGTGGTAGATGACACCCAGTGTGTTGGAGCAGAGGAGCAGCTTGCCCCTTGGAAGGAAAAATTCCCCCCTGCTTTTCCCCATAACCCTCATTAGTTCTGTGCCACAAATGGGCTGCCCATGTACATTGGTATGGATGAGGGACAACACAAGATAATGAGGGACAAGCCTAACCAAAGCAAAGTTACATGAAATGGCTTGTAAGCAGAATCGGTGGGGCAGGTATATCAGACAGTGGTGTCCTCCTGCTTTTGTGTGTGTGCGTGTTCATGGTGACTGAGGAGAATGTTCAGAGATGCTAAATCTCTGAATTCCAGAGCCAGGAGGCAACATCCAGGGAAGGCCTGAGCCTCCATGCCCTGTTGTTGGCCCTCCAGAGGAACTGGTTGGCCACTGTGTGAGACAGGATGCTGGACTAGATGGACCACTGGTCTGATCCAGCAGGGCTCTTCTTATGTCCTTATCTTTTAAATGGCATCTGGTAGGCCGTTGTGTGAAACAGGATGTTGGTCTAAGCTCTGGATGTATCATTGCTCTGATCCAGCAGGGCTCTTCTTCTGTTGTGATGACTTTCTCCCTTGGCTGGTCTTTCAGTCCTAGACCTCTTGCCCATTGTAAATGGCACAAACTTTGAGCGCAAGACAAAAGCAGCTTCTGAACTGGATTTGCACTGAATGAACCTGAACTGGCATTTATGACCAGTGAGAAATTTTTTCAACTTGTTCACCTTCTTTATGGGCTGGGGCTGATTTGCATTTTGTCATCTCATGAGATTTCCGCATCTCATTTGCATGACGGTAACAGACACCCAACTGGCCGAGAGACGGGGCTTCCATTTAATTCATTCAGTCTATGAATTCCCATAAAACAAGACAATACCTTTTAATCTTAAAACATTGCACGTATCCGGAGAACCTGGGGAGCTGTGAAAGAGGGCGTAGATACGGAACGCCGAATGCACAATTTCAGTGCAGGTTGGTGCATGGAGATCTCTGTGGCAGAGTGCATGAGATGCTGTTTGCATTACTTCATTGATGGATGAGAGCCACGGCCACTTTCCATTGTAGCAGGCTTTTACACTACTAGTAGAAACCCACATTCAAAAGCCTGCCTCTAAATGTGGATGGCAGAGGAGGGATTGAGGCTCAAACGTGGAAGTTAAAAGAAGAATCCATTGAGCTGGTGACAGTTAAAATTTTGCTGAATAAACTTTGACATTAGATGTTCCAGAACCAGCTACAAAAATGATGAATTTAAGCTCCTTTGGGGGGGGGGTGCTGATCCATTCTATTTTTCTTTTCTTTTCTTTTTTTGCTATTTTTGCATTTGTGTGTGTGTGTGTGTGTGTATGTATGTATGCCTGTGTAGTCATGGCGACCTCTGACAACTCCTACTGGGGCATGGAAGACGTTCAGACAAGCGGCTTGATAGCTTGCCTCTGCCTCCCAGCCCTGGTATTCCCTGGAGGTCTCCCATCCAAGTGCTTGCCAGGATTGGCCCTGCTCAGCTTCTGAGCTCTGACAAGATCTGGCTTGCCTGGGCTATCCAGGTCAGGGCAATCCACTCAAATTTTTCAGTGCTTCTTCAAAAATCACATTTTCAAATGGCTATGATCCCAGGTCCAGATCCCTGCTCAGTCATGGAAACTCATTCGGTCAACCTTGGGCTAGTCTCTGTATCTCTCTGCCTGCCCTACCTCACAGGGTTTCTATTGTGAGGATAAGGTGGAGGGAGGGAAATCATGTTATAAGGTGCTGTATGTCCCCATTGGGAGAAAGAAGGGTATAAATATCTAAATAAATAAAACAGTGAAGATAAGAAACACATATTTTTTTTAAAAAAGGGAGCCACGATTCTTCTCACAAGGGTTGTGCAGAAGTATATTATGTGTCGCACACTGCCCACTGCTCTGCTTTAGCTTTCCACATCTCCCCCTTTTGTTGCTTTAAACAACTAGATCTCCTGGAAAAAAAGAGAGAACTGTTATGCTCTCTCCAACCTGTTCTTCTGGCCCACGATGGGCCACTCCGGTGCCTCCAGACTGTAGGAGAGGCAAAGCCCAGAGGCCTTCCCGCCTCACAGGGTACCAGGCAGCCTGGAATGCGGTGGAGCCGGTTGCATCCTGCGGGCCTCCTCCCAAGAAGCAAGTGGAGGCCTCGGGCTCTCCTCTTTCCTGGTCCTTCCAAATGTAGAAGGATGTTGGAGGAGGCGGGGGGGGAGGAGAAGGGGAAGGAACCAAAAGAGATGGGATTTATGCCACATTTCTCTTTCATAAGGATTGCATCTCGATCCTGATCAAATTCCCTTGGAAGTTAAAAAAGCCCACAGAATGGATTGTGGTCACAGGAGCAGGCCCGTAGCCAGGATGTTTGAATTCGGGGGCCTTTAAACAAGTTGGAGGGCACCTGGCACACACACACACACCCAGGGAGCACAAGAAATAAAATTAAAAAATGGAAGTTGGGGGGCCTGGGCTGGATGGGAAGTCAGGGGGCCTTGGCAGTAAGTCAGGGGGCCAGGCCCCGAGTTGCCCCACTGTAGCTACAGGCCTGCACAGGAGTGACAAGTTCAGAGACAGGTCTGACTTTGGCCGTATAAGGCTTTGTGACCCTGACATGGCACAGGATTTTTATAGTTGCTTTTTTGCTGTCTAGTCACAGCGGACTTATGGCGACCCCCGTACGGTTTTCAAGGCAAGAGGCGTTCAGAGGTGGTTTGCCATCGCCCGCCTCCGCATAGCGACCTTGGGCTTCCTTGGTGGTCTCCCCTCCAAATACTGACCAGGGCTGACCTTGCTTAGCTTCTGGGGTTTGCACAAGATCGGGCTGGCTTGAGCCATCCAGGTCAGGTGGCCCAGGACAGGCCTCCCCCGGTCACTGCATTTCAGCCTCAGTTTCCCAAAGTGGGGAGATTAAGGGCCGTTATCAGATTGCTATGGCTGTAATGAAGGGGCGGAAGATCGTATGATACAAAAGAGTTTTGAAGGCTGTGCTCTATATGTTGCAGTTTTATTCCAGCCTTCCAATTTATCTTCTTTTTTTTTAAATTACATTTATACTCTACTTTTCTCCCAATGGGGACTCAAAGTGGCTTATGACATTCTCCCTTTGTTCATTTTACTCTCACAACCACCCTGTGAGGTAGGTTACACTGAGAGTGTGTGACTGGCCCAAAGTCACCTAACAAGCTTCCATGGTAGAGTAGGGATTTGAACCTGGGTCTCCCAGATCCTAATCTGACACTCTAACAAGGGCTGACGCCACACCGGGCCTCAGAGAGAGCTCCTGTCCATTTTATTTTCACAACAATCCTGTGGAGTAGCTTACGCTGAGAGTGACTGGCCCAAGGTTACCTGGTGAGATTCTTGACAAAAAAAGGGTTTTGAATCCTGGTTTCCTAAGTCCTAACCTAGTCCAATATGCTAACTGCTACACTGCTTAGGTGCTCTTAACCATATGTATTTGAGCCAGTTTGGTGTAGTGGTTAGGAGAACTGGGTTTGATTCCCCATTCCTTCACATGCAGCTCCTGGTGTGACCTTGGGTTAGTTAGAAGTTTGTTCAGAGCTGTTCTCTCACGAGCAATTCTTGGGAGAGCTCTCTCAGACCCACCTACCTCACAGGGTGGCTGTTGTGGGGAGTGGAAGGGAAAGGAGATTGTAAACCGCTCTGAGACTCCTTCGGGTAGTGAAGGGTGGGCTATAAATCCAATCTCCTCCTCCTCCTTTTTCTCTTCTTCCTCCTCCTCCTCCTCTTCCTCCATTGGTTTAAAAATAGACCCTCCTGTGCATTTACAGGACAATGATAAGCAGAATTACTTCCTTCTAAATTAACTGTAAGACAATGGGATTATAAGGGTATATTGTAACCATTTCAAGACTACAATGTTAGCTTTCTGAATATCTTCAGTATTTGGGGGTGCTTCTGTGGGTCAAACGCTATCCTGTTTGGGAGAAGGAATTTTTTGCTTAAGGGAGTGTCTAAGGTGTCCCAAGGGGCCACAGGCAGAACAAGCATCCCCAAGACATTTAGCCTAAACTTGAACCACTGAAGGATGAGTTCTATGGATCATATAAAAGTATTTACACAAGCAACAGCATGTGATTCCTTTAGGTCTGCCTGTTACCTTCCTTCCCCTAGGGCCTCTTTGTTTGTTTACTTTGCCATCACGTTTTCCAAGATGGCTTCCAGATGGCTGGTGCCAAGCTACAGCTGAAGGCCTAAAATGCTTTCAGAAATTTCATTGTTACAGACTTTGTCCAAGACCGAAAAGGCCCAAAGGCATCCAACTAATGAGTTTTAGGGTGTATTATAATCCTGTCACCTCCTAGTCATGAAGATTCCTGAAGGAACAGAGTCATCTTGCCAGCTGGGGTTCCCTGACAGACTTCCAAAATGGCGGAGGCTTCAGGAGCCGTATGTTAATCTAGGCTGTGTTTTCTTTTCTCCAAGGGTCGTTGAGAAAACACATCTAAATTGTGACCCTCAACCTTTTTAAAAAATTGTCCTGTCAAGAGCAAATTGAGGAATGCAGTTGCATTTGATACTGTAGATAACTATCCCATAAGCACGAAGGATGGTTGTCAGGGTCTCCTAAGACCAGTATCCAATCCTAGCTGCTTGGAACGAATAGATTAATTGGCTCCAGATTTCCTGAAGCGACAGTCAAGGGTGGCCCCGCCTATTAGAGTTGCCAGCCTGAAGGTGGGGCCTGGATGGAGTGGTCTCTCACTGTGACATGAGACTCCCAGCAATTCTCCCTTTTCCCCACCAGTATTTTGAAGGCCAGCAGTGGGGAACAACCCCCTGCGCCCCCTATAGGGTTGCCAAATTGAAATTACCTTAGAGCGGGGGAGTCCCGTGCTGTTCCTGGAGCTTGTGCGTGCGCGCACCGCCACTATGACGCCACCCAGAAGTGACGTCATCACGTCAGGATGTTGGGGGCGGGGCACTACGATTTGAGGAAAAACCATAGAGTTTTCCCTCAAATCATAGAGCGTCCCGCCCCCCAACGTGGCCAGCATGATGATGTCACCTCCGGGTGACATCATCACACTGGGGACATTGCCGGAAGAGGGTGGAGTTCCCCCCGGGGCCTGATTTTCTGGTGGCGGGTAACGGGCCTCTCAGGCGGGGGTTTACCTGCCCCCCAGGGGGACTTGGCAAGCCTAGCTCCCTTCGGTCACTCTCTAGGGGCCTCTTGCAGGTGTCCAGTCTCAGGATGGCTCAGTTAGCTGTCACCAGGGGAAGGACTTTCTTAACTGTGGCCCCTACCATCTGGAATACACTGTCCGATGACACCCATGCCCTGCCACACTTGTGTAGTTTCCCAGGGCATGCAAGGCAGAATTGGCCTTTGGAGTGTAATCCTCATGTTAGCAGTTAACAGTTTACCATTTTAATGTTAAATTATTTTAATGTTAAATCATTTATATTTGTTGTCGGTTTTTATGTTGTTTTTAACTTATTTATATGGCTTTAATGTTGTAAGTCACTGTGAGACCCTTTGGGTGAACAGTGACTAAAAACAATCTAATCACTCTAGAACAGAAGAGATTGGATTTGTACCCTGCCCTTCACTCAGAGTCTCAGAGCAGTTTACAATCTCCTTTTCCTTCCTCTCCCTGCAACAGACACCCTGTGAGGTAAGTGGGGCCAAGAGAGCTCTTTCAAGGACTGCTTTTGAGAGAATAGCTGTGAGAGAACTTATAACTGGCCCAAGATCACACCAGCAGCTGCATGTGAAGGAGGGGGGAATCAAACCCAGTTCTCCCAGATTAGAGTCCTCGCTCTTAACCACTATACCAAACTGGCTAAAAAGAATGAATGAATGAATGAATGAATGAATGAATGAATGAATGAATGAATGAATGGGGGGAGGTGAGCCAGCATCACACCAGCTTGTGACATCACTTCTGGCAACCCCCCAAGTGATATCATGACATAAGAGAAGCCAATGTTGGATCAGGCCAATGGCCCATCCAGTCCAACACCCTGTCACAAAGTGGCCAAAAATACCAGGTGCCATCAGGAGGTCCAGCAGTGGGGCCAGGACACTAGAAGCCCTCCCACTGTTGACCCCCCCCAAGCACCAAGAATACAGAGCATCACTTGCCCCAGCCTGAGAGTTCCTATCTATACCTTGTGGCTAATAGCCACTGATGGACCTCTGCTCCATATGTTTATCCAATTCCCTCTTGAAGCCGTCTATGCTTGTAGCTGCCACCACCTCCTGTGGCAGTGAATTCCATGTGTTAATTACTCTTTGGGTGAAGAAGTACTTCCTTTTGTCTGTTCTAACCCGACTGCTCAGCAATTTCATTGAGTTCCCATGAGTTCTTGTATTGTGAGAAAGGGAGAAAAGTACTTCTTTCTCTACCTGTTCTAGGATGTACTAAAATGGGCAAATCTAAGAGCATAGCCTCTAATGTCTGAGTGACTCTAGGCTAGTCCTTCTCTCTCAGCCTCATCTGCCTCACAGAGTGGCCCTGATGATATGTGAAAAGCCATGTATGTCCTTTTTAGGCTCCCTTGTGGATGGACTAGGTAGACAGGCAGACTACGGTCAGATTTATTACCACATAACTACACACCACTATCATGCCTTGCTGTGACCGGTGTCTCCACTCTGAATAACAAATGACCTTGCCTGTGGTAAAGCCTTTGTCAGCCTTCCATAATGGCTGGTTGCTTACTTGTGCTCCTTGGTCAGTTGGGCTCCCACATCAAAGCCACTTCCTTGACCACCCACACAGGGTGGGTGCTCACACCCAATTGTTTATGCGGTTGCTTCACACAGCCTGGCTGTCACGTGCGGGTGGCACTGCTGAGAAGGAGAACCTCGGTGTGGTGTGTGGAAACATACCTTTTCCTCCATCTTGGGGCGGGAAGACATGGCCCGTCCGGGCTGTTGTGACATCAAAGCTACGTGGCTGCCAGATTTGCATTTGGATGCTGACTTAGCATCTCACAAGGCCGGGTTGCCCAAACTCTGGCAGGAAGTGTTTGGAAGTCCGAAAACAATTGTTTGACTATGAGGATTATTGTACAGGAGAAACGTACCGGAGCTCTGGTCGAGGAACAAGACTTCCGTGCTGCAGTCTTCTGCTCTCTAGCTCACTCAGACCATGTCCAAGTCCTGTTGCCTAGCTACCAACCTTCCTATCACATATTTATCCCAGGCTTCCTCCAAGGAGCCCAGGGCAGCCTATTTGGGACCCCCCCCCATTTTATCTTCATAACAATCCCATGAAGTAGGTTGGTTGGAAGCCCTGACCTGGATAACCCGGGATCTTGTCAGAACTTGGAAGCTAAGCAGGGTTGGCCCTGGTTAGTATTTGGATGGGAGACCTCCAAGGAATAGCAGGGTCATGATGTGGAGGCAGGCAGTAGCAAACTGCCTCCGGACATCTCTTGCCTTGAAAACCCCACAGGGTCACCATAGGTCGGTTGGAACTTGACGACACTTTCAAACACTTGGTTGAGCTGAAAGTGAGTGGGATGTGACCCCAGGTTCGCCACTGGCTCTGTTCTCAGCTACCAGCTCTGCTCACTTAAGGATAACACTTGGATTACTATTCACATGGAAGAGAGAAGAAGAAGAGAAGAGAGATTAGATTCATACCCCATCCCCCACTACCCAAAGGAGTCTCAGAGCAGTTTACAATCCCCTTTCCCCTCTCCTCCCCACAACAGACATCCTGTGAGGTAGGTGGGGCTGAGAAAGCTCTTTCGAGAACTGCTCCTGAGAGAATAGCTCTGAAAGAATTTATAACTGACCCAAGGTCACACCAGCAGCTGCATGTGGAGGAGTGGGGAATCAAACCTGGTCCTCCATCTTCTATGATAGTCTGGTTTTAAGGCGAGCACACAGATAAGCCCTGAACAAACTGGAAGGGAAGGGTTTGCCAGATGCTGACTTTGAAGCCCTGCAGCATAGCTCTGTAGCTTTAAAAACTCTGGAATAATTTCCTGACATCTTAACAATTCCAGACGTTGGGAAAGGTAATTACATCAAAAAGATGGAAGTAATAAGCAGCATTGCAGTTGCAGCAAGAGAAGAGCTGGGATAGCTCTTAAGATCCAAGAACGGGCTGAGGGGCATCGAGTAGGATGTCCATTTCTTTCCTGTTTTCTTGGGATGTGTGTGCAAAGTAACAATGGATCGTCCATAAGGCAGATCACATTTCTTTTAAAAGGTTTAGAAAGATTCGCCGAGAAAATGAAAACATGCTGTAGTAATTAATGCCAACTCTCATCCGTTAACCTTTTGCCAGCAACAAAGATGTGCCTTCAATACCTTGAAAAATCTGTGATATTATATTGAAACAAACATAGCGCCTCTTTTTCAACCGTTTCTTGTAGGAGATGACCATCCCTATATTTGCAAGAGTATTACATATCGGCTTGGTCTTCTTGTTTCAACACAGACAACTTGTGCATAATGATCACCAATCATAACTTATGAGACCAGGTGTCTGTTTGGGGGGCCTTTTTACACCCAGCATTGTGCCAACAGTGGTTTTGCCGCATTAAGTTTTTAAATAAGGTATACGTGCATTTTTAAAAAAAGTTTTGCTCTGTAATACAACCCAGTGTGTACATAACTGGACTGAAAGCTAACTCATATCCAGTAACCTTTCTGATCTCTTTATGAATGCTCTACCAATATCCTCTTGCAACTGGACAATTCCATCATACATGGATAGAAGTTTCAATTTGTTTTTTATACCTCCAGCCTGGTAGAAGATATTAGCTGACACAATGGCAGTATATCACAGTTCTTAGGTAAAGGTAAAGGTTTCTCTTGTTAGAAAGCCAGTCAGATCTGACTCTAGGGATGTGGTGCTCATCTCTGTTTCCAAGCCGAAGAACCAGCACTGTCCAAAGACGTTTCTGTGGTCATGTGGCCGGCATGACTAGATGCCGAGGTGCATGGAACGCTGTTACCTTTCCACTGGAGTGGTACCTATTTATCTACTTGCAATTTCTTGCTTTCAAACTGCTAGCCTGGCAGGAGCTGGGACCAGAGATGGGAGCTCACTCCGTCATGCAGCACTCGGGTCTCGAACTGCTGAATGACTGACCTTCTGTTTTTTTAACAATTTACCTTGTCATTTTTTGCCATTAATTCACAGCTGATTTATGGCAACCCCAGGGGGTTTGCAAGGTGAGAGATGTTCAGAGGTGGTTTGCCACTGCCTGCCTAGGCTTCACGACCCTGGACTTCCTTGGTGGTCTCCCTTCCAAATACTGACCATGACCAACCCTGCTAAGTTTCTGAGATCTAATGGGAAGAGGCTATCCAGGTCATAGAATCATAGAATGTTAGAGTTGGAAGGGATCTTGCAGGTCATCTAGTCCAACCCCCTGAACTCTGCAGGAGCATAGCCAAAAGATAGCCCTACATACCTACAACATACCCAAAAGATGGTCATCCAGTCTCTGCTTGAAAACGTCCAGGGAAGGAGCATCCACCACCTCCCGAGGCAGACTGTTCCACTGCTCAACCACTCTTACAGTTAGGAAGTTTCTCCTAATATCAGGGACCCCTTGACATACTTTTAGTTAAACATCTATACTTCTTCAGAACTTTTCCAACCCTTTCTCCCTGTGTTAATGCACAACTTAATGGGTGGTTCCCAGTATGCTTTCTCTGCACAAATATCCATATTTTGGAGTATCCCTAAGTCTATCCCTAATGCTATTCATTGGTGGTTGGATAATCCCATCTCAGAACAATCCACAAAGAAAGCACCTTCTGCCTCTCTCCAAAATCCTGGTTAGTGTAATACGTTCCTGATGGTGAGTGGATTTCATGCTTGTCAAGGGAACACTTGAGTATCTTCACGACAATTAATGGCATCGCTAGTTCTAGCCAATCAGTGCTATATACGGCTGGCTTTTCCAGCAACCGTGAAGAAAAATTCCCCAGAGCTTGATCTGAGAAACAAGGTTACCGTCTGAACCAAAGTCTTCCACCATGGGCTGACCACTCAAATGACAGCTACCTTCATTTACATAAAAGCATTTTGAGAACCAATCCTCAGATCACAATTGTCAGAGCAAGTTATTTTCTGTACACATAGAATTCTGTATGCAGTTTGCAAAACCCAAATTGCCAGCATGAGTTTCTGATAATATTTTTCATTTAAAACCACCTATTTCTTTTGATTGTGAACTTCCATGAAAGTAACTGTGGTTGTGGTCACACACACTAAACAATCCACTTTCAATCCACTTTCAGTGCACTTTCCAACTGGATTTTACTGTGTGAACTGGCAAAATCCAGTTGGAAAACTGCATTGACAGTGGACTGAAAGTGGACTATTGAGTGTGTGTGATTGTAGCCTGTGTCTGCAAAAGGCACTGTGGGTTAAATCCTGCCAGCTTTTCTGCAGGTGGAAAAGGAAGGAGGGAGTCCCATTTCACCCCCAATAAGGCTATGCTGGAGATCATGGGGCCTGCAAGAACCAAAACCATGAGTGATGGGGACTGTAATAAGGAGAGGAGTTGGGTAAGATTTCATGAAAAAGCTGGCTGGATCCAATCCAGCATGTGCAGCCGCATGGTTTCTGTTGACTTTCATCTCTCAGGGTGGTATCCATGTTACTCTGCATATAGCTGGGCCTGCCTTCTTGCCACCAAGCTATTCCTACCTAAAAATATCCAGAATTCTGAACGCAAAGAGCCACCCCCCCCCCAAAGCAACAAGCAATGCTAACTTTCTGCTGACTGAACCAAAATATTATTTATTTCTGTGATTTATTTTGAGTGCAGAAGACGAGCTGTTTTGGCACATGATTCAGGATTCCTTGGCATGGGACAAAGAGGATATTTTATGAGTTCTGGCGCAGCGTCCCGCTGTATTGTGGAAGCTTAATTACTTTGTTAATGTTCATGCATTGCTTTGAAATTGCCGAGCGCTCCGTGATTGTTCGGGGTGATTATCATGGTGATTATAACACAGCGCGACTCAGTGAGCTCAGTTTGCCCATCACGTTATCACCCTCCACAATTTTACGCAACCCTAAGGGATGGAATTTAAAATATGATGCTCGGGAACAGAGACCTGGGCAGAGAAATTACTGTTTTGTAGAAGCTGGCTGAAATATTTGCCTGCAAGTTTGTAGAAGCATTGTTTGGGAGGTTGAGAGCGGAGACACCAGGATCTGGGGTTGGATCCAGTCGGCTCTTCTACTGGTGAAAAGAGAGAGACCATTTAAAAACGGTCTGTGTGGACTGAGTGAAATGGAGCGGGTGCAGAAGAGAGCCACGAGGATGATCAGGAGCTTGGAGACCAAACCCTATGAGGAAAGGCCAAGGGACTTGGAAACCATCAGTCTGGAGAAGAGGATGTTGGGGTGTGTGTGTGATAGCGCTCTTCAAGTATTTGAAGGGCTGTCACTTAGTCTGGTTCTGCACTGGCTTTTCCTTCCGTTGTTTTACGAAACCCACGTTGGAACAGAAATTCCATTGCATGCTGGTTTCACTTCCTTTGATTATTGAGTTTTATGGTAGCCTCCGCACTCCATGCCACTTTCGGGTTCTTTGATTGTCAGATCTTACGGTACCTTCTGCATAGATTTATGGCCATTCAGGGTGACTTTGCCGTCAGTATGGCATTGCCCCGAGGTATTTGAATGTGGTTTTGAGCTCCACTTTTTCCTTCCAGTTGAGAAAATGTGGAGCATTTGAATGCTCGGTGCAGAATTGCCCTTAGAGGAGGGCAAGGAGCTGTTCCTGTTGGTAGTAGAGGAGGGGACTCACAAGAATGTGTTTGAACTACAGGCGGAAAGGTACCGGCTGGATATTTGGAAGGATTTTATTTTTTACAGCCAGAGTAGTTCAGCAGTGGAATCGGCTGCCTAGGGTGGTGCTGAGCTCCCCCTCACTGGTAGTCTTCAAGCAGAGGCTGGATGAACACTTGTCAGGGATGCTTAATCCTGCACGGAGTGGGAGGCTGGACTAGATGGCCTTAATGGCCCCTTCCAACTCTATGACTGTATGAAAATGCCTCACCCCTGAGGCTATGCTGGGGATCATAGGACCTGTGCGGATAAAAGCCACATAGGATTTGGGGGCTGTAGTAAGGGGGAGAACTTGGTAAGACCGGCTGGATCCAAACCCCAAACTCCACTTTTTGTGCGGCTCGCTCTGCTTAAAAATATCTTCATAAGTTGATCGCAACAACTTGAAGGATATCGCCCAGTGGAGAGTGAAATAGCCCAGGCTAGCCTGATCTTGTCGGATCTTGGAAGCTAAGCAGGGCCGGCTCTGGCGAGTACTTGGGAGCCCACCAAGGAAGCCCAGGGTGGCAACAGAGAGGCAGGCAGTGGCATGCCACCTTGAATGTCTCTTTCCTTGAAAACCCCACATGGCCGTCATGTCTGAGGGACCGCCTCTTCCTGTATACGCCCCAAAGAGCATTATGCTCTATGAACCTGCATCTCCTGGTTGTCCCTGGACCAAAGGACGTCCACCTTGCCTCAACCAGGACCAGGGCCTTTTCTGCTCTTGCCCCTGCCTGGTGGAATATGCTCCCTGCCGAGATTAGGGCCCTGCAAGATCTTCTTCAATTTCACAGGGCCTGCAAGACGGAGCTGTTCTGCCAGGCTTTTGGCTGAGGCAGCGGATGCCCATATATGGCCCACCTGAGGTTGTTGTCACCCACCTACCAAGCAGTGCTCCCTCTAAGCTGAGTTAGTGTGAGCTAGCTCACAGTTTTTTAGCCTCCTGCTCACATCTTTTTGTCTTCGCTCAGGAAGGATGGCTCCAGAGCAAACCGATTTATGCAGCAGCCAAATTGCCTGCTCACAGCTTTAATGCCAGTAGCTCACCAAGTAGAATTCTTGCTCAAAGGACTCCACAGCTTAGAGGGAACCAAGCCAAATAATATGCTAGGCAGCCCTCACAGTCAGCTGATTCTGTCGGACTGTGATTATTGTTTTAATGTTTATTATTGTGTTTTAAGTTTTTAATTGTATTTATTGTATTGCTAATGTGATGCAACCCGCGCAGAGCCTGTTTGTGGGATGGACAGGCTATAAATACAAATAATAAATGAATGAATGAATGAATAAACAAGTCTGCAGTGACTTGATGGTGGAAAAATTTAAAAAGCAAAAGCATGTAAGCATGCTCAGAAACAAACAGGTGTTTATTTTAGGCAATATATAGCAGGCATGCCTTCCTACACTATGACTGGTGACACCTTTCCAGCAAATTTGCAGCTAAATGCACCCTGCTTTCAAGCAGTCGCTGTTGCTATTGGCATTGGAGCTAGGCCCGGAAGAGAAGTCTGAAGAGGATAATGGCGCCAGTCTTTGCACTGTAACTTTTCCTGCAAATAAATGAGATCCCAGTTTGATATAGAAGCATGTTATTTTGCGATTGTCTCGCAACACGTATCTCTTTATGTTTGGTCTCCCGTAGCGGAAGACTGTCACAAGGGCGCCTTCCGATAAGAGTGCCGAGCCAGGCATAGGTCACTGATCCCAAGAGGATGTGCACGAAGGCCACTTTAAGCGTTTCCTAGATTGCTTTGTCCTGCCCTGGATAGACCCAGGCTGGCCCGATGTTGCCAGATCTCGGGAGCTCAGCAGGGTCAGCCCTGGCTTTTGGGTGGGGGGACTGCCAAGGAAGTCTACGGCAGCTATGCAGAGACAGGCAATCGCACACCAACCTCTCAACATCTGTTGCCTTGAAAATCCCATGGGGCTGTCATATGTCATCTTGTGACTTGGCACCACAAAGAATTTTTTGTCCGTGCCCTGACCACGCCCAGTCTTGTCAGATCTTAGAAGTGGGGTCATCCCTGGTTAATATTTGGATGGGAGGCTGCCAAGGAATACCAGGGTCAGGACACAGAGGCAGGCAGTGGCAAACCGCCTCTGAACGTCTCCTGCCTTGAAAACTCCACCGGGGGTCACCTTGAGGCAGCTGTGACTGGATGGCACTTTCCACCCCCACCGGATGGCTTCACTCCACTCTGCAAGAGGGGTGCTGAAGAATCCCATGGATTCCGGAGTTACGGGCTAGCTGTGCCACCCTAAGCGGAGTCGCACCTTTCTAAGCCAAATGGCCTAAGAGGGGTGTGACTCTGCTTGGGATGGCACTGTTGGTATCGGTGGTAGCCCTTTTCGATTTTGTTCATGCCGATGATTTTGTTTTAGTCGTCTCTCATGTATCTGATTCTGCCTCTCTTTTTAATCTCACTGGTTTTGAGCTGCAGAGAAGTGGCGGATAAATGTTTTAGGCGCGTAAAGAAAATATTCTGTTGTGGGTGAGTTGGGGGGGGTGTACATAAAGAAATAACATGTCAAGGGGAAGGCTAGACAGAAATTAGGGTTGCCAGTCTCCAGGTGCATCAGACCTCCAGACTACAGAGACCAGTTCATGGCCCCTTCAGAGGGTGCAGTGTCACATCCTTCTTGAACTCCCTCCCCAAATGCCCACCCTCCCAGCCTTAGGGATGCCGGTTTGGTGTAGTGGTTAAGTGCGCGGACTCTAATCTGGGAGAACTGGGTTTGAATCCCCACTCCTCCACTCGCAGCTGCTGGATGACCTTGGGCAAGCCATAGTTCTGGCACAGCAGTTCTTGAAAAAGAGCAGTTTCTGTCAGAAGTTCTCTCAGCCCCACCTACCTCACAGGGTGTCTGTCGTGGGGAGGGGAAGGGAAAAGAGTTTGTAAATTGCTCTGAGACTCCTCTGAGTAGTGAAGGGCAGGGTATAAATCCAATCTCCTCCTCCTCCTCTCCTTCTTCCTTCTCCTTCTCCTTCTCCTTCTCCTTCTCCTTCTCCTTCTTCTCCTTCTTCTCCTTCTCCTTCTTCTCCTTCTTCTCCTTCTCCTTCTCCTTCTCCTCCTCCTCCTCCTCCTCCTCCTCCTCCTCCTCCTCCTCCTCCTCCTCCTTCTCCTTCTCCTTCTCTTCTCCTCCTCCTTCTCTTTCTCCTCCTCCTTCTCCTCCTCCTCCTCCTTCTTCTTCTATGGTCATCTCTTCCACTGAGCACGCAGCAGTGTGCAGGTTGCACATGGAGTGATGGGGGAATTCCCCAGGAATTACAGCTCATCTCCAGACTACAGAGATCAGTTCTCCTAGAGAAAATGGATGCTTTGGAACATGGACTCTATGGCACTGTAATCCACCGTGGTCCCTGTCCTTCCCAGGCTCCATCCTCAAATCTCCAGGAGTTTCCCAACCTGGATCTGGCAACCCTACCCACAATCCCCTGCCAGTAGCCAAAGGGAACCTGGCACCCCTACCCAGGATCTGCCCCCAAATTGCCAGGAGTTTTCCAGTCCAGAGTTGGCAAGCCTATGTTAATTTTCTAGGAGCACTGAATGAACCCCTCCACCGCCACTGAAACACACTATTCACATTGTCCCAGTTCATAAAGAGTTTTAGAAAGTTTGGCCGTGATGTTTCACGTCACAAATGGCTGGATGCCTTTCTTTGCCACCCACAAAGCTGGTTTTCTCAGTCTGGTACATCAGATCTGTGAGCAGAAACCTGGTTCCAGATCTTGCTGGACCAGGTGTCGTCTGTATCTTTTAAAATGGTTGCAGGCTGGCTTGAGACAGTGGGATAGACTGTAATGACACCAAGACCCTTCATTTAAAAATCCAGACATCAAAATTCTGCATTCAGATTAGAACTGCAGTGATTTTATTGAGTGCGTGTTCCAAATTTGCTTTAGCTGTGTTAACTTAGGGGCATTTTGCAATCTTCAATGCAATTCTCATTTCAACGTACACTCGTATAAAACATTGGGGAACGCCCTACTTCATCTCCGCTGCTATGATTTTCCTCAAATTGACCAATCGAGCCCTGCCTCCAGGTTGAGAAATGCTTCTGAGTTGGACAGAATGTCTACTGCGCTCAGTCCAGCTATTTCAGAATCAGGTCTTCTTGCTTAAAAATTGCATCCACTAATTTTCTGTAGCATCCAATTGACTAGATAGCAGCAGGCAGCAACTTCAAATTTGTGAGTTAGAACACTTCTAAGGTCATTGAACCCTGGGAGAGCTGGGTTCAAATTCCTACTTTGCCGTGGAAGCTTGCCAGATGACCAGTCATGCCAGGCCCTTAGCCACAGTGGGGCATTTCGGGGCCTGGCCCCCTGACTTCCTGCCAAGGCCCCCTGACTTCCATGCAGCCCATAGGCCCCCCAACTCTCAGGGTCAACTGGAGGACTCCCAACTCTCCGGGCCGCCTGAAGACCTCTCCACTTCCCCCACTTCCCCAAGCATGGTTTGCTTCCCCGAGTAGGCAAGCAGACCACGAATGCTGCAAAAGTGAGTTTTTAAAATTTTTATTTTATGTTATTTTTTTATTTTGTGACATCAGTGCCCCCTAACTTATTTAAAGCCCCCCCCCCGAATACACAAAATCCTGGCTACGACCCTGAGTCACACACATTCATCCTAACCCACCTCACAGGACAATGTTCCCTCTAAGCTGTGGAGTCGTGGGAGCAAAAATTCAACTTTGTGAGCTACTGGCATTAAAGCTGTGAGCAAGTGATTTGGCTACTGCATAAATCAGTTTGCTTTGGAGCCATCCTTCCTGAGCTAAGAAGAGAGAAGAAGAAGAAGAAGAAGAGATTGGATTTATACCCCGCCCTTCACTTTTGATTCTCAGAGCGGCTTACAAACTCCTCTCCCTCCCCCTCCCCACAACAGACACCCTGTGAGGTAGGTGGGGCCGAGAGAACTCTAACACAAACTGCTCTTTCAGGAACAGCTGTGCCAGAGCTTGTGACTGACCCAAGGTCACATCAGCAGGTGCAAGTGGAGGAGTGGGGAATCAAACCCGGTCCTCCCAGATTAGAGTCCGCGCACTTAACCACTACACCAAACTGGCTAAGAAAGACAAAAATGTGTGAGCCAGAGGCTAAAAAACTGTGAGCTAGCTCACACTAACTCGGCTTAGAGGGAACACTGGTTGTGAGGATAAAATGGAGAAGGGGAGGACGTTGAAAGCCACTTTGGGTCACTTGGCAGAAGAATGGGGTATAACTGAAGTAAAATAAATCAGAACCAAAACGATACGGGTAACATAGAACTGGGCAATCAGTTATTGGCCAAGAGAGCAATTCGGTTGCACCCTGCTAAGGCGACAGCACTTTGTTTGCAGCCGGTGTGGACCAGAGTTCCCTCTAAGCTGCGTTAGCGTGAGCCAGCTCACCGTTTTGTAGCCTCCAACTCACACATTTTTGTCTTGGCTCAGGAAGGAGGGCTCCAGGCCAAACTACTTTATGCAGTAGCCAGATTGATTGCTCACACCTTTAATGGCAGTCGCTCACAAAGTAGAATTTTTGCTCACAAGACTCCGCAGCTTAGAGGGAGCATTGGTGTGGACAGGGGAATACTGAACCCACCCACATTCCTAGCAGCCGATTTAACAGGAGGCTTCCACATGCAATGTTTCCACATGCAAAGGGTTTGGTTTTTTCCAGTGAAGGGAAAGGACCATTGTGTCCTGGACCTGGATTAAATGGCTTCTAGTCAGGATTTATATAGCAATATTTTGTCCCCAGGCAAGTTTTCAGATCCCTGGCAGAAAAGGAGAGGCAAACAGGAAGGAGCCAGGCTGAATGCGACAGGGAGAGATCCTGGTGGCATTTTCAAAAGAGTTTAGTCGGCAAGTAGAGAGCGGCAATGCTAGGCGATGGGTGCAGTTTTATAAAACTGGCAGCCTTCGTTCTGAAAGGTGCTTTTGGAAGTCTGGGTTTATTTTGGCACTTCAGGGGGACCGGAGTTCTAGGTTATCTGGCGTGGGCTTAACAAAAGAACAACAGCAGACAAGTACCTTCCATTCCGTCTTTCTGATTCTTATCTGGGTGGGCATGAGAAGCTCGTGGTTTTGCGGGGAGTCTCGATAGGTGGCGCTGTTGTTCAGAGCATTATTTCGTCAGACTAACGAAGTGCTGTGTTGTCCCAAAGATTTGGCAAGCATTAGAGAAGCAGAGGCCACAAGAAGCTGGACTGCTTCCCCCACCCCCAACCCAAAACCTGAGCCAGTAGTGATGGATTGCTGCAGGTGTTTTGTCTTCTTCACATGGCATTTTTTGCCTCATGCGTTCTTGAGAATGTTGGTGAATGCCAATCATATGCAAGCATCAGCGTCCCCCGATTAATCAGGACGGACCTGGAATCCTTCCTACTACAGCAATAGGAGTCCTGTCTACAAGTTACAGGGAACACACGTATAAATCATGTATGGCATATAGTTGATTTTTCTGTATATGTGTGCGGAGCAACTCTCAGGTGACATTTAATGCACGTGCAGCTGAATGGCTCTGACCTGGATAGCCCAGGCTAGCCAAATCTCATCAGATCTCGGAAGCTAAGTGGGGTCGGCTGGGGCTAGTATTTGGATGGGAGACCTCCAAGGAATACCAGGGTCATGGTGCAGAGGTAGGGTCCATCAGATCTCGGAAGCTAAGCAGAGTTGGCTGGGGCTAGTATTTGGATGGGAGACCTCCAAGGAATACCAGGGTTGTGGTGCAGAGGTAGGGTCCATCAGATCTCGGAAGCTAAGCAGAGTTGGCTGGGGCTAGTATTTGGATGGGAGACCTCCAAGGAATACCAGGGTTGTGGTGCAGAGGTAGGGTCCATCAGATCTCGGAAGCTAAGCAGAGTTGGCTGGGGCTAGTATTTGGATGGGAGACCTCCAAGGAATACCAGGGTCATGGTGCAGAGGTAGGGTCCATCAGATCTCGGAAGCTAAGCAGAGTTGGCTGGGGCTAGTATTTGGATGGGAGACTCCAAGAATACCAGGGTCATGGTGAGGTAGGGTCCATCAGATCTGGAAGCTGCAGAGTTGGCTGGGGCTAGTATTTGGATGGGAGACCTCCAAGGAATACCAGGGTCATGGTGCAGAGGTAGGGTCCATCAGATCTCGGAAGCTAAGCAGAGTTGGCTGGGGCTAGTATTTGGATGGGAGACCTCCAAGGAATACCAGGGTTGTGGTGCAGAGGTAGGGTCCATCAGATCTCGGAAGCTAAGCAGAGTTGGCTGGGGCTAGTATTTGGATGGGAGACCTCCAAGGAATACCAGGGTCATGGTGCAGAGGTAGGGTCCATCAGATCTCGGAAGCTAAGCAGAGTTGGCTGGGGCTAGTATTTGGATGGGAGACCTCCAAGGAATACCAGGGTCGTGGTGCAGAGGTAGGGTCCATCAGATCTCGGAAGCTAAGCGGGGTCGGCTGGGGCTAGTATTTGAATGGGAGACCTCCAAGGGATACCTGGGTCATGGTGCAGAGGTAGTCAGTGACAAACCACCTCTGCACAGGGCTGGTAGTCAGTGACAAACCATTTCTGCACATCTCTTGCTTTGAAAACCCTACAGGGTCACCATGAGTCAGTTGTGACTTGATGGCAATTTCCACTACCACCACAGCTGAATGACTGAAAGCTCCCGTTTATCCAGCTCTTGGTCTCCTGTTTCATTAGTAAAGGGAACACACACTGGCTCTTTCTTACAAAAAGATGTTCACATGTACATATATTTTCTGTAATGTGAACAGGGCTGGAATAAAAGGGGGGGGAGATCAAAACTTCTGGAAAGGACTCCCCATCCTCTAACCCCAGATTGGGCAAGGGAGAAGCAAATGACATCTGGGCCGCATAGATAGGGATGGGCATGAACCAGATCACGAACAAAAGCTCATGACAAGTTTTGGCCAGTCCATGGTTCGCGAACTGAAGTTTTGTCGGGTCAACCGGCATGAACTTGGTGGTTTGTGGAGGTTCGCGAATGGATTCTTCCGCACTGTCATTTTTGTCACTCATTTGCCCCTATTGCTTCAGGGTCGCCCCCCCCCCCATGTGTTTTGCTTTCTCTAGAAGTCCTTGAGGGAGCAAAACACATGTGGAAAAGGAGGAGGGGACCCAAAGCAGTAGGGAAAAACGAGTGATAAAAGTGACAGAGCAGAAGTAGGCCTAACAGTCTCCACTCAATCAAAACGTTTACCAAACTTCAAAGGCAGGGAGAGTGCCCCTGTGTGCGTTCAGAGTGTGTAGCTTGCAGGGGGTCCATTCTAGACACTTTGTCCAGGGCCAGAGAAGTCCTGTCTCCTCTGCCAGCAACTGAGGGCTGTTTTACAGCCAGATTCCCCTACATGGAAGCAGCCACTGATCCCCCTCTGCATCAGTATGCATGCCAGAGTTCCCCGGGAGAAAGGAGAAACTTCACCTGAGCTAAACTGCAGACATAAACAGCGATTCTCGTCATCATCGCATCTGGAAACAAGAGTTACTGTGACTGCAGAAACGAAGACCGGCTGTCACTGTGCACAGACTTGTTTGCATTAATATTTCTGCACACTGTGGCTGTGTTACAGCTCCTCCTGGGCAGGGCGGTCTGCCTGTGGGAACTGTCCTCCAATCTGGGGGGAAGGCCACGTAGACAGCTTTTAAATCACTTTCTTTACTTGTGATGTAAAACAGGCTGGAATGTTCTGTGACATTTTCGAATTGAGTCCAGGGCAAAACAGCATCCAAATAACCCGGGGCAACACAGGCTGAAACCAGGCTGACCACTGAAGGGAGGCAACATAATGCAGAAGGAGGGGGGGACCTGGAATAAAAAGAAGGTTGGATTTAATTTTAGTGCAGAATAGGGGGGAAAAAAACTGGATTAAAAAGAAGGTTGGATTCAATGTTAGTGCAGAATTGCTTGGCGGACACCACAGTGAACTTGGATTAAAAGGAGAGTGCAGAAGGGGCCACTATAATGGCCTTTCCTCTGCCATTATCTCTCTTACATGAAGACTGATCAGGCCTGAGCAAACCTGATCTGGCCACAGTGATCCATGCTCTGATCTCATCCGGGTTAGACTACTGCAATGGGCTGTACGTGGGGCTGCCCTTGAAAACTGTCTGGAAATTCCTGTTGCTCCAAAATGCAGTGGCCTGGCTACTGTAAGGGGGCTGTTTACAGGGATGGTTATCACCCCACTGGCTGTTTCCAAGCACAATTCAAAGTGATGCCTGTGAGCTGTGACCTTTAAAACTGACTTATAGCCAGGATAGTTAGGGGATACGTTTGCTGGCCTCCAGGCGGTGGCTGGAGATTTACAACCGGTCTCCAGCTGACGGAGATCAGTTTCCTTGGAGAAAATGGAGGCTCTGGAAGTTAGTCTCTATGACATTACACTCTGCTGAAGTCCCTTCTCTTCCCTCCCCAAACCCTGCCCTCTCCAGGCTCCAACCCCCCCCCCCAATTTCCAGGAGTTTCCCAACCCAAAGCTGGCAACCTTATGGACCACCTGTGTTCTACACTGTCCAGCCCACCAGCAAAGATCCTCTTCCCAAGGCCTGCCCTTCAACCAGCAGAGAGGAGGCAGCGGGCAAAAAGAGAGCTTTAATTCAGCAGTGGCCCCTTTCCTGTGGAATATCCTCCCCCGTGGGGCTTTCCCAGTGCCTACATTGCTGTCCTTTAGATGCCAGGCTAAAATAATTATTTGCCCAGGTCTTTTTAATGAGGGCTTCTATCTCTTCGATCTCTTTTGATAGTCTGCTTCTAGCCTGTTTGATGGATATCTAGGCTGCTGGATGTTGTTTTATGCTGTTGATGCCCCTGGCGTGTTGGTGATCTTTATGCTGCTGCATTTTACAGTTTCACAGTGTGGTTAGGATGTTGTGGGCCACATCAAGCAGGGCTCTGGAGAAAGGGGGCACCTAAATTTTCTAAATAAATAAATAGCTTACAAAAGGCTCGATCTTGTGGAATAAGAACATAAGAAGAGCCCTGCTGGATCAGGCCAATAGTCTGTTTAGTCCAGCCTCCTGTCTTACAGAGTGGCTAACCGGTTCCTCTGGATGGCCAACAACAGGGCGTAGAGATCAAGACCTTCCTCCGATGTTGCCTCCTGGCTCTGGGATTCAAAGGGGCAACTAGCCTCTGAATGTGGAGGTTCTCCTCCATCACCATGGCTAGTTAGCCACTGATAGACTTATCCTCCATGAATCTATCTATTCCCCCTCGAAAGCTGTCCATTACTGTGGCCATCACTACATCCTCTGGAAGCGAATTCCGCATTTTAATCATTTGCTTTGTAAAGAAGTATTTCCTTTTGTCTGTCCCAAATCTACTGCCCATCAGCTTCACTGGATGCCCTTGAGTTCTAGTCTTCAGGGAGAGGGAGCAAAATTTCTGTTTGTCAGCTCTCTCCATCTCATGCATCTTTTTATAAACCTCTGTCATTCTAAATGGAAAAGTCCCAGATTCTTCAGCCTTTTCTCATAGGGAAGGTGCTCCTCCAACCCCCTAATCCTATTAGTTGCCCTCCTCTTTATGGGCCTGCTGGAGGAGGTCAGAAAAGCTCACACTCTCCTGACCTTCAGCAAACTATGCAAAACTGACCTATCCAAGAGGGCTTTTCTGCACAGGTAATAGTGCTGCACTGTATGCAACAGTTCACCAACTTACTTGGATAAATGATTGAGACTGGGGTCTATACTGGTATGTATAGTTTATTGCACGCAGGAAAAGGTTGTTACAGTCAGAGTAGTTCACCTGTGGAATCGGCTGCCTACGGAGGTGATGCGCTCCCCCTCACTGGCTGTCTTCAAGCCACGGCTGGATAAACACTTGTCAGAGATGCTTAAGGCTGATCCTGTATTGAGCAGGGGGTTGGACTGGATGGCTTGTGTGATGGCTTGTGGCCCTCCCAACTCTGTGATTCAATGCAATCTCTGCTATGCCTTGGTTCGTTCTGGTGATTCCAGCCTTGTGAAATCCTAACGCCTTGGCTACTGCATGTCTCATTTTTGTTGATTATACCCACTATGTGTAACGAGTACCTGTGAGAAAGGGGGACTATAAAGAATGTACATAAATATGAACCTCCCATGTGAATCCCTCCTCCCTGATAGTGGCTGAGACAACTCTTCAGTTTGATTACACCTGCCCCTTCCCCTGTCCAACCAAAGCGTTGCAAAGGCCTTGCTTTTTCAACGTCGAGTGTTGAGATAGCAAGCTTTCTCTGACTCACTGAAAAGTTGCAGGACAAGCGTGTGGGAGAACCTGGTCTCCTACCACCCACACTGCCAAGGATGAACTTCTTGCCATCTCCCTCTCTCTTTCCGCAATTCCTGGATTTTTATCCTTTGCAATCTCATCACTTAGTTATGGAGCGATGAGGATGTAGCCCTTGCCTGTTTTCAGCCAGCACTGGTATTACAGCATTTCTGTGCAAGGACATCCCAAGGAAACTAGGTCTCCATAGGAGTGGTTCCAAGGACCAATAAGACAGGCAGAGCAAAGAGAAAATCTCTTAAGGGGAGGCAGGCCGGAAGACAACTCAGCTGCCAACACCCAACCCTCTGGAAGTAGCAGGTGGGTCAGATATTGGAACCACCCACCTTGCAGGTAAACGTGCATCTGTTCAGAGCCACAGGTTGAGAGGCTGGCATCTTGGGGGACTTGGTCAAGACCTGTCCAGTGTCCAGTGAGCACATTCTGCTATCATTACATCTGTGGACAGTTGGCTTGTCATTTGGCCACCCTCAGATGCAGGGCTGGTTTCAGATTTTCCAGGGCTCTGGGCAGAGTGTTCCCAGGGGCCTCTTCCCTGCCATGTGCCTCATTCCCTGTCAGTGCATCTGTCCTCTGACCTGCTTGCAAGCCCTTCCACTGCCCATCTTCACAGCCATCTGCACTGCTCGCAGCCCTTTTCCTGATGGCCTCCATTGTGGTGCTCTAGGAGTTTCCCCACATCTCTATGGTCTTCACCATAGAGATTAACAAAAACTCCTAGAGTATCACCAGGAAGTGACATCACATCCTCCCCAAACTTGACCCTTCCCAGGCACTGCCCTCCAAATCTCCCAGCATTTGCTGAGGCAGTCCTGGCAACCCTAGTAGATGGGTATGAATGTTTGTGCTCTGTGCCTAAAGTTTTATTGCTGTGCTATTGCTGCTTGGATTGCCTGCACAATCTGGTGTCTGAGAACAAGATGAAAATTTATATGGTAGAATATTCCCCATATTTCCAAACATCAGGGCCCCAGCCAGATTACACAGGCAGCTTACCCAGGCGGCTGCTTGGGGGAGGAATGAAAACAAGCTGTGATTGGAGAACTGCGAGTTGCAGAGAATTAGCTGGGTGTGATGCTTGGATTGCATGCAGCCACACACAACCCCAAAGGGATGCTCTCTTACATCACCTGCAACATTGCTAAGGATCCTGGGGTGGGAGTCTTAGAATGTGAGGTGCAATGGTTTCGGGGAAGGCCCAGTGAAGTACATAGATACAAAACATTAAAACCTCCACCTGAAACCCCAGAGAACCACTGCCAGTCAGAGTAGACAGTACTGGCCTTGTTAGGCCAAAGGCCTGGATCAGGATAAGGCAGTGTCATGAGTTTGTGGCTTCTGGGCAGAGCAGCATGGTTTCATTCTCTGTGAGTTCTCGTAACTCCTAATGACCACCCCTCTTGAAAGCTGATTGGTCAAGCAAAGTCAGGCTTGTGACTGGTCCCAACTCTTTGGCACTCTACTGGTTCGTAAGTTTGTTTGTTGTTGCCATGGTAGCAGAGCTGGCCTCAGCATACCCCAGAGATGGGGCAGGTGCCAGGGCTCAGGGTTTCTGGCTGGTCCCACTGCTGCCAGCTATGTTTGCCAGCTCTGGGTGGGGAAAACCTGGAGATTCTGTGGGTGGAGCCTGAGGAGGGCGGGGTTTGGGGAGGGGAGGGACTTCACCAGGGTACAATGCCATGGAGGCCACCCTCCAAAGCATCCCTTTTCTCCAGGGGAACTGATCTCTATTGCCTAGAGATCAATTGGAATAGCAGATCTCCTGGTCCCACCCGGAGGTTGGCAACCCTACTGCCAGCACCCCCCCTGCCAACTCACTTGCTAGCTTTCCGCTACCTATGCTCCCTGCTGCACGCACTGCCTGATGTGCCACTAGGGAAAGTGCTGCAGGCAGCCATGAGCACGGGCAGTGAGCAATGCTCTGTCTAAGCTGTGGGGTCTTGTGAGCAAAATTCCACATTGTGAGCTACTGGCATGAAAGTTGTGAGCAAGCGATTTGGCTGCTGCATAAATTGGTTTGCTCTGGAGCCATCCTTCCTGAGTGAAGACAAAAATCGCTGAGCTGGAGGCTAAAAAAAACTGTGAGCTGGCTCACACTAACTCAGCTTAGAGGGAACACTGGCAGTGAGTAGGGTTGCCAGCCTCCAGTTGGTAGCTGGAGATCTCTCACTCACTAGAGAGCAGGTCATCTGGAAACAACGGCTGCTTTGGAAGGTGGACTCTAGGGCATCAGAGCCCACTGAAGTCCCTCCCCTTCCAAACCCTGCCCTCTTCTGTCCCCCCCTCCCAAATCTCCAGGTATTTCCCAGGCTGGAACTGGCCACCCTAACTCCAAATGAGGCCTGCCCAGTGAAACTATTGCCTCTCCTAATCTGGCGATGATGTTTCTGTCAATGCAACTAGGACCATGCTTACTTTTTAGCAGCCACGTTGCATTGAAGGCTCATATTCAGCTTGCGATCGGTTAGGGTTGCCACGTCTGGGTTAGAAAATACCTGGAGACTTTGGGGGTAGATCTGGGAGAAGGCGGGGTTTGGGGAGGGGAGGGGCCTCAGCAGGGTACCATGCCATCGAGTCCACCCTTCAAAGCGGCCATTTTCTCCAGGGGAGCTGATCTCTGTCAGCTGGAGATTGTAAAAGCGGGGGATCCCCAGACCTCACCTGGAGGCTGGCAACCCTACAAACAGCTGATGCTGCAATCCTGACTCCACTTTCCTGGGAGTCATAAAATGGAACTTACTTCTGAGTAGACCTCCATAAGGGTTCTCCTTAAACGTGCAACCCTCAGCAAAGTTAAAACCCATCTAAGCCCACTGACGTCAACGGCCTTAGGAGGGTATAAGGCTACTTAGGGTGGCACCGTTAGACACCTATGGGGCCATCATGAGCAGAGTTCTGCACTGCTGCTCCAATTGATTTCAATGGACTCAGAAGGGTGTAACTCTGCTTAGGACTGCAGTGTAAGACACCGAGATCCTATTCACATCTGTTTCTGCTTAGCCAGGTTTTCCCCATCCTACACTTGTGCCTTGTTGTTGTTGTTAATTGTAATACTTTGCACTTACTCCTGTTGAAATACATTTTGCTGGCCTTGGGCAAGAACTCCAGATCATTTTGAAACCTGACTCTGCCCTCCCAATTTCATATCATCTGTAGATTTGTTAGGTAGATATAACCTTATTTGGTCAATGACCAGTACATGTCAGAGATTTCTTAGGTATGTCCTCATCCAAGTCATTTATAACAACATTGAACAGGCTGCACGGAGCCTAGGATGGAGCCCTGCTAACCTCCACTCGAGACCCCACTCTAGACTGATGGAAAGCTACTGATCAATACTCGTTGGGTACACTTATTTTATTAAGAACATAAGAACGTAAGAAGAGTGCTTCTGGATCAGACCAGTGGTCCATCTAGTCCAGCATCCAGTCTCACACAGTGGAAAGCCAGTTCCTCTGGAGGGCCAACAACAGGGCACAGGGGCGGAGGCCTTCTCCTGATAAGAACATAAGGAGGAGTCCTGCTGGATCAGACCAATGGACCATCCACTTCAGCATCCTGTCTCACGCAGTGGCCAATCAGTTCCTCTGAAGGTCCAACAACAGGGCACAGAGGCTGATGTCGCCTCCTGGCTCTGAGATTCAGAGGTTTACTGCCACTAGATTCCCTTTAGTCAACATGGCTTGTAGCCACTGATAAATGTATTCTCCATCAATTTGTCTCATCCCCTTTTACAGCCATCTGTGCCTGTGGCTATCGCGACATCCTCTGGCAGCAAATTCCACATTTGAATCACTTACTGTGTAAAGAAGTATTTCCTTTTGTCCGTCCTGAATCTACTGCCCGTCCATTTTATTGGATGCCCTCGAGTTCTAGTATTTTGGAAGAGGAACCTGTCATGTCCCCCCCCTTAGCCACTTCTAGACTGAGAAGTCCCAGACTCTTCAGCCTTTCCTCACAGGGAAGATGCTCTAAGCCCCTAATCATCTTGGTCACCCTCTTCTGATTAATTGTGAATGGAGGTGTTAAATAGTGGGGGTTCCATGGATGAGCAGGCTCCAGTCCAGTGATCAGCTCAACTTTATTTGTGAATTCAGCAAGAGCAAGACAAGGCTCCAGAGCCTCAGCTCTGTTAAATAGCATGCAGTTGCCACACCCAAACACACCTCACTTCCAGTGATAGGCTGTTTACATAACATTACTACTAGACTGGTTTATTCCAGAATCCTGGCAGGCTATTGTTCTTGTACTCCAAGCTCAGCCAGTCTCTGGGGTGATTCAGTCAGGGATGATTCAATCCCAATACATAACAGGATGAAACCTAGTATCGCATGGCCCACTTTTAGGCTCCAGAGTATGGGACAGGCCTTCGGGTATCTTAAATCCTTTTAGGGCATTAAGAACCAGCACTTTTCATTCTGATTTCATTTGCTATTGGATATAGGAGGCTCCAGAGTATGGGACAGGCCTTCGGGTATCTTAAATCCTTTTAGGGCATTAAGAACCAGCACTTTTCATTCTGATTTCATTTGCTATTGGATATAGGAGGTTCCCTTCCCTCTTGTCCTGGAAGGAGAACACCCGGAGTACTCAACTGAGCAAGTGGTTTCTGAACTTTATAGTCTTAAAATTCATCAGCTGAGCAAAGTGTCCCTGACACAGATATCTCAAATGCAAAAATCAGAGAGAATGTGAATTTGCAATTTTTAAAAAAGTTTCATTTTGACCTGCGTAGTGGGATTGCTGTAGATCCCATAGGCACACATACCAGACCCCCCCCCAAGCTGGTGGCCAATAAAATTCATCTTAAAAAGGTAAAGGTTCCCTTGCTCGAAAGCCAGTCGGATCCGACTCTAGGGTTGCGGTGCTCATCTCCATTACAAAGCCGAAGAGCCAGTGCTGTCTGAACACGTTTCCGTGGTCATGTGGCCTGCATGACTAAACACCAGGGCGCACAGAACGCTGCTACCTTCCCACCGAAGTGGTACCTATTTATCTACTTGCAATTTCTTGCTTTCGAACTGCTAGGTTGGCAGGAACTGGAACCAGAGACGGGAGCTCACTCCGTCATGCAGTGCTCTCGGGTCTTGAACTGCTGAACTACTGACCTTCCACAGCCTGCAGTTCAGCGTCTTAACCACTTGAGCCACCGCAGTCCATTCATTTTAATTCATCTTAAGAATAAACAAGACCTACCCACTTTCAGAACTGCAGGGGAAAATAGGTTTAGAAACGGGTAGCTCAGGGCCAGAAACTCAGCTGCCTGCGCAAGCAAGCAAAAATTAAGGAATAAAGAGAGAATCACAGAAATAAGCTACCCAAAAAAATTATGCCGTGAAAACTTACTCATCATAAACTCATATCTTATTGTAAGTAATGAATGCAAGTCATACAACAATTTTCATGTGTATCGATTATTAATACTTATGCAATACTCGGACTGAAAGTTCCAGTACAAATTCACAAAGACATTCAAACAAATATCTGGCAACCCAAAAGTGCTATTTCAACATTCAGTTCAAGTGTCCTATTTTCAGAGAAAATGTGGACATTCCATGTGAATCCAGCCGACAGAGGGCTAGCCTGTGAAAACTCCTTTTCAGGTATCCTCTTTCATCAAAGCCAGTATCGCTTAAGAATCCATTGATTCAAAATTTGCTCCCCTGGCAGGGGCGGATTAAGGCTCACTGGTGCCCCCTAAGCACTGACCAATCTTGGTGCCCCCCTCCTTTCCACACTGACCCAGTCCATTTGAATTTGGCTCCATCATTTTACTTTTAAACACGTGCATTTTCCTTTTAAACATAGCCTAGGACACTGCACCTCGCCAACAAGAAACAGAAGATAACCCTAGGGTGCACCATGATCAATCTGCACTAGTTTTATCAATTATTTTTTTTTACAAATCTTCATTCATTTTTTTTTCCTTTTCACCCTTCCCCCAACTTTGTGGTGCCCCCCTCCTTTGGCCCTGGTGCCCTAAGCACGTGGTTAGTCTGCTTAACGGTTAATCTGCCACTGTCTCCTGGTTTCAAAAAGGACTGGTGCCAGTCTGTCAGCATAATGCAAGGAAGCAACATACGTCTTCTTCAAGCTTCTCTCCTGAGTCCTGCCCACAACCTTGTCCAGTCTCTGCTTTAAAAATGTAAGCGTTCCTCCGGGTTGCCAGCTAAGGGTTGGGAAACTCCTGGACCTCTGACGTCAGAGCCTGGGCAGGGAGCGAGCACAGCTGGGATGTGATGGTGTTGAGTCCACCCTCCAAAGCAGCCACCTTCTTCAGAGAAACTGATCTCTGTAGTCTGGAGATGGGTTAGAAATTCCAGGAGTTCTCCAGGCCCCACCTGGTAGCTGGCGACTCTACGTAACACGAGTCAGAGTTTATCTACTGATGATGGTGGCTCTTCTCTCTCCCCTCATTTTGTGTTTTGTTTTGTTTGGTATCCTCTGTTTATAATCCTATTTTAGATCCTAAAAGCCTCCGGGATAAGATCTGTGTAATCTTTGCAAAGCGCTACGCAAGGCACAGCCATGAAAACTGAATCGCTGAGAACGATTAAACCTGGAGGATGCTCAGACTTGCTTCACACCCCCTCTTTTTCTCCCTAAGCACAAGCTAATTAGCCAATTATATATTTGCAAATGAATTGATTGCAAAGAGGAACAGGCATTTCCTAGCGCTTAATGTCTAGGGGAAGGTGCGTGGCTGCCATTTTCTTTCAAGGCAGGTGGTGATTGCAGGGCACAGAGTTTATTCAGGAGGCACGGCCGGGCTTGGCACAGCAAAGAACCTAAATGTGGTACAGCCCTTCCTCTGAAAGCGTTACAGTCTGAAAAAGTGATCTCCAGATAAACCACACGGTATAGCGTTCATGAAACTATATCATTCGGCATGCACATAAGAGATGTCATCTTTGAATGGTTTGCAATGGTTTGCTTTGTTTTTTTAAAACTGTTAATGGAAAGTAGGCAAATCTGGTAGAGAGTTTGGTCTTCTCCAGGTGGGAGATGTCAGCCTCCAGGTGGGACCTGGGGATCCCCAGGAATTACAGCTAGTTTCCAGACTACAGAAATCAGTTCCCCTGGAGAAAATGTCTGCTTTGAAGAAGAAGAAGAGAAGAGATTGGATTTATACCCCACCCTACACTGCCCAAAGGCGTCTCAGAGCGGCTTACAAACTCCTTTCCCTTCCCCTCCCCACAACAGACACCCTGTGAGGTAGGTGGGGCTGAGAGAACTTCTGACAGAAACTGCCCTTGAGAGAACAGCTGTGCCAGAGCTTGTGACTGACCCAAGGTCACATCAGCAGGTGCAAGTGGAGGAGTGGAGAATCAAACCCAGTTCTCCCAGATAAGAGTCCACACACTTAACCACTACACACAGATAAGAGTCCACACACTTAACCACTACACCAAACTGGCTCCACTACACTAAACTGAAGGAGGGGATTCTATGGCATTGTCTCCCACCGAGGTCCTCGTCCTCTCCAGGCTCCACCCCAAAATCTCCAGGTATTTCCCAACCCAGAGCTGGCAACCCTGCCCCACATCCCCCACCAGTGGCCAGGGAGGACCTGGCAACTCTGTCTTCTCCTGCCATACCATAAGGTTGCCAGGACTTAGCTGGCTTGTAGTGGGGTCTCCTGGGTCTGTCCTTGAGTCTTCTTGTGTGCCATAGAGTTTTGGCCAAAATGCTACAGCGTTGACGTGTCAACATGCCTGCCATGGTGATGCCACTTCCAAGTGACGTCAATGCGCCATTCACTTTGCAGTGGGAGGGGTCTGTTTGGGATCAGGCTCCCTGCACCAGCCAGCTGGCTGGCAGCGAGTTGGAGTCCCGAAATTGGGTGAAACCCTGCCCTGACTGGGGGTCTGGCAAACCTACCATACTAGATTCTACATGCAGGGGATTTTTTATATTTACCCCGTTCCAACATGCAGCCCTCCTCACCTAGTTCAAGATGGTATGGAGTAGGGTTTCCAGGTCCCGTTGGCCACCAGTGAGGGATGGGGGGTAGAGGGTTGCCAAATCCAGGTTGGAGAACTCCTGGAGATTTGGGGGGGGTGGAGCCTGGGGAGGACAGGGACCTCCGTGGGGTACAAGGCCACAGCATCCACCCTCCAAAGCATCCATTTTCTCCAGGAGAACTGCGCTCTGTAGCCTGGCGATGAGTTGTAATTCTGAGGGATCCCCAGGTCCCACCTGGAGGCTGGCATCCCTAGTATGGTCCCAGCAACCCTTTGATTATTATTGTTATTGTTGTTTGTTATCTTCATTCATATCCAGGCAGCCTTTCTCACCAAGAGTCAAAGTGACTTACAAAAGATCAAAGAGCTCCGTATGACTCATCTGCATGTGCAGGATGGCCCCCTTCCACCTCCCCATGACTAATTTGGCACCAAAACGGAGCTTTGGTGCCAGACTGGAGGCTGTTATTTTTTGAGATACTTATACGTTGCTTTTGTCCCCAGCGGGGGACCCACAGGAACTTACAATGTCGTTCCATCCTCCTCCATTTTATATGAACAACACTCCTGTAAGGCAGCTCAGGCTGAGAAAGAGTGAGTGGCCCAAGGCCGCTCAGCAGTGTCCTACATCTGGCCCAGGTCCGATCAACAAAAAATGTTTGCAGGGAGTCATGTTCCCAGCTCCAGCCTGGAAAATTCCTTGAGAGTTGAGAGCATAACCTGAGGAAGCTGGGATTTGGGGAGGAGGCACCTCAGTGGGGTACAATGCCACAGAGGCCCCCCCCCCAGCAGCCATTTTCTCCAGGGCAACTGATCTCTGTAGGCTGGAGATCAGATGTAATAATTTCCGGGAGGTCTCCAGCCACCACCGGTAGATTGGCAATCTGGTGTAATGGTTAAGAATGGTGGACTCTAATATGGAGAACTGGGTTTGATTCCCTGCTCCTCCACTTGAAGCCTGCTGGGTGACCTTTGGCCAGTCATGGTTCTCTCAGAACTCTCTTGGCCTCACCTGCCTAACAAGGTGACCGTTGCGGGGAGAGGAAGGGAAGATGACTGCAAGCCGCTTTGAGAATATTTAAGGCAGAGAAAAGTGGGGCATAAAAACCAACTCCTCCTCTTCTTCTCAATTCAATCTGCAGAAGGATGGGAGCCCAATTTGGATTGGGACTGTGTGGCCCACATGAACACAGGCTTGTGCCTTCCTGACCCACTATTTTCCCACTCTGAAGCAAACATTTGGCCCATTGGAGAAACATGGGTGTACTGATGGGCTTACATTTCCACAGCACATTTAGCATCTCCCTGGAGCCAAGCTCCTGACAATAGGGCCGGGTGGACCAGATGCCCTGATTTGGAAGACTATGTTATAATAACGTTTATATCCTGCCTTCCTGGCAGGACAAAGACAGGGAAATAGTTCTTCACTCCTCCCAAATTACAACAAGAATAGGGTTGCCAGGTCTGGGTTGGAAAATACCTGGAGACTTTGGGGGTGGATCCAGGAGAGGGCGGAGTTTGGGGAGGGGAGGGGCCTCAGCATGGTACAATGTTATAGAGTCTACCGTTCAAAGCAGCCATTTTCTCCAGGGGAGCTGATCTCTGTCAACAGGAGATCAGTTGTAAAAGTGGGAGATCCCGGTTTCGGTTTCGGCGGAGCGAATGGCGGCCACCTCTCAGGATGTTCCCGGAGATGGTTAGCCCACACGCGGTTGGGGGGGGGTCTTCGCTCATGCGAAAGACCCTAGTGAGCCTTAGGCAAAGGCTCTGAACCGGGGGCACTTGGGGAGTAGCCTCTTTGCCGGCAGATAGCCGGGAAATTGAGGCTTTCTCCCCGCCCCAGTCGGTCCCGCTGCGTTGTGCCCGTATGGGAAGTAGCAACGCCACCGACTTCCAGGAGTGAAGAAACAGTGGAATGAATTACTAAAAGAAGAATTGGCAGTGAATCGTGAGTTGGAGATCTGTTCTGAAGTGGCATAAATGCACTCCCCCCCGTAAACGTATAAGTGCATGGGAGGAGGGAGGAATCCCCACCCCCTTTAAAAAACGGGACTGTTAAAGGAAGAGTGAAGGGGGGGGCGAAGCAAAAAAGTGGTTTGGTAAAAGTACCTTTGGGGCTTTACTGAAGATTAAGAAGCCAGCTTGTCTCCTGGGTGTCGCGGCACGAACTTTGTTAAAGTAAACAATAAAAAATGTTGGGGCAGAAAAAGGTCCCAGAGAAGCCGGTAAAGAAGGGGGGAGGGACTTCCGGTCCTGGCAGCCTCCCCCTAGAGCCAGCTGTCAATCAACAGAAAAGCGAGCCACTGCGCCCCCTGCTGGATCAAATGCAGAAAATCAGCGAAACCCTTTGCAACATGGAAAGTGTTCTCAACAGTCAACAAAAACAACTGACAGAAACAGCAAAGAAAATGGAGGAGATCACACAGAAGTGTCTGGTCTCGACGGAAGACACCAAGAAAATTAAGAAAAGGGTCAACAAATTAGAAAAACATCAAGATATGCAAGAAAAAAGAATTTTAATGCTTCAGATGGAAAAATCAAATCTGACTCTCCGCTTTCAGGGCATAAAGGAAGAAGAAAAAGAAGATCTTAGAGCTATACTGGCGAATGCCTTGGCACCACCAACTGGCAGAGAAGTGCAAGAATTAAAGGATGAGATGGATGTGGCCTATAGAGCCTATTCCAGCTTTACAAAGAAAAATAATTTGCCAGCAGAAGTGGTTGTCAAGTTTACTAAGCAGCGTACTTGAGATCAAATTCTGCGTGCAGTTTCAGCGGTGCCCTTGAAGATTGGAGAGCAGACTATCAGAACTTTAAAGGATGTTCCATATGAAATTTGTATGAAAAGGAAAGCATATAAAGGATTGACCATGTTTTTACAAAGACACCAAACCATTTATAAATGGTGCTTTCCCAAGGGACTGGTGTTCAAATTTAAGGATAAAAGAGAGAAGATTGACTCCATTTTCAAAGCTCAAGAATTTCTGAAGAGACACGCCAGTTCAGAGGAAGATGCAGAACTCGCCAATTGGACAGTGTTAAGCAGCGAAGAGGACAGCGGCCCAGAGGAGGGAGGTGCCGGAGAGGGAGACGAGAAAGCAAAAGAGGGCCCATCATATAATCTGAGAGACTTAAAAAGAAGACACCCCAAGATATAGCAGCTGTTCGTGAGGCGGCAGAAGGGAGCTGATCAACAACTAACCCCAAAGGACTTTACTAACTTAACTAATAGATATATTCTGGACTTTCGGTAGGATGAAAAGAAGATCTTCCAACCACGGTGGACGCCAAAAACTTTATTTGTACTAACTAAAACTAACACTTTAACAGAAAATTCACTCAAACCTTTTCTTAATCCATCTATATACCCTACCTTTTTTCTACAGAAAAAGCAATAAAATTCTCTCCTTTTTAGGAGAGGTTTTTACAAAAAATAAAAATAAAAATGGGAGATCCCCAGACTGGAGGCTGGCAGCCCTAAAAGAAGCCAATGTAGTGTACTGGTGAGTGTCAGACAGGGGCTTGGGAGACCCAGCTTTGAATCTCAGCTGTGCCATGGAACTTGCTGGGGGACCTTAGCCCGCTCCCTTTCTCTCAGCCTAACCTACCTCACAGGACTGTTGTGAGGATAAAATGGAGGAGAGGGGAACAATGTAAGCTGCTCTGGGATCCATCTGTGGAGAATGGTGGTGTTTAAATGAAGTAAATAAGCGGAATGAATGAATGAAAGATGAGGCGATGGGTACTCTCTTTGCTACCAAAATTGAGAGACTGCACCAAATCAGCATCAGTTCTGTGATAAGAAAAACGCTCACTGTGGGTGGTTCCATTGTGCATACATTTATTTTCTTCATACATTATTCTGCTCCTGCTCATTTGGGGGAAGGGCAATTTGAGAAACTGAAGCCTCAATCCAACTTGCAGGAACTCCTGCAGCTTGTGAAAACCTCTCATTTGGAAGTAGTGTCTTGCCTTTCAAAATGTGTTTGGGAAGAGTGCCAAATCCCTTTGCATTAGAGCCCACAGGGAGTACTGATTAGTACGTTGTACTGAAAGAACTTGGGCTCAAGTGCCCAATCAGCTGGGCAGCTCCCTGGATGACTTAACCTACCATGCAGGATCGTTGTGGGGATAAAATGGAGATGATGAGAAACATTCTTACTGCCTTGAGCTCCTTGGAGAAATCAATAGATAAAAGCGTGACAGGTACATTTGAAGGAACATACTTAGTTTTTAACACTATATTGGGGGTTATTGTTATTTGATGTTTTAATTATATACTGAAAGCTGCCCTGAGCCCTGTGGAAGGGCAGGATATGAATGTTTTAATTAATTAATTTAAAAGCCACAGGTCAAAAGCAGATATATACCTAGCTGGGGTTGCCAGCCTCCCAGGTGGGGTGGGGGATCCCTTGTCCCCAACACGCCATAAAATTAAAAAAATGGCCATTGGGCTGATAATGTGACATCACTTCCAGAAAACCCTGAAAGTGATATCATACCCCTGTAGGAGTCCTAGAGAAGAATGCCATCACTTCTGGGGGAAATGGGAGCCTTCTCTATGAATCAGTGAAAACTCTATGGTTTTACCATAGAGTTTTCAGGAATTCCTAGAGAGGCATGATGTCATTTCTGGGTTTGCCCCTGAAGTGATGTCATGCCGTCAGTGAAACCCATCTCCCCCTGGTTTCTAGTAGCAGTATAAAACACATCTACACTTAGGCAACCCAAAGGACACCTGAAATGGGAACTTTGAACATTGGCCCATTTTAAAACAGGTCTCTAAATGCATTCTGGGCCACCACGTAATGTGCATTCTTCACATGGGCAGATTAGGAAGGAAGTCTGACTATGACTGGAAGGTGCTGGAGGCAGCTTTGGTCCTGCTGGCTGACACCCTCTTTGGAGAACACCTTTCCCTTGTGGCTGGATGGGAGGCTGTTTGCCACATCTTTATCCAAATGAGTTTCTGGTAAGGAACTAAGAACAGGTCATCCGATTGCCACCACTTGGCAGCACGGACTGAAGGTTCCAAGAAAACAAAGTACACAGGAAATGCTTGGCTGGTTGCAGAACGAGTTGAGCGAGAGGCCTGCCTTGTTTATGGGGCTGCCTATAAGTACAGGCCCTAATGCAGGTGAAGGACTCCCCATCTTTTCTCCCTGATGGGCAGATGGCTCATAAAGCCATAGACTAGGAGGAGATAGATTCTAAGGCCCTCTGGTCCAATGCTTTTGTCATGAGACACGCTCATCCATCGCCACGTACACACATCCAGGACCAACAGGTGTACAGTTCAGGCCACAAGAAACGATGGAAGGTGTTTGCCAAGCAGATACCTCCAGGTGACTCATGCTAGCAAGCCAAATTGTGCAGTGCAGGGCAACGCTGTTCCTTAAGCCAATCTGACTGGGGTGTCCATTCTTCCCAGCATCCATTGTGACCCCAGGCATAACTCAAAGTTATTACCATTGGTTTCCCAAGGAAGAAAAGAGTTCAAGCTGCTGTCCAGCAATCTAAGCCCCATTCAGAAGAAGTCAGTTGTATTCAGCAAACATGTGGAGGGGAGAGCAGGATTGCTGTCCTCCCCCCCCCACTGAAATCTGTGCACAGAACCTACGTGTGTACAACGTGCTCAGCTGTAGGCTTTGTATATGCAATCAGTACCCTACAGAATTCAAGTCCATTATCTAATACCCTGGAGAATCCAGAGTCCAGATCCTGCAGAGAAAATCTATATGTATTAGGGTCCTGGAGGACAGAGTCTGGTGGGGGCAGGGGGTGCCATCACTGCAACGGAGTTATGTCACCTCTGGAGGAAACCCAGAATTAATGTCATGCCACTCTTAGAGTTGCCAGAAACTGGTAATTCTGTCATTAGTAGTAATGGTAAAACTGGTAATAGTAAAACTATGGAGTTTCTGAGGATTCCTAGAGCAGCGTGATGTCACTTCCTGATGTCCCCTGGAAGTGATGTAACGCTGTCCTGTGGACAACAATTTTTTGCTTTATTTTTCTCCCGCCAGAGATGGGAGCTCACTCCATCACACGGCACTAGGGTCTCAAACTGCCGAGAGACAGTCCTTCCGGTCTGCAGCTCAGGGTCTAAATCTGTTTCTACCATAAAATACCAGAGCATCATCTGGAAGTCAATTTAAAACCATTGCTAGGAGCTTCACCTTTTTAGCGATTCATATATTCATTCATTCATTCCTCAGATTTCTACCCCGCCCTCCCAGCCAGGCCGGCTCAGGGCGGCTTACATAAAATCAGCAAAAAACATTTAAAACAGTACAATAAACCATTTAAAACAGTATTAAAACCAGTTAACAATTTCATAATAAGTGCTATACAACCTGCTGGGTCTGGAAAAGTTTATTTTATATAGTGTTATGATTTTATGTGCGTGTTAGCACAGTTTTGACCTCCGAAGAAGGCCCTTTGGGCCAAAACGCATTGGGTCCTTTGGCTAATACACATGTGTAACCATCATCGTGATTCTTTGTTATTGGATGTGCAACTTCACCGTGCTGCTGTATATTATAATCTGAGTTTTTAATGCCATGCCATTTTTAATCCTAAAATTCTGTGCAGTATGTAATAAATATTTGCATTTTATTCTGTTTTCTTGTAGCTCAACCTTTTGGTTCCTGACTTCATTTTCAGCTTGGGTCCCCCCGCCACTTTTGTCTTTCTCTTGATTTATTACTTCACTTATAATAGTCTGCCTTTTTCACTGGGGGTGAATGTGGATTATACAAACAGTGCAATAAGAACACTAAAAAACATACAACTAGGGCTGCTTTCATATGGAGCACTTTCCCCATTTCAGTTAATCGACTCCTGGCTGGGTTGCCAGGTCCCCCCTGGCGGGGGGTGGGGGAAGGGTTGCCAGGTACAGATTTGGGAAACTCCTGGAGATTTGGGGATGGAGACTGGGGAGGACAGGGACCTCCACCAGGCCTTTGGAGCCGCCACCATTACCACCACCACCTCTACTACCAACAACTGACACCCTATGGTGGGAAAGCCCTGAACCGCTGGACTCTTTAATTGTTGCCTGAGCTAATCACCCAGGACAACTGAAGAAGACCAAAAGCAGACTGTAAAATTAGGAAATTATGTCTGCTAGCACTTTATGATGTTACTGGTTTTAACATTGTTATTTATATTGATTGATGTTGATGATTTTACGCTGTATTGTTGGAATTTTATTCTGTTTGTGTAAGCCGCCCTGAGCCGCCATTATTTTATTAATAATAATAATAATATGCCATAGAGTCCACTCTCCAAAGCCGCCATTCCCTCCAGGTGAACTGATCTCTGTAATTTGGTGATGAGCTGTAATCCTGGGGGAACTCCAGCTCCCACCTGGAGGCTGGCATCTCAGTCAACCTGGTTTCTTTTTCCTGGAAAAACTCCACTTTATTTTAAATCTCCCAAAAACCATGGTTTCCCAAACTGTTTTTGGGCCTTTTTTTGTCCTTGTTGTCTGAAAGGGAAGGTACACCCCCCTTCCTACGTCTACATTGTATTGGTAAACTCCCCAGTATCTCTGCCTGCAGCCAACACAGAGGGGGATCTGAGATTAGAGCCACTTTCAGCATGGTGACCCTCAGCTCTGCCATCCCTCTCCCCCTTTAGCCTTTTAAAAGGATGGCTTTCTTTAAAAACAGCAGCAGCGACAACAACTCAACTGTGGCTCGGCTGTGAGCGTGAAGTCAGCACGTGTATGAAGAAGAACCTAGTGTGCCCCTGCACACACTATTCTTTCAAAGGCATCCTCAGATCTTCTCAAAAAGGATCATGGTCTCCCAGGGACAGAGACTCAGAATTATGGACCATCCCTAGTTAATAGGGACAATCGGATCATACACACTTGCTATCCCATATGCCTATGGATGTTTGGTCTTTTGCGTATGTTGTCAAATTTAATTTAATCATTTGATCGTTCAACTTCATCCTTTTTTAAAAAAAAGGCTTGTAGTGAGCTAGAAGTGCAGGAATAAGCAGCTTTAGAAGGGGATTAGATAGATTCATGGAGGATAAGTCTGTCAATGGCTACTAGCCATGGTGACTGAGAGGAACCTCCACATTCAGAGGCACCAATCCTCTGAATCCCAGAGCCAGGAGGTAACATCAGGGGAAATTCTCAGCCTCCATGCCCTGTTGTTAGCCCTCCAGAGGAAATGGTTGGCCACTGTGTGAGACAGGATGCAGGACTAGATGGACCACTGGTCTGATCAGGAAACAGACTAGATCACTGTGGTTTCCCTGCACAGAGATCTGAAAGAGCATTGTAGCTCCTGAAGGCAATCTCTGTCCCTCCAGCAGGGGAGGAAGATGGGGGGCCAGGCAACGCTTTCTCCAAGTTGAGCAGATGCTCCATCCCCTGGGAGGGTGCAGTCATACAAATGCCACTCGTTCGAGCAATGCCTTTCCTGTTAATGCTGGGAGCCAGCCAGAATTTCTGGAGGCCATGGCAAGGCAGGATTGCTTGTGCAGTTTTAGATGAAATACACCCACAGAAAAACCTGCCTTGGCTCCAGTCTGCCAAATCAAAGGCCTCGCAGTTGCCCTGGAGCTATGTGCTCACCAGTGTTCCAAAAAATATTTAAAGCAGAAATGGCAAATTTAAAGATACAGGAGGCATGTTTATAACTCGGAGATGCACAGATAAGCTTTCTTTAGGCTTAAACCCAAGGCTGCCAGTGGGACGAAAGGTTTGCTTTTCCTGCAATGTACATCTTGGCTCACTTGCGTGAGTCGTCTCAACCAATGTGCTCTGCAGAGATTGTTTTGCAATGCACCTATTATTTGCATATAGGACATGTGGCTGGGATCCTGTAGTTAAGGTTGCCATTTGCCCAGTAGCAGCAGGCAACCTCCTGCCTTTGCCCTCAGTCCCCTGCCCTTGGTCATTTTAGCAGCTGAAGAAAAATAAAGGAGTAGGCAACAGCTATGCTAATGCTCTAGGAATTTCTCTGTGGTAAAGATCATAGAGACTGTGGAGATTTCTAGACTGTCACTCTCTCTGGGGGTCTAAGAATTCTCCCAATCACTATGGTAAAAACCATGGAGATAGGGAGAGTTCTTAGAAGGGCAAGGAGGAAGTGACATCACCACCACCAAAGCCTCCTGGCATTTGCCAGAGCAAAGCTGGCAGCCCTACCTGTAGTAGATCGTGTTATGAGTTGGATTGGAAGACTGTTTAATTTCCACCAAATGTATAGTACCATGACTTGGCTACTGCGTTGCTCGTTTTAGGCTAGTGGCAGCCCTTGAAGACAGTTTGGAAAGTGCAGGTCATGCTATATTTCCTCACCTTCCCCCATAGTTGTTTTTTTTTGCAAAAGGCTTATCTTAATATGTGGAGGATCTGCAATCTTGTCAATCTCTGCTTTGATATCATTTTGCATCTACAAATCATCTATCTGTTACAAAGATCATCTTGTTTAACTGTAGACAGGGTAAGCTTTTGCAAGGCACTCTGTTTTACAGCTGAAATGAATATTCAAACTGTGCTTCACATTTCCATTCCTCCGAATTGAAGTGACAAGTTTCAAATGGAATTTGCACCTGGAATGTGAAATCCGACCTCTGCATTTTATGGGCAGCTCAAGACTGTATTGGCAGACATCACTCATTAAGCCAAATGCTTTCATATATTCAATATCACTGCATGTTAATTATCGAACATGGCTATTACATGGGAAGCATCAAATCCTGTCATACTCAATGCCATTCAAATACTGCATGTCAAATACCATCAAATATCAATGATTAGTCATGTGTCCATCTTTGATGACAGGTGCGGCTATGTGCGGAGGGACCAATTACCTCAAAAGATGGGGTTCCATCCCAGAAAGCCAACTATCCTGTTTGAGGAGTAGAGGCAAGCTTTGTTCCTATTGTAATATTTTTAATTATTTGCATTTACTTCCTTTACTCCCCATTTTCTTTCCTAACGGGGACAGAAAGTGGCTTACAACATCATTCCCCTCTTCTCCATTTTACCCTCAAAACCATCTTGTGAAGCTGGCTAGGCTGAAAGAGAGAGCATGACTGGCCCAGCATCACTCAGCAAGCTTCCATGGCAGAGTGGGGACTCGAACCTGGATCTCCCAGATGCCAGTCCAGCATTCTAACCACGACACCACACTGGTTCTCCTGTTCCCTGTAAGAATGAACAGCTGCCATTCTGGGGATAGCTGGGGTATACTACCAACTGAAATCTATCAGAGTTGTTCTGAATGAACTTACAAAGGTGAGGCGGTCCTAGTGCAGCTCTGGTTCAGAAAAGTTCATTGTCATGAGCTGGCCAAGTAGCTAGTCTTGAAGGTGCTTTGCTTTGCATCCACTAGGCTCTGATCCTGGACAAAATTATTTCAGTTGCCTATAACATTGTTGAATGAATGAATGTTCATTTGCAGTCAAAGACCATTAAGCATAGGAATACATTCCTATAACAGCCAAACAGATTCATTCCAGCACAGAAAATATGTTTAGTCATAAAAACCTCAAAATATTTATAAAATATAACAATTCAAAAAACTAAGATAAATCTAAAATGTCTAGTATGTGTAAAATGATTATGAGTCATACAAATAAAAACCTGTACATAATCATGCTTCTTATTGTGGATTTTTACCACGTGGAAGCAGACTCTGGCTGTCTGGAGACAGTTGGATTTTCATTAATTAAAAGTCTCTCCAGGCAGGTCTTATCTGTATCAACTGATGGCCTGTCTAAAAATGGGAATATAAACTTATCCATATGAACTAGATGGAACGAGCAGTGAAAGAACCTATCAACCATCGATTCCACTTCTCCAATGGAGCAAGGGCAACATCTGTCTTCATATGGAATTGTGCGATATTTCTCATCTAGAACCCTTGAGGGCCATAACATTGTTTAGGATACTATAGAAAACTGGCCGGGATCAGGACGGATTTCATCGCAGAAGGGAACCAGCTGGTCAGTTTGAACAAGCTGTCTGATTGTGCCACAAAGGTAATCCTTCCTTGCCGATATCTCCTCAGAAGGGCAGCTAATATTGTCCGAGAACCAACAAATAATTTCTGCTTATTGGGCATCAAAGGCCCATCCTGAAACACGACCTTCCTGGTGACGTCCCTTCTTCTTCCCGATGAGCAGTGACCCAGGTGACCTCTGGATGAACAGTCCAGGAGGGCTGTGGGGGGAGAGAGATAATTAAAAGCGACAGGCCTGTGATCACAGACCAAAGGTGAAGCCCAGGTAGGGCGAGGCTAATACAAAGACCCTTTTCAACAGTGGGTGTGACTGCCGAGATGGTCACAGGTGGGCTGGAGTTCAGGCTGTTAAGAAGCTTAATTCCGAGCAGGAAGATGAAGGAAGGGGGATGGTTAGCTCTCCCTCCCTTTCACCCCACATTCACCCCCCCAGGTGAAATCCACAATCTGTTCACTGCGTTGAAACCCTAAAGCAAATTGTCTACTGAGGGAAAACGGGAAGGTATTGCCCATACGAGCAGAGTACCGCCTAAATGGAACCCTCCTGGTGAGGGGTGTTAGGGGCGGACTTTATCTGGTGTTTCAAATCATTTTTATGCCTGTCAGTCTCCAGCCCACTTTCCCACAAGGATGATGGGTATGTGGGGGGGGAGGAATGGAGAATGTTAATTTCTGTAGCTTGAACCTCGGACTCTGCCTTTGTAAGGACTGGTGGCGGCTTCTCGGGTCTTGTTTTCTGGACTCCTTCACTTCAGACTATATGGGGTAGGAGAGCCAGTTTGTTGTCGTGGTTAGAAGCACAGACTGTAATCTGGGAGAACGGGGTTTGATTTCCCACTCCTCCACATGCAGCTGCTGGCGTGACCTTGGGCCAGTCATAAGTTCTTTCAGAGTTCTCTCAACCCCACCTACCTCACAGGGTGTCTGTTGTGGGGAGGGGAAGGGAAAGGGATTGTAAGCTGCTCTGAAAGCCCTTTGGGTAGTGAAAGGTGGGGTATAAATCCAATCTCCTCCTCCTCCTCCTTCTCTCCCCCCTTCTTCTTCTTCTTCTTCTGCTGCTACTCCTGCCACTGCCGCCACCACTACCAAGATTGGATGCCCTGTTTTCTTTTTTCCAAAACCCACGCAAAGTAGCATGTCAAGAGGCAGGGTTCTAGCTGAGTCTTCACTCCAATAGCCATTTTGCTTTATTTGGGGAATGTTTTTGGATGATCCTGAGCCCTCACTTGTGGCCTGAAATAATTTCCTCTCTTTATTCATTCAGCCAGTTTGGTGTAGTGGTTAAGTGTGCGGACTCTAATCTGGGAGAACCAGGTTTGATTCCCCACTCCTCCACTTGCACCTGCTGATGTGACCTTGGGTCAGTCACAAGCTCTGGCACAGCTGTTCCTGAAAGAGCAGTTTGTGTTAGAGTTCTCTCAGCCCCACCTACCTCACAGGGTGTCCGTTGTGGGAAAGGGGAAGGGAAAGGAGTTTGTAAACCACTCTGAGACGCCTTTGGGCAGTGAAGGGCGGGGTATAAATCCAATCTCTTCTTCTTCTTCTTCTTCTTCTTCTTCTTCTTCTTCTTCTTCTTCTTCTTCTTCTTCTTCTTCTTCTTCTTCTTCTTCTTCTTCTTCTTCTTCTTCTTCTTCTTCTTCTTCTTCTTCTTCTTCTTCTTCTTCTAAAACAACAATAAATCTTAGGTCTCAGGAGACAGGGGGAGGCATTCGGCATGTATTTGAATGTTCCCATGATTTTGCTGTCTGTGTTTTAAGGCCCAGTCAAGCCCTCATGCTGAAAATGGGTATCAGGACTAAGGAGCCCTCCCTCAGACTCATTCACACTCAAGCTGATCTTTTGACTAGAAGAAGAAGAAGAAGAAGAAGAGTTTGGATTTATACCCCGCCCTTCATTGCCCAAAGGCGTATCAGAGTGGCTTACAAACTCCTTTCCCTTTCCCTTCCCCGCCCAAAACAGACACCCTGTGAGGTAGGTGGAGCTGAGAGAACGTCTGACAGAAACTGTCCTCGAGAGAACAGCTGTGCCAGAGCTTGTGACTGACCCAAGGTCACATCAGCAGGTGCAAGTGGAGGAGTGGGGAATCAAACCCGGTTCTCCCAGATAAGAGTCCGTGCACTTAACCACTACACCAAACTGGCTCTCTAATATATGCTAAATTAATATAATACTAAAATTGCTTTGCCCAGGAGCAGCTTCCTACCTGGAAAACGGGGGAAATTTTGAAATGTGTAACGCAGTTGGCAATGAGGGAGCTGCTCTTTGGGAAAAAAAAATACAGCCAATTGACTAGTTACTACATTTTTATCTTCTCCTTCCCCTAAGGAAGGCGCTCAGGGTGGCATGTATTGCCCTCCTTCCCCTTATGGTGTCTTCACAACAACCCTGTAAGGTGGCTAAGCCGGGGAGAAGGTTACTTACCCAAGGTCACTCAGTGAGCTTCATGAATGAATGTGGCTTTGAAGCCAGATCCCTCTAGCATCACAATGATACTCTAACCAGTTAGGGTTGCCAAATCCAGTTTAGGAAATTCCTGGAGATTTGGGGGCAGAGCTTGGGGAGGGGAGGGACCTCTGTGGGGTACAATGCCACAGAGTCCACCCTTCGAAGCAGCCATTTTCTCCAGGGGAATAGATCTTTGAGTTTGGAGTCATATAATACTAGGAAATCTCCATGCCCCATCTGGAGATTGGCAACTCTATAATGACTACACCCTGGCTCTCCCATCTTCTCCCTAGATCCATTTAACGGACCTATCTTGAGGGTGCCCTTTTGTGCTAAAGGACCCAAAATTCAGCACCCCAAGACAAAACTCTACTGCCGGCAGAGCTGATGCAAATTAATCACGTTTACATATATTAGCCTCTTTTTCTTGTCATCTGTTCTGTTTCTCTTTTGCATAATTTATCCTGCCAGCCAGGAGAAGGCGAAAGCGGTTGCATCAAGGAGTCAATCCACATCCTTTGAACCCCAGAAACCCTGCTCGGCAGAGGGTAAGCAACTTCCTTGAGGTTCAGATCTTGGAAACGATGGGGCGGAGCCTGGACAATGGGCCGGGGCAGATTAAGGCTCCCTGGTGCCCTAAGCACTGGCCAGTCTTGGTGCCCCCCCCCTCCTTTCCACACTGACCCAGTCCGTTTTAGTTGTTGACCTGCCTGACCAGATATACAATGCAGGTTGCAGCAATGCAAAAATTTATTCATATGAGAACACAATCTCCTGTACAAACTAAGCCAAGCTTTGGCTCCATAAAGTCCTACAAAAATGCAATACAACATCTGTTTTAACATTTCACAAGTTAAATGGATCGCAGTTCATGACCTGAAAGGCATTTTTCTACTTTTCATTTTCGCAAAATCACTGATAACATCCTCGAAATTAATACTTCTCAGAATGTCTGCTTCAATTGTTAATATACGCAGTGAGTTGAGTCTTTCTTGAAGCATAACGGATCTATTTGGGGTTTTTTTACACTATTTTTATCAAAAAGAAAATTACAAATCTTCATTCTTTTTTCTTTTCTTTTCACCCTTTCCCCAACTTTGTGGTGCCCCCTTTGGCCCTGGTGCCCTAAACACATGCTTAGTCTGCTTAATGGTTAATCTGCCACTGGCAATAGGGGCCGTGCCACACAGCTCAGGGGTAGAGTCTGGTGGGAGCAGGGGACTGGGCCCTGTGAACTCAGTGGTGGAGCTACAGCACATGCCTGCCACAAGCCACGCAGCTATCAGCCATAACCCGTATTCAAGGGCACAGCCAGGCTTTATCCTCTGAAGGGCCACGTCATGCATTACAAAACCCTTGCGTTTGTCGGTGGACGACAACAGGACTTGTCCTCAAAAGTTCCATGAAAGTTTTGTGACCCCCAGACTCACGTGTGCCCCGTTCTTCTCACAACCGTAGCACAGGATGTAGGAGGAGCTCCAGCACTGCACTCCCCCTACACTGTTTTTGTTGTAAGACACTCAGGCAGCCCCATATGTCATGTGACTTCCCAAACAGTGCCAACAGCAGCAGATCTACGCATAACTTTCCAGAAACAAGTCCATATGCAATTGTCATCTATATGCCATATGTTCAAAGACTGATAGAATTCTAAGGTCCTCAGTCCTTTGATTTACTAGAGGTGGGCATTTATCTTTCCCATGTAGTAATATGAGTCTTTTAGCTGTACCTGGATAGCCCAGGCTATCATCAGATTTCAGAAGCTAAGCAGGGTCAGCCTTGGTCAGTAGTCAGAATTACCGGGGTTGCGATGCAGAGGCAGGCAATGGCAAATTGCCACCTTGGAACATCTCTTGCCTTGAAGACCCCACGAGGGGCCACCGTATAGTCAGCTGTGACTCGACAGCAAAGAAAAGGGCACAGAGGGTCCATTTTTTGTTGACCGTCAGTTGGCCTCCAAGAGATGGGCAGATAGTATAAAAATATGTAAGCATCCTTGAAGAATCCACAGACTTTCTAATACAAAATGAATATAAGTAATAACTTCTTCCCAGAAAGAAATGAATGACTGGACATGCCCAAATCATATGTTTAAGGGACATGTCCTGTAAGGTATAATACCAACAGACACTTTACTTACCCCTTTGATAAAGAGTTGCTGGGGTGTCCAGTATATCCTAGTATATAATTTTTTGCTGAAGAAGTTACAACTTAAGATCCATGGAGAGAGCAAGTATAAACTTTAAGGACTTATTCCTTTGCTTTGGCAAAACAGGGCAATCTACTACAGACAGACTAACACAACTACCCATCTATCTTTATGGAAGGGGTTAGTCCAGGGATCTGTCTTATCAACAAGCCATAGGCCAATCACAGCACCAAACAATCTAGCCAGAAAAAAAAGAAATTAAAATGTAACAGTCTGTTTAAGTAATATCAGGACTACTGTAAGTTCCAGTTCTACCATTTTCCAAATTGTGCTTTAAATTTACATAATAATTTGCCTGTGTGGGCTGTTATATGTTGGGGAAAACTACATGCATGATCAGAACTCATGTTGTGGAATGTTGATCTAAAATGAATAGACACACAGAGTTCCCATGTGACATGATTTTAAAAAGACATACATCCACACAACTGGGCTTGTTATGATAATTCATTATTGCTTCAGTGGCTGGACATCTGCTTGGCATGCAGAAGGTCCCTGGTTTCAATCCCCACCATCTCCACTTGTTATAATAAGAAAAATGGCTCAAGAGCAGCCAACAGTGAGAGGCTGGAGAAGCAGACCAGGACTGGATATACCTGAGTCCAAATTCCCACTCAGCCATGAAGCTCACGGGGTGACCCTGGACTTGTTATTTTCTTTTAGTTTAACCTACCTCATCAGATGATTGTAAGGCTTGAACTAAAGGGAGGGGAACCACGTACACTTGTCTGAACATATCAGAAAAACAGTGGGATTAAAGCAACGTAATCCATTTTCCTAGAAAATATTGGGTAGTGGACAGGTTATTGTCTCTGACATACCCTGGATAGATAGTCTGTTTCTAGGTAGGTGACCAAGGTAGACAACAAGCTGCTGGATTCTCTCCAATGTTTCATTTCATTATTTTGCTTAGTGCCAGGTACATCTCCACGGGATTCTCTTCCTTTGCATTCAGACTCTTTTGATCCTCTCCATCATCTCTTTCCACAAGAGCATGATGTCAAAGACGACAGTCTCCAAAGCCGCCCATTTCTGATTCCTTTTGATTTTTCATCACTGTCAACTTGGGGGAAACGTCTGGGCAGGCGCAAGTGCAAAATTATTTCCATGCTGCTTAGAGTTGAAAGAATCGTAAGCTTTTGGGGTGCACATGCCCACTGCATAGCTCGTTAACAAATTGGGGCAATTTACGGCGATTAGTGAAGAATTCACATATGGTGCCCAGCCAATCCGGTTGACCAGTTCCCTCCTGCATGCTATTAAGTGCCATTTACTTTTTGATGGAGGCCATTTGTCTTTGTTGTTTGTTCTGGCAGGGATGGTGACAGATCCTTGGCCAGCCATTGGACAAGACTGGCCCTCGCTGTGACTTCATCATCACCATCACAACGGTCAAAGGGGAAAGCACGAGATACACGTCAAGCCTGTCATCACCTGATGAATGTTCCAAGCGAGTCTTGCCAAACTGGGCTGGGGGGGGAACCGATGGCGGCCATTTAACTTTACGTTGGGCTACCGCAAGACCGAGATGGTGACCATTATGGGTGCTTCAGTTTTGGACGCCAGCCCAGAATGAAGATGCTGAGAGATGGAAATAGGAGATTGTTATCCTAAACCAACAAACCCAGTCCTTGAGTTCACAGACAAGGAATTCCAGAGTATTTTGTCTGCACAGCCAGTTTCCCATGTCAACGGTCCCGTTTAAGAGCCCACCTTTTCTCTTACGTTGCAACAGATTGAATGTTAACAATTCCATCCATGCTGCTTCGTTGCACAAAGGGATTTGTAGAAACCTTCGCCACTGGAGACCTGCCAGAGTTCAGGCCTGGATACATTTTCCCCACTGCTGAAGACTTCTTTCGGAGGATTGGCTATTGGAAGAGCAAAGGTAGTTGGGGTTTGAAATTTTAACACAGTTGCTCTTTTTACCTTTTTTTGGTTTCTGTAGTAGATGTTATTTGAAATGATTGGTCCTCACTTTTCCAGGTTTCTAGAAGAGTGATCCCTAGTGTAGTGCCCATCAATGGATTTCCTGGTACCCGTTTGCCTCCTCCTCAAAGCAAATAGCCAGTCCTGGCTTTCCTCCAGCTCACTGGAGTAGGAGGTACTTCAGAAGAGCGTGGGAAGCAACACATTTGGGAGCACTCATTCAGAAACATCTGATTCCATTACTGAATGACTCTCGGCTTGCAAAATTCCCAAAATTTGAAGAGAAGAAGAAGAGATTGGATTGATACCCCGCCCTTCACTTGGAGTGCCCTAGGGATGGGCGCAAAACATTTTTGTGCTTCATTTTGGTTTGCGGTTCATGGTCGAACCACAAACCGAACCATGAACCAATACGAACCAAGGAGTTGGTTTGTGAACTGAACTGGTTCGTAGCAGTTTGTGTCCCCTGCTTTCTGCTCGCTGCTGCTTTTCGCGAGGAGCAGGCATTCTCCCCATGAATAGCAGTGGGTCAGGTGCTGGTCACTTCCAGCATAGAAGACATGATTTATAGCATCTTGGCTGATTGCCTATTAGGTTCTGGGCTCCATTCAAGATGCTCATGCTTGCCTAGAAGGCCCTCCATGACCGAATCTCCAGATACATGCTAGTAGCATTCATCTGACCAATGCCTCTTTTGTGTCTCCTCCCATGGGTTGGTTCTCTCTGTTCCAGCTTAGGTCAATCCAATCCTTTAGAACAGGGCTCTTCATCCCCTGGATCAGGACCCTTAGGCGGGTTACGGAGCCCCATCTCCTTGGCGCCAAGTCCTTATAAAGCTGTTGCTTTTTTGCATTGTTTGGAAGGACTTGCCATAAGACAGCAAGTGTATCCCACTTCCTGGCTTTCTTCATATGTACACAAAGGAGCTGCAAGGCATCAAGAGCCAGCTACTTCAGCCCCAGACTCATGGGCTCCACAAGTGCCCTGGCAGCCGGCAGCAGCTCCAGTAGCACAGCAGGCCAGCTGGGAGCTGCAGGAAGTGACCCAGCAACCTTCAGAGGAGGAGAAGCCTCCAGGCAGGCCCAGGAGGGAGCACAAGCCCGGGCAGCTGCTGTGACGGAGGGAAGGGCAGCAGCAGAAACAGTCAGTCAGGGGGGCTGGGAAGCCTGCGTGGGCCAAGCACAAACAGGAGATAGGGTGGGGCAGGAGGCACAGAGGCCCCGGGGGAGGACCCATTGGCACAGGGCCCTGTCCTTCCTGCAAGCCCAGCCCCTGGGCTGTTGGGACTGGCAGAGGGCTGGCCCACCTCCAGGCCAACCTTTAAAAAGATGTCTGAGCCAGGGGGAAGAGCTGGACTCTTGTGGCTTGCAGGGAGAGGAGAGGGGCAAATAGAGAGTGAGGGCCAGGGGTGAAGCTGACCCCCCGCTTCTCTCACGCTTCTGAGGCTCATCTAGGGATGTCAGCCTCCAGGTGTGACCCGGGGATCCCCTGGAATTACAGCTCACCTCCAGACTACAGAGATCAGTTCCCCTGGAGAAAATGCCTGCTTTGGAGGGTGGACTCTATGGCATTGTGCCTAATGAGGTCCCTGTCTGCCCAAGCTCCACCCCCAAATCTCCAGGAGTTCCCCAAACTGGATCTGGCAAGCCTACAGGCCCCCCACCCCCCACCAGTGGCCAAGGGAAACCTGGCAACCCTCCTGGACCAATGTTCAAAAGGAGGTTGGAGGATGAGCCAGTCCTGGGCTCTGACCCACCAACGGGTGAGCCTGACACAAGGTTAGTCAGTAGTGGAGAGGATTCCTTAGTACAGGTAAGCTTTAAGACTCTGGCTTGTCATCTTTCCTGTCACATGACTGCAATGTCATGTGACTCCCTGCCATGTAATTGTGGCTCTGTGGATCCTATGCTGGGGATAAAGGCAGGTCTGGACATTTTGAAGGTGGCTGCATTAATTAATTAATTAATTAATTAATTAATTCAGTTATATTTGTTAGGCCTCCCTTCCCTTGAGGTAGGGCTCAGGGTGGCTTACAATAGAGTAGGATACAAAAAAATCTAAATTAAAAACAAGATTAAAACCATCTAAACAAAGAACAGTAGATAAAAAGAACAAAGTACATATACAAGATGGTGGAAGAAAAAAAACTTCAGCTCCCTGCCTACTTGGGGGGGAGGGGTTACAAGGGATGGGGAAATATATGCTGCCTCACCTATGTAAACAAAGCTGGAGATGGTAACTCTAGGAAGCAACAGTTAGCTCTGTGACCTGGTTCTCAGATGATCATCCTGAAGGGCAGGCAGTCTCTTGCCAGTGTGCCAGTCCCCCCCTCCCCGCCAACATCTACCTGTGAAGAAGTCAGTGTGCCAGCAAACAAAGTGGTGTGTGTGTGCACAGACTCATGTGTGGAGGGGGGAAAGCTTGTACTTGGCCAGACACACTGGAGCATGCTGAGCCCCAACGGCACTGCCAGCACCTCGGGGCCTCACCTCGGTCCCCGTGCGCAGAGCAAAAACTCGTCTGGCTCACCACTTTGACGTGTGTGCCAGAGGTTGCCTACCCAGGGTCTGCCCATGGGCTGACATGACAGAATGTTCCTCCAGAAGCAAAATTCCTTGGATGTAGACAATTAGGTGTTATGGAGAAAAGGTTCTAGTCTAGCTTTCTGTCTAATGTTTTACCTGCAGGGAATTTTTGTTCGTTTGTTATGGAGGATCATAAAATCACGTGTGCCCCCATCTGCAGCCTGAAGTGGTAGAGCCCAGACACAGGATTGTTAACTCATTTGCCTGTTGTGAGAACTGGCTCTGTAACTTTGGCATTTGCGCTTACGGGCTGAGTTCTGCACCAACATCTCCACCCCTGGTGCAACTACAAACAATCCAAAAAAGGGAATGCAAATCATGCCAGTTTCTCAAGAAAATGCCCCATAATGATGAGGGGGAAATGCCATGGAGGTTCTTCCCGTATTTGAATTAGTTTTAGGTCCAATCGCAGAGCACAGCCTAGAGGCTGTATAAATGGACAGAGTGTCCTATTTTTTAAAAAAAGAAAACTGGCATTTCCAAGAGTCACACAAAGCAAAACGACAAGCCCTTCCCAACTCAGTCTGTGTAGACCCCATTTCTGTTTGGGGCATGAAAGGGTTCCCTTTCTTATTGCATATACCCAGGGCTTTTTTTTGTAGAAAAAGCCCAGCAGGAACTCGTTAGCATAACAGGCCACACCCTGACAGCACAGCTCATTAACATATTAGGCCACGCCCCCATGCTACCAGAAGTGTGGTCATCCAGCCACACATCCCTTTTGCTTCTTATTCTGTTTACCTTGTTTGTTGTCAAAACCCAGGGCTTTTTTTTGTAGCAGGAACTCCTTTGCATGTTAGGCCACACACCCCAATGTGGCCAGTCCCAATGAGTTTCTGCTGTTGGGTGTGGCCTATTATGCTAATGAGTTCCTTCTGGGTGTGGCCAACTCGGGAGCCAGCTGGAACTCCGTTCTTGTGCCTTCCTGCCCTACTGCTGGACCTCCTGATGGCACCTGGTATTTTTGGCCGCTGTGTGACAGAGTGTTGGACTAGATGGGCCAATGGTCTGATTCAACATTGGCTTCTCTTATGTTCTTATGTTCAAAATAGCCCTGCATAACCCCTTTTTGAGCTCCTTGGCTGTCCTTGTAGCTTTGCCAACCTGATCTTCTTCTTTAGTAGAACAAATTTAGAGTCCACTGGCACCTTTAAGACCAACAAAGCTCATTCCTCGAATAAAAACTTTGTTGAGGTTCTACTGGACTTTACATTCATTCTACTGCTTCAGACCAATATGGCTGACCACGTGGATCTTTCTTCTTTAGCGTCATTCCCCCCTCCCCTTACGATTACCAGGCCTTCCTAGAATCAGCAACATACACAATACTGGGACCCGGGAGTGATCCTTCCATGGGCCTCTTGGGCAGACCTCTGGGGATACCATCACCACCGTACTCAAGAATGATTCCTAGATGTACATAGTATTATATTATTATAAATTATATAGTTTGTAAGCCCTCTAGGGGACTGAAATGCATTTGGAGACAGGGCCGCAGGCTTCTCTAAACCTAAGAGGCTGAATCCAGACAGCATTTTTACATAAGCTCAATGGCAGCCCCCATCGCACATGGCTTTTTATCAATGCAGGTCCCATGATCCCCAGCAGAGCCTTTTTGGGTGGGCAGTGGAGACCATTTAAGGTTGCCAGGTACCCTCTGGCCACTGGCGAGAGATGGGGGGGAGGGTTGCCAGGTACAGGTTGGTTTGAGGGTGGAGCCTGAGGAGGGTGGGGTTTGGGGAGGACAAGGACACCAGTGGGGTTCAATGCCATACAGCCTGCCCTCCAAAGCATCCATTTTCTCCAGGGGAACTGATAGCTTTTGTTTGGAGATGAGGTGTAATTCTGGGGGATCCCCACTTCCCACCTGGAGACTGGCATCCTTAGACTCCTCCTCCTCCTTTGTTTTACCAATGGAAAAACTGGTGGGATCCCATGCATGGAATGCTTATTTATTTTATTTTTATGTATCTCCCACTTTTCTCCTAGATCAGGACCCAAAGCAATTTCTGTCTTCTACCTTACCCTCACAACAACCTTGTGAAGTAAATTAGGCTAAGAGATTGTGACGGGCCCAGGGTCACCTGGTAAATTTCTATGGTAGAGCAGGGATGAGAACCTGGTTGTCTAGTAGTGACGTCATCATGTCAGAGACCTCGGGGGAGGGAATGCTCTGGTTTGTGGGCTTGAACTCTATGGTTTGAAGCCAAATTTACCATACAGTTTTGACCAAAAAACAGCGTCGTCCCTGACGTGATGATGTCACTTCCAGGTGACATCATTGTATTGGGGCCTGCACTTCTGCTTTTACTGGAAATTGCCTGACATAACTTTCAGTCTCCTTGAAGGACGTCAGGAGCCCCCTACCAGCCAGGTAAGTGGACCTAGAAACCATACAGCTGTCCCAGATCCTAGTATGACACTATGAGCACAATCAACAAAGGGAAGAAAAGGCATTTGGCATTGGTTCTTGCATATGGAGACAATATGCGCTTTTAAACCTGTATTTTTGTAAATGGACATTTGTCTTTCTAGTGGGATTAGGTACTTATATGCTGAACCATAGGATTGTTTTTAATTATATTTTAGCACTTCTCGATGCATTATTCCATTACATACTGGTTTTCAGTATATTTCTACTACGTGCATAGAGATATTTTGCTTTCGTCTTCTTTGGTCCCACCTTCTTTGGTTACCACTCTGCCGCGCCAGCTCTCATGGTGCAAAGGAACTGTCAAGTGAAATAAACTCTAGTTGAGCAGGGATCACGTGGAGTCTGCAATGATGTCTCAGTGGTAAGTAGTTAGCCAATCAGATTTGGGTCCAGGACAAAGCACTGCTTTAAGGAAGGAGCCTGAGCTGAGGGTGAGAGAACCTTAGAATACCTCACACCTCCAGAAGAAAACCAGCGAGCCAGTGTGGTTAAGAATGCTGGGCTAGGATCGGAGAGACCCAGCTTCGAATCTTCACCCTGCTGTGGACAAAGCCAATTCCAGATGGGGAGGGGCTGGGCCGAGAGTTCCCAGCAGGGCCACAGCTAGCCAGGGGGCTAAGCCCCTCCAGATATGTCCAGCCTCCTTCCTGGTGGATGCCAGACCCTCTCCTTCCCCCCCACCCTGGACTTCATTGCTGCATTCACAAACGCTTCCTAAATTCAGCGCCAGAGCATTCACCTTTTAAAAGCTGCAATTGTGTTTACGATGCTTTATGAAGGAATTGTGAGTCTCTGTGAATTAATATAGTAATAGTTAATTAAATCAGCCACCATGCTGCCCTCTTTGCCCCACCCATGAAAAAAAGGTCTAGCTATGCGGGGCTGGTCCCCGGGGGCCTCCCCTCATACCTGGTGACCCCTGTGCCTCACTACCTGCCTCTGCATCCTTCCCCTGCCCTACCTGCAAGCCCTCCTGCTGCCCAGCTCACAATCACCTACACTGCCGACAGCCTTTTCCCCACCCGCATGGGCAGTGTGTGCAGCAGGGTTGCCAACCTCCAGGTGGTGGCTGGAGACCTCCTGCTATTACGACTGAACTGCAGACGGCAGAGATCAGTTCCCTTGGAGAAATGGCCGCTTTGGAAGCTGGACTCTAAGGCGTTGTCCCCCACTGAAGTCCCGCCCCTCCCCAAACCCCACCCTCCTCAGGCTCCACCCCCCCCCCAAATCTCCAGGCATTTCCCAATCCAGAGCTGGCAAGCCTAGTGTGTGGCTGGGAGCACGGCTGGCAGAGCACCCATAAGTGAGCAGGGAAAGGCAGGGAAAGGGCATGTTGAGGCAGCAGAGGGGCTTGCCTGGGAAGCTGCCCCACTGGAGGGTATGCTGATGCTGGCCCTGGCTATGGGAACTGGCTGAGGGACCTGTCGGGCCTGTCTCACCCTCTCAGCCTGACCTCCCTCACAAGGTTGCGTCAAGGATGAAATGCAGGGAGGGAGAAGCATGTCGGAAGCCACTTTGGGTCCTCCCAGGGGAAGAAAAGTAGGATATAAATGAAGTAAATAAATCCACAAGCCTCGGTATGGACAGCTGCTGTGCAGAGAGGGAGGGGGGCCTTGTCCGGGCCCCAGGTCAAGCCAATGCCCAGGAATTTAGGGCCCTTCTGAATTCTTTGGGAACCTGCTGCTTGGTCCACCTGAAGGGCAATTGAGGCTATTTAAAGAAATAATGAAGTTAAGGTTAATTATAGCCAGCCAGGGACAATTTCCAGCAGGAGGGAATTGGAGCCAGACGCAAAGAGGTCAGCCGACAATTGAATGTCTCCCTTTGTTGCGCCGCCAACTGTCTCTCGCTCCCATCCCGGGATGAACCTTGGAACTGCTGGTGAGTCGGTATGAAATTAGCGGTGGGGAGTATTTTAAAAAACAAATAAACTCCATTCATTCGTTCGTTCATTTTCAAAAAGCCTTTTGTAGAAAAATGGCCAGCAGGTGAGAGCAACAGGGGCACCCAAACCGAAGGCCGTATTATGCTTCTTAGCAAGCATAAATGTTGTACGTCGGCACAAACTCTTGAAATGCACGTGTATTTGGTTTCCTTTTCTTGTCTACTGTCAAAGGAGAATAGGGTTGAGCATGTGTCACTACATTGTACAATCTGCAAGGACATGTGCTCCATACGACTCACCCCTGATCTATTTAAGTTCCCAGGAAGATCTCCATTAACATCCCTCCTCCTTGCAGATCAATCCAAGAAGATCTCCATTAAGGTGGCCAAGTTCTGTGCTAAGGTTTTATCCCCAAGAAAGCTGATTATTTATTTATTTATGTTTTTATTTATTTCATTAGATTTGTACCCCGCCCTTCTAGCAAAGCCGGCTCAGGGATAACCCAAACTCTCAGCACCTAGTTGGTAGAGGAAGGTGTTTTAACTTTAATATTCTTAATGTTCATGCCTGTATGCAGTGTGTACTGTGTACTAGACACATTGTCTGTCCTTATAATGTTAGAACATAAGAACATAAGAGAAGCCATGTTGGATCAGGCCAATGGCCCATCCAGTCCAACACTCTGTGTCACACAGTGGCCAAAACCCAGGTGCCATCAGGAGGTACACCATTGGAGCCAGAACTCCAGAAGCTCTCCCACTGTTGCCCCCCAAGCACCAAGAATACAGAGCATCACTGCCCCAGACAGAATGTTCCATCTATCCCTTGCGGCTAATAGCCATTGATGGCCCTCCGCTCCATATAAGAACATAAGAGAAGCCATGTTGGATCAGGCCAATGGCCCATCCAGTCTAACACTCTGCCACACAGTGGCCAAAACCCAGGTGCCATGAGGAGGTCCACCAGCAGAGCCAGAACTCCAGAAGCCCTCCCACTGTTGCCCTCCAAGCACCAAGAATACAGAGCATCACTGCCCCATCACTGTTGTTTGATCTCTGGAATTTAAATAAAGGATAAATGTATGGAAAATAGGGGCGTGTGTCGCATATGCAGCATGTTTCCAGAGATGCAGACAGACAGGTGAGGTTTTTTTGTGGCTGGGGAGATACTGTCACATGGCCGAGGACTGCACCCCCACCCCCAAGAGGGGTCTTGAGTGCAACTTGCCCACTGGACCCAGGAGATCTTGGGAGCAGTCCAGAATGTTTCTTTTGTCCATTTGTATGCTGCATCTCTAGAAAGCTGCTTGAGGCGGTTAGCAAAAAACCAGGACAATTCAAAATGACAGCCAATAAAAACAACACAGCTAACACCCCCGGTAATAAAACCATCCCAATTTAGCCATTATAAAACCACCAGAAACTGTCACAGCCATATAAAAATAATCTAAACGGCAGGTCATAAAAACATCAGTATCGGCAGGCAGGAAATAGGTTATGAAATACTAAAACGGAGAAGAGGAAACTTCAGTTAAAAACCTGGGTAGCCAAGAACATTCTAGCTGTGTGCCTAAAAGATAGGTAGGCATCAGGTGAGCCTCAAGGGGGTGAGGGCACTCCAAAGACAGGGGACCACCACAGAGAAAGCCCTGTCTGTAATTGCCACTTGTCTCCTCTGTGTACGTGAGGGCAAGGCTTGACAAGAGGATCTTTATATATATATATATAAGTATTATTGATTTTGCAATACTACGGGATTTGGGGAAAGGTTACTAAATCCCTACCTCTAAATTCTATAGGAAATGGGGAAGGGAAAACTAATACAACACAAACTACTGGAATGGGGGAGGGGAGACTACCGCCCTAACTCTAAGCCAGCTAATGGTTATAGGGAAGGGAAGACTAACAAGGTGACACAATCTGGTTACATAGGTATATATCCCTGTCACCTAGTGATACAGCACTGTTATTGCTTGTAAAAATTTAACAAAAAATAATAAAGAGTTGCATTAACTAGCTGGATAACAAAAAGTGCATTATCAACAATTATCTTGGTTTTAGAGTCTTTTCTTCTTGCGTTTCTTTTTTCCTCAGGGTTTGGGAGCGGCTGCTCCTTTCTCTGATTCCGATGTATCTGAAGAACTATTAGGTTTGTAACTGTCGCTTGATGAATCCTGTAGGATCATAACTGTAGGGCTGGACAAAAATAGGATTGGAGCTCCATCCCGATCCACAAAAGTTTCTCCTGACTAATATGTAGGGCTCGCTAATTTTCTACCAGTCTCCAATAGATGCTGCTGCATTATTTGGCAAAGTGTCTTTCACTGTGTGACTTTCCCCCCACCCCCACCCCGGGAATGAAATTCCACACAATTTGATTAATTAATTTTAAATGTAACAGATCTTAATTGCCAGTTGTTTGGGGAGCCAATGTGGCTGAAGAGCAGATTTTTCTGGAAAGAAATCCCCTACCGCTAATCTTCCTGTTGCCAGTTATGTGCTCTGTTGTGTGTGGCCACACAAGTATCCAGCAACCCCCTTCTAAATACCTAGGGACATGGCAATGTATGTGCCTCTGTGGTACGTATAGGGTTGCCAGCTTCCAGGTGGGCCCTGGAGGAGAGGGAGCCTGTGGCTCAGTGACAGAGCATTTGCTTGGCATGCAGAAAGTCCCAGGTTCGATCCCTGACATCTCCAGTTGAAAAGATCAGGTGGTGGGTGATGTAAAAGACTTCCACTGAGGCTCTGAAGAGCCACTGCCAGTCTGACTTTGATGGACCAATGGTCTGATTCAGTAGAATGCAGCATCATGTGATCAGCGTCATATGTCATGGTTCTCATGGAATTACAAGCAATCCCCAGGCTTCAGATATCAGTTCCCCTGCAGGAAATGGCAACTTTGCGGGTGGACTCTATGGCACTGCAGCCAGTTCGGTGTAGTGGTTAGAAGTGTGGATGCTAATCTGGGAGAACCAGGTTTGATTCCCCACTCCTTCACATGCAGCTACTTTGGGTCAGTTACAAGGTCTTTCAGAGCTGTTCTCTCACAAGCAGTCCTCGAAAGAGCTCTCTCAGCCCCACCTACCTCACAGGGCTTCTGTTGTGGGGAGGGGAAGGGAAAGGAGATTGTAAGCTGCTCTGAGACTCCTTCGGGTAGTGAAGGGTGAGGTATAAATCCAATCTCCTCCTCCTCCTCCTCCCCCTCTTCTTCTTCTTCTACTTAGCTCACTCCCCAAATTCTCCCTTCTCCTGTCCCTGTCCCCCAAACTCTACAAATTTCCCATACCCTGGGACCTCCTAACCTTATCCCAGGAACAAATCTGGAGATTTTGAAGGTGGAGCTTGGGGAAGGTAGGGTTTAGGGAAAGGAGGAACGTCATCAGGTAGAGTCCAACGTCCAAAGCAGCCATTTTCTCCAGGGCTTCTGTCATCTGGAGACAAGCTGTAATTCCAGGAGATCTCCAGGTGCCACTTGGAGGTTGGCAAGCCTAGGACTGAAGGAAATAACTTGTGCCAGAGTACAAAGGAAGTTGTACTGGTCATGGTTTACATGATTTGCATAGAATAACCCAGAACCTGAAAAAGCATGCCAAAAACTCCAATCCGAAATGTACAAATGCAGTTTCCTTTCTGAGTTATAGGGTCAACAGCTCTGGGTTGGGAAATACGTGGATATTTTGGGGGTGGAGCCTGGGGAGGGGAGTATTTTGGGAGGGAAGGACCTCAGCATGATCCAATGTCATAGAGACCACCCTCCAAAGCAGCCATTTTCTGCAGGGGAACTGATCTTGATCAACTGGAGACTAATTGTAATAGCTGGGGATCTCCAGGTACCACCTGGAAGTTGGCAATCCAACTGAGTCAGAACCCTGGGCTATGGAGATCAGTGGTCAACTTTGACTGGCATTGGCTCTCCAGAGTCTCAGGTGGAGGTCTGTCACATCATGTGTTCTCTGGATCCTTTTAACTGGAGAAGCCAGGGTTGGACCTGAGGCCTTCTGCATGCAAAGCAGATCCTCTACCACTAAGCCAACAGCCCCTCCTCAAGAACGCTGCCTTTTGAAAGCCAAAACGAAGTCCTTGTTTTCATGAAAGTTCTTCTCCCCGTTTTAGCACTTCTAATTCATTTCTTTTGAACCTTCATCTCGCTCTGGTTAAAATCAAAGGCATCAAGATGCCTCATGGCACCAAACGTTATGGCTGCCAAGTTGATGGAAGGGCGCCTCTTTCCCCCTCAGGTGTTCTTTTCTACTTTGCTGCTGTCAGCATTGGGGCCACACAGAACCTGGCAGGCCTTGCTGAGTTTTCTTTTCCTTCTCACTGCAGTGATCTGCCGAGATGTGACTTTTCTGTCCTGCCCTTCCTTCAAGGGAGCTCAGGGCAGCCTGCATGGATCTCCTCCCACTTAATCCCCACAACACCCTTGTGAGGTAGGCTAGGCTAAGAATGACAGACTCATATCTGAAGCTGACATCTGAGGAAATACACAACATTGGTTCTTACCCCACTGATTCTGTCTGTTCCAAGGCACTCACAATAGTTTCTAATCTCTTGTGGGAAACAGGATGCTGGTCTAGATCGGCAATCTCCGATGTGACACCTGTGGGTGCCGTGGGGCCAGCTGACACTTTTCTGGTGCCCACCAAGGGTTTTTAGAAAGTGGGTAGGGTCAAATGGGGCTCTCGCCAAGCAGGGCTTCTAAGTGGCCACTGGAGACTAAAATGCTGTTTCAACGGGAGCTACTACCACAGTGCTGGTTATATTCTCTCTCTCACCCTCTTCTTTCCCAGTGCATTTTTAAAAATTACTGTTCCTGTCTCCTCTACTTGGGCTTCCTCTGTGTGTTTCATTTACTGTGGTAGCCATCTGTGGTTGGCTCTGCCTCCCATGGCAGCCATTTTGGGGCTGCACCCACCATCCTATGTAGGACTCCCAAAGGTGCCCAGAGGCCCCAAAGGGTTGGAGAAGCTGGTCTAGATAGGGTTGCCAGGTCCAAAAGAAAAGCCAGTGGGGGACTTACTGGGATGCTCTGGGAGAGGGGAGGGAAGAAACACGCTATGCCTATGTCACCTAAAGGTGACATGGGCATGTCAGTGATGTCAGGGGGCGACACTCTGGTTTTTGGGCAAAACTCTGTGGTTTGAAGCTAATTCTACCATAGAGTTTTGCCCCAAAACCAGAGCATCGCCCCCCCATGTCACTGATGTGCCTATGTCATTTCCAGGTGATGTAGACACATGACATTTGGGGCGGTAACTCTCTCACACGGGTCAGCTGGCTGGCACCGGGGGGGGAGGGAAGTACTGGAAACTGAAGGATCCCCCACGTGCCAGGAGGACCAGGCAACTTTAGGACTAGATGAACCTTCTTATCCTCTCAAGAGACAGTGTGGTATAATAGTTACAATGTCATACTACAGTCTGGGATATCCACAATCAAACCCACTCTCTGCCCGTCAACATACCATATGACCTGCCAATCTAACCTCACAGTCTCGTTGTGAAGATAAAATGAAAAATGGAGAATCGTGTGCAAAGCACACGATTAAAAATCTACTGGCGAGATAGATTCTTTTCACATGTTAGCTTCACAACAGCCCCTTAAGGTAGGCTAGCCTGAGGAACTGTGGCCAACTAGGATAAGTAAATGCAGCAGAGGAGAGGGCTCCTGTATGAGACAGCCTGTTTTTGAACCAGCCCAGCAATGGCAGCTTAGGCCCAGAGAGCCATTACTAGGCGATCCTGCTTACTCCTAGGCATTAAAAGCTTTGGCTGCTGATTTCTGCACCTCAGGCCTCTGTTAAAAGCAACAGGCCCAGTTCTTTCCTGGCCAATTGGCAACCTCACAAAGGGAGGCGCAGCTTTTAAATTGCATTGCTCTGATAAATGTACTGTGCCATCCTGAGCAGAACTTCTAAATCCAGGGGCTCAGAATGGCTTAACTCTGCTCAGGATAGCACAGTTAGATTTTTGTTTTTACCATCCTTTGCTTGACGATGTCAGTGTTCCAAATTCCCACCTAATTCCCTCCTCTGATTAATATCTACCCCCTTCCCAGGACCTGGGGATGGTGTGTGCTAGGTTGGGCTGAAAGAGAGCAAGAGGCCAAGATCACCCTGTGAATGACCCTAGAAGGAGTGCAAAAACCTGGCCAGTCTTTTAAGGGCCATGACGAGTGTCCTGCTTCCAGAGGGGTTAGCCGTGTTAGTCTGTTGCTAGTGTCAGTGATCGCACATTCAGCCTTTTTCATGACCTTTGCAGCTGCTTTGTATTTACATGGCGCTTTCTGCATCCTCTCCCCCTTCCCCAGTCCACCTGTATATCTCTGGCCTCCATGCATCTGACAAAGAGCTGACCAGGATCATTCTCTGCTCCATTGTCGGCTCACAATTCCCACTCTGTGAGGTAGGTTAAGCTGACACACACACACAGAGAAAATAAACTGGCCCAGAGTCATCCATCAAGCCTTCATGGCAGTGTCAGGATTCGAACCTGGGCCTCTCAGATCCTAGCCCCGTTCTAACCCACTGCAGAGTGAGAAAACTCCAGGGCCTTCGTGGGCTGCAGCTTGAGAAATCCAGCAGGTGCAACGCTCCTGAGCCTTCCCTGATGGCACCCCGTGAAAGGCTGCACCTGTTGAATTCTTCACTGTGCTCAAAGTCCAGGAGCCTCTAGCAGGCAACGCTGTGCCTTAGAAATGTGCAAGCTAGGCAAGCTGAACCCTACCCACCTGCCCGCCCGCCTGCCTGCCTACCCTCTGGACCTGTTGCCTTGACTCCCTTGCTCGCCTGGATTTCAAAAGGCGCTAGTCTGAATTAGCCCCGGAGGAGGCAGCTCTTTCAACTCCGTCCAAAAAGAGAGGCTGAGATGAGCTGAGCGAGTCACGCAGCTGTCAGTCACTCCGATGGAATGCAGACAGGACTGCCCTGTGGTTAGAGTTTGCTCCACCCCAGAGACAGGGGCAGGCGCCCGGGTACCAGCACATTCGCTTTGGGGACTTGGCCTGAGTCCCTGACGCCCGCCCTTAGAGGTTAACTCTTCACTGCCTACCAAAAAACAAAGCAAAAAAAAAAACAAACACCCTCTCTTTTTGTCTGTAAACAAATGGTACTTCAGTGTGTGTTATTCTAAACCAGCCAGGTGGGTTAGCAGTGGGAGGGAGGGAGAATTATGCATTTGGAAGCCAGTAGGTGGAGCTCTCCAGTCAATGCCAAATTGGTCTTTTCTCAGGTTTTACAGGTTCTTGGGGTGAACTGCTTGATTTCATGCAGTTTAGACCTCAAGGACAGGGAGGCCCATTAAGCAGTAGAACCTTCTTTGCTTACCTTGCTCCTGTGCCCCCTGATTGGCTACCAAGCCAGCGTTCTGATTGGCTGGGAAAGCTTTATAACTCCTTCCTGCATCAGGTCAGTTTTCAGGGTTTTTTTTTGTTGGTGCAGTTAGAACATAGGGAGACTTTTTTGTTGTTGTTCCAGGGTCCATGGAGTGCCTTTTGACTGCTCTCATCTCAACCTAACCTACCTCACAGGGTTGTTATGAGAGTAAAGTGGTGGAGAGGGAGAGAATGGAAATGCTTCCTTGGCGAGAGGGTGGAAAGATATCTAGATAGACAAGACAAGCTTGTTCTCTCCAGCCTAGTGAGAAAAAAATAAAAATTCTTTTGTCACGGAGAATTGCCTCCTGATATCGGCTGAGGTTTTACCAAGTAGAGGAATTTTGTGACCAGCTACAGTATTACTTTGCTCTTAATTGACCTGGGGCTCTGCCAGACTTGAAACAGGGCCTGTAAGACAGGAGTGGTTCCACCAGGCATATGGTCCAGGATAAGTAGTGGTCCCCACTATGGACTTATGCTGATCTGCTTGGTGTACCACCTAGAATTGTATATTAAATTTAATTCAGCTGTATTTTATAGGTAGTTTAAGCATGTGTTGATGTATATGTTGTGACCCACCCTGAAGGGCAAGTAAAGTTCTTTGTACATTGAAAGCAGAGTTGCCAGTTCTGGGCTGGGAAATACCTGGAGATTTGGGGACTGGAGCCTGAGGAGGGCAGGGTGTGGGGAGGGATTTCAGTGGGGTACAGAGTCCACCATCCAAAGCATCCCTTTTCTCCAGGTGGTGGCGGCTACAAGCATGGACAGTTTCAAGAGGGAATTAGATAAACATCTGGAGCAGAAGTCCATCAGTGGCTATTAGCCACAGGGTATAGATGGGAACTCTCAGTCTGGGGCAGGTGATGCACTCTATTCTTGGTGCTGGAGGGGGCAGCAGTGGGAGGGCTTCTGGTGCCCTGGCCCCACTGCTGGACCTCCTGATGGCACCTGGTATATTTTGGCCGCTGTGTGACGAGTGTTGGACTAGATGGGCCATTGGCCTGATTCAACATTGGCTTCTCTTATGTTCTTATAGGTGAACTGACCTCTGTTACCTGGGGACCAGTAGTAATCCCAGGAGATCTCCAGCTGCCACCCAGAGGTTGGCAGCCCAAAGTGAAAACTCTTATTTCATCCGTCCTTACAGTGATTTTCCTGCAATAATCTTGTTATAATCGATGTACTAAAGTGTGGACCATGCTGTCCTCCTCACAGCAGTTCTAGAAGGCAGGCTGCTGATATTCCTGTTGGGAGAGATGGAGAGCAGAGGGGGAAACGTAGACTTGGAAGGGGGTTTAGGCCACCTAATTTAACCCCCCTGCTCAGTATAGGAAATAGGAAAATATTTATTTTATTTATATCCCCCCTTTCTCTCCCAATGGGGACCCAAAGAGGTGTACCTCATTCTCCTCTCCCCTGTTTTATCCTCATAACAACCCCTGAGAGGATACCGCCACCTCCTATATGTCCCCCCAAGAGAAGGGCTGTTTTTGGGCAGGAATGCACAGGAACTAAAGAAGAAAGATCCACGTGGCCAGCAGTGTTCCCTCTAAGCTGAGTCAGTGTGAGCTAGCTCACAGTTTTTTAGCCTCCGTCTCACACATCAGGAAGGATGGCTGCAGAGCAAACTAATCGATGCAGGAGCCAAATTGCTCGCTCACAACTTTAATGCCAGTAGCTCACCAAGTACAATTTTTGCTCACAAGACTCCACAGTTTAGAGGGAGCATTGGTGGTCAGCCATGTTGGTCTGAAGCAGTAGAACAAATGTAGAGTCCACCAGCACCTCAACAAAGTTTTATTCGAGGTATGAGCTTTGTCGGTCTTAAAGGTGCCACTTGACTCTAAATTTGTTCTACTAAAGAAGAAGATCAGGTTGGCAAAGCCTCGAGGACAGCAAAGGAGCTCAAAAAGGGGTTATGCAGGGCTGTTTTGGGGCAGGAAGGAGTTCCGGTTGGCTCCTGAGTTGGCCACACCCAGCAGGAACTCATTAGCATAAGAGGCCACACCCAACAGCAGAAACTCATCAGGATTGGCAACATTTGGGGTGTGTGGCCTAACACGCAAAGGAGTTCCTGCTCCAAAAAAAAGCCCTGGGTTTTGACAACAAACAAGGTAAACAGAACAAGAAGCAGAAGGGGTGTGTGGCTGGATGACCACACTTCTGGTAACATGGGGGTTAATAGGCTAATGAGTTTCTGCTGTTGGGTGTGGCCTATTATGCTAATGAGTTCCTGCTGTTTTCTACAAAAAAAGCCCTGCCCAAGAGCATTACGCTCCTCTGAGAACAACTTACTAGCTGTCCCCAGCCTGAAAGTCATCTAGTTGACCTTGACCTGGGCCAGGACCTTTTCAGCGCTGGCCCCAACCTGGTGGAACTCTCTGCCAGACAAAATCCACGCCTTGCGGGACCTGGTGCAGTTCCACAGGGCTTGTTAAGACAGATGTTCTGCTGGGCCTTTGGTTGAGGGTAGCGATGGGTACCATCTTGGCGGGCCCTCCCTTTCCTTCTCCCGTCCACCCCCTCCTTCCCCTCCCAGTTCTATTTCAGTATTTATGGGAAGCGGTGATGCAGTTGAGAAATAGACAACACCGTCTGTAAATTGTTTATTGTGAATCATTGAACTGGGCTTTCCCCCCCTTGTTGTGTTTATTTTGATGTCTTTTAGTATTGTTGTTCATCACTCAGAGCCCTGAGTAGTCAGGGATAGAGTGATTCACCAATCAAAATAATAAATAAATAATTAGATAAATAAATAAATGAGATATACGTGGCAAGTGGCTGTTTGTTCTCTGCTTGAAGATCTCCAGCAAGAGAAAATGAGGGACAGCAACTTGCTCAGGGACGTCAGAACAGTGCTCTGCCGTGCTCCTGTGTAATGCTACTTCATATCCTACAGCCTAAGCCCTAATACTGAAACTTTCCAGGTCTTGAGGTCTTACATAGCCATAACACCTGTCTAGAAGGTTTTGTAATCGTTCCACATGTGAAGCTGCTTTATAGAACTTTGGCCCATCTAGCTCAGTGATCGCCAGTGTGTCTCCAACTGTTGAGTTCCTCAGAGTCTGCTTTTTTCTATCACGAAGCAAAGGATCTGGCTTTCTTCTACTTAACTGGAGCAGGAGGTATTATTTCTAAAGAGCCCAAGAGGCACTGCTATTGGGTCTGCAGGAGGCACCCATTCATAAACAGCTGTCTGCAGCGTAGGAACGCAGGTGGCTTGGAACCTCCCAATATTTTGTGACTGGCCCAAGCCATCAAGGCAGCCATTTTGTGGTTCCATGGCAGCCATTTTGTGTCGGCAGCTGCTACCAGCTGCTGATCTGTTGAAGATATTTGTATTTTTAGCTGCAACTGTTTGGGGTTAAACTGTAATGTTGAACTGGTATCTTATGACAAGCTGCTTCTTACAGTTTATTACATTTTTAAAAATATTTGGCATGTTTACACCACACAGAAAACTAGTGTGATGTAGTGGTTAGAGTGCAGGGAGCCAGAGAAATGGAATGGCTAGACTGCTGATCTGGGAGACAGAGGTTCAAGTCCCCATGCCGCCAAGAAGCTTGCTTGGGCCAGTTAAGCTCTCTTAACACAACCTACCTTACAGGGTTGCTGTGATGGTAAAATGAAGGTGGAAAAAACCAATGCGCATCACCCTGAGCTCCTTGGAGGAAGAGAGACAAAAATGTCTAAAAATGAATTTTAACGTTGTATGTATTTATTTCGCTGTACGTGATTTAAAGTGATTGTTCTGGAGAGACAATGCATAAATATTTTAGACAGACACTGAAGAACTGAGCAGTGACTCATGAAAGCTCCTACCCTGCCACAAATTTTGTTGGTCTTTAAGCTGCTACTGGATTCACACTCTTTTCTACTGCTACAGACAAACGCCGCTACCCATCTGAAATGAATACTGAACTTTATAACAATTGTCATGGTCCACTATGCTTTAAATTTTCAGAGCAAGAATGAACACAGTTCTCCGTGGGGGTCTCATAACAGTTAAGGCAGAACTGATACGATTTAAATGATCCTTGGTATGCATTTTGGTTAAGAAGTATTTTTCTGGGTCAGCTCAAAGCCCACCTAATCCAGCATGTTTTGCAAGGATCCCAGTAGCATAGGATTGCCAGACCCCACCCCCCAGTCAGGGTGGGTTTCCCCCCAATTTTGGGGACTCCAATCCCCTGCTGGCCAGCTGGCTGGTAGGGAAGGCCCACCCCCAAACAGCCCCTTCCCACGGCATCAGCATGACGGTGTCACCTGAAAGTGATGTCATCATGCTGGGCACATGGTGCGACAATGCTCTAGCATTTTGACCCAAACTCTATGGTTTGACCAAAACTCTATTGGTCAAAATGCAAGAACATTGCCATGGAACATGCCCAACATGATGACATCACTTCTGGGTGATATCACCATGCGGCACATGCACTTTGCGCACACACCAGAAGACCCAGGCTCAGAGCCGGGAGCCCCTTGCCACAAGCTCAGTAAGACCTGGCAACCCTACAGCAGCAGCAAGCAGCAGGTGTTAGATTGCCCACCGTTAACTTGTCCAGTAATCCTCTGAGGGACCACAGCCAGCATTATCCTCTCCCCTTTTCATGCGATCAATGACATTTCAGGGCAGGGCTGACTCCAGAGTTTGTCGCGCCCAGAGGCAAATTATGAGTTTGGCACCCCCTCCCCTTCAACAGCGAGAAAAGTGAGAAGTCATCCCATTGAGATCCACTAAAGGAACAGGGGCTTTCCCCCCTCTAGGTCAGGGGTCCCCAACGTGGTGCCTGTGGGCGCCTAGGTGCCCCTTGATACCTTTCCTGGTGCCTGCCAAGTGTTTTTAGAAAGTGGCTGGCGTCAGGTAGGGCAATTTGATTGGCTATGCAGAGTTTTAAAAATGTTGCTTTAGGATAGGGTTGCCAGGTGAGGCTGACAAGTGGGCGGGGGAGGCTCTGGGAGAGGGAAGGGAGGCTCCAGGTGAAGGAACTCCAAAGCAAATTCTGGATGAGCTGCTGTCACATTTAAAGGGACCATGTTCCTTTTACATGCTTTCCCTCCATTGGAAATAATGGAAGATGTGGGCACCTTCTTTTGGCGCTCATAGAATTGGACCCCCCAGTCCAATCTTTTTGAAACTTGCGGGGGGGGTGTTAGGAGAGGCACCAGCAGCTATGCTGAAAATCTGGTGTCTCTAACTCAAAAAACAGCCCCCCCCCAAGCCCCAGATACCCATGGATAGATTCCCCATTATACCCTATGGGGACCAGTCTCCATAGAGTATAATGGAGCACCAAGCAGCTATCCCCCCTTGCTTTCTGAAAGCCCTGAAGTAAGGGAGGGGCTCCAAACTGGGGGATCTCCTGCCCCAACTGGGGATCGGCAACCCAACTTTGGGAGCAGCTGCCACTCCAGCCCAAGGATCGTCACTGTGTGACCGAAGGTAAGCTGTGGCAGCCATTTTGTGGCAGGCTCCACCTCATGCAGCAGCCATTTTATGTAGCCATTCCGTGGCTGTGCCCACTAAACTGTGTTAGAATTCCAGTGGTGCGCTCAGGCTCGAAAACTTGCTCTAGGTTTTTGGCAGCCCTAGGCCAATATTCGGAATCAGCATCAGGCCGCACTTGGCACAGGCTTTTTGACACCTCTGTAACCCTGGTGCCTTGAACAATTGCCTCAGTTTGCCTTGGGGTCAGGCCAGCTTTATCTGGGAGCTAGTGAAAATTTTCGGTTGTTCTCATTAGGGGCCAAAAGCAGCGAATGCTACTTGCGCGGCATTCCCAGCGCAGTCAGTCGGTGTTGGTTACTAATTGACCTTGGTCCCAGTCGTTTCAGTGAGACTAGCTTCCCTTCTTCTGGACTAGGGCCCAAACGGTTTGTGGTTTACACATCTTGGCCACTGTTTCATTATTGTAACTCTGTTACTGTTGCATGGGGTAATCTAACACACAATTACTTAACAACAATTAGAGACATTTAATCTGTTCCTCAAGTTCAGGGTAGGTTTCCAGCTAGACTTGATTTAAATGAAGAAATGCATGCCCGGGATGAATTATAATGCAAATATCCAGTATGTGTAGCTCTCATTCGAAAAGTCTCCTGGAGGGGTGCAGTTTTCTCTTGCCAAACTGTAAAGTATGATAGCACTGATGGGGTGTGTTTAGGATTGTGGGAGACAGTGAGAAGACATGTGGTTGGACTTCTTCAAGGGTGGGCGTGAATATGGAGCAGTATGGATAGGGGTGCCAGCTCCGGGTTAAGAAAAATCTGGAGATTTTGGGGGTGAAGCCTGAGGAGGATGGAGTTTTAGGAGGGGAGGGACTTCACTGGGGTCTTATGCCATAATGTCCACCTTCCAAAGCAGCCATTTTCTCCAGGGGAACTGGTCTCTGTTGCCTGAAGATCCCAGGACAACTCCAGTGCCACCTGGACATTGGCAACCCTTAGTATGGTGGCAGATTCCAATGAGAGCATCATTTTCCATCTCTGTCACTCAGAAAGAATCTCAGCTCCAGAGGTAGGGGGGGAAATTTCTGCCAGAGACTTTGGAAAACTGCTATGGGTCATCTAGTAAATACTGCATTGGGAAGAGGAAGAAAGAAGAAGAGGGGGAGGAGGAGGAGACTGGATTTATACCCTGCTCATCACTTCGAGTCTCAGAGTGGTTTACAATCTCCTTTCCCTTCCCCTCCCCACAGCAGGCACCCTGTGAGGTAGGTGGGGCTGAGAGAGCTCTCTTGAGAACTGTGTGAGAGAACAGCTCTGAAACAATTTATAACTGATCCAAGCTCACACCAGCAGCTGAATGTGGAGGAGTGGGGAATCAAACCCGGTTCTCCCAGATTAGGGTCCAAGCTCTTAGCCACTACACCAAACTGGCTCAGACACATGTGGTCTAATACAGGGGACTTTGTGCCCCATGACTCCAGAACCAATTGTGGCTTTTTTAAAAAGGAAACAAATCTTTTAAGTTCAGGAGGTGCTAAAATAACCACTATCTAAATAGAATGGGTGGTGAAGAATTTTATGGGACTAAAGTAGGGTTACCATGTTTTGCAAAAAAGAGGACATATTTCCCAACTGACTACTTCCAACAGGTGACCATGATGACAAATCTGATCTGAAATACCCCTACTATTTAAGCTGTGCTGATTGCTATTAACTGGGAGTATTCCTAACCTTCCAACCCAAAAAGAGGATTTTCATCAGTTTTTTAAAAAGAGGCCAAGAGAGGACAGACACCAAAAAAAGAAAAAGAAAAGAGGACATCTGGTAATCCTAGAATAAACGGCTTTTTTTGGGGGGGGAGGGAAGATGCTCTCCAGGAAAGGAAATGATAGAGGTGAACAGCTGCCTGTAATCCATACATACCATGCATGCATTTATGGCCAGTGCATTACAACAACTACTTGGAGCACTCTTGTGTATATTTATTCCTACCTGTAAGACTTGGTGTACCACTTCCTAATAAGGGACTTTGAACAACCAATGTCTGACCTGCAGAAACTTTATAGAGTATTAATCCACATTGGCTGTCAGTGATATTAATGGCACATGTTAAATTATGCAAAAGAGATTTCTTAGGTTGGCTCTCTGTTGCTCTAGGTTTCGATACTGTTTGATTCTTTTATAATTAAAGACTGGTAACCCTCAGTCTGACCTCATAAGGTGGGTTCATAGGGAGAAGGCTGCAGCTCAGAGATGGACCTGGGCTTTGCGGGTAGAAACCCCAGCCAAAGGCCGAAGCTTGTAGGGCCAATATGGCAGTGTTAGGGGAAGAGGAGAGTCCAGTGGATGTTCCCTTGAAGGCATCTAATCCAACACTCTTGTTCAGTGCCGGAAATCCAAAGCTGGAGTATTCCCAACAGATGGCTGTCCAACCTCTGCTTGAAAACCTCCAGCAAGGTAGAGTGCTTACCACCCAGGTAACTGGCTCCACTGCTGATTTGCTCTCACCATTAGACATTTTCTCCCAATGGTTTGCTAAAATCCAACCCTTGGTGACCTAAGCCCATTAGATCTAGCCTTGCTCTTTGGAGCAGCAGAGAACAAGCTGAAGTGGTCGGGATGCCAGACCCCCTGGTGGGGGTCCCCTGCTGCCAGGCCCCACCTCTCCACCGTCAATCAGCTGGCCAGCAGTGGAGAATTACCTCCAAAACAAGGGAGGAACAGGCAATATTTCAGCAACATGCCTACGTGACTTCAGTGTGACACAGAGGTGACATGGGCATGTTGGGGACAACAGGGCGATGCTCTGGTTTTGGGGCAAAAACTCTATGGCAGAAGTTGATTCTACCATAGAGTTTTTGCCCCAAAACCAGAGCATCGCCCCAATGTGCCTGTGTCACTTCCGTGTCACATTGGAGGTCACGTGGGCACATTGCTGAGACGTGCTGTTATGTATTGGGACTGGAACATTTCAGGACTGTTTCTACCAGAGACTGGCTGAGCTTGGAGCTCTAGAACAATAGCCCACCAGGACTCTGGAAGTGGCCAATGAGGACGTAATGGTTCTGACAATGGCCTCTTGTTGGTAGCTGTTTGGGAAGTGGGTGTAGTTTGCATGCTATTTAAACAGGGCCGTTGCCCTGGGTCTTGTTATTGTTCTTGCTGGATCACTAATAAAGCAGAGCTGATCACTAGGCTTGGGGTCGGACCATCCATGGAACCCAGAGTGTTTAACATGTGCGAAGAAACTCCCAGCTCCCAGTAAGCTCACCCCCCCACACACACACAATGACTACCTGAAGGTTCCTGGCAACCCTACAAAGTGGTTAGAGCGTCGGACTAGGGGCTGGGAGTTCAAGCACCACTTCATCATGGAATCTTGCAGGGTAACCTGAAGCCGATCCCAATGGCCTCAGCCTAACCTACCTTACAAGGTGGTTGTGAGGCTAAAATGGAGAAGGGGGATATGTTGTAAGCCACTTTGGGTCCCCATTGGGGAGAAATGTGGGGTATGAATGAAGTAAAGAAACAAGTCCTTGCCCCCCATGACCTAGTCCTTCAGGTATTTGACAAAGCATGTCCATGTTCATTCTTCTCTCCAAGATCCATGCATGCAGTGCATATTCGATGTTTCCTCATGGGACTTGTTGTGCAGATTCCCAACTGAGGGTGCCAGCTCTGGGTTGGGAAATTCCTGAAGATTTTGGAAGTGGAGCCTAGGGAGGAGGAGGAGGAAGCAGATGAGGAGGAGAGATTAGATTTACGCCCTGCCCTTCACTACCCAAAGGAATCTCAGAGCAGCTTACAATCGCCTTTCTCTTCCCTTCCCCACAACAGACACCCTGTGCAGTAGGTGGGGCTGAGAGAGCTCTTTCAAGAACTGCTCTAGAGAGAACAGCTCTGAAGGAACTTGTGACTGACCCAAGGTCACACCAGCAGCTGCATGTGGAGGAGTGGGGAATTCAAACCCGGTTCTCCCAGATTAGAGTCTGCACTTCTAACCACTACACCAAACTTGGTGGGGTTTGGTGGGGGGAAGCATCTCAGCAGAGTATGATGCCATGGAGTCCACCTTTTAAAACAGTCATTTTCTCCAGGGGCACTGATCTCTGTCATCTGGAGACCAGTTCTAATTCCGGGAGATCTCCAGCCACCGCCTGGACATTGGCAGCCCTTTCCCCAGCCATGTTTCTCATCCTCCTCAGAACCTCTTCCAGTTTGTCTTCACCCTTCTTAAATTTGTCCAGTTGGCCTACTTCAGTCATCGTTAGTTTGAACATATGAACCGTGTTTGTTTTAAAATCCACTCTTATGCTTGCTGTGTGGAAGGGTTCTCTTTTCTTTATTGTTCCGAGGTGTCCGAAACTATGAGATTAGGCAGGAAAAATCAGTTTAAAGAAAACATTCAGAAGCACTTCAGTGCCTGATGTATAACTTGCAATCTGTCGACAAGATTTGAAATCTTGTGTGAGACTGAATTCAAAAGAACTTGCGGATGCTGAGCAGAAGTGTCACAATTGCAAGTAAAAGGCTGGAGAGGAGTCTGATAAACTGAAGGCATGCCTGCCCACCCCTGCGTACACCTCTGATTGTCTGCCCCAACATACAGGTACCCTGGGGAATCTCCAAGGTCACAGGTGCGAGGTACGCTTGGGGATTGTTTTTTCTACCCCCTGTTTTTCTCGATCCAAAAAGTAAACATGCTCCCTTGTGCCTACACAGCAACGCCAAGCACTCCCCACCTATCAAAGTGCACCTCAGCAGGCCCAACTCCCATGAGGTCCCTCCTCGTGGCTTCCCCTGTGGCAACCCAGTCTCAAGCACAGGCCCTGAGTGGATTTATGTATGCCAGGACAAGTGGTACCAAAGCAAGGTGAACAGCTGGAAGCCAGCTGCCTCTTTTGCTTCTGGGATGTTTCTAAGGGAGGGGAGGGTGTCTCTGAACAGTCACGGGCAATGTCCTCCTAAGGGGGGGGGGGAGAAAAGAAATCAGCTTTTACTCATTAGGCAAAGCCCATATTCCTCACTCAAGTGTACTCTTTGCTGCCCGGGAACATCTGTTGAACTTGGAACAGGGAGAGAAAGAGAGAGGTTGCACAGGTAACATTAGCATCACAAATGATATTTCCTCCCTGAAAGACAATTTTGCTTCTTAGCAACCACTGATGATAAACAGGCATGTGAGGGGCTGATGTTGGAACATCTCCTTTGCCTGAGTGGCATCTTGAGATTCCTGGCCCCCTGAACGTTTTCCTGCCATCTTCTGGGAATGGAGCAGGGGTCCCTGGGGGTGTGGCGGGGAGGTATTTGTGAACTTCCTGCATTGTGCAGCAAGTTGGACTAGATGACCCTGGAGATCCCTTCCAACTCTACAATTCTATGAAAAGCCTGGACGATGTGTTAGAGATTGAAGGGACCTAGGGTTGCTACTATCCCCTGGCTGGCAAATAGTGGGAGGTTGTGTGTGTAAGGGAGTGGCATTGCACCAATTCCATGACCCTTTTGGCATTGCACCAATGCCATGCCCTCACTTTTGACACAACGTGGAAGTGATGTCATCATGCCTGGGTGGCACTCTAGCATTTGCCCAGAACTCTGTGGTTTAACCAGGGTTTAACCACAGAGTTGGGGTGAATGCTAGAGCATCACCCAGTGCAATGATGTTGCATCCAGGCTATGCTAGAAACGATGTCATGGTATAGTCACAACAGTAATAACTCCCCCCCATTTCCCCCAGCATTTCCCCCCTGCTGTCCAGCTGAGCAATGGTTGGGTAGTCTCCCTAAAGGGACCTTGGAGGTCGTCTAGAGTTTGGGGAAGGACCTTGGAAATCATCATAGTAGGGCATAGGCTTGCCAAGTCCCCCCGGGGGGGGGCGGATAAACCCCCGCCCGAGAGGCCCATTACCCACCGCCAGAAAATCGGGCCCCGGGGGGAACTCTACCCCCTTCCGGCAAACATCCCCAGCATGATGATGTCACCTGGAGGTGACATCATCACGCTGGCCACGTTGGGGGCGAGATGCTCTATGATTTGAGGGAAAACTCTATGGCTTTCCCTTGAATCCTAGTGGCCCCACCCCCAACATCCCGACGTGATGACGTCACTTCCAGGTGGCATCACAGTGGTGGTGTGCGTGCTATGCGCGCGCACATGAGCTCTAAGGACAGCGCGGGACTCCCCCACAGTGAGGAAATTTTAACTTGGCAACCCTAGTAGGGCATGAACTGTAAAGGAGGTATAGGGGTGCAGTTTATTGGCTTTTCTCCATGCTGCCATAAAGATATCTACCTCAGTGGCAGCATGAGGACAAATCTTCCCCCTTGAACAGTGAGCTGCTGCACAAAACTAGCATGTGATCGAGGGAGGGCCTCATGCCTCCTTGCAGAGTGATTTTAAGCCATCTCTTTGTGGCAGCTACATAATGTGTTCCAGCCCTTCAAGAGTGAAGACCAGGGCTTCTACTTCAGTTTTTGCTTCACACTAGGAGCAGGCAACCTGCAGTATGCACGCTGAACACCTCAGGCAATCCACAGCATGCCTGCTGAACATCAACACATCATACCACTTTGTTCAGCACACCAGGGCAGTTCTCCATCCAAACAACTGAGATGAGCCTAGGGTTCTCAGCAGCTGTGGTCTCTTGGTGCTGCTTGGTAGGGTGCTGTGAGAAAATTGGGGGTGGGTGAGAATTGACTGTACTCTGACAGTGCAACGTTACAAAACAATGCTACAGAACAAAATGGCTGCCATGCAGGTGGTGGAACCACACATGAAAGAAGGGAAGAAGAAGAAGAAGAAGAAGAAGAAGAAGAAGAAGAAGAAGAAGAAGAAGATTTATACCCCGCCCTTCACTGCCCAAAGGAGTCTCAGAGTGGCTTACAAACTCCTTTCCCTTCCCCTCCCCACAACAGACACCCTGTGAGGTAGGTAGGGCTGAGAGAACTTCTGACAGAAACTGTCCTTGAGAGAACAGCTGTGCTGGAGCTTGTGACTGACCCAAGGTCATATCAGCAGGTGCAAGTGGAGGAGTGGGGGAATCAAACCCGGTTCTCCCAGATAAGAGTCCGTGCACTTAACCACTACACCAGACTGGCTTTCAGGGCTGTCATATAGGGCTGGATCGAATCACAAAACAGTAGGGGTTCCACAAACATTAGAAGGTTACAAGCCAAGCACACTCCTATGATGGAGGCAGCAGTTTCTGAATGGGCTCTCTCTCCTGGGTAATGTCTCCTGGGGTCTTCTGAAACACCAGTGATGTGGAGGAAAGCCAGAAAGTGGCTCTTTGCTTTGGAGGAAAGCTAGGGGGTTCCAGAAAACATGCTGATGGCTGCTATCAGGGATCATGGATGTACAATTTTACATGTCTGAAAGAATGGAAGATCTCATTTAAATTTTTATGATAAGTAACAGTTGTCATTGAGAGCTATGTAGGGTAGTGGTTAAGAGCGTCGGACTCTAATCTGGGAGAACCGGGTTTGATTCCCCACTCCTCCACATGCAGCCAGCTGGGTGACCTGGGGCCAGTCACCATTCTCTGGGAGCTGTTCTCTCAAGAGCAATTCTCAAAAGAGCTCTCTCAGCCCCACCTGCCTTACAGGGTGTCTGTTGCGGGGAGGGGAAGAGAAAGGAGATTGTAAGCCGCTCTGAGACTCCAAGTGAAGGGTGGGGTATAAACCCAACACCTCTTCCTCCTCCTCCTCCTCTTCTTCTTCTTCATCATCATCTGACCCAAAGCTTAGGAAACTGCCTTATCCCTGGTTGGCTCTTTCGTCTGTCTGGCTCAGTTCCATCTGGCTGCAACTCTCCAAGGATTCAGGCACTGAAAAGCCTTTGCCGCCTGCCACCAATCAGAATCTTTGTGTTGCCAATCTCCAGGTGGTGGCTGGTGATCTCCCTCTATTACAAATGCTCTCCAGGTGACAGAGATGAGTTCACCTAATAAAAATGGCCACCTTGGAAGTTGAACTCTACGCCATCATACCCCATTGAAGTCCCTCCCCTTCCCAAACCCCACCTGCCTCAGGCTCCCCAGCCAAAATCTCCAGACATTTCCCAACCCAGAGCTGGCAACCCTCTGTCAGATGCCAGAGCCAAAACTCAGAACATAAGAACATAAGAGAAGCCAATGTTGAATCAGGCCAATGGCCCATCTAGTCCAACACTCTGTCACACAGCGGCCAAAATATACCACGTGCCATCAGGAGGACCAGCAGTGAGGCCAGGGCACTAGAAGCCCTCCCACTGCTGCCCCCTCCAGCACCAAGAATAGAGTGCATCACCTGCCCCAGACTGAGAGTTCCCATCTATACCCTGTGGCTAATAGCCATTGATGGACTTCTGCTCCATATGTTTATCTAATTCCCTCCTGAAACTGTCCATGCTTGTAGCTGCCACCATCTCCTGTGGCAGTGAATTCCATGTGTTAATCACTCTTTGGGTGAAGAAGTACTTCCTTTTATCTGTTCTAACCCGACTGCTCAGCAATTTCATGGAGTGCCCACGAGTTCTTGTATTGTGAGAAAGGGAGAAAAGTACTTCTTTCTTCCTATGTACAGTTCTTCCCTCCCCTCATCCCTTGCATTGAGAAACCAGAAAACAAAATGAACCAGCAGCCAAGGATAGCAGCTGAGAATAAAGTTAGAAAATGGAAGTTAGAAAATGGAAGAGCAGAAAGAACGAGGAAGAGAGATGATTGACAAACGAGGAATGGGTTTAAATCGGGGTATGTGGGGGATGAGAAGTCTCAACAATTCATAATTCAAAATGTCATAATTTGCAGGTGAGGAGTCGGCGTGAGGGACGTGGTGGGTGGCAGGGGGCTCGGGGATGACTCACAGGTTCCAGAATGGAAGATGTTCCCACCCAGATTGTCAAGGATGAGTAGATCTCCTTGTCTCCCCCCCCATTCATTCTTTTGTACTTTTCTGAGGTCGATTCAGCTTCTCTTACTTGGGCCTCTCTTTGTGGCTGTTGGCATTAGGAAAGAACATCTTGACCATCTGAGTCTTTCAGAACATGCTGTGGTTGTCTTCAGAACTTGTTTGGAATAAGAATGCCTTTGGACAAAGGACACAGAATTATGAAGGAAGCAGTATCATTTATTGTTGAGCACTCCTTCTCTATCGAATAGCTCCTTCTAGCTCCAGAGGCCCTTGGATCTCCCAAATGTGTAGCCCACATGAACCCCAATGCTGATCCTAACTTTTGATGCGACTCTCTATGAAACGTGTGCTCCAAAGTGGTTATCAAAATCCAGGTTTTATCTCTAATTCTTCCTCATGTACCGTTCTGTGCTGGAGAAGACTCTTGAGAGTCCCTTGGACTGCAAGGAGATCAAATCAGTCAATCCTAAAAGAAATCAACCCTGATTGTTCCCTGGAAGGCCAGATCCTGAAGCTGAAGCTCAAATACTTTGGCCACCAAATGAGAAGGGAGCATTTACCGGAGAAGACCCTGATGCTGGGAAAGATTGAAGGTCAAAGAAGAAGGGGACGGCAAAGGATGAGATGTTTAGACAGTGTCATCGATGCAACGAACATGAAATTGAGCAAACTTCAGAGGACAGCGGAAGACAGGAGGGCCTGGCATGATCTGGTCCATGGGGTCGCGAAGAGTCGGACTCGACTGTGCGACTGAACAACAACAACCATTCTGTGTCCATCTGCCTATCATGTATTCATATGTTGACTCAGGAAGGAGGTTAATTTCAGATTTTATTGTCTTTTGCAGGTTTTTAACTTTGGAACCGTAAGCCGCCTTGAGCCACAAGGGAGAGGCAGGAGGATAAATATTTTAATTAATAAATCATATATGGTATCTTTTTATCCCTTCAAGGAACTCAGGGCAGCTTATGTAAGCCAGGTGTTCCCTGGCCCCGTTCACACTAATGGCCCTTTCCAAGGTCAGCTGCACCATTGACTAGCTGGAGGGTGTTCCAAATAGTGGGCTGTAGACCTGGACTCCAGTGTTCAGTGGCCAAGTCTACCCCTCATAGGAGATAATGGGCAATACAACCACTTGGGTGGCCAGTGGGGTGTGGGCCAGAGTTCTGTGTGGAGTGTGGGCTAGCGGGGTGTGGGTACCCCGATAGGAAGTGTGTGTGTTGTTAAGTACCATCCATTCACTTCCGACTTATGGTGATCCTATGAATTTATGTCCTCCAAAACGTTCACAGCCTTGCTCAGGTCTTGCAAACGGAGGGCCATGATTAAGTCAATCCACCTCCTGTTGGGCCTTCCTCTTTTCTTGCTGCCTTCAGCTTCTCCTAGCATTATTTGTCTTCTCTGGTGACTCTTGTCTTCTCATAACATGACCAAAGTACGATTGTCTCAGTTTAGTAATTGTAGCTTCTAGGGAGAGTTCGGGCTTGATTTGATCTAGAGCCCATTGATTAGAACTCACTAGAACCCATAGGAAATGATGGACCTTTAAAATTTAAAGATCCCATGTGCTACCTTCCCATTTACGGAGGAAAAGAAATGGCTCATTTATCCACACACTACCACAAGGATATTGCACACAGCTGGCTTGTCGATGCTTCCGTTCTCTTCGAAGCTCTTTATGTCTCGTTTCAAAGCCCGGAGGCATGACTGATGTTGAATTGTAGACATGTTTGGCTCCAGGGAAGGACAAAATAGATTTGCGATATCTTCTGCAGATAGCCAGATAGAACTGTAGTCCATTCTCCCACCAGAAGTTTCCAATGAACAAGACGCATCTTAGGTTTTTCATATCTAAAGTATTAATGGATACAGGATATAGAGAATTTAGTCAAGTTGAAGAGAACTTCCCTGCCGGCAAAAAATATCCCCCTACCCGAAGCACACAGTGAAAATGAGGGAGACCACAACAGGAAAAATATCAGTGGAATCTGAAGTTCCTTCCCTCATTAAGAGGAAAGAAAGATCCATAAAGTAACTTTTAAGAGTGATTTGGCCAATGAATCCCCCCTCCAGGAATTACAACCATGTGCTTTTCATTTCTTTCATTATTTGCTTGGGGCACCACATTGAGTCAACTGGGGTCTTTTTTCCTCCAGCTTGCAAACAATACTTTCAGCATTACAAAAGGCTGCTGCATGATTCTGTGAAGAGTAAACCCACTGAAATAAATAAGCCTGATGTCTGCAGCGGCTTGGGTGATTTCATGTAATTTCTTTCTCCTTGGAAGGCTCAAGCTGGGCTCACAATGTGTTAATGGAAAATAATTAAATTGAATTTCATATTTTCTCTTGGTCATTGTTAATACCTGTTGAAAGTTTTGCCCTTATTTTAGGTGGCATAGGATTTTGTTTGGGAATTGAATGTCTGAGCAAAGATACCTTTACTTGACAGGAAGACAACCCTAAATATAAAATGACCCTCTTCTCAAAAAAATGTAACACCCAAACAGATTTTTATTATTGGATATAACTGTAACTTGTATGTGAATTTAAGTCTTCCTTCCTTCCTTCCTTCCTTCCTTCCTTCCTTCCTTCCTTCCTTCCTTCCTTCCTTCCTTCCTTCCTTCCTTCCTTCCTTCCTTCCTTCCTTCCTTTGTCAGGGGACACCACATCTAACTACTTGGCATTGTATCCTAAGTTATAGGTATCCTCAGGGGTCATTTTGTAGAAAAAGAGGTGTAGGAGCTCATTTGCATAGCTCATTTGCATATACCACACCCCCTGACAAAGGGCAGGCATGCAAGCATGCCTGGGTTCCCTGCCTGATCTTTACAAGATCAGGCAGAGAACCTAGGCATGTTTAAAATGTCTTTCTTTCCCTTTCCCATCTGGGGAAGGGGGGAAAAGGCATTTAAATCCCCCCCCCTGCTTCCCTGAGTTTCTCCGCCAAAGCAGAGAGGCTCAGGGGGGAAAGGGGGCATGTCTGCCCACCTCCCCCTCCCCTCCCCAGCCAACCCACCATGGTGGGCTGGCTGGAGAAGGCAAGGGTAGGGCAGACAGGCAGACATGCCTGGGTTCCCTGCCCAGTCTTCTTCAGGTGCCCCGCAGCTGTGGGGCACCTAGAGAAGATCGGGCAGGGAACCCAGGCATGCTTGAATCCCCCCAGGTGGGGGTGGGGCGTCCCTGGGCTCCTTACTGCCAGAGCATTGCTCCAGCGCGCTCCGGCAGGAAATGACCCCTGGGTATCCTCATGCATTACCAACTTGCACATAATGCACTGCAAAGTGACATGTCAGTATAAGCAGCTTGCTGTTGTCCCAGGATATGGGAGCACATGCACACACACACACAAATATGCATGACAGATTGTGGGCAATGCTATATAACCAAAATAAATTATTTCTTTTAAAGAAACCCACATTGAAATTCCCAGGAACTCTGGGAATTGCAGTTTGGGGATGTTGCTGAGAATTCTCTGTTGGAGATCTGCATTTCCAGGAAACATTTCCAGGAAAGCTACAACTTCAACTGTCCTTTTTTGTGTGTGAAAGTCTTTTGAATGATATAAGAATTGGTGTTTGCCTGATGTAGAGCTCTGTCTGAATCGACGACTTGCACTCAATGTTCTAAAGACCAGGGGATCCAACTGCTTTTGCCTTTTCTGCTCTGCATTGCTAGATCAGAAGTGAGAGAAATGTTCTGCTGGCCTGAGAGCATGACCAAACTGTCAAGTGGCCCTTCCACAGTAGCTAGCTTTACCTGAGAACAGGTGAGTCATAGAGTCATGACTTGTGAGGAATCCAGCAATCCTGGGTGTGATGAAAGAGCCTTTGATGGCAGGCAGAAGAGGAACAGGCACATGTGGAGAAAATCTTGTTGTGTGAGAGTCATCCTACAGGTCTCACCAACACCATCACCTGAAAGCTATTGTTCCTCAGGGAACTCATTAAGGAACCTTTGCTTGGCCTTTATTTTCACACTCTGCTAAAGAACTCCTGCATTAATCATCCTTAGCATGATGCCTTGGTGTTGACTGGTCTGAGGAACCTCAAAGGATGGTGCCAGATTCCACAACTAAATATCCCAATAGAAAATTAATAGGTTCTAATCATTGATACATTGATCCTCAAAGTGGCAGAGGAGGAGCAGGAGGAGAAAGAGGAGGAGGAGGAGGAGGAGGAGGAGGAGGAGATTGGATTTATACCCCACCCTTCACCTGGAGTCTCAGAGCGACTTACAGACTCCTTCCCCTCCCCACAACAGACACCCTGTGAGGCAAGTGGGGCTGAGAGAGCTCTGAGAGAACTGTCCTTGAGGCAACAGCTCTGGCAGAACTATGACGGACTTATTTATTTTATTTATTCATTCAATTTATACCCCACCCTCCCTGCTGAAGCAGGCTTTCCCAAGGTCATCCACCAACAGTGTGTCCCGGTCCCGGCCGGGACTGCTCCGACGGCCGCAGCAACAGCCAGGGACCATCGCCGGTGTCCCCCCACCCACCTCGGAGGCTGCAGCAGCGGCCCGGGAACGTCGCCGGCCTTCCCCCCCCGCCCCGGAGGCCACGGGCAGCCGCGACGGGAGGCGGGCCCGGCTTCTCCCCCGAGCCCCAGGGAAGCACTTACCGGCGGCGGCAAAGCCCGATGGGGGGAAGAGGGGCCGCGGCGCGCAGGGACAGTGGCGGCAGAGAAGACGGCGGCCGATGGGCTGAGGGAGGGGAGAGCAAGGCCTGGGCTGCTGGGCAAGCTGCGCCCCACCCCTACAGCCGCGGGGCGAAGGCAGGAGCGCGAGGAGGCTGTCGCTCGGCCAGCCCGCGCACCAGAGGAAGATCCAGGAGCCGGAAGGGAGGGGGCTTGGCTGGCGTCCTCGGCTTTACAAGGGGGCGGGGCGCAGAGGGAGGAGCCAGGAGGGCGTGCGGGGGTAATAAAAGATGGAACCGGCGAGATGGCCGGGGAGGAGGACAACTGGGCTGGCTGGGACTGGCTAGAGAGAGTGAGAGTGTCCCAGTAAGCGGTGAGCTTGAGAAGCCAAACCCAGGACAGGCAAGAGGGTGACAGCAACCCTCTGACGTGACCTGTCTTCTGAGGCCGCTCTCTCTCCAGACCATCCCTTACCCTGCACCAGGCCCTCCTGGCCCATCACTCCAACCTGGGAGAGCTAGCAGGACCGCGGGACCTGGGATAACCCGTGGCCGGCCGCATTCTACAGGGGGCGCCGTCCTACCGCCCAGGGAGGGCGTCACACAGTGTGACATCAATTCTGGCCAAACCTGGAGGTGACATCAGTCCCTCTAGGAACAGCTGAAAACTCGATGGTTTTACCATTGAGTTTTTAGCAATTCCCAGAGAGGTGTGACATCACTTCCAGGTTTTTTCATAAGTGACATAGCACCTTCATTGACAGCTGCCCCCCTCTTCCCACCCTATCTGGCCTCCTGCCAGTAGGGTTGCCAGGTCCTACCCAGCTGCTGGTTGGGGAATCCTGCCTCTCCTCCAGGGTCTTCTGGTGTGTGCATGTGGTGTGTGCACACTGTGATGACATCACCCAGAAGTGATGTCATTGCATCAGGGACCCGGGGGGCGGGATGCTGCTCTAGTTTTTGGGCAAAACTGTATAGGGGTTTTTTTGCCTTCAAAACCATAGAGTTTGCCCCAAAACTAGAGTGTCGCCCATGATGTCATCATGACAGGGGCATTGCAGGGTGATGTGCCTGTTTGGGGGTGGGGCTTCCCCCACTGACCAGCTGGCCGGCAGGAGGCTGGGCCCCCAAAAATCGGGGGAACCCAGACCAGGATTCTGGCAACCCTACCTGCCAGTTGCCTGGCAACCCTCAAATTATCCTTGCATCAACATCATCATCCATATCTTTTATTGCAGAAGTCAAGGCAACATCTGGGCATGGAATTCCCAGAAAGTCTCTCCTCCAGCAACTGACTAGACAAAGACTCACAGAAACCCACTTGGTGGATCCTGAGCAAATTTCCATTTTGTATAGCTGGTGTGCATGTGCTGAGACCAAGGGTTATCATGCCCCTTGCTTCTCCTTGCACACATTCTGAGAGGAGCAGAAGGATGGTGAGACTGATTGTCATTTAGTAGGGCAGGAGCCTCCTTCTTAGCACAGGCCAGGCCTCCTCCTCTTACTGTCATATGACTTCCTGTCATGTGCTTGCAAGAAGGCTGAAGACTACTGTGTTGGTTCATTGATCTAACATGTTTTGTTTGGTGCAATCCAGGCCTGTAGCCAGGATTTCATAATTCAGGGGGCCTTTGAATAAGTCAGGGGGCACTGAAGTCACAAGATAAAAAATAAAAATAAAATGAAAAAACTCACTTTTGTAGCATTCACACTTTGCCTACCTATGTGGGGAAGCAAGCTGCACTTGGGGAAGGAGGGGTGGTGGGGAGCCCTCCAGGGAGCCCAGAGAGCTGTGGGCCTGGGGGCTGGATGGAAGTCAGGGGGCCTAGGCAGGCCCTGAACTGCCCCACTGTAGCTACGGGCCTGGTGCAATCATGCTTTCAATTCCTCGTTAGGCATTAAGAAGTGCATTCAGTAGCTTGCAAACTTCTTTCAGGCAACTAATTGAGAAAACAGGAAGCCCCACTGGAGAAGGCCTAAAGATAAAAGGCCCAGAAGAGATGCACCTCTGGGGGAAGAAATTCTTTTATGGGGAGTCAACATTAATACTACTGATCCCAGGACTGTGAAACTGCAAAGTGGTATGTGACTGTGTGCCACTACAACACCCCTGAGCATTTTCTCAGTGTGCGGCACATGCTTTGTTGCTTTACATCACATTCAGTGATATTTACATTGGGTGGGAGAAAATCTTCAGAACTGGGAAGTTGACAGTACTGATGCAGAAGCATGTTATATTCAAATTCCACACAAGAGGCATCATAAAATGCAACATCTTTTTCTTTGGATTAAGGGGTATTTTTAAAAAATTAAGAACAAGAGGGGAAAAGAAAACTTGACGCAAATGTTTCCTGTAGTTTCATCCTAATAAGGTCTCTGTTAAGAATGTTACATCTGACATTTTCTGGCTCTTAACATCGCCAGCTTCACATGTCTTGTCAAGAAAGAGTTTCAGAATGATTTTCTTAATCTTGGAAAAACATTGGTGAACACAATGTGGAGTGTAGAAGCAGTCTGTGGGAAGCATCTCTGGCAGAAAGAAGAGAAGAGTAGAAGAAGAGAAGAGAGAGGAAGACATTGGATTTATACCCTGCCCTTCACTTAGAGTCTCAGAGTGGCTTACAATCTCCTTTCCTTTCCCCTCCCCACAACAGACACCCTGTGAGGTAGGTGGGGCTGAGAGAGCTCTTTCGAGGGCTGCTCTTGAGAGAACAGCTCTGGGAGAACTTGTGTCTGACTCAAGGTCACACCAGCAGCTGCATGTGGAGGAGTGGGGAATCAAACCCGGTTCTCTCAGATTAGAGTCTGTGCTCCTAACCACTGCACCAAATTGAGAAGAAATAGCTACACTTGATCAAGGTCACAGGGTTCTACACACTTGTAGGGATGCTTAAACACCCAACAGTTCAGATTCTGTTTGATGGGCTGATCTACAGTACATGAGCTACTTGAGCATGTCTATTGGCTGACTGTTAGGGATGTGCGGCTCAAAAAATAATAATGGTATTTTTCAGATCCAGATATCAGAAACCCCAAAAATGTTGGTATTCCCAGTTTCCCAAGTTTCAAATACCTGTTTGATATTTGGATCCTTGGGTTTTTTGGTCAGGATTCTGGTTTGTGGTGGTGGGGGCTCCATTATGCCCTATGGGGAATCTTCTGGGGGCTGGAGGGGCTATTTTTAAAGCTACTGGCACCAAAACTGCAGCAAAGCTGCTGGTGCCTATCCTTTAAATAACCCCCAAATTTCTATGGGCTCCTGAATGAGGTGCTCCCGGTCATCCTCCATTGATTCCTGTAAGGAAAAAAATGTTTTAAAAATGTAAAACCCAAGAATCCACACTAGAGTACAGCCAAGAATTGCCCTGGCCAAACCAAATAGGAATATTGTTGGAAGCCTAGCAAATGTAAAACCAGAGAATCACACCAATGCACAACTTAAGAATCAACAGCAAGTTCAAACCTAGGAATCCACCACAAAAAGCAAACCTGACCCAAAGCAGCTTGAGCCAAGAACACAACTTTGCAAAGTCAACAAAAACAATAAAAATGGGCATTATCGAAGACAAATTAACCTGGCACATTGATACCAAGCCCAAGAAGATACAGACACTTTGGGAGGGAAATTTTCTGGGAGCCTTCCTTATTCATCCCAAATATTTCTGGGATTTTTTCAGGACCCATTTATTGGTATCCTGGAAAAGTGGGTATCATCTGGAAATTGTGTATATGTGTGTGTGTGTATATAACTGATAAGGTATTTTTCAGGTATATTTTCAGCTCGGATATATCCAAATGCACATCCCTAGTGACTGCATGTATCTAAACTGTACACAAAACAGTGCAGTATTTCATTCATGTATGTTCTTACACAGACTGATGGTAGACCAAGTTTTTCCCTCCCACACAGACCTATGTGCCACTGGGGCAGTCAATTCTGTGAATAAACAATGACAGTCAGCCAATGATTGTAATTTAAGAGCACATTTTAAGGAGGAGGGAGGAGACTGGATTTATACCCAGCCCTTCACTCAGAGCGGCTTACAAACTCTTTTCCTTCCCTCTCCCCACAACAGACACCCAGTGAGATAGGTGGGGCTGAGAGAGCTCTTTCAAGGACTGTCCTTGAGATAACAGCTCTGATAACAAGTTCTGATAACAGAACTATGGCTTGCCCAAGGTCATCCAGCAGCTGCAAGCTGGGGAATCAAACCCAGCTCTCCCAGATTAGAGTCTGCAGACACACTTAACCACTACACCAAACTGGCTCCCAGTCTTACTGATTGATGTTGATTTCAGTTGAGGTTATTTCACACATGTGCATTTTCACACAGACTTATGGGAGTCCTAGTACCCACCTCCCATATCATTCAATCCCCTGACCTGACTGTCCATGACCCTGTGGGGGAGGATCGGTTCCACGTATGCACAGATGCAAAAGTGGCTCCCTAGGTAGGAGGAAATACTGTGCAGACGCAAAACTGTTTTGCCACTGCCCGCATTGGATGATGGTGAGGCCAGGACATCTGAGGCCCAGCTCATGATTGCGGCTGTCAAACATGATATGTCCAACTCAGTGAACCTGTTTGCCTTGAAAGTTATGGCTATCAGTACTCCTTTTATTTTTGCCATTGTTACCAGTCACTTTGTGTGTGTGTGTGTGTGGGGGGGCTTCTCAAAAGCATTGGAGCAGGAAAAACAGGATGCTAAATGAGATGGATGTCTGGTCTGATCCAGCAAAGGTATTCTTGAGAGGCCCTGTGAGCTTGTCTATGGCCATACAGTCACATCTGGACTTCATTGTTATACTAATAATAGCGTGCTGTCAAGCCACAATTGGCTCATGCTGACCCTGGGACCATGGAGTTTTCAAGGCAAGAGATGGGCAGATGTGGTTTGCCGGGGCCTTCCTCTCCATAGCAACCCTAACCTTCCTTGGTGGTCTCCCCATCCAAGTACCAGCAATGACTGATCCTGCTTAACTTCCATGCTTTGACAAGATTGGACTAGTCTGGCTCTCTGACTGTACACTAAAGACAAAGCCACATATTGGAACTGCCTCTTCCGATATGCCCCTGGAAGAGCATTATGCTCTAGTAATAAGAATCTCCGGGTGGCTCCCGACCTGAGAGAGGGCCAGGGCCTTTTCATTCCTGGTCCCCGCCTGTTGGAACTCTCTGTCCCAGAACATCCATGCCCAATGGGATTTACTACCTTTCCACAGGGCTTGCAAGTGATTTTCTGCCAGGCATTTGGTTGAGGATTGCAGTGGTCTGGCACTCTCATACTCCCACCTCCCCTTGTTCTCCATATTTTTCCCCTCCAGCCAGGGGGAAGGTCAAATACTGAAGTTATCCGTCATCTTGGACATCTTCCCAGCGTGCTCTCATGGCATCAGGACTCCGTGCTGTTGTCCCCCCCCCTCTCAGTATGCGCATCATGGCAAACTCCATAGGGAGACCTCAGTGTGGAGATGCAATTTATCAATTCCTTGTGTAAGCGCATCAGAAACAAACAGCAACCCCCCCCGACTCACCCATAGCTGCGTCTGATCACTCAGTGGCAGGCTGTGCCCGCAGCTTCCAAGGACTGTGTGATCATGCAACTGAGGGTCAAATTCCTCTGGTGGAAATAGCCTAGGTCCCCACCACCACTTTATCTCACGCATGTGACTGCCCCCCTAGTCTGCCATACTTACCCGTGAGATGAGCTCTTGACCAGATTGCCTCAGTGTTTTGTTTTGTTGCTGTTTTCGTTTTGTAAAATTCATCCAGAGCAACTTTGTGCATGTGCAGAATCATTTATGCCACAGGGCTAGTTGTGCCTTTGTGACAAATGACAAACTTGACTAAATTATCTCAATTACCAGATAAGAAGCACGAATCCCCTGGGATCATAGACCGGTCATTATAAATGACCTACTTGTCAAGGACAGAGTTACTTGTCGTTCATCCCCTCTTAGAACCTGTACAGTTGGGTTTATCATTTGAAGGACTAGCACTGGGTACATGGCATTGCCTACATATTGTGCCTGTGTAATCAACAACATCTATTTGTGAAGTGATTGCAAGAAATGATGGCAAGGTTAGCTAGGTTCACGGACAGATACCAAAGGCAGATGGAGACATCTGAGTACTAAGTCTCCATTCAAAAATCTCAAATGGCTTCCCCCCTCCTCTTATGTGACTCTCAACTATTGGAGGTGGCAGCAACAAATGAGTGGGGCGTGGCTCTCTGATTGCAACCAGTGGAGTGCATTGAGAGCCAAAATGGTGGGCAATCAAGCTTACATATTTAGCATCAGTAAGATTGTTGCATCCTGACCTGGAAAGCCCAGGCTAGCCCAATCTCGTCATATCTTGGAAGCTCAGTTGTGTTGGTCCTGTCAGGTATTTGGATGGGAGCCCACCAAGGAAGTCCAGGGTCATGACACAGAGGCAGGCAATAGCAAACCACCTCTGAACATCTCTTGCCTTGAAAACCCCACAGGGTCGCCATAAGTCAGCTGTGACTTGACAACACTTTCCACCACCAAGGTAGTTGCACCTTATGTCCCTACCCTGGCACTGAGGTCTGGGTGTTGTTGTTTCAATTGGGCCTCCTCTACCCAACAAATCTCTCTTACCCATCTGGAGGAAGACCATTTATCAATGGCCCATTGGTTACACCAAGAACTGAAGAAGACTGTCCTTAGAACTTCACTAGGCTGTAACTGGTGGTTGCTTACAAGATCCAAACAGTTTACAGGATGCTGGTATGACAGGAATCTTCTGGCACTAAGCCAGTGCTGTAACCAAGCACCAGGCTGCAAAGGAAGGCTTCTTGGTTCCTTAAGAAGGGTGTTCACCAACAACCTAAGTGGAAAACAGGAAGCAGAGGGCTGGACTTCTGGGCAACATCCTCTGAGCAGACACCCTTGCCTTCAGCTGTTGAGAAAGTAGTAAAGTATAGCTTAGCGTAGGCCTCCTCCTAATCCTTTGCTACCCAAGCAGTGCTTTGTTTTGAAAGGAGAAATTCCTGGACCTTACAAAATGGGTCTACATGCATTGCACACAAAACAAGACCCGAGGCTTGTTTTCAATAATAACTAATCAAATTAGATGCATGATAAATGCACTTACTGGTGAAGTTGTGCTCGGAGCATTTTCACCTGGCCTTGTAAGGCTCTTGGGAAAATAATAGCTTTCCCAAGGCTTACAGTGCAGTCCTAAGGAAATCTATTCCTGTCTAAGCCTATTCATCTCAGAAAGCTTAGACTGGATAAGACTCTGCAGAGGACAACATCGCTGCAGTGTAGTCCTTGGCAGAGTTAAAACTTTGCAACCCATTGAGTTCAATGACCTCCACAGATCTAACTGTTAATGAATGGCCGTTCAAAGTGTGCGAATTTTGTCTAGTGGATAAAATTGGTGACTCTGTCTTATCTAGACAAAACGATTCTTTGCACTCAGATTTTACTTCAACATGGTTTCCTTTTCCTGGAATACTTGTTTAACCATACTGAATATTCCTCCGTCTGGAATACATTAAATTTGATTTATTGATACATGTCCTATATCGATTATTAATACATTTACTTTTCACAATGTTATCGTTATACTGTTATTTGTACTACTCATTTGCCTCTTACGTGTTTTGATTTTGCATTGGATATTGCTGTATATGTAATTATCAATAATAAAGTTTTAATTAAAAAAAAGAAACTTAGAAAGGGGTCATTCTGCTTAGGACTGGACTGGTAGAGACTATAATGTAGAAAGTGTGTGTGTGTGTGTGTTTCTGGCTTGCCACCATATCTGGTTAAACTGCCTCTGCAGGTTTATCATGTCCTTTCAAACTATACTAGAAACAGAGCTGTGCACAGAGTCGCCAGCCTCCAGGGGTTCTCCCAGACTGGCAGCTGCTCTCCAGACTACAGCAACCAGTCCCGTCCCCCCCCCCGGGGGGAAATGGTATCTTTGGAGAGGGACTCTGTGGCATCACATCTCCATGAGCTCCCTCCCCTCCCCAGGCCCTGCTCCCAAATCTCCAGAAATTTCCCAGGCTGGAGCTGGCAACCCTTCAGAGGTCCCGAGAGGTCAGTTTTTGCCAGGGTTTCCATGCCGAGCCTGACAACCAGCAGGCAGATTTGGGGGGGGGGGCAGGGACACGGGGTGGTGGTGGTCATGTGACACTGCTGAAGTCCTCAAGTCACTTCCAGGCACGACCCCAAAAGTGATGATTTATTTATTTATTCAATTCTTATCCCGCCCTCCCCGCCGAAGGCAGACTCAGGGTGGCTTATGGTAAAAGTTAAAAATATATTAAAACACACGTGCCTAGAGGGTACAGCATCATAAATACAAGACGTAGTTATTCATAGTACAGAATAAAATAAGACGAGATAAAATAAAGTGCTGGTAGCGATGGCGTCCCGGAGGCCGCAATGGAATACGCCCGAAAATGGCCCCCGTCAGCATCCGACGTAGCTGGCCTATTGATGTCAGTATAAGGGCCTTAACTGTTCAGTTAGCGCCAGAGTTCTGGTGATTCCTAGAGCTACTTATTGCCATTTCTGGGCTCTCTCCAGAAGTGACATCCTGGCACAGAGCTCAGTAACAGGGTTTTTTGATTTGCCTCCTGCTGCCACTTTGAGTGGTGGCAGAAAATGGAGACAATCAGATGACCCTACCTGAGCCAGGATTAAAATTAAAAATGTTTACGTCTGACAAACGTGAAAACAAGTTGGTGAAACTTATCAAATGCTGAAGAAGTGTCTAAATTGGAGGCCCCCGCTGAGCTTGAGGCCCAGGCCAAACTTTCCTCCTGCTCCTCTTCCCCAGCCCAGTTTGGGTGCTGCACTTAGAAAGTAGATCTGCCAGCCTCCCTAGTGGTGGTGGGGGACCCTGTCACCAGGACCCGCCCCCTCTGCCAATCATCCAGGACTTACCAGAAAAGAGAGGGAGGCCCAGGCCACGTCAGCAGCAACATCATCACGTCAGCGATGCCCAAGTGACACTCTGGTATTTGGGTAAAAACTCTATGATCAAAGACATTTTTACCATAGAGTTTTTGCCCAAATACCAGAGCATCACTGCAATGTTACAACATGAAGTGCCAGAAGTGATGTAGCCACATTGCCAGTGACATCACCTGAGCCTCCATCCATCTCCTGGGCCTCCATCCATCTCCCCCCATCTCCCACGGGTTGCCAGCAGAGACCTGGCAACCATATTAGAAAGTAAACTGTTAACACCATAAAGGGGTTCTTTGCTCTATAGGAATGAGTTAGGGGTGAAATGTTCTTTCTGATGTTTTCACTCTTCAGGAACTGCACAAATGCTTAAACACTACCCTGGAAACAGCTTTATAACAAGAAAAAAAATCACTGAGTTTACAGTGGAGGTGAGATTTGACTGAAGAACTTCCTAGCTCACATTCTGAGAGTGTGCGTGGGGTGGGGGGGACATTGGCCATGTTGTTGGGACACATACAATTGTCTTTTGGGAACTGACCACCAGTAGAACAAGTTTTGCCAGTTTGAAGCACAGGAGGCTGTTCACAGCACTGATTGGCTGGCCACCTCTGACATCACCAGGCACCTGCTCCTCTCCTCTGCCCAGAGCTGTGCTTCCACTGGAAAACAAATGACTGGGGTGTCATTTGAATGTTTCATCACAGAGTTAGCACTCTGAACAAACAGAAACAGGCAGCTAGCCCACCAGAAGGATGAGGTAGATGCAACGGTAATGAAGAAATTAGTGCTCACAATAAGATGGTGTGTAAGTCATGTGTATGTGTGGGATGCCGGGCTTACCCCAAGCGGGGGGGAGGAAGGGAGGGAGGGAGGGAGGGAGGGAGGGAGAGAAAGAGAGAGAGAGAGAGAGAGAGAGAGAGAGAAAGAAAGAAAGAAAGAAAGAAAGAAAGAAAGAAAGAAAGAAAGAAAGAAAGAAAGAAAGAAAGAAAGAAAGAAAGAAAGAAAGAAAGAAAGAAAGAAAGAAAGAAAGAAAGAAAGAAAGAAAGAAAGAAAGAAAGAAAGAAAGAGACTCCTCCTCTTCTGTATGTCTGTAGCAGGGGTGGCCAAACTGCAGCTTGGGAGCCACATGCGGCTCTTTCACACATATTGTGCAGATCCCGGCAGGGCTGCTGGGGAAGCAAAAGGGAGGCATGCTTTTTCTCTCTCCCTCCTGTCTATTTGCTTTCTTTGTTTCTCTCTCTCTCTCTCTCTCTCTCTCTCTCTCTCTCTCTCCACCTCTCTCATTCTTTCTTTCCTCCTCTCTCTCTTTTTTCTCTCTCTTAGACAAATAAATATCATTAGCAAACAAATAAATATCATTGGACAAATAAATGTCATGATCAATATCTGTTTTTTACCCCTTGTGTTTTTATTTTTGGCAGTCTCGTTTAATGTTAATAAAAAAGCAAATTTGCATATTTTAAAATAAAAATGTGCTTATAATGTTTGTTCATGTTCTGTGGCTCTCAGACATCTGATATTTATTCTCTGTGGCTCTTATGCTGAGCAAGTTTGGCCACCCCTGGTCTGTAGCATCCTAAGAGCCAAATCCTGCTCAGAGTTACATATGATTAAGAGTAATCCTCTGTCCTGGGAGTATTTATTCCCATTAAATACAATTTACCTACTTCTAACTAGACCATCCGAAGAAAATTCAGGGGGCTAGCCGTGTTGGTCTGAAGCAATAGAGGTTGAGTCCAGTGGCACCTTTAAGACCAACAAATTTTAATTCTGGGTATAAACTTTTGTGTGCATGAACACTTCTTCCAATACAGTTTAGGAACACACTGACTGATTTCAGTGGCCTCAGACATGCCTAACTCTGCTTAGGAACTGGCGGTTAAATATTACGTCCCTTGGGGGTTCTGATTAATGGCTTTTCAGAGTCAGAAGGTATTCCCGACCCCTTCAGGAAATGCTTTTTTCAGCCTTGAGAAAGTGTTTGGACCTGGCAGGAGATAATTGAGAAAGGGCACTCTTATACATGTGCACTTGGCTTCAGTGGGGATTACTTTAGGGGACACAGGCAAAGGACAGGTGATGCCATAGGTCTAGAGTACTTCTGTAATGTGAGCTTGCTTTCCATCTGCTCAACTGTACATTGGTAAAACAATCACATTATTACAAAAGAAGAAGAGAAGAGAGAGGAAGAGATTGGATTTATACCCTGCCCTTCACTCAGAGTCTCAGAGCAGTTTACAATCTCCTTTCCCTTCCCCTCCCCACAACAGACACCCTGTGAGGTAGGTGGGGCTGAGAGAGCTCTTTTGAAGAATGCTCATGAGAGAACAGCTCTGGGAGAGCTTGTGAGTGACCCAAGGTCACACCAGCAGCTGCATGTGGAGGAGTGGGGAATCAAACCTGGTTCTCCCAGATTAGAGTCCGCGCTCCTAACCACTGCACCAAACTGGCAATAAACTTCCAGTACTCTCATCTCATGAGCAAACTTATGTCGGAAAACAGCTTCCTTCCTTCGCCTCTCCTTTGGTTTCTCCTCACAACAACTCTGTGAGGTAGGCAAGGCCCCGAATTCACCCACTGAGCTTCCATGGCAGAGTGGGGATTCGAACCTGGATCTCCCAGATTCTAGTCCAGCATCTTAACCACTGCACCACACTGGGTCACAATAATCTCTGCTCTGGTCAGGACGGAGGGGATAAGAACATATTATTTGTTACAGGCAATATCCCAAAGGCACTTGGGCATCTGTAACACTGTAATATATTCAGAACTCTTGCAGCCCAACTGGCCTTGTCTGAATTGAGTGGGGCAGCAGGCGTAGTGATCAGAGTGCCCAAGTGCATTCTGGGAAGCCTGGCTTCAGCTCCCTACACTGCCATGAAGTGCACTGGGTGACCTTCGTCCAGTTGCTGCCTCTAAGCCTGATTTATCTCACAGGGTGTTAGGGTTGCCACCCTGCAGCTGGTGGCTGGAGAGATCTCCCTCTATTTCAATGGATCTCTAGGTGAAAGAAATCAGTTCACCTGGAGAAAATGGCCATTTTGGAAGGTGGACTCTATAGCATTATGTCCCATTGAAGTCTCTCCAAACCCTGCCCTTCTCAGGAGACGTAAAGGTAAAGGTTTCCTTTGCTCAAAAGCCAGTCGAATCCAACTCTAGGGATGCGGTGCTCATCTCTGTTTCAAGCTGAAGAGCCAGTGCTGTCCAAAGACATTTCCATGGTCATGTGGCTGGGCATTACTAGACACCAAGGTGCACAGAACACTGTTACCTTCCCACTGAAGCAGTACCTATTTATCTACTTGCAGTTTCTTGCTTTCAAACTGCTAGGTTGGCAGGAGCTGGGACCAGAGACGGGACCTCACTCCATCATGCAGCATTCTCGGGTCTCGAACTGCTGATCCCTCAAATCTCCAGCTGGCAACCCCATGTGAGAAGGAACAAAGCAGCATGCACTTGGAGAAAGAGTGAGATAAAAATGGTGTGTGTTTAACACCCCCCCCCCGGAATTACGGCTCATCTCCAGACTACAGAGACCAGTTCCCCTGGAGAAAATGGATGCATTGGAGGGTGGACTCTCTGGCATTGTACCCCACTGAGGTCCATGTCCTCCCCGGGCTCCACCCCCCACCCCAAATCTCCAGGAGATTTCCAACCTGGAGCTGGCAACCCTACCCCCTCCCTGTGGCCAGGGGGAACCTGGCAACCCTATGTATTTGTGTGTGTGTTTTAGAGTCTGGGGGCTAACTCCAGCTCTTGAAAAATCTACAAAACCTGTCTGACCAGAGTCACAAAAAACCCTGTGTTTTCGTGCTGCAGGCACCGACAGCTCCTTTACATTGTGGAAAATTTATTCCCAGCCAGTCTACTGGCAGATGGCAAAGTACGAAAAGACCGATAGCCTGAACAATGGGATTCCCCCTTCGATAACAGGATTCAGTATTTGATGAGAGGGGAGCTGCGGTCTTCTAATTTGGCCCTGGTTTTGCAGATGAGGTGGTGTACCAACGTGGCCGTCTTGGCCTGGTGATGAACCTCCCTCTCTTCTGGAGACAGATCGGGAAGTTCAGAAGTTCTCACAGGAGGACTCTAGCCTGTGCCCTGGCTCCACAGATATTTGGAGCCAGAAGGGAGAAATTTTCTCACGCCACGCACCCTTTGAGGCCTGGCTGTCTGGCGATGACTTCCCTCTCTTTCAGAACCGTCCAGCTACTTCAGAGACAACCTTTGGGGGCTGGGGAACTGGATCTTTTGGTTTCTTTCCTAATCAGTTTGCTTACAAGGATCATCCCCTCAGGGTAGAGGGAGATTAGTCTGTCTCGGGGAGGGCGTGAGTCATCCCCAGCACCACAAGAAACCTTTGTGGAGAACAATTTGTGAGTGCTGGATGGGAGACTTCTTGTGAAATGGGATGACCACAGACAAGGCCTATGGCCATGGGAAAAAAATAACCAGGGTGATTTTGGCTGGTCTCTTTTGTCCTACAGACAGATTTTTAAAATGGCTGTTTGATCCCAATCCCTACCCAGGAAAAATAAACAGGAGGCGTGTGGCTTTTGAAAGGCCAACAATATTTTATTCTAGTTTAGATGTTTGTGGATTAGAGTCTAGGTTTCAGCCATCCTGTACAACAATGAGTCTCTGCATTGCTTTCATTGCTGCTGCAAAGGCAAAGGCATTTGCAGTGGCAATGGATTGTCCACACAAACGGTTGAGAAGGAAATTCCTGCCTGCTCCAGCCGTCTTGCAGCTTCCCTATTTCCAGGCAATCTGTACAAAACCTGCCTGTACCTTTCCCCTTAAACTTCTGCAATGAAAAGGGCCAGAGACTTGTTTTTTTAAAAAAAAAATCAAAGATGGAAATTCAGAGGAACTAGTGGATCATGGCTGCAGATCATTCTTGTGCTGTAGTGAACTAGTCTGGAGGGGAAAATGGTGGCTGTGAGGGGCTGGTGAGGGGTGGGTGGGTTGTGTTGATGTGATCTTTGAAAATGTGCACTTTCCCAGCCAGACAGCATGCAAATGCACTTGGATGGGGTCCTTTTCTAAAGCAGTTTGTAGCAAAGTAGATTTGGGAAAGATCAAAACAAAGCAGGGGAAAAGTCGGAGAGGGGACAATTAGTGGATGATGTTGTGGGGCGTTCCAAAAAACACCACTCCAGTTTGAGAGTCACGGCAGAGCAAAATGTCTGTAGTTATGTTGTCAGATACATGTAGCTTTTCTCACTAGGCAGACATTTACATATGATGTAATGAAGAACAACACCATCAACAGCAGGGTCAAAGGGCCAAGAGGTGCAGGGAGTACAGGTGTCATTAGGTAAAATTCAAAGGCGGTCAAGGAAAGCACAGAGACCATTCATGAGGGCACCAGCTGGCAGTCTCCTGAGTTCTGCTAAACTAGTTAACACCAGTAATGACTGAGGAATCTCAAGTTCTTGTTCAGCCATGAAGGAGAGATTTTGTCAAAAGTCTTGAGGAGTTCTAACCCAGCTGCTTCAGGCAGGCGTCTCCTCTTGAAGTTCTCTTGCTGGAGCTTTCAAATCACCAACAGAGTGTCCTGAGAGCGTAAAATGTTTACCCACTGGTTTCTACATAGGGCTGACAGGTCTCACACAGCCTGAGCTGCCCACTGCCGGAGGAAGAATAAACTGGGGGAAATATGTGGTGTTCTGATGCGGCAATGTCACTTCAGGTGCAACCCCCAGAAGTGACATCACTGTGTCAGTGTGACACTCTAGGGCTACCCTGAAACTCTATGGTAAAGTCATAGAGTTTTGGGACATCCCAGGGCATCGAACCAGAATGATGAGATCACTTCCAGGGTTGGACGTGATCTCATGGCGCCAAAACAACACATATTTACATGTTCCAGCACCCGTTCACCTCCCACCAGTTGCCAGTGTTTAACTGGCAAACCCTATTTCGTTATACGGCCCTTTTCAAAGTCAGTTTTGTGTCAGTTTATCCTTTTCTGTAGGGGCCGACCTGTTTGCTACAAAAACAGCACAAAATCGAAAGACATTAAATCAAAAGACATTACTTTATGGCGCTGAGACTGAACCTCTGTGTTCTGAATCTGGTACTGTTTGTTGATTTGGTAAAAGCCCTTTTGGTCTCTCCCTAGCTAAGCAATCGGCTAAAAGCTGCTCGTAAACTTCCGGCTCTGAATCTTGACATTGTTTGGCTCTCCAGTCATAAAAAGGTTGCTGGTCCCTGGATTAAAGCCTGTGCTTCAGATTGGACATGAAGCCGCGGTTCCCCGTTTCGTAGGGCGTCTCGGAGCAGCTGTGGGGAACTCCTGGTGCCACCTGCTGCGGCAAAGGTTCCAGGCTCTGTGGGACCTTGGCCAGATGTTATCCGAAGGCCTTCCCCTGCCTGAGGCATGGCCATGCCCCAGATAAAGAGGGCAGGGAAGCAGCTGGCGACAGTCGCTCTTAGTCATTCTGCCTGCCTGCCTGGACAAACGAGCCACCGTCATGTCCAGGAGCAGGTGATGGCTCACTTGCTCTCTCCCTCCGGTTGGTGGCCACGGTGACATCTTGCAGCAGTCCATGCTTGCTCAGGCAGGGGAGTGAACGATGAGCAGCAGCCCCGTGACTCTTTGGCACAGGGGGAAGGAGGGACCTGCATGACTGCCACCCGTGATGGTCATGAGAAAGAGCCAGCATGGTGCAGTGGTTAGAGGGCTGGGCTGGACCCTGGGAAACCCAGGTTCGAATGGCCACTCAGCCATGAAAGCTTGTTGGGTGACTTTGGGGCCTGTCGTTCTCTCTCAGCCTCACCTACCTTGCAGGGTTGTTGTGGGGAGGGTAAAATGGAGGAGGGGGAAATGCAAAGGTTGAGTGCGTTAGCTTTCCTTGGGGATGGCGAACCGGATCACACATCATTGGGTAACACCAGAGGTCATCCAGTCCAACCCCTTATTGCAGGGTATTTATCTATTTACAGTGGGTATCCGAAGTGGCTTACATCATTCTCCCCTCGTCCATTTTATCCTTAAAGAAAATGTGATAAAACCATATGCAATCATATAATTAAAAACATTTTAAAAGATACATAAATACATTAAAACAACATTAAGAGCCACCACAATGGGCAAACTGCCACCCCTCCAGGCTTCCCTGGTGTTCTTTACTCCAGTGTCATGCAACATTACTTTGAATTTGCACCAGAAGTGACCTCACAGCATTCTAGGAATCTGCACATCTCTATGGTTAAAACCATACAGATGGGTGAATTCCTAGAGCATTGGTACAAACTGGAGGTGATGCTACAATGTGAATTTCCTGCATTGTGCAGGGGGTTGGACTAGATAATCGTGGAGGTCTCTTCCAACTGTATGATTTTATGTGACAGGGAGGATTACTTTTGTTGCTAAAGGTCCCAAACAGAAAAGAATCAGACTCCTGCCTCACAATCTTTTCCAGCTCGTCTTCTCTCTCAGGCTAATATGCCTTATCCCCGCTTTCAACAAACAGCAGGAAGTGATGCCAAGATGGAAAGAAGCAGATGCATGCAATACAAAAACTCAGCATGCCAGAGTCTGTGAAAGTGATAATGCTTCCCATGAAAGCAATGGCCAGATGCAAATCTTCAGTGCTAGAGAGAATGTCCCACCTTAGGTGGGACCTGCAAAGATCGGGTTACATGCAAAAGTTCCACCAGAGGTCACAGGTGGATTAAAGAATTCCAGTCTCCATTCAGTGGCCAATGAACCGGAGTTAACAAGGATATTGTTGAATAAGTGGACAGGTGTTGTCCCAAGGGAGGTGTGCCTATGTCCAAAGGAATCCATCAGCAGAGACAGTCAGTTCTTAGCCGCATGCTCTTCTAGGCTACGGCCAGTAAGGATCTGATATTAAATATTGGAATTTAGTCACTGGATTCTATAACCACATGAATCAATATTTTAAAAGTTCTGCTTGTAGTTGATAGGAGAGTTCAGGGAAAGCCTTGCAGAGCTGGCTTGGTTGCAAAAGCAACGTAAGGGGTGACAGCATTGGGTAATGCCCCCAGTGAAACAGCTTTCCAGCCACAAGCCTCAGGGTAATCGTCATATCTGGTTCTAATCAATGATATTAGAATGTGGATCAAAAAATCTGCATGATGGGGCTATGTAGAAATAGAGGGCATCTTTCTAAAAGCTTGGGGAGAGCCGGGGCACAGTGAGGAGGGTGCCAATTCACCGTCAGGGGCTCAGCTCACTCCCAGCCATGAGCGGTACTAGGGGTGACTGGCATGGCTGCCTGGACCTATCCTATGGCCAGGTGGGTCCAAGCCAAGCCCCTATGGCCTTTGGCTCTGACAGAGGCAGCGGCAGCCTGAGAAGAAGCCACACACCTTCAAAATACTTGCACCTGACCCCGAATACATCATGAGATTTTAATGAGAGGAAGGGGAAATTGACATGGAGTGGGAGTTGCTGTGTTTCTGTAGCTGGATACGGTACAGCTGTAAACCTCACGACGAGATTGTCAGGTAGGCCAGTATTATCATTCCCATCTGTAAAATTGGAAGACAGTGGCTTATTTAAGACCTTGGCTGCTTCCACACAGGAATTCCCTCAATATGCATGTTTGCTCATTTTTCTTAGTAGGAAAAGGAATGGAGACAGGGGAGTCAGTCACTATAAAAGGAAGGCTTTATAAAAAAAATCTCCCACTTTCTAGCACACCTTCTTGATCTCCCTTCCTTTGTCTTTCTGCTTAAGAAATGAAACACCTATTTGTGAAACACAATCCTACAGAAGACGGATTCCAGAGACTAGCTATTGAGGAAACTGCTGGACAAAAGCAAGGGTTATTTAGGTTCTCTCTGGGGAGGAAAAACCCAAGGTGTAATCCAGCACACAAGTAAAATGTGCTTAAATCCTAATAAAACTGGTTGCATCTGTGAATTTAGGCAGCAGTGTAAGACTGTATTGTTCAGGCGTGTCCCTCCCCTTGTGGTTTTAATTGTATTTAATTGTTAATTTTTAATATGTTAGGTTTGCAGGTGGCTTTACTTGGCTTGTCATATTGCAAACTGCTTTGAGTAAGGATCAAAAGTGGTCTGGAAACGCAGTAAAACTATCAGTCATAGATACCTTAGGACCTAAGGATGGCCAGTTCTTTAGGTAATTAAAAATAATAATCACGACACAAACTGGTGGGTTGGATCCAAGTACCCTTTCCCACTCAGTCTCACCAGATTGCTTTCCATATTTACTAGGGTTGCCAACAGGCCTGGAGAAAAATGCCCTCTCCCTTTAATATCCCGCGGGGAGGGTGGAATATAAATCAAATCAAATAATAGAAGCTTAATGCACGGGGATGGGCAGCCGAAGCTTTTCATGGCACAGAGGTAAAAGAACATCACCTGGCAAATAATATCCCATTAAGCCTCTCTTGAAGTGCGAGGGGCATTTTCCCTTGTCCAGGAGTTTGGCAACCTGTATGTGCAGGTCCCTTGATTCTCCGTGTAGCTTTTTGGTCAAAGAAGATGCTTCCTTCCTTTCCGCTAGCAAAAAAATCTGGTTGGATCCCACTCAGTATGCTTTTATAATCGGTCAGGATCCCCTCCCCAGCCTTTCTCATTAATCCAAAAAACAAGAACAAAACATTTCATAAAATGCTTGCAATGAGAGCTTAGAAATAATAGCGACCAAAAAAAATGAGAGACTGTTCTGGGGGTTGTGTGTGTGTGTGTGTGTTTTAAACAGACCCCCCCCAAAATGTTCTCTGTGCAAAATGATGGACTTTCTTGTATACACCAAGTAGAGGACCAAGGCGCTATACAGCCCTGCATTAAAATCCATGTGAAATGAGGGCTAGGGCAAGGTAAAGATGCTGAGCAAAAATGTTGGCTGGAACCCACCCATTACCTCTTCTACACACACTGGGGCTTTCATGAGTTAATTTATGGAAGGGCCAAAGCTCACTGGTTGAGCTTGTGCTTGGCGTGCAGAAGGCCCTCAGTTCATAGGGCTGCCAGTTCTGGGTTGGGAAATTATTGGAGATTTGGATGGGGAAACCTGTGGAGGCCAAGGCTTGAGGAGGGGAAGAGCTTCAGCATGGTATGCTGCCTAGAGTCCACCCTCCAAAGCAGCCATTTTCTCCAGGGAAGCTGATCTCTGCAGTCTGAAGGTCAGTTGGAATACCAGGAGATCTCCAGCCCCACCTGGAGGTTGGCAACCCTTCCAGTTTGGTGTCATGGTTAAGTGCATGGACTCTAATCTGGGAGAACCAGGTTTGATTCCCCACTCATCCACTTGCAGCTGCTGTATGACCTTGGGCAAGCCACAGTTCTGTCAGAGCTGTTCTCTCATGAGCAGTTCTCTCAGAGCTCTCTCAGCCCCACCTGCCTCACAGGGTGCCTGTTGTGGGGAGGGGAAGGGAAAGAGGTTTGTAAGCCACTCTGAGAATCCAAGTGAAGGGTGGGGTATAAATCCAATCTCCTCCTCCTCCTCCTCTTCTTCAGTTTAACTCCTGGCATCTTCATGTGATGGATCAGGCAGTGGGTGATATAAACAGACTTCTGCCTGAGACAATGCCTGAGGCCAGTGATGGTAAGAGTAGACTGTGCTGACCTTGATAGCCCAGTATAATTGACTATAAGGCAACTTTGTGTGTCCAGTTTTATAAGGATTGGTGCGTGGCTCAGTGGTAGAGCATCTGCTTTGAGTGCAGAAGATCCCAACTTCGCCACATCGAGAGACAATAAACCTCTGAATACCAGCACCTGGGGGCATCATCAGGAGAAGGCCTCGGCCTCTGTGCCCTGTTGTTGGACCTCCAGAAGGACTGGTTGGCTTAGAGTTATCAGGTCCCTTCATCATGCCAGTGGGGGGATTTGGGGGTGTTCTGGGGGTGAGTGGGGACATTGCATGATGCACTGCCGTCACCCAGAAGTGACAGTGCATTGGCAATGTTGGGGGCGATACTCTGCTTTTGGGGCAAAACTCTATGGTAAAAATGGCTTCAAACCATAGAGTTTTGCCCAAAAATCAGAGCATTGCCACCCGTCGTCACTGACAGCTGACATCACTTCCGGGTGACATTAGGACATTGTGCATGGTGTTGGGGGTGGGGGGATTTTCCTCCCACTGTCCAGCTGGTTGGCAGCAGGCAGGAGCTCACAAAAGCAAGGGATCCCCTGCCCCCACCTGGGGAATGGTAATCCTAGGTTGGCCACTATGTGGAGAAAGCATGCTGGACTAGATGGACCACTGGTCCAGCTGAGATCTTCTTATGTTCTTAGGACCTGATCCTCCACCATGAATATCTAGACCCTGAGCTCAATCCTGTGAAGATTAGGAGGAAAAGTGCTCCTGGAGGTATGGACCACTCACTGGCCTGCCTGAAGAATGCTCGGCACCATCCATTGAAGCTCTGCTAGATTGGCATCATCCTCAAACTCAGTCGTGGCCTTCCCTTTAAGGACCACCTTGTGGCTGTACAGGAGGGCGGGTGGTAAAGCAGAACTGAAATCCGCCCGCAACATGTCTGCCTAGCTTGCTAAGAGACTGTAAGGCGCCTCTTAATAGCTCTTTAATTATACATCTACCATCACGTATTCTCTCTCTTTTTTTTTCTCCCTTTCTTTTTTAAAGCTTAAGGTTCCCCAGATATGTAAATATGCCACACAGAACACAGACCCCACTTAATTACAACTTTGAAAACGTTCTGCAGGCAGCCCGGCTGGTATAACAGACAGCAGGATGAGGCTCCCGGTGGTAGACCTAATTTGGGTGATGGTGTGTGTCCCCCCGCAAAAAAAGTTAATCGATGGGAGAATTCGATTCAACTTCGCTTGAGGATTTCAGACAACTCAGAAATTCCACTTTCACTGCATAAGGAGAAACCCCATGGTCTGCATGCCACTAATCAGAGTGCTAACAAATGGCCAGGTAGGATATGTTCGGCACAGTGTATTTTGGCCTGTCTCCCTTGGTCCAGGGAATAATCAAGGCATGTGAACTCCACAGTGGGACTTTTATGGATTACGGCTGATCAAAACCTGGTCTTAGCCCCCCGCCCCACACATGCACACTTTACTGATGATCAGGAATACTCAAACATTCACTGGGCAAGGTTGCCAGTAGGAATGGGCATGAACCATTGTGGCTGGATCATGGTTCACAAAGTGACATTTGCAAACTGAAGAACTGCCACAAACTCCCACAAATTTTGATGCAGTTCATGGCAGTTCATGAAGAGCCAAAAGCAACCCCTGCTTTTGGCTCTTCATGAGAAACAGGTGACCCACCACTCAGCTGCTTGGAAACGGCTGTTTTCTGCTCCCCACAGCTTTTCACGGGGAGCAGAAAGCAGGGTTTGAATGGCTCTGAGCCGTTTAAACCAAATAGCTGAGTGGCAATCCCTTCTGCTCAGCTGCTTGGAAACCCCTGCTTTCTGCTCCTCACAAAAAGCTGTGGGGAGCAGAAAGCAGGGGTTTAAATGGCTCACGAACCAATACAAACTGGTTCAGTTCACAAACCGGTATATCGGTTCGTGGTTCGGTTCATAGTTCAGCCACGAACCATGAACTGAACCACAAAAATGTGGTCCGTACCCATCCCTAGTTGCCAGGTCCCCTGGGCTACTAGCGGGGGATGGGTGGTAGGGTTGCCAGATCCAGGTCAGAAAACTCCTGGAGATTTGGGGATGGAGCTTGGGGAGGACAGAGACCACAGTACAGTGCAATTCCATAGAGTCCACCCTCCAAAAGCATCCATTTTCTCCAGGGGAACTGATCCCTGTAGTATAGAGATGAGCTGTAATTCCAGTTCCACCTAGAGGCTAGCATCCTTATCGCTCACTTAGCTGACATCCTGTTTCCCAGACAATTTTTTATGGCCTGTTCATATACTCATCAACCTATTCATGGCTGTTCAGCAAGCTGCTTCAATGTATTCCTTCCCAACAGTGCAGTACAGCCCATTCGGCTTTTCATTCTTTTGTGTTCTCACACAGCCCGACTGAGCTCTGCCCCCTTTTACTGTGTCGTTTCTCCAGGCAGTGGACACTGGTTTAAATAGTAGGTAAAATCAGTCATAAATCATATAAATAAGCCATTAATAATTGCTGTGTGTCTTTTTTAATCTGACTGTTCAGTGTTGGTCTAAGTCAGGGGTCCCCAACCCTTTTTGAGGCTGGAGCACATTTGGAATTCCAACACAGCCCAGTGGGCGCAGCAACAAAATGGCTACCACAAAATGACTGCTGCGGTAGGCGGGGCCAGTCGCTAAATGATTGCTGGAGCTTAACTTCAATCACAGAGTGTAGATCCTTGTGCTGTGGTGGCAGCTGCTGCCGAAGCAACATTTTTAAAAATCTGCACAGCCAATCAAATCTCTAGCAGTCAACCAGAAGCCTTGATGGGCAAAGCCCTACCTGGCCCCACCCACTTCTTAAAACACTTGGTGGGCACCAGAAAAAGTGTCTGTGGGACACCACGTTGGGGATCCCTGGTCTAAGCTGTCCTTAGCAACACTCCCTCCACCATCAAGTCACAGCCAAAAAGAGATTGGATTTATACCCCACCCTTCACTATCCGAAGGAGTCTCAGAGCAGCTTACAAACTCCTTTCCCTTCCCCTCCCCACAACAGACACCCTGTGAGGTAGGTGGGGCTGAGAGAGCTCTGACAGAAACTGCTCTTTTTTCAAGAACAGCTGTGCCAGAATTATGGCTTGCCCAAGGTCATCCAGCCAGGTGCAAGTGGAGGAGTGGGGAATCAAACCCAGTTCTCCCAGTTTAGAGTTCGCACACTTAACCACTACACCAAACTGGCTCTCTCTCAACTTATGGCAACCCTGTAGGGTTTTCAAGGCATAGGGACATTCAGAGGTGGTTTGCCATTGCCTGCCTCTGCATCACGACCCTGGTATTCCTTGGGGGTCTCTCATCTAACCACTCGCCAGGGCAAATCCTGCTCAGCTTCTGAGATCTGATGAGATGGGGCTAGCCTGGGCTGTCCAGGTGGGGGCCCTCAGACTTTTTAATTTTTTTGTGCTTTTGTGCTTTTTTTCCCTTTTAGTATTTAATAATAATAATAATTAAAAAAAATCATTTTAAAAATCACTTCTCAGGTACCCTCTTCTTCAGGGGAATGGGGAGACAGTGGGACTGAGATAATGAAACAGATGCCCCGTGGCACCTTAAAAGGATTTAAGAATTTTAATTTTATTCTGGCATGAGTTCACGTGAGTCAGGGCTGGCTTCTTCAGATGCAAATGGCAAGGAGTCGTCTTTCGAAATCACAAAAAAATGACAGAATAGCTGTAACCCAGGCAGGAGGAATCACTTTCCCCACTATGCTAGAAATCTTGTTTCGGGATCCCAAGGCTCCATCCACTCATGTTTGTCTGTCCCATAGCTCTTCTCAGCAGCCATAAGGCCTAGAGCCTTGAGTCTCAGAACAGGAGACCTGAAACTGGAAGCCTGCCTATTCAAACTGCTGCACAGAATGCCGAACCCTCCATCCACCAGTCAGTACCTTCCCCATCCACTCTCTGACCAGCCTTTGCAATACGGATCACCGTGTGCCCCAGACCAGGATCAGGTGCTTTTGAGAAAAGGCATAGAGCGCACAGGGGTAAAGGCAAGCCGGGGTTCTCAGGAGGCTGGATTCTGTCCCAGCAATGAACCTTCCTGTCTGCAGCCAGATGGATGAAATATATTTACACCGTCCAGATTTAAGAACACTGGTTCTCTGTTGGAATGTTAGGGATGCCAGTCTCCAAGTGGGATCTGGGGATCTCATCTTCAGAGTACAGAGATCAGCTCCCCTGGAGAAAATGGATGCTTTCGGGGTGAACATTATGGCATTGTACCCCAGGGGGGGGGTCCCTGTCCTCCCCAGGCTCCATCCCCAAATCTCTAGGAGTTCCCCAACCTGGATTTGGCAACCCTGTGCCCCCCCCCCATCCCCTGCCAGTGCCCAGGGGGAACCTGGCAACCCTGTGGAGTGCAGCTAACTGGGCAGGAATGGGGAACAAATTAAGTAGATTTTCTGTTTGCAGAAGAGAGGGGTGAATGTGATGCCTCCACTTCCCCCCAGCCCCCTACCCAGGGACTCGACTCTCTGTTATGAAAGCACTCAGCTATTTCTCCTGTCAATCATTCACCCTCCCCCAGAACTTGAGCAACAAAGCAATTTTCTGTCATTAGCAAAGAAAAGCCGTCACACGTGGAGACGGAGAATGCTGTCAGATGTGGGTTCACCTTTTCCTGTCAACTCTTTCAAAGCACTGACATATTCTTCTCAAAAAAATGTCTGCTTTGACATCCCCAAAGGGGGCCAGCAGGAGGTAATTTCTGCAAAAAGTGGCTCTGCCAGGAAGCTGTGCCCTTTGACCTGGAAGCCCTACTTCTTCATTCCTCAATGTGCAAGAATGGGACTGTGGTTACTCACTTGGAAAGTAAAGCCACTCTTCACATGCACAGAAACAATCTAGGATCCTGTCACATAGAGAAAGGTTTAGCATGGGCATTCAAAGCATTTCCTGAGGCTCTGTTCTGGCTCAGCTGAACTCCTGGAGGCCAGCCTAGGGGGAAAGGCCAGGATGTAGTTCCTGTCAAATTCCAGAATACGTCAAGGTTTGTTTTTTTTAATGGCTCTTAGCAATTTGGTGAAATTGGGCCCATTTGGGGTATCCAGAAAATCCAGAAGAACATCTGCCACTTTGATCTAGACATCAAAACGTCAATCTACAAATTAATCTGAAGTCAGTGTGTTATAAATTAACCTGTTGTTGTTCAGTTGCATAGTCGAGTCTGACTCTTTGCGACCCCATGGACCACATCACGCCAGGCCCTCCTGTCTCCCGTTGTCCTCTGGAGTTTGCTTAATTTCATGTTCGTTGCATCAATAACACTGTCTAACCATCTCATCCTTTGCCATCCCCTTCTTCTTTGACCTTCAATCTTTCCCAGCATCAGGGTCTTCTCCAGTGAGTGCTCCCTTCTCATTTGGTGGCTAAAGTATCTGAGCTTCATCTTCAGTATCTGGCCTTTCAGGGAACAGTCAGGGTTGATTTCTTTTAGGACTGACTGATTTGATCTCCTTGCAGGCCAAGGGACTCTCAAGAGTCTTCTCCAGCACCATAGACTAACCTATCACACGATTAAAGAAATGGAGGATGGGAGAATGGTATTTTAAGTGACTTTTGTTTCCCATTGTAGAATCATGTGGGAATATGAATACCTAAATATATCAATCTATAAATAAAGTGCATAACTCTTGCCTTCACCAACACTCTGCAGGTTTCATGCAAAGACCTAGAGCCTCAGACCCTTTGTGGCCTTCACGGTATGAACTATGCTTCTCTTGACCTTGTGTCTCATTGCTGGAGGAGGCAACTAAGAAGACTCCGTTCGGTGACGTCTTGGGCTTGGACGCATGCGCCGAGGGATCTCCAAAGCCTCAGTTGGGAAGATCTTGGTAAGGATTAACAAATGACCCCTAATCAAATGGCTCAGGTTGGAATGGACAGTAAGGAGGCCATCCACTGATGACCAAAAAAAGAGGATGAGGGCCCCCACTAAGGAGGACAGAAGGAGGGGACATTTGCACATAATTTGCATATACTAATTTATACAGTTGCAAATCTAGGATAACTGTGGATCTGGCTCTTTGCCAGGAACCCTTCTCTGTCTCCCCATTTATATTACTCCTCCTTTTGAACACACCCCAAACAGCCTGGCTTTCTTGAGCAGCCTGTCTTTCAGCCACTGGTCACTCTGGGTACCCTCTGGCGGATCAGGAATCCAGTCTCCATAGCTGGTTTTACTGCACATAAGCAGAACCTGGACAGCTCCGGGACCAAACTTCAGGCTTTCCTCTGCAAAAGAAGACATCTGTCCACCCTAGAGCCAGTCACTAGGATTCAGTCTTCATTTGGTCTCAGATCTGCTGTGCAGGTCACTGCCTGGCACCCCTGGGAACTTTGGGGGTGGGGCAAGGGGCAGACATAGGGTTGCCAGCTCTGGGTTGAGAAATACCTGGAGATTTTGGGGGTGGAGCCAGAGGAGGGCAGGGTTTGGGGAGGGGAGGGACTTCAGTGGAGTATAATGCTCTAGAGTCCACTTCCCAAATGGCCAGTTTCTCCAGGTGAAATGATCTTGGTCACCTGGAGACCAGTTGTAATCCTGGGAGCTCTCCAGCCACCACCTGGAGGTTGGCAGCCCTGGGCAGATGTGACATTATGTGCTGGGTCAACATCGCATCTGGGTGAAGAAATAGTTTCCCCTGGACATTTCCGCCTGGAAGTGACATCGACACGTTGCACAATATCCTGTCTGCCCACCCCCCTGATTTCCTAGAGGCTGCAGAAGCCAGGGCGGGTGGGAGGCTCCAGGAGCAGGAGAGTTCCTGCCCAATGCAAACAAACGGCCTGCCTACTGCTGTGAAGGCTGGCAGGCTCCGGTTTTACTGTGACCAGCATGCTCCAGTCATCAGTAAGTTAGACTGTGGACTTCTAAGCTCCAGTCAGGCCTCCAGAGCTTGGTGCCCACTGGCTGGCCTTCACTTCCTGCCCACCCAGGAAGTCTTTCAGTCAGGCACTGGCAAAGGGGTGAGAGACAGCCAGATCAGTGCCGGGCCCCCCCACATCCATGTACTAGAGAGAGTGGAAGAAAAGCCTTGTGGCTTGCTTGTTGTGGGTGAATCAGAGAGGTGGTGTGTGTGCCAGAGATTTAAACCCCACATTTACTCAGGCACCGGCCCCAGTTTTCAAGGAAAGAGACATTCAGAGGTGGTTTGCCATTGCTTGCCTCCGTGTCATGATCCTGGTATTCCTTGGATGGTCTGCGGTGTGTAGATGAGAGAGGATGCCTGTGCATATCAGCACAAGGGGAAGGAGAAGTACACGTGGCCTTCCCTGTTGTGGCCCCCACCCTGTGGAATGGCCTGCCTGAGAAGGCTGGGAAGGCTCCCACTCTCACGGCTTTCTGCAAATGATGCAAAATTCATTTATGTATTTATTTTGATTTACATCCCACCCTTCCTGCAAGTTGACCCTGGGCGAATGCTCTCTCTAAGCTGCGGATTCTTATGAGCAAAAATTCTACTTTGTGAACTACTGGCATTAAAGTGGTGAGCAGGTGATTTGGCTGCTGCATAAATTAGTTTGCTCTGGAGCCCTCCTTCCTGAGCGAAGACAAAAATGTGTGAGCCAGAGGCTAGAAAACTGTGAGCTAGCTCGCACGAACTCAGCTTGGAGGGAACACTAATAGATTACAAGAAATCACAGTCTTTAATAGTATCTGACATTAAAACAGTAAAAACAGTAAAAACAGTAAAGTTTCCCTTGCTCGAAAGCCAGTCGAATCCGACTCTAGGGTTGCGGTGCTCATCTCCGTCTCAAAGCCGAAGAGCCAGCGCTGTCCGAAGACCTTTCCGTGGTCATGTGGCCGGCATGACTAAACACCGAGGTGCACGGAACGCTGTTACCTTCCTACTGAAGTGGTACCTATTTATCTACTTGCAATTTCTTGCTTTCGAACTGCTAGGCTGGCAGGAGCTGGAACTAGAGACGGGAGCTCACTCCATCATGCGGCACTCTTGGGTCTCAAACTGCTGAATTACTGACCTTCCACAGCCTGCAGTTCAGCATCTTAACCACTTGAGCCACCGCGAAACCAGTTAAAAGTGGGCATTGTAACAGATTCCAGATTACAGTTCCTACAGCTGGGAGCAAAACTGAACAAAGCTTGAGTCCAGTGGCACCTTTAAGACCAACAAAGTTTAATTCTGGGCATAAGCTTTCGGGTGCAGCACACTTCTTCAGATATATGCACACCAAAGCTTTGTTGGTCTTCAAGGTGCCAACTGGACTCAAACTTTGTTCTGCTGCTTCAGACCAACACGGCTACCCACCCGGATCTATGTAAAACTAAATTATTCAAGAGAGCTTTTCTACACAAACACTGTACTAAATGATTCACAAAGTAAATTATTAGGGACTCTGGTCTATACTACTGTGGTGCAGTTTCTGTAAATTGAATCCTGCTACATAACTTTGCCTCATTTCATGTGTCGTGTTAACAATTTCCTTTGCTTTGTTCAGTTTTTTAAATTTCTGGTTGGTTCTACAACCCAAATCCTGTTTCTTGTTTATTGACTGTCCCGTCCTGTTGAATGTCTTGACTCACTCTATGTAATCTGCTTTGAATCCCAGGGAGAAAAGCAGACTTTAAATAATGTAGATAAGTACATAAATAAGTGCAGTAAATGCATGTACAGTCTCTGTCCACTCGATTTTTCTTTATATGTGTACTGAGTAATATTCATGTTATGTTCAATATATGCACAGCTCAGTATGTGATTTAAACCCCACATTAACCCACATACCAGCCCTCAGTTTCATTTGTAAAAAGAATGCCTGTTGGCTTATTTTTACAAATAGATGTATGCATATATTTGCACGATATACATGTGTGCCCTGTAGCATGAACAGGGCTGGTGTTTGTTTGTCAAAAGAGTCCACATTTTCTAGGATGTTTAATTCATGTTTAATTCTTGGCCCATATTATGTGTTAACTTGATCTGTAGTCTATGGCTTGGCTCACTTTTTAATGTCATCTGTTCTGCAGGTCCTTTATCATCTCCTCCTTTCTGATTGTAGCGCAGTTGTAGTTTGGACTGGGCTGCAGTATACAGATATCGTGTGTGGGTGTGACACTTGGGGCAAGACTTCGACCCCATAGGGTTTTCAAGGCAAGAGACATTTCAGAGGTGGTTTGCCGTTGTCTGCCTCTGCACCATGATCCTGGTATTCCTTGGTGGTCTCCCATCCAAACACTAACCAGGGCTGACCGTGCTTAGAGCTTCTGAGATCTCATGAGATCAGGCTAGCCTGGCCTAGCCAGGTCAGGGCGACTCTTCTTTTACCTGTGTATATATAAAAATAGTATGGTTTATTAATATTTTATAAAATACAATACTAGCTATGTAGCTTGGTTACTAGGAAGAGATGTTCTAGGATATGTACCCTATAGGACAAAGCAGGCCATTTGGGGTAGGGTCTGAACAGCGCTGGCCCCAGGTGTCTGAGCGCCCTAGGCAGGACTGCCTGGGGTGCCCACCCCACCGGGGATGCCAACCTCCCGGTGGGGCCTGGAGATGGCCCAGCGCCTAGGAGAGCTGAGGAAGGGGCGGGCTTAGAAGCCCCCCTTCCCTCCCAGGGGCGGCGCGCGCGGCTCTCCCGGGTGCCTCGCAGCCGCGAGGCACCCAGGAAAGCCGGGCGGCTGCCGGCGTTGGGCGGCTCGGGGGGCCTTTTCACGGGGGGGGGTGGGGGGCATTTTGGCGCCCCTGCAGGGCCGGCGCCCTAGGCGAGCGCCTAGCTCGCCTAGTGGGCGAGTCGGCCCTGGGTCTGAATTAGCACCATGCTTGTTGCTTTGACTCTTGGACCTGAAGTCTGAAAACTGCTTCTGAGTTTCCTACCCAAGAAATGAGTGCTGAACTTTGTTTGTTTTGAACTTGAACGGTGAGCAGAAACTCCCTGGGGACTGATCTAAGCTAGGGAGTTGACTCTGTGTGTGATGGAGAGAACTTGTGTGAAGAGTTGGGCTGCAAAAACCTGCTGGGATGATGTTCTTGGGAGATACTGGTTGTATGGTGGGGATGTAATCCAGTCCTATGAGCAATACGCACATAAATAGCTGGCTTAGCAGCTCTTCTGCAAGCAGTAGTTTGCAGTCCCATAGGCCTGCTTATGGATATTCCAAATCATTGTCCAGTTCATTATCCTCATCATAATGCACATAAATACTAACAGTCAGTTTGTCATTTGGAGAGTCAGTGTGGTGTAGTGGTTAGGGTGAAACTGGGCAGACCGCGGCTCTGGCCCCTACTCAGGCAAGAAGCTCAATGACTGACCTCGGGCCAGTCATTCTCTCTCAAGCTAACCTCCTCACAGGGCTGTTGTGAAGATAAAATGAAGGAGATGATATCCATGTTCCCTGCCCTGAACTCCTTGGCGTTACAATGGGATTGAAATTAGTAACCAAATCTTGCCAATTCTCTTAAGATCAGAAAAACACACAGCTGGTTGTGAGCATACTTGGGATGGGGAGGAATGTATGGGCCAGTCATGCATTGTTGAACTCTTAGGCCAGTGCAATTGATTACTCTGGGATGGGTTCTATTTTCTGTTGGGGTGCCCCCCACCACATGAGCCCCTCCTTCTCTGGCTAGAAGATGACACCACATCCACACACTTTCTAGGTTTTCCTTGTCCTCGGTACGTTCCTTCTCAAACCTGTTTTACGATGATCTTTTTGGAAAGAATACAGCCCAAGCGAGTGAGTACATTAGGTGGCCCAAAAGCTTCATATTTTACTTCCCCGTGAACATTTGTGCCATTTTCCTTCTGCCAGCTTCTCACATCAGCCATATCCCCCCAGCATACCAATGGAGGGCTCTCTAAACAATCAGTAACTGCTACAGCACTATTGCAATTACTGGGGAAGGGGGGATGCAGGAACAATGGAAGAAAGTATACAGAAAACCCTTGTGTGGGACTCTCCATTGCCAATGCAAAGGCCTCTGCATTTGCAGCAGTAATGAATGAGAACATAAGAAGAGCCCTGCTGGATCAGACCAGTGATCCATCTGGTCCAGTCTCCTGTCTCACACAGTGGCCAACCAGTTCCTCTGGATGGCCAACAGCAGGGTACAGAGGCCGAGGCCTTCCCCTGATGTTGTCTCCTGGCTCTGGGATTCATTGCCTCTGAATGTGGAGGTTCCCCTCAGTCACCATGGCTAGTAGCCACTGATAGATCTATCCTCCATGAATCTAGCTAGTCCCCTTTTAAAGCTGTTCATTGCTCTGGCCATCACTACATCCTCTGGCAACAAAGCCCACATTTTAATCACTCTCTACATAAAGATGAATGCAGAACAGAGAATCCTTGCCATATAGATGCAGCGTTCACTGGAGCAAAAGCAACCAAGGATCCTATGATATATTGGATGATCCTCTTTTTTTCCTACTCCTATATTTGATATTGTGAGCATAGAGACTCTGATCTCCAGCTAAGGTTGGCTCTGAATTCTTTGGAGAAAGTGGTAGATATCTATCAACATATTCCAACATATGCAAACCGCAAAGTTCAAGCAGAAAATTTCAAAGACGAATCTCAGCACAAAACCAAGATGGGTAGCCATGTTAGTCTGTCTGTAGCAGCAGAAAAGAGCAAGAGTTCCATTGCACCTTAAAGACTAACAAAATTTGTGGCGCGGTAGGAGATTTTGTGAGTCACTGCTCACTTCTTTCAGATTTCACGAAAGCTCATCCCCTGCCACAAATCTTGTTAGTCTTTAAAGTGGACTCTTGCACTTTTCTGCTAGTACAAAACCAGAATCTTGTGCTGACTTCTCTGGCTGGGGCCCCTTGGCATGAAGGCCTGGTCCATGCATACAGTTGCCAACAACCCTGGAGGGAAAAAATGTCCCTTTAAGGTAGGCTTAATTTGTGGAAATGGGCAGCTGAAGCTTTTCATGGCATGTAGTTAAATTACATCACCTGGTAAATAACATCCTATTAAGCCTCTATTAGCCCTGCCCTGGATAACCGAGGTTAGCCTGTTCTCGTGAGATCTTGGAAGCTAAGCAGGGTTGGACCTAGCTAGTATGTGGATGGAAGATCTCAAAGGAAGATCTCAAAGGAATCAAAAGGGTTTTGATGCAGAGACAGGCAATGGCAAACCACCTCTGAAGATCTCTTGCCTTGAAAACCCTACAGGGTCATCATAAGTCAGCTCCGATTTGACAGCACTTCTCACCACCAAGCCTCTATTGAAGCCTGGGACAACAACCCTATTCAAACATGCAGAAAAACAGAGGTCTTAGAATAGACCCTTTCAAAGACCAGTGGAGGGTCACATTTTGGCATGCCCTTGTTGCCTAAATGGGGATTTTGCTTGGTGTGCCAGTGGTTAATGAAGGGCGCAACAGGGAGATTTTAGAAGCAGATGAAACTTTATTGCAATAAAGGAGAACTCGGCAGGAAACTTCTGAGGATTTTGTTAATAAGGCATCTGTAAGGACTTTTTGTATATGTGTGACAAACAGCTTTTCAGACATGCACAGATGTTTTACAACTTTGTTGTTCGTCAGTCGCACAGTTGAGTCCAACTCTTTGTGACCCCATGGACCACATCATGCCAGGCCCTCCTGTCTTCCATCATGCTCTGGAGTTTGCTTAATTTCATGTCCGTTACGTCGATAACACTGACTGACCATCTCATCCTTTGCAGTCCCCTTCTTCTTTGTCCTTCAGTCTTTCCCAGCATCAGGGTCTTCTCCAGTGAGTGCTCCCTTCTCATTTGGTGGCCAAAGTATTTGAGCTTCAGTATCTGGCCTTCCAGGGAACAGTCAGGGTTGATGTCTTTTAGGATTGACTGATCTGATCTCCTTGCAGGCCAAGGGACTCTCAAGAGTCTTCTCCAGCACCATGAACATATAAGCATATTTATTATGCATATATATTAATTATATACATTTTCTGTTTTTATTTGGAACAACCTCCTCCCCTCAGTGTTAAAAATTCCTGGCAAAGAGAAAATTGGCACAGCAATTAAAGGGGGAGGGGGAGGAGAAGAGTTGGATTTATACCCCACCCTTCACAAGAAGTCTGAGTGGCTTACAATCTCCTTCCCTTCCTCTCCCCACAACACATACCCTGTGAGGTCTGAGAGAGCTTTCAAAGAACTGCTCAAGAGAGCAGCTCTGCGAGAACTGTGGCTGACCCAAGGTCACCCAGCTGTTGCATGTGCAGGAGTGGGGAATCAACCCTGGTTTTTCCAGATTAGAGTCCGCACACTTAACCACTGCAGCAAACTGGCTCCCAGAGCCCCTTCCCTCCTGCTAGTTTCCTCCTTTCAGATAGCTGAGAGCCAGTTGGGTGTTGTGGTGAGAGTGCTGGAGTAAAACCTGGGAGATGCAAGTTCTGCCAGAAGCTCTCTGGCTGTCTGTGGGCCAATCGCACACTTTCTCTGCATGGCCTACCTCATAGGGTTGTGGGGGATAAAAACAGGAGTCATATATGTTGCAGTGAATCCCTGAAGGAGGGGTGGTATGAAGATGCATAGATAGTTTCTTGCAAAGGAACATGCAAACATTACTCTAGATGGAGTATTAGGGTTGCCAACCTCCAGGTGGTGGATGGAGAACTCCCAGGTTTACAACTCATCTCCAGCCCACAGAGATCAGTCCCCCTGGAGAAAATGGCTGCTTTGGAAGTCGGTCTCTATGGCATTATCCCCTGCTGAAGCTCTTCCCCTCCCCGAGTCCTACTCTCCCCAGGCTCCACGCCTCAAATCTCCAGGAATTTCCCAACCCAGAGCTGGCATCCTTTGGTCCCCCAGAATTATGAATGATCTAAAGACTACAAAGAGCCTTTCTCTTGGAGGAAATGGCAGCTTCCAAGGGTGATGTATATAGCACGGGTGGCCAAACTGTGGCTCGGGAGCCACATGCGGCTCTTTCACACATATTGTGCAGTTCCCAGCAGGGCAGCTGGGGAAGCAAAGGGGAGGCATACCTCACATATTGGCTTTCCCTTCCCCAGCCAGTGTTCCCCTCCCTGGGTAGGCTTGCGGGGGGGGGGGGAGCAGAGAAAGAAAGCAACTTTAACTTCAAATGCATTCTCAAAGCCCCCCACTGCCAGCTGGCTTGGAGGGGGGGGGTTGAAAAATGCATTTAAAGTTAAAATTGCTTTCTTTCCACCTCTCCCTCCCCCCTCCATTTATTTGCTTTCTTTCCACCTTTCTCTCTCTTTCCCCTCTGTCCTCTCCCCATCTATTTGCTTTCTTTCCATCTCTTTCTTACTTTTCACCTTTCTCTCTCTCTCTTCCTTCCTCCCCCTCCCTCACCTATTTGCTTTCTTTGTTTCTTTCTCTCTTTTCCTCCTTCCTCCTCCCTCCTTCCTCCCACCTATTCGCTCTCTCTTGCTCTCTCTCCTTCTTTCTTTCCACTTCTTTCATTCTTTCCACCTTTCTCTTTCTCTCTTCCTTCCTTCTGTCCTTCCTCTCCTGCCCTCCCCATCTATCTGCTTTCTTTTTCTTTCTCTTCCTTCCTCCCACTCCCTCCCCCATCTATTTGCTTTCTTTGTTTCTCTCTCTCTCTTTCCCCCTCCCTCCCCATCTGTTTGCCTGCTTTCCACCTTTCTTTCACTTGTTCTCTTTCTCCCTTCCTTCCTTTCTCTCTTTTCCTTCCTTCCTTCCCCCTCCTTCCCTTTCTCATCTATTTGTTTTCTTTGTTTCTCTCTCTCTTTCTTTCTCCCTTTTTCATTCTTTTTTCCCAACCTTCTCTCTCTCTTAGAGAAATAAATATCATTAGCAAACAATTAAATATCATTGGACAAATGAATATCGTTATCAATATCTGCTTTTACCCCTTTTGTTTTTATTTTTGGAAGTTACATTTAACATTAATAAAAAGCAAATTTGAATATATTTCAATAAAAACTCATGTGTAATATGTGTTCGCATCTTGCGGCTCTCAAACATCTGACATTTATTCTATGTGGCTCTTACATTAAGCAATTTTGGCCAGCCCTGGTACACAGCATCACATCCCCACTTCAGCCCCCTCTGTTCCCCAAACTCCACCCTCCCAAGACACTTCTGCCAAATCTCCCGGAATCCCCCAAGCTAGATTTGTCAATACCTGTGTGAACCAGGCCAAAGAGTTTCATGGGTGAGGTTGAACATTCCTTGAGCACAGCAAAAGCCACATTCTGTTTGATTCTTTCTCTCCCCGGCCTCTGCAATTAATGGTGACCAGGGCTAAATGATCACTAAAGGAACCCTTGTGAGCCACTGTTGTGTCCTAACAAGCACCGAGGCTGGAGCTAATTACTGGAATAATTGGTGAAATCTGTCACATTGCTTGTTGACACATTCACACCTCCTCAAAAGGGTTCCAGATGCAGGCCATAATTACACCCCCCCTCCCAATCAGCTTAATATATCAGGCCAAGAGGAGAATAACTGGTGGGGGCAGGGAGGCCCAAAACAACATCTGGCAGAAAATTACTTTTCCCAATTACTGCCAGGCACTGTGAAAGGAACTTTGGAAAGAAGAATGAGGAAAAGAGGCTGGAAGAGACCTTTGAATGCAGGAACCTCATTCCGTATCAGACTGGCTCTGCATCAGGCATTCACTTCCACATTTTCTCAACACTGAAGAAAAGGTGCAGCTCAAAACTACATTCAGATACCCCAGGCCAACACCATACTGACTGCAAAGTCACCCCTGAATGGCCATAAAACGACCATAAATTGATGCAGAAGGTCCCATAAAATCCGATGTTCAAAGAAAGTGAAAGCGGCATGCAATGCAGAGGGTACCATAAAATCGGATGATCAAAGGAAGTGAAAGCAGCAGAGGGGAATTTCTGTTCCAGCGTGGGTTTGCTAAAATAATGGTGGGAAGAGCCAATGCAGAATTCCCAGAGAGACAAGCCAAAGGAGACTTACGGTCCTGCGGCTGTAGCTCCTTCAGGTGTTACTTTAAAAACTCCATGATCGGGAGGAGCGGGGACCTGATTTAGACTGGGACTGCCACAGGAGGGCAGGGGAATGATGAGGGCTTCCCCATTCGAAAAGGGCCTGGTGGTCAAATCCCCACTTTGCTTGGAAGCTTGCTGGTAATAAGGTTCCCAGCTTCCAGGTGGTTAGGTAAACCAAAAAAGCACACAGAAAAGATTGTGTAAAACAAAAATGAGTCACATCGTGCTAATTACGCCAAAGATTCTTTATTGTTATAGAATAAACAATGAGATATCGCTTAAATGAACTTAAAGATACTTGTACGTCTCATTGCCCTCCTGGTGGTGGCTGGAGAAGAAGAAGAAGAGTTGGTTTTTGTACCCTGCTTTTCTCTCCCCTAAGGAGTCTCAAAGTGGCTTACAATCTCCTTCCCTTCCTCTCACCACAACAGGCACCCTGTGAGGTAGGTGGGGCTGAGAGAGTGCCGAGAGAGCTGTGACCGGCCCAAGGTCACCCAGCAGGCTTCATGTGGAGGACGAGTGGAGAATCAAACCCGCTTCTCCAGATTAGAGTCCACCACTCTTAACCACTACACCACGCTGGCTCTCCTGGGATTGCAATTGATCTCCAGACGACAGAGATCAGTTTGCCTGGAGAAAATGGCTGTTTTGGGAAAGTGGACTCTATGGCATTATACCCCATTGAAGTCACTCCCCTCCCCAGACCCTGCTCTCCTCAGGCTCTACCACCCAAATCTCCAGGTTTTCCCCAACCCAGAGATGGCAACCCCACAGCAGTGGGTTACCCTGGGCCAGTCAAGCTCTCTTCCAGCCCAACCTCCCTCCCTTGAGGGTTGCTGCAAAGGTAGAATAGAGGAAGGGACATACATCACCCTGAGCTCCTTAGAGAAAGGATAACATAAAAATGTCCTAGATAGACAGAGCCAGAGGAGTTAACTGTGTTAGTCTTTTGCTGCAAAATAGTAAAAAGCCCAGTAGCATCTTTAAGACCAGGGCTATTTTTGGACAGGAACACACAGGAACGGAGTTCCAGCTGGATCCCAAGTTGGCCACACCTAGCAGGAACTCATTAGCATAATAGGCCACACCCAACAGCAGAAACTCATTAGGACTGGCTACATTAGGGGTGTGTGGCCTAACATGCAAAGGAATTCCTGCTACAAAAAAAGCCCTGGGTTTTGAGAAGAAACAAGGTAAACAGAATAAGAAGCAAAAGGTGGGTGTGGATGACCACACTTCTGGTAATATGGGGGTGTGGCCTAATATGCTAATGAGTTTCTGCTGATGGGTGTGGCCTATTATTTTAATGAGTTCATGCTGGGCTTTTTCTACAAAAAAGCCCTGTTTAAGACTAACGAACTTTATTGTAGCATAAGCTTTCGAGAAACACAGCTCTCTTCATCAGATGCATCCCAATAAAGTTTGTTAGTCTTCAAGGTGCTACTGAGCTTTTTACTAGATAGACAGAGGTACCCATATCTGAGCTCATAAATATTGATACTCAATTTAGTCATCATGAAGGCTGAATGGCAGGCTCTTTTTTTCTGCTTCTGTTTTGGACTTTCCCTTCTATTGCTGCTTCCCACCCCACTGGGTTCTTGGGTTGGCTCTCGCCACCCAGTTTAAGCTGGGCAGAATGTATTCAGAACCCAGTTACACCGCTGTTTCCCCATGTGCACACACACGTTACCAAACAGCTCATATGATGGAGCACTTAAAGTGTTGGGCTGGGACAAGGAAGACCCAGGCTGAAATCTCTGCTTTACCACGAAGGTGACCTCAGACCTGCTGCTCTCTCTCCAGACCACCCTACCTCACAAAATTGTTGTGAGGACAAAATAGAAGCTGGGAGGGGAGGAGGTCCATGGGAGCCACCCTGTGTGCCTTGGAGGAAGGGTGAGATTAAAATGTCCTAAATAAACAGAGGAAGGCAGCAGGGAAAGAGGAAGACACAACGTGAGATGGATCGACTCAGTCGAGGAAGCCATGGCCCTCAGTTTCCAAGACCAGAGCAGGGCTGTTAATAATAGGACGTTTTGGAGGACATTCATTCATTCAAAGGGTCGCCATAAGCTGGAAGTGATTTGACAGCACTTCTCTCTCTGTCTCTCTGTCTCTCTGTCTCTGTCTCTCTGTCTCTGTCTCTCTCTGTCTCTCTCTCTCTTACACACACACAAACACACACATAAACAGATAGCCTGGGTAAGGGCAAACTGGAAAATTCACCCTGCTGGGCGCTGGCAGACCAGAATCGTTCCCAGACGACCCTGGTGGGACTGTGGGTCAAGTCGATCCGGGCAGATCCCTGTTGCAAGGGCCTGCTTCTCTTGTCTTTGAGAAAAGGTTAAATCAGCAGGCACACGCCAAGAGTCCCCTGCCTGCAAACATATAAACAGGCACACAGAGAGGTTTGCCTCCTTGCTGTATTTATTATTCATGGGCTGCTGCTGCTGCTGCTCTTTGGCGAATGGGGCTGCACTGCAAGCCGTGTGTGGGAGGCCAGACGCCGGGCTGTCTGTAGAGCATTCTCTTGTCTTGTTATTAACTTCTCCTTGGGCTTCCATTAAAGCGGAGCTTCTGTACTTGGCTTCAGGCCTTTGCAGTTGTTATTGTGGCTTTCTGTTCTTTCTGTTCTTTTCTTCTTCTTTTTTCCCCCCCCCGGTTCCACCGCTAATGCATAATTACAGCTGTCTGGACCTTCATTATCGTCGAGAGGTCTGCGCAGGTTTATTACCTGGAACCTGCTCTTCCTTCGTTGGTGCAGAGCACGGGGTGGGGTAGTGTGGGGGCGTTCTGCAAGAGATTAAAGTTTGGGAAATGTAGGGGAAATCGTGATTTAGCTTCCTGGAGGTGTCTTAATTCTTGGATATTGGGTGGAGGGTTTGAAAGGAAGAGGGTGAAGATTTTTATTTTTATTTTTTTAAAAGCCCTAATCTGTTTCAGGGGTCCCCAGCCAGTATTCCCTCTAAGCTGAGTCAGTGTGAGCTAGCTCACAGTTTTTTAGCCTCCAGCTCACAGATTTTTGTCTTCGCTCAAGAAGGATGGCTCCAGAGCAGACTACTTTATGCAGCAGCCAAATCACTCACTCACCACTTGAATGCCAGCAGCTCAGAAAGTAGAATTTTTGCTCACAAGACTCCACAGCTTAGAGGGAGCATTGTCCCCAACCCTTCTTGAGCCTGCAGGGACCTTTGGCATTTTGACATAGCATGGTGGGTGCAGGCTCAGAATGGCTGCTGCAAAATGGCAGACGCAGGAGGCGAGGCCGGCCACAAAATGGCTGGCACGGTGAAGGTTCTTGTGCTGCCAAAGCAACACTTTAAACAGAAAAATCTGCACAGCCAATCAAATCTTCAATGGTCAATCAGAACCCTTGCTGGGCAAAAGTCCCACCTGGCCCCACCCACTTTCTAAAAATACTTGGCAGGCACCACGAAAGGTGTTGGCAGATGTCCTGGTGCCCATGGGTGCCTTGTTGAGGACCTTAATCTATTTATCTTCTGCTTCTATCTCCCTTTCTTTTGTTTCATCCATCCCTCTGCCCTTTCTGCTACTTCCTCTATTCTGTACTTTTGTCTTCCAGATGTCGCTTTAAGCAGGAGTCCAGTGGCCCCTTAAAGACTAACAAAATTTATTTCTCCATAAACTTCCAGAAGTCAAAGCTCGCTTCATCAAGTGCAATGGAGTGTACAACTACCAGGCTGGTTCATATACACAACAGAAAGGAAGATGGAACTTTACAAAGACAGGCCAGTTCAGAACAAGATTTGATCAGAACAGTTATCAATTCCTTTCTGGAATAAGATTCCAGATATGTACTCTTCTCTCTTTTGTCTATAATTTCCCCCTCTTCCCTTCTCCCCTATTTCTTTAATGTATCTTTCCTCCCAGCTTGTCCTTTTCTGCTCTTGGAGTAGATAAGGAAAACTCAGGGCCCCTGCAAAGTAGAATAGAGTTAATAAGTACAGCCTAACTGCGGAAACACCTTGCAAATGGGATTGTTAAGACAAATGCAAGGTGGGGAGGATGAAATGTAGCTTATGCATTTGAAAAGAGACAGATGAAGGCTAGCCCCAACAAACTCAGCCAGAACCAGTTGGACGTCAAAGCCAATGTGATGCAGCTTTGAAAAGTTCGAACTAGGACCAAGGAGACCCGGGTTCAAATTCCCACTCTGCCACAAAACCCTCTTGATGACCTTGAACCAGTCACTCTTTCCCGCTTAGTCTGACTTACTTTTAGGATTGCCAGGTACCCTCCCCCAGGCCCCCGACGTGGAATGGGGCAGTAGGATTGCCAGATCCTGGTTGAGAAACTCCTGGATCTTTGGGGATAGATCCTGGGGAGGACAGGGACCCTGAGTGAGGTACAAGGGCACAGAGTCCACCCTCCAAAGCATCCATTTTCTCCAGGGGAACTGATCTCTGCCATCTGGAGGTGAGCTGTAATTCTGAGGGTCCCCAGGTCCCACCTGGAAGCTGGCATCCCTATGCCACTTTACGGGGTTGTTGTGAGGATAAGCTGGAGAAGGTGGGGGCATGAGCTCCTTGGAGAAAAATTTTGACAAGCAGGCTCTCTTGCAATGTAGATACAGCTTCATTTCCTGGGTGGCTCCTGACAACTTTAATCAATGCAAACTGGTGATTAGGTAAAATTAGTTCCTACAAAGAGCCAGGGAGTACAGGGTCTGCATGGAAAAATTTTCCCCTTGAACATTGATGCCCTTTCCCTTGTTCTAGGCGTGTGTGCCAATGGTTACAGTTGCTCGCGTGGGACAAGTCCACCTGCACGGGCTCAGGAGCACTCCAGATGACTATTTGCCTGGCAGCCTGAAGCCAGGCTTTGCCACGCCAACTTTGACTGTCGAGCTAAAGCTTCTTCTGTAATACTTCTTCCCAAATGACCTCAGTCTCACGTCCACCGGCCCATAAAACCAGAGCGTATGTTCTCTGCCTCCTGGGCTAGTGTGATCAAAAAGGCTCAAGGAAACAGAACGACAAGTGTCGGCCTCGACGAGTGAAATATCATGTTTGCGCAGAGTCGTAATGTTTCTTTTGGGAAGCTCCACGAATGCGAGAAAGCGGAAAAGTCCACAGCCAAGGTTGTTAATCTACAGTCCTGGCATGTTGGAAATCTTTATTGGGTTGCTTGTTCAGCAGGGCTGGTGTCAGCATACCCTCAGGTTAGGCAGCCTCAAGGGCCCAGGGTTTCTGGCTGGGTCCACTGCTGCGGGCACCCCTGCCTCCTCAGTTGGGAGCGCTGCACCACCCATGTTCCTTGCAGCACTCACTGTCCAGTGCCACTAGGGAAGAGACTGCAGGCAGCTGTGCCCATGGGCAGTGGGAGAGCTTGTGAGAAGACGAGGGTAGGGAAGGGCACGCAAACAGGTAGAAGGCATGTAGGAGTAGGGTGACCAGATGTCCTTTTTAGAGGACATGTCTTCTCTTTTGAATGTCTGTCCTCTTTGGGGCTTAGAGTTGCCAGGTCCCCCAGTGCTTTCCCCCAGTGAGGGCCAGCTGGCTGGCAGGGAGAATTGCTGTCACGTACATGACATGCCTACGTGACCCAGAAGTTACATAGCTAGACATGTCGGTGATGGTGGTGGTGGTGGGGTGAACACTCTGGTTTCGGGGCCAAACTTTATGGTAGACTTAGCTTCAAACCATAGAGTTCCCCCCCAAAAAAACCAGAGTGTCACCCCCAACATCATCGATATGCCTACTGCACTTCCAGGTGACTTAGCCACATCATCCCCGATGTCCCCGATGTGCCTGCACAGAGTGCTTCTTCCCTCCCCTCTCCTGGAGCATCCTGGTAAGTCCCCCGCTGGCTTGTCATTTGGGCCTGTCATAAGAACATAAGAACACAAGAGAAGCCAATGTTGAATCAGGCCAATGGCCCATCTAGTCCAACACTCTGTCATACAGCGGCCAAAAATACCAGGTGCCATCAGGAGGTCCAGCAGTGGGGCCGGGACACTAGAAGCCCTCCCACTGTTGCCCCCTCCAGCACCAAGAATAGAGTGCATCACCTACCCCAGACTGAGAGTTCCCATCTATACCCTGTGGCTAATAGCCACTGATGGACTTCTGCTCCATATGTTTATCTAATTCCCTCTTGAAACTGTCCATGCTTGTAGCTGCCTCTACCTCCTGTGGCAGTGAATTCCATATGTTAATCACTCTTTGGGTGAAGAAGTATTTCCTTTTATCTGTTCTAACCCGACTGCTCAGCAATTTCATGGAGTGCCCACGAATTCTTGTATTGTGAGAAAGGGAGAAAAGTACTTCTTTCTCAACCTGCTCAATCCCATTCATAATCTTATAAACCTCGATTATGTCACTCCTCAGCCATCGTTTCTCCAAGCTGAAGAGCCCCAAGCATTTTAACCTTTCTTCATAGGGAAGGTGTTCCAACCCTTTTATCATTCTAGTTGCCCTTCTCTGCACTTTTTCCAATGCTATAATATCCTTTTTGAGATGTGGCGACCAGAACTGTACACAGTATTCCAAATGAGGTTGCACCAATGATTTATACAGGGGCATTATGATACTGGCTGATTTGTTTTCAGTTCCCTTCCTAATAATCCCCAGCATAGCGTTGGCCTTCTTTATTGCAGTTACACATTGTCTAGACATTTTCATTGAGTTATCTACTACGACTCCAAGATCTCTCTCTTGGTCCATCTCTGTCAACCCTATTTGGGCTCTTTTTTAAAAAATGGATGGAAATGTCCTCTTTTTTGTTGGGTGGCTGAGCCTGTTTTGCCCTACAGTCTCCCCAGTGGAGAGAAGCTTCAGTTTTGCCGTCAGCACTACTTTGCCATCAGCATTTTGAATCAGACTTCCTATTTCATTGTTCTGTACCGGGATTTTCTTAGGTCAGCTCCTAAGGAGAATTCCAACTTAATAGTTAACATGACTGCCCCACAACTCCTTCCCTCCCCATAGCCATGGCACAGAGTCCCCACCTACTGCCAGGAAGTGCAGGGGTCCTAGACATTCCCGGTGTTGCTCTTGTTAGTGTTGCAATAGCGGTGGATTGTTACTGGAAATAGTTAAGATGTCTTTATTTTATTTTGGGGTTTTTAAATTTGTGTATGTGTGTGTGTGCATGTAAGTGTGTGTGGAAGTGTGGGAGTCATGGTGACCTCTGGTGAATGACCCCCTACTGGGGGCCTGGAAGATATTCAGAGAGGTGTTTGAATGAAGCCTGCCCCCACCTCCCAACTGCTGGTATTCTAAGGAGGTCTCCCATCCAAGAACTTGCCAGAGTCAACCCTGCTTAGCTTCCGAGATTGGGCTTGCCTGGGCTATCCAGGTCAGGGTTAAATAGTTAAGATGTTTTTAGAGGCCTAACAGAAATTGACTTTGGGCAAGATTGCCTGGCAACCAAGTTTGATACAGTGTTCAGGTTCCCTGCTAGAAGCTTTTGAGAGAGAACCGAAGGTCTTGCTTTCTGATCTGAATGCTTTGTGTTCATGTGCCCTTTAAGATTTAATCATCTTGAATCTCAAATCCAAGTAAAGTATCTTTTTTATTATTCCAAGACTGTGTGGACTCGGTCAGTCTGGTGAGCTCAGGGCTCTGGCTAACAATTCTCTCCCCTGGAGTGTGACTGAACAGAAGAACAGAAGAAGAGCCCTGCTGGATCAGACCATTGGTCCATTTAGTCCAGCGTCCTGTCTCACACAGTGGCCAACCAATTACTTTGGAGGGCCAACAACAGGACATAGAGTCCGAGGCCTTTCCCTGATGTTGCCTCCTGGCTCTGGGATTTAGAGGTTTACTGTCTCTGAAGGCAGAGGTTCCTCTCATTAACCATGGCTGGTAGCCACTGATAGACTTATTCTTCATGGATCTAGCTAATCTCCTTTTAAAGTTTTGTATTCCTGCGAGTTTGCATGGGAGGCTTTTCATTGCATCTGCTGCTGGCGAGCAACCTCATGTGCTGGAGAGAAGCCCTTTAGAATATCCAGACCAGCAAGCAGAAGGTGAAGCAGCTTGTATTTTTTTTCCCTTCATGACCAGAAATATGCTAAAGTATAATTTTAGCCATGAACTTGAACGAAAATTTCCTTGCTTCAGTTTTGGCAGAAATGAAAATGAAGCAGAATGCACTACCTGCAAGAGTTTTGTGTCTGTGGCAAGCAAAGGAAGTCATGATATGGAAGCACAAGCCAACAGTGACCAGCACAAGAAAAATGCCCAGAGCTGTCATAATACCCCAAAGGTCAGTGAATTCTTTATGAATCAGAATTCAAAAACAGAAGACCAAGTTATAGCAACTGAAGGAGCATATAGGTCAACGACTGCACTTCAAAATTCAATCAAGGGATATATTCTGATTCAGACAGAGCTGAAAAGGTTTCCTGTGCAAGAACAAAAACTGAGGCCATTGTCAATAGAATGGTTGCTTCACACTCTGCTGCTATGGCAATGCAGGATGTAAATGAAACATTCTGCTTCGGTGTTTCCACAGATGGCAGCAGCCATGGGTCACAAAAACTCTGTTGTGACATGCTATTTTCATAAAGTCCATGGTATTAAATCAAAATTGATACAGCTGAATAGCATGCCAAATGAAAAATCAGAAATGACAGAGGACTGTGTTACACAGGCATGAAAAGACCATGGTGTCCTTATGGAGTGTGTTGCATTCTCTGGTAACAACACAAACACTAATTTTGGAGGAGTCAGTCACTCTGGAAGCAAAAATGTCTTCCATGCCTTGAAGCATCAATTAAAGAGAGAATTAGTTGTTGCTGGTTGTCCAGCACACATCCTTCATAACTGTATACAGCACAGCCAAACAATAGGGACCCCAAGCGTATGTAGTACACAAAAATATAATATGTAGTACACAGGGGTAGACCATCAAAAGATATACAACTTTCACAAGTAAACAGTAGGCACCAGTCTATTGCGATATAATAACAATAAATTAAAGATACATTAGAATTGATGGTCACAATTCAAAAACACTATTTGCAAATTCAAAATCCAATTTGAAGATAGTGGAAAATATCCAACAAGAAACTCCTCTATATCCTTTGACTATAATAGTGTCCAAAAGACCTCAAAGTCCACAAAAAAAGGCAGAGGATGTCCCAAAACACAAATAAACTTCTAACAGCCGAAAACATCCTTCCCAGGTATGCCAGACATTTCAAAGCAATCTTCTTCAGTTGTACGGCTGAAAACAGAACCCAGTTTCCACACGAATGTAGGCACAGCTTATATCTCAAATGGAAGACACATTGTCTGTAGACACAGAATGCATCATAATGAAGATTTACAATTATTTCTCCATATATACAATAAGAACAGTAAATCTCAAGAGTTACTGTGTATACACTGATATAAATTACATACAACTATTGCCACTTAGCAGAACAAGATGGCTATTACTCTCTCCTGCTGTAGAAGGGGTACTGCAGATGTTTCTGGGTGTGAAATCTTTTTTTCTGTCTCCCACCTGGAGGCTGGCATCCCTAACCCAGAGAGGTGATTGGGGTTGACCAGGATGGGGCAAAATGTCTTTGGAATTCCTTGCCTCTGCTGCGCTATGTTTTCTTTGCTATTTATATCACGGGGCTGCTGGCAGTTCATGGGTGACACCATTATTTCCAAATGACGTTGAGTGGAAACCTGGTTAGAAGATGGTCTCATCTGGAGGCGTTGCATCCTCCCAGACTTCTTCTGCAAAATGTTCTTCTCTGGATGACAGGGTCTCCTCCTCATATGCAAACAGAACCAGAGGGGCTAAAGTGGTTTGTGTGTGGAGCAGGGGCTAGGGTTGCATTGATGAAAGATGGCAGAAGTGAGTAGAGAGAGAGAGAGAGAGAGAGAGAGAGAGAGAGAGAGAGAGAGAGAGAGAGAGAGAGAGAGAGAGAGAGAGATATTTTTCCTTATCTCCACCAGCCTGCATGAAACTCTGGCCTAGTTCCTGCTGGTAAATTGATGGACTACCTTTGACTGCAGATTGAGATCCCCGCAACTTGAATGTTCTTCCATACAAAAACCCCCTTCCTTTTATATAGAAACTTAATATATCAGGGGAAAGGGCTCTATCTTCGCTCTCTCCCTGATGTGTTAGCTTTTTATGTGTAGTGACTGTTTGGGAACATTCCTGCAGTCTGAAATGGTATAGCCAAGGTTGGGATTGCCATCCCCCAGGTGGGGCCTATAGATAGGGTTGCAGTAGCACAGGGAGTCCTGCTATTACAATTGAGCTCCAGATGACCAAGATCCGTTCCTCTGGAGAAAATGGCTGCTTTGGAGAGTGGGTATTATATCTCCACTGTATTATATGGTATTATATCTCCACTGAGGCCTCTTCCTTCCCCCTCCCCAAGCTCCACCCTGTCCCCAGGCTCCACCCAGGAATCTCCAGGAATTTCCCAAGCCAGAGTTGGCAACCCCAGGAAGGCCAAGATATCTCACACTGAGAACAAGGGCATAAATGGAAGGGTGAATGCATGGTCTCCAACTTCCAAGAGACATATATGCTCAGCTGCTTTGACTAGACTTAGAAAAGTGGGGTGTACATTTTAACACCAATAACTTATAGGATCATTTTGGGGTGTATACACATCTCCATCTACCAGGAAATGTTGGCAACTTTATACTGTACGCTGAAATGAAGGGAAAGTGGTTTTAATGTGTATACATAATTGAAATAATTCAATAATTGACATAATAATTGACATACTTCAAATATTTGAAGGGCTGTCATGTAGAAGATGGAGCAGATCTATTCTCTCTTGCTCCGGATTGCAAGACTACATCTAATGGGTGGAAATTACAAGGGAGTTGTTACTGGCTAAATATCAGGAGAAACTTCCTAACTGTAAGAGTAGTTGAGCAGTGGAACAGACTGCCTCGGGAGGTGGTGGATGCTCCTTCGCTGGAAGTTTTTAAGTGGAGGCTGGATGACCATCTTTCAGGTATGTTGTAGGGCTATCTTTTGGCTGTGCTCCTGCAGAGTGCAGGGGGTTGGACTAGATGACCTGCAAGGTCCCTTCCAACTCTAACATTCTATGATTCTATGAAATTCCAGTAAAGCTAATTTGACCCTTGTACTTTCCCCTTTCACCCGCTGCCCTTTCATGCATTGTTTTACGACTATCCCATGTTTTATTTTGTGCCAGGCATATATTGTGTGTTGGTCAGGAGACATGCTGTTCACCATAGCAGTAGTGTTGCCAAGCTCCAGGTGGGGCCTGGAGTCTCCCAGAATTAAACTGATCTCTAGACAACTGAGATCAGTTACCAAGGAGAAAATGGCAGCTGAGGAGGATGGACTCCATGGTGATATACCCTGCTGAGGTTTCCCTCAAACCCACCCCTGAAATCCCAGAAATTTCCCAACTCAGAATGTGCAACACTAGTAAGGATAAGAGGGCAGAAAGGATGTGCCAACGTAAGGATGAGAGGGTGGAAAGAAGAGAGCCTAAAAATAGACCACAGGAGAGGTGTATCTAAAAGGTTTTGCTTCTTACACTGCACCATGGGTGTTGTAGTCTTTTTGAAAATCTAGGTTTGGAACAGGCTGTGACTGTACGGGTCAGAGAAGATTTTGTGGCAGCAACAGGTGTTGCAGAAGGGCTCAGATGGGATGAAAGTGACTTGATATGGAGAATTCTTCCAGCCAGTGGAAGCAGCAGGTCAGGAAATTGCAAAGCTGAACCGCTTCTTTGGCCTGTATTTTGTACCAGAGATTCATGTCTAAAAAAGGAGAAGTGTGCAGGCCTCAAGCCCATTAGGTATGCATGGGGTTCTTCTTTGGTGAGGGGAATGTCCTACAAATTTACATGCTCAGAGGCACAGGCTATTTTAAAGTTTATCTTCTGGGTTAGAGCTGTATTACTACTGATACAGGATAGCTCTGAAAATACCCACTTAAAATATCTCCTACACATCTCTAATCCCAGATGTGTAGGGATTAACTGTCCTTACTCACAGTGAGAACAAGGTTTTCTACATACGTGCAGTCTCTCTATTATGCCTCATGTTCCAAAGCTGAGAATGGCTTTACAACAGGACATTTTCCCAATTAAGTGTCAGTAAAAAGGGTATACATCTGGATCATTAGTAAATATGTTACGAGTCTGTGTAAATGTGCCAAATTTGACTCAGTCCAGATATTATCTAGAATTATGGTTCAGTTAAGCCATGGTTAGTGTGATTGTTTGAATGTGGAACACTCCACGAACTACGGTTAGTTATAGGTGGGTAGTCATGTTGGTCTGAAGCAGTAGAACAAAGTTTGAGTCCAATGGCACCTTTAAGACCAACAGAGTTTTATTCAAGGTATGAGCTTTTGTGTGTATATATCTGAAGAAGTGTGCATGCACACGAACGCTAATACCCAGAATTGTTGGTCTTAAAGGTCCCACTGGATTCAAACTTTGTTCTATAGTTAATTATGGTACGTCAAACCAGGATCTGAAACACTTCAGTTTATTAACCACCGTTAATCTTAATGACGGTTTCATATATGGTATGAATGCTGGAACGCCAACTGGGTCTCCGTGGAGTAAAGGGTGGAAACTGGCATTTCTGGAAACAAACCCGGATTGGAATAATTGTCTGCAAACCAAATCCTGCTTTCATAAACCAACCATAACTTAAACAAACCAGGCTTTCTTTCACATTGCGAGAGCAATCCTAAGCAAGTATACTCAGAAGTAAGCCCCATTTTATTCAGTGGGGATTACCCTCTGGAAAGTCTTCTTAGAATAGCATCCTGAGTCTCAACTGAGCCTATATGTTTGTTTTCCGTGCAGGGCATGTGCCTTGAAAGTGACTTATCCTGCACAGAAAGAACTTTCAAGTCCCATGTAGGAAAAAGCAGGACAGGAGTAATTAACAAAACAAGAGCCATTAAACTGTGGGATTCATTGCCTGTGTATGTTGTGATGACCATGAATGCAAATGGCTTTCAAAGTGGATTCGACAGTTTCGTGGAGGAGAGATCCATCAATGGTTCCTAGCCAAAGTAACTAAAAGAAACTTCCATATTCAGGGTCAGTTGCTTCTGGGTATTAGTGCTTGAGACTCTTGAACGCGAGAAGCTGCCTTATAAAGAATCAGACCCTTGGTCCATCAAAGTCAGTATGGGCTATGCAGACTGGCAGCAGCTCTCCAGGGTCTCAGGCAGAGCTCTTTCGCATCACTTAGCACCTGATCCTTTGAACTGGAGATGCTGGGGATTGGACCTGGGATATTCTGCATGCCAAGCAGATGCTCTATCACTGAGCCACGGCCCCTGCCATGGCCCCTTCATTCATTGGTTGAGCATCTGCTTGGCCTGCAGAATATCCCAGGTTCAGTCCGAAGCATCTCCGGTTCAAAGGATCAGGTAGTGGCTGATTCTGGGAAAGAGCTCCACCTGAGATTGTGGAGACCCACTCCAAGTCAGACTAGACAATACTGACCTTGATGGACCAATGGTCTGATTTAATATAAGATACCATTATGTGTGTCCAGAAGGTAACCTCATGGGTAGCCTTGCCTTCCGTGCCCTCTTTATTGGCCCTCCAGGGCAACTGGTTGGCCACTAGAATGCTGGACCAGGGCTCTTCTCATGTTCCCATGATACTCATATGGAGTTTGCCACATGCAATCACATCTCAGGGTTCTCCCCCCAAAAAAAGGTTGTATTTATGCAATACACACACTGGAAAGCCAAACAATAAAAGGCACACATATCCCCCCCCCACAATTTTCCATGTAGCCAATGTATAAACTGCTCCTAAGTCAGGCTGCAGAGAAGAGAAAGGTCTGTCCGTCAAAGCCTCCATGTCAACAGGTTCTTAGAAGACAGGTGTTGCCAGGTTCTTCTCCCAGACAAGGAGGCCGGAGTTTGGATTTCCATTTCTAGGCTGCTTTTCTGGGCAATTATCACATCAAATCTTGGAGCCGCCGCCCTGCCTTCCCTTGTTGAAAGCGGTGCCTGCAGTCCCCGAAGAAACTCAACACCCATACGAGATTTAATTGCTCTGGCAACAGCAAACTCAGCCAAACCTTGGCTGTTCTTCCCTGTTCATGGAAAGCAGACCTGATTTGCATAGCTACACACCTTGAACTCGGAGTTGCTTCTCGGAGGCTGGCTTGATAACCCAGCTCACAAGCTGACACCTACGTGCTGTTTCGACATTGCTGATGCACTCTGACCCAGCTGAATGTATGCATGGAACTGGATAGCCTGCTATAGCCAAAGGACCTGGGGTAGATAAAATCAGTGGGAAACAGAGAAGTGCCTCGGACCTTTCCATTTACCCCAGCAGCTCAAGCTGGTTGTCAGTAGCCTCAAAGAGGCACGGGACACAGATCGTACAAACTTAACATTATGTGGATGGATAAAAACACATGTCCATCACCTCTTATTTGTAAGACTTTGGAGGAGATTGTAACACCAGCCCTTTTAGGCTTCTATGTCCCCATGTACCAGGAGCCTGTCAATCATGCATATAGGGAGTGCACTCTTGATATGTGCAATCACCATATTGTCTGAATAGAAAAGTACACTCTTTTTGCATGGATGCAGGGCTAATTTGGGGCAGGAACGCACAGGAACGGAGTTCTGGCTGGCTCCCGAGTTGGCCACGCCCAGCAGGAACTCATTAGCATAATAGGCCATGCCCAACAGCAGAAACTCATCAGGATTGGCTTCATTAGGGACATGTGGCCTAACATGCCAAGGAGTTCTTGCTACAAAAAAAGCCCTGGGTATTAACAACAAACAAGGTAAACAGAATAAGAAGCAAAAAGTGGGTGTGGCTGGATGGCCACACTTCTGGTAACATGGGAGTGTGGCCTAATATGCTAATGAGTTTCTGCTGTTGGGTGTGGCCTATTATGCTAATGAGTTCTTCCTAGGCTTTTTCTACCAAAAAAGCCCTGCATGATTTTAGGATATGTGAGAAGGAACCTGGAAAAACCTAGCTGTTGCCTTGTACATATTGAAGCTGTACACCCATGAAAAATGCCTGTGTTTCCCTGTTCAGACAAATGGTGACCTAAGTTTGCAAGCTCTGGGTTAGGAAAGACCTGGAGATTTGGGGGGTGGAGCATGAGGAGGGCAGGGTTTGGGGCAGGGAGGGACTTCAGTGGGGTATCGTGCCATAGAGTCTACCTTGCAAAGTGGCCATTTTCTCCAGGAGATCTCCAGCCACTCACCCTGGAACCTGTCTGCAGTGGCAGCAGTGTCTGGGAGCTGTTCTGCAGATGGGGGATCAGGGAGACCCCGGGGGATCTGGGAGATCCTGGTTCGAATCCCCACTCTGCCATGGAAGCTTGCTGAGTGATCTTGGGACAGTCACACATGCAGCCCAATGTACTTTACAGGGCTGTTGTGAGGATAAAATGTGTGTGTGGGGATAATGCAAGCCACTTTGGTTCCCTACTGGGGAGAAAAATGGGGTATATATGTGAAGTAAATAAATAAATCCCAACAGTGTCCTGCAATCACACCGAATCCCACAGCTTTATCTGTTACCTTAAGGCCCATTTACAGGCATGCTTACTCAGAAGTATGGTCCACCAAGTTCAGTGGAAAATGTAGTGTGTGTAACTTTGCAGCCTTAAATTTAAAAACATACCAGAGGAAAATACATCTGTCCTATAGGCTTCTCGTTGGTGTTTAACAGGTTATGGATATCAGGTGGAACTGATTGCATCCAAGTTCACAACCATTCATTTCCTAGAATGAAATTTTGTTATCACAGGATTTATGCAGCTCTTATTGCTGGGTTTAAGGATCTTAGTCTGGCTAGGCCCACATCAGCCACATCTTTGCGGATGGGCAACTCTCTGTCTTCAGTGATCTTTCTATATTCACAAAGAAGAGCATCTTGTCTTTGGAGAGGCAGTGGAGCAATGTGGCTCAGCATGGGTAGCCAATAGGTCATAGTGGGTTCAATACATCTGCTGACGGCTCTCATTGTTGTGTTGAGTGGGACATCAAGTTTGTGGATATGGTGGCTGTTGAGCCACACTGAAGCACCATGTTCTGCCGTATGATACACCAACCCCAAAGCTGAGCATCTAAGTGTTGTAACAGACACACCCCAAGTTGTACCACATAATTTGTGGAGAACATTGTTTCGCATATGTATTTTCGCTGCTACATTGGTAAGATGGTGTTTATAGCTCAAGGTCCTGTCCAGGGTAATGACAAGGTACTTAGGTGTATGGTTGCAAATGAGAAAAAAGTGGAAGTATGACATTATCCCAGTCCTAGATTAAACTGAAAGCTTAACTACCTATTAATTGTTGACAGACTAATAGAATTGTTAACAGTCAACAAGATTCCTGTTTATTTTGAATACTGAAATCCGTGAACTGCCAGAGATTACACAGAGTTGGATGAATTTGAAATAAATAGCCAATGGAATGAATGCAAGCAATAGAACGATTTGACTTGGTTCCAGGAAAATAGGACTAGCATAAAGAGCCATCTAATAATGCACATGACAGATAGGCATTGTAAAAAATGATGCCACTCCTTCCCAGTCTACATGAAAAAAAACCTACAGCACTTTAACATATAACCTGCATGACTGAGAAAGAATTGCCCAGGACTTGGTAGGACCTGGAGATCTCCCTGAAATACAACTGATCTCAAACTAGATCTCCAAACTAGAGATCAGTTCCCCCGGAGAAAATGGCTGCTCTAGAGGGTGGACTCCATGGCATTTTACCATTCTGAGGTCCCTCACTTTCCCAAAACCCAGCCCCCAGGCTCCACCCCCCAAATCTCCATGAATTTCCCAGCATGCAGTTGGCAAGCCTACCAAGGATGCAAATATGAGAAGTGCGAACAGGCTTAGGCCCATGGTACCTAAAGTGACACTTATTTCCAGATGTTCCTGTCCAGCATGAAAAATTATCTTCTAAGGCCCTGCCCCACCTTCCTCCCTTTTCTGAAAGAGATGAATGGTTATGGGCAGTATTCCCTCTAAGCTCAGTTACTGTCAGCTAGCTCACAGTTTTTTAGCCTCTGGCTCACACATTTTTGTCTTAGCTCAGGAAGGATGGCTCCAGAGCAAACTAATTTATGCTGTGGCCAAATTGCTCACTCACAACTTTAATGCCAGTAGCTCACAAAGTAGAATTTTTGCTCACAAGATTCCACAGTTTAGAGGGAGCATTGTTTATGGGATGCAGGGCTTTTTCAGCTATGGCAGCCCAGTTATGAAATATACATCCATTGCTGTTTGCTGCATTCCAGATACTGCAGTCTATCAGCAACAGGTAAAAATGTGTTTTCCAGGTATTCTGTAGATTTTTATTATTTAAAAAATACCCTTAATAAGATTACGAGGTTGGATTGCCTGCTGTTTAAAAATTGTGCTGCACATCATTTGACATCCCCTCCCAAACACACGTTGTAACTGACTTCCAGCTGATTTTGCATGTTGCTAATCATGCTATTTAAATAGCTTTTACTCCTTTTTACATAAGGTTTTGGCAGCTTTTAGGCATATCCCCCCCCCAATCCTGTTCTTCTTTTAAGGTCTGGAATATACTTATTGAAGTGTTTCTTTGATATGTTTTGCCTCTTTAACTGTAGGCATTTTGTTTGATAGCACTCCATGGCCAGTTATTTTGGGGCTGCCCCAAGACCTAAACTTGTTTGAAGGGTGGGGATGTTTATATAAGTAAAAGGGTGGGACAAGGCCAGGAAGTGCTGGGGAAAGGGGAAGAAGGACAGGATCAGAAAAAGAGGCCTCTACTGAAGGTATGTCCTGAGGAAGAGCTTGGAAGTGAACAAAGATGGGTGAGGTCATTCTGTGTGGGAGACATTACAGGCTTCCATGGACTTAGAAGGGTGATGGAGACAGAGAGGAAAGCGACCAGTTGAAAATATAAAACCCAGCAGTAATTCACATCTGCCTCTCTAATTGGAATGCAGAAGTCTCTTATAAGGAAGAATAGTAAAAGCCCAGTAGTACCTTTAAGACTAACAAAATTTATGGTGGCATAAATTTCAAGAGCTGTGGTCGCTCAAGTGGTTAAGACGCTGAACTGCAGGCTGTGGAAGGTCAGTAGGTCAGCAGTTCGAGACCCAAGTGTGCCACATGATGGAGTGAGCTCCCGTCTCTAGTTCCAGCTCCTGCCAACCTAGCAGTTTGAAAGCAAGAAATTGCAAGTGGATAAATAGGTACCAGTTCGATGGGAAGATAACAGCGTTCCGTGCACCTTGGTGTTTAGTCATGCCGGCCACATGACCACGGGAACGTCTTCAGACAGCACTGCTCTTCGGCTTTGAAACGGAGATGAGCACTGCAACCCTAGAGTCGGATACGACTGGCTTTCGAGCAAGGGAACCTTTACCTTTACTTTAAGTTTCAAGAAACACAGGTCTCTTCATGGGGGGAAGGTACCCCCATGCATCTGATGAAGAGAACTGTGTTCCTCAAAAGCTTATGCTGACTGTAAGCCGCCCTGAGCCTACATTGCGGAGAGAGTGGGGTATAAATGGAATCAATCAATCAATAAAGTTTCTTAGTCTTAAAGGTGCTGCGGGGCTTTTTACTGTTTCACAGCAACGGACTAACATGGCTAACTCCTCTGGATCTATGACCATTGTAAGGAAGAAGTCAGTCAAAAATATGAACACACGTCTATTATCAAAACTGATGCATTAGGGGATAGACAGGGCTTGGAGAAAAAAACATGCCCTGTCTGCCCTTGACATTTTCCTCCAGGCCTGTTGGCAACCCTAATTAGCAAAGGGGCAGAAATTGAAAGCCAAGTGCAGAAATTTGACATCCGTGCAAAGTGTGTCCTGCAAGAAGGAATGGAATGGGAGGAAGAGGTCTGAGAACAGACGAAGTGCCATGGGGCAAAGCAGGGCAGGAACAGGGAAGTCTGAGAGGTGGAATGGAGGCTTTGTCTGACCCAGGAATCTGGTTTAGAAGTGAGCACACAGGCTGGGACGTGTATTAATAATCAAAGGGAAATTGCCCTTTAGCATGGGCAAAGTGCCTTCTCCCCCCTCCCAGCTGAGAACCACACCCAGCTCACAGGCATCCGGGTTTCAGAGAAACGGCTTCTAATATCTAGATTTTTAATCCGCCCTGAACCCTCTTATTATATGACTTAAGCACCTGGAGAGAGTGCGCCATAAGGACTAGAATCTTAGCTAATGCAAAGACTTTAGCACAGCGGAGAAGGGGCTGAAGCGTATTAAGGCTAAATAAACAGGGTTAGGTGATCCTCCAGAATTTGCTTAAAAAGCTATTAGGGGTTAGTGTCTCTTCCTAGCACCATTAGGACTAGAAACTTGGCTAATGCAAAGACTTAAGCACAAAGGAGAAGGAGCTGAAGTGCATTAAGGCTAAATAAACAGTGTTAAGCAATCACTTGAACAGCGAAAGTGGGTTTTTGTCTCTTCCTATCCCATTGTTGATTTTGGCCTTTTGTCAGTGGTGTGAGTGATAACAGGTATGCTTTCTGAACCTGTCATCTCATGATCTCCTGCCTTGTCAGTCTTCCACAGCACTGGCTTCATTCGGCATTCTGTGTCCCAGACTGCCATTTTCTAATACTGTAGATCGCTTTGTCTTTTTCAGCCGGGAACAATTAAAGCCTCATTTGGGATTGGTGATTGACAGCAAAGCCTGCAGAGCGGCTAGGGAATCAAATCTGCAATTCTGGCTGCTTCCTCCAGTCTGGGAAGGATGGTGGTGATTTCTGAAATGAATTGGGGAGGGGGAGGATGGAAGTTCTCATTCAGACCCATAAATATTGACATGAAAAAAATACATCGAATTTTGAATGGATGTGATGTAGTGGATAATGTTGGACTAGGATCTTGACTCTTGGGAGTCCCTTGGACTGCAAGATCAGATCAGTCAATCCTAAAAGGAAATCAAACCTGACTGTTCCCTGGAAGGACAGATACTGAAGCTGAAGCTCAAATACTTTAGCCACCAAATGAGAAGGGAGCACTCACTGGAGAGGACCCTGATGCTGGGAATGATTGAAGGTCAAAGAAGAGGGGGACGGCAAAGGATGAGATGGTTAAACAGTGTTATCGATGTGACGAGCATGGAGTTGAGCAGGCTCCAGAGGGCGGTGGAGGACGGGCAGGCCTGGCGTGATGTGGTCCATGGGGTTGCGAAGACTCGGACTTGACTGTGCAACTGAACAACAAAAGGGTCTGGTCAGCCGGTTTCGAATGCCCACTCTGCTGTGGAAGCCTTGCTGGGTAACTTTGGGCCAGTTCCCTCCTCTATAGGACTAACATACTTCACAGGGTTGTTGTTATCTGGATAAAATGGAGGAGGGAAGATTTAATGTAATAAACTCATTTAGATCCCCGATGTGGGGGAAAAGCAGAGAATGAATAATTTGCACAAATGCTCCTCCTTCCCCCTGCCCTTCTTGCCTATTTTATAGATCATATATCAGAGTCTTCAACTGGGAAATGATTCTGTGCTTGATGAGCAGAAATGTAGAAGGTAAAGCTTTTCCACTTAGGGATGTGCATTTCTTTCCAGCTTAACTGAGAAAACCTGATTTATTTGGATAAGGGCAAATGATGAAAGAATGCCATTCATGTACTGATTTTTTTTTAGCACTTGGCACAGGGGTGTGTGGTGGCACCAAACATGGCAGGTGACACCAAACTACTAAGCTGTGCATGTGAGCGGTCACTCATTAACACAGGAAGCCCTGCTCAGCAATAGTCTGGAGCCGCGCAGGGTCTTGCACTGACCACGGCCCATTTGAAGATTACAGCAGTCCTATTCTGCTCTGAATGTGAACTGTTCCACTCAGTAGGGGGGGAAATTAGAGGGAACATTGCTGGCAACTCTGTTAATGGGCAGATGAAAATATCACCTCTTTCTCTCCCCCCCCCCCGATGTCTTGCTGCACCCTGGGAAATATAATCCCAGGGTGCCTAATATTAGGCACCTTGAGGATTACGTTTCTTTTCTTTTCTTTAATCTTTTTAAAATTTCATTTACTGAGGATTACGTTTCTCATGGTGCATCACAGTATGGAAACTTGGTAGGATGTCCAACCTCCAGGTGGTGGCCGGGGATCTCCCAGAATTACAACTGATCTCTAGCCAACAGATATTTCCCCTGGAGAAAATGGATGCTTTCGAAGTTGGTCTCTATAGCATTATACCCAGTTGAAGACTGTCCCCTCCCTAAAACCCTCCATTCCCAGGCTCTACCCCTAAAATCTCCAGGAATTTCCCAACCCACAGCTGGCAATGTAAAACTTAGACAAAAATAAGGTCCAAGGTGCCAGGGAAGACAGGGAAGGAGAGATCCTCTTCAGGTTCACACGTTAGGTGGGTCGGTGGCCAGCCCCCAGGTGAACAATCTGCTACAAGCAGAGCACCAGAGGCCACAACCCAGAAGGTGAGATACAAGGAGAGAGAACAAAACTGAACAATAACAACAACAAAAAAGATCATGTGTTACAACAACCTGTGAAAGTTGGACAAATGAATCTATATCCCGATTCTCAGTCTTTTTGGCTCCATGCTGGGAAAAGCCTCCCTCTCCAAATTTTGGCCCAACAGACTGCTGATAGAGAACCTGCAGGGTCAATTTAATAAAGTGGGGAGAGTTCAGCAACCTGTCCTTCATAAGGGTGTACATGGTAGGATTGCCAGGTCCCCCTGGCCACTGGCAGGTGCTGTAGGGTTGCTAGATCCAGGCTGAGAAACCCCTGGAGACTTTGGGATGGAGCCGGGGGCAGACAGGGGCCTCAGTGGGGTACAATGACATAGAGTCCATCATCCAAAGCATCCATCTTCTCCAGTGGAACTGTTCTGTGTAGTTGGGAGATTAGGTGTAATTCTGGGGGATTCTCCAGGCCCCACCTGGAGTCTGGCATCCCTTGGCATCCCTATGTAGAATTAAAGTCATTCTCCTTCCCAATGGAAACCTGGGAACTGTAGTTCTGTGGGGATCTCTAATGGAGAATGTTTCACATGCTCACCAAACCACAATTCCCAGGATTCTTTGAGGAATATATTCACTATGAAGGCAAAGGAGTCAACAATCATACATCAGTTTGGTTATTAAAAGTAGTCTGTATGAACTGGGTGTTTTTTCTCCACCAGAATTCTTTGAGTGTTTGAAGTGGCTATTCTACTTATTGGTGATCATTCCAGACATGCTTTAAGAAGGTATCGTCCAATTTTTTAAAAGCCCTTTGCATATCCCAGAGTTGAACCCTCAAACTGAAAAACTGCTTTATTTACAAGACACCTCACCATAAAAACACTCCAAAGTGACTCAGAGCACCAAAAACACATTATGGGGAAAAAATAACAGCAGAATTTTAAAATAAAAAGCATCAAAAACAACAATAAATTAGTAGCAGCAACATGTAAAAATTGGAGACGCAAGGTTATAGAAAAACACAACGAGGCCTGGCCTGGATGACCCAGGCTAGTCTGATCTCGTCAGATCTTAGAAGCTAAGCAGGGTCAGCCCTGGTCAGCATTTGGATGGGAGACCAGCATGGAAGCCCAGGGTCATGACCCGGAGGCAGGCAATGGCAAGCCACCTTTGAACGTCTCTTGCCTTGAAAAACCCTACAGGGTCGCCATAAGTTGGCTGTGATTTGATGGCAAAACAACAACAATGACAAATGATACTTGGGCAAAAGTCATCACCTGGCACCTGGCCTTTAAGAGGCTCAGGACCAGGTAGAGTGCAGCAGGGAGAAGCCACCATGGAAAAGACAGTGTCTCTAGTTGCTGCCAGTTTGGCTTGCACAGTCAGCAGGTCTGTTGATGCTAATCTTCAAGGGTGGGCAGGGTCAGATGGTTGTAAGTGGTCCCTACTCTGATTTCAGGCTCTTTAAGGCAAGAACCAGCATCCTGAATTGTGCCTGGAAACTTATTGCCACCCACTGTAGTTCCTTTAAAATGGGCAGATTGTGCTCCCGCTATATAAACTTTGGCAGTCAACAATCTTGCAGCCCCATTTTGTTACCATCAGCAGTTTTCAAACAGTCATCTAAGGCAGCCCTATATGGAGAACATTACAGTTCTGAAGCCTGGGCATGGATAACTGGCAGAATTTTAAGACCGTTGGGCACAGATTAAAGGCTGACAGGCTCCTCTACTTCCTGCCATCACAGATGCTACTATTTCCTTTTTATTTTTAATCATTACTTAAGTGTTAGACAATCGGTGCTCTATTTTATCTCTATAGTAGGGATCCCCCCCCCCACACCTTTTAAAGCTTCCAGGAACCTTTGGAATTCTGACACAGGATGATGGGTGCATCCACAAAATGGCTGCCACAGGAGGTGGAGCCGACTACAAAATGGCTGTCTCTCGAGGTGGAGCCAACTAAAAAATGTCAGGGTGTGAGGTTATGGATAACTCTAATGAGGTTATGGATAACTCTAATAGTAAATTCTTCAATATTCCAGGCAGAGGCTCTGTTTAACAGAATGCCTTTTAATCTGCAAAGCCAATCAGAAGTCCTACTGACCAAAAGTCCCGCCTGGCCCTGCCCACTTTCTAACAGTGCTTGCTGGCCCCAGAAAAGGTGTTGGTGGGTGCCATGGTGCCCACGAGCGCCACGTTGGGGACCCCTGTTCAAAAGGGAACACAATTTTATTTATTTATTTGGGTTTGTATTCCGCCCTCCCCACAAGTGGGCTCAGAGCGGATTGCAACAGTAGGGGTTAAAACATTTCACAATACATCTTTCGTAATAAATAGTCAGAGCAGATTAAAACAGAGCAATAAACTAGAACAGATGGCACAGCACTTTGGGATAGTAATCTCAAAAACTGGAGCCACTCAAAAGTATAGTAAGCTCAAAAACCAGACTATGGGCCTTCACCTGATAGGCTATTCAAAGATGGAAGGTTCAGCAGGCAAGGCCAGTAGATGGAATGATTGGATGCACACTGCTTCACCCAAAGGCCTGGTGGAACAGCTCCATTTTACGGGCCCTGCGGCACTGTAATAGGTCCCGCAGGGCCCTGATCTCTAATGGGAGCATGTTTCACCAGGCTGAGGCCAGGACAGAAAAAGCCCTGGCCCAGGTTAGCTAGATGTCCTTTGGGCTGGGAACAACCCATGGATGCTGATCTGCTGAGTGCAAGACTCTCTGGGGCACAGTTGTAGTCTATTCCACTGTTCATTGTATACATTATCTTGCTGTCACTGTACTACTTTCCAGTTTTCTCTCTCTCCTTTTTGCATTGTTTGCGACCTATCATGCCTGACACTTTTTACATGCTTCTATTTTTTTGTGATCTTTGTCCTACTCCTATTACATTGCTGGATGTGTGATACTATTTGACTGCATTGTCTTACGTGGTGTAATCTGTCTTGGGTCTCAGGGAGAATAGTGGGCTGTAAAGTGTTCCCTCTAGGCTGAGTTAGTGTGAGCTCGCTCACAGTTTTCTAGCTTCCAGCTCACAGATTTTTGTCTTCGCTCAGGAAGGATGGCTCCAGAGCAAGCTAATTTATCCAGTAGCCAAATCGCTCGCTCACCACTTTAATGCCAGCAGCTCACAAAGTAGAATTTTTGCTCACGAGACCCCACAGCTCAGAGGGAGCATTGCAAATAAATATTCTTTAATTCACTTTGTTTATTTGTCAGCTTGTTGCTCACTGAAATTCCTTGCCTATGTGTCTCATTTGTGGGACAAAATTGCTAACAACTCTGATGAACAATAAAATTAAATTTTTTTAAAAAATGGATCAGCTTGATTGAAAGGCTTTTTAAATCTCTGATCTGGGTTTTTGGTTTTTTTGTGCAGAATATTTCCTTGGGATCTTCTCTGTTGCCACCACATTTCTGGCCCACTGAAGGCATAAAAAATTACCATTCATTTAATGTCCAGATACGGTTTCATAGACAGGCGGGGGGATATCTTGCACTGGGTGAATAAAAGCTTCTGGTGTGCAGGAACAAAAGGCTACATCCAGCAATGGGGTGGGGGCTGAAATGTATCCCACCTTTCTCCCCCACAGAGAGCCAAAGCAGCTGACATCATTCTCCTCTCCTCTGTTTAGGCCTCACAACAACCCTGTGAGGTAGACCAGGCCGAGAGTATGCGATTGGTGCGATGTCATCCAGCAAGCTCCCATGGCAGAGTGGGAATTCAAACGCTGATTTCCCAGATCCCAGTCCAGTGCTTTAACCACTACACCACACCGTCTCTTGTACAGGTATCTTTTCCAGCCAGCCTGAGACCCTCCTGTTAGTCTGTTGCAGCAACACAAAAACAGGGGTCCAGTGAAAGAAAAACAAAATGTATTCCAGCATAAGTTTTCAAGACTCAGAACTCCCCTCATCAAAGTCTTAGAGGTCCTTAAAAGTTTTCTGTTTTAAATCGCTAAGTGAAATGGTTGTTCACTCCACCACTCTGTTTTTGATCTTGTTTCTTCCCCCCCCCAGAACTGCTTCCTTTCTCTGTAAGTCTTAGATGAAGGCTCTTCTATCCCTCTGTGTTGACAAACATTTCTATCTGGACTCCTTTCTCATCCCTCCAGAGGACAAGATGGGGGGGGGAGAGACTTGTTCAAACCTGTTGATGAGAAGCCATATCGGGGGAGGGGGGTTCCTCCTCCCACCCCCATCGGTATTAATTAGCAACTGTATCGTTTTTCTCTGGATTTTAGGGACTCCCCAACCAGCCATTCCCCCCAGCCTCCGCCCCTTCCCAAAGTCCGCCCACCCTTTCAACCTGGACTTCCTTTCCCCCCTCCAGCCCAGGTGAGACAAATAGACAAGCCCGGACCTGTCGCTGTTTGATCTCCAGCTTATTCTCTCCCCACCCCCACCCCAGGAGGGAGGGCTACAGAACTCGACCAGCTGCCTTTTTCTAAGTTCCGACCAGAGAAGCGCCACTTAACGAGGGATGTCCCCGGGGGCTCCGGGGACGTCACCGGGCGCGCGGGCCAATCGGGGAGCGGAGGGGGCGTGGCTGGGGCAGATGAAAGGAAGCGGGGGGAGGTGGGCGGGCCACGCCCCCTCGGGCCGGCTGGCCCTCCTGCGAGAGCCCGGGCCGGGGGGAGCAAAAAAGGAGGGCGCGAGGCGGGTGGCGATCCAGGCTTGGAGTGTCTCGGCCAGTCTGGAGGCCCGGAGGCAGCGGCGGAGAAGGAGGAAAAGGAGGAGCAGAAGCAGCAGCCCTTTGCTGGCGCTGCCGCGGCATGAGTCTGCCCCGCGGCTTCGGCTGCTGCTGCCGCCCCGCGCCCGGCGCCCGCGGCTAACCCGGCCGCCTCTCTGGATGCCGCTGCGCCCGGGCGCCAGTTGCGCGCCTCTCCCATTTCTCCTCCCGCAGCGAGCGCGGCCCAGCTTTGGATGATGACGATGAACTCTCTGGCCGAGAGCCTCCTGGGGGGGCCGCCGGACCCTGCCAAGCCGTCCTTCCTGGACTTCACGCTCGGGCCCCCGCCGTCGCCCCACCCGCTACCCCAACAGGCGCCCGCGCCCCAGCAACAGCCGCCGCAGCACCCGGCCAGCCTGGCGCCCTACTCGCTGCAAGCCCTGCACCCGCCGCCGCCTCCGCAGCACGACGGCGGCGCCTTCCCGTCCTCGGCCCCCACCTACGGCAGACCCCTGGCCTACCCCTCCTACCCCGGCCCGGCGGCGGCCAGCGGCAGCCCCCACGCCTTCTACCACCACCACCACCACCACCACGGCGCCTCCTACTCGCCTTACCAGCAGCCCTCCAGCGCCCTGGGCCACGGCACGAGGCTGGAGGAGACCGGTAAGGCGAGGCGGGGGGACGGGACGGGCGGGTAGGTGGAGGGCAGAGGCAGCCGAAAGACCCCCCACACACACACACACCGTGGGGACGGAGTAGGCCTTGCATTCCCGAGCCTCGGCGCGGCTTCAGGGGACTCTGCCCCTGTTCACACGACCGTGTCAGTCAGGACGCGCGCCCGTCCAAGTTCCTTTCGGAATCCCAGGCAGGAAGGGTCTGTCCCGCGTTTCGGAGTCAGGTAGCTAAAGACTACTGGGCCCCATCTCATTTGAAAATGGCGCAGGAAGAAATCTTTCAAAAGGGCGGCTGGGTTTAACGCGGGGAATGTCGACGCGCGTTCGGTCCTCACGAAAACTGGGGGGGCCTGCGTGGTTCCCGTGTGTCAGTCGGGCTCAACGCGCCCCCCTCCCCGAAGTGGGATTCTTGTTTTAAGCTTAAGAGAGAAACATGTAGACCTTTTGTGCAAGCACCAAATTGCACGTTGTTGGCTGTCACGGGGAACCTGGACACTCAGAAAGTCTTTCGGCACCTCCTTAAAGACTATCTCTGAAGCGCGCACTCGGAGAGCCCACCAGAGCTTTGGGCAGGAATAAAAGGTTTTTAAAAATAAAAAATTGCCACCCTACAATTTGAACCGCAGCAAACCAACATGGTGCAAGCCTAGCCCCCCCCCTCCGGACACTTTCTGCCCAGCATCCCTCAGTCAACAATTCACACGTGCTGCGGGCCAGGGACTAGCAAACACGAGCGGTTGCTTGAGCGGGGAAAGCGAAAGAGAGGCGGGCGGCGACGCTCGGTTCTCTGAAATGGGCTGTAAGACGGGAGAATCGGGATGCATGCAGTCCGACCTAAGATTCTCTCCCCCCCCCCCAATGCAGATTTGTGAACTTTTTGGGCTCAGGATTCACTAAAAAACCTGTGGTTTTCAGCACCAAGCAAATGAGTCTAGATCTCTTTTTGCAATTTATAATTCCCCTTGCCGTGCAAAAATAAAATAAATAAATAACATCAAGGTATCCCCCCCTTCATATAAAGTGTACCTCCCCTTCTCTGTTCTCCCTTCAACTATCTGGAAACAGTCTTATGGGTGGGAACCCCCCCCCACCCGCAGGCTTTTGTCAGTGGGGCAACCGACCTGAGTCACAGCACATGGCTGATGGGGGGGGGGAGCCAGATAGCAAAAAGTATTAACTTTTAACATTTATTTGCTTCCTTTTATCATCACAATAACCCTGTGAGGTACGTGAGGCTGTGAATGTATGACTGGTCCAATGCCACCCAGCCAGCTACCATGGCAGACTAGGGATTCAAACCGGGGTCTCGCAGATTGTAGTCTGACACCTCAAGCACTGCATCACAGCATACCCAGTGTCCCAGGTGGTCACCAGACCATTCCCTGGACCCCTTCCCTTTCTGCTTTAACACCCTGTGATTGGAATAATATTAGTTTTAAGACAGGGATGTGTGAAGGCAAGACTGGGCCAATTGATTCCCAAGCCCTTCCCAGTTCTGAGATGCTATTGCAGTCTGAGACCCGGGTTCAAATGTCAGCTAGCTGGTGGGGGGAGAGGGGAAAGAAGCCCCGATCTATCTGCCTCAATCTTCCTGTCTGTACAAATGGGCACCACAGAGAAGCCATGGTAAAAGAGATTTTCTGCCAAATCGATAGCTTCTTAGTCTTCCTCTCCCACCAAAATGAAACTCCAGGTTGCGTCTGCTCACACCCACAGCCTTGTCAGCCCGCCCTGCTCTGTCATTTCCCCAGAGGCAAGGCCTTATCTCTTTTTCCCCACTTGTACTACTCTGTAATTGATGGTAGTACATAAATAACAACTTGCCACAAGAGGCTGAGTGTGGTTTAGCCACCTACTGTGCTGAATGGCTCCGTTCAGGCTGACTCCTTCCATCGATGGAGTTCAGGTCTGACCTGTGCCCATAAGACTCTATAGCATGAATACACAGTGTTTAAAAACAACAGCAGCAGCCACAAAACATTGTGTGCCTTATCTGGTTGTCATGTGTACAATGGCCCTGGAAGGTAGGCCGGTGAAACCATAGTCCATATTGCAGACATGCGGCTGAGAAAGAGGGGCTTGCCAAAGTCTGATGCATAAATTGGTGTCAGTTGTATGATCTGAACTTGTGTCCCACAACTCATGTTCATAGTCATGCGCAGAACACTGTCTCCTTGTTGTCAAAGGCCTGCACTTAGGTCTCACTTCTCTGAGAAAAGGGGACACCTCCAAGCCAGGCCCAGCTCCTGGACCCTATTTTAGAAATTAACCCTGATTCAAGGATCATTTCAGCCTAGGCCTGCCCGACTCACAGCCAGTTCTCTGTGCCTTTTTAATTTCTGCCATTGATATGCCCTTTCTTGTTCAGTTCCAATGCCCAGTCTAAGACTCCACACTGGGAGAATTTTTTTACTCACTTCAGGCCTGTCAAAATCATTTTTGTTGATGAAACAATTTTTAGATTTTGGTTTGGAGGGAGATTTCCCCACCCAACCCCAGTTCCTTTTAGACATGTGTAAAGGGCCATTTTCCCTTCTCATTCTCTCCCCCGCACCCTATAATCAGGGGGTATCATTGCAAATGAGTCCTCTACGAACTTATTCTATAGATTTTGGGTTCCATGTTGCCAAATGCTTAAGCCCCAAGCCCCTCAAAAAGAGTAGCATTTTAAAATAATTTTGACAAAATCCAGATGTTTTCTCAAACATCAGGGCAAAGTCTGTGGAATCCTTTAATTGAAAACGGCTTTGTTTATTATTTTAAAAGTGCATGCAGAAATATTAATATTTTTCCTTCGTCTATTTACAATGCAAAATGAGTAGTCTGAGGTCTCTGCTGAATGTAGTTCCCAACCAAATTGGCTTCAGGATCCTAGCGAAAAGGGATTCCCCCCCTCTCAAGGCAATAACAGTGAAGTCCTGAGCAGAGTTATATCCTTCTAAACCCATGAACTTCAGTGAATTTAGAATGGTGAAACTCTGTCTAGGATTACACTGTAAATAGCAAAGGATGATTTGTGTATGTTTGTTAAAAAGCCTGCTGAGTTTGAAAAAAATATTGGATTTAAAAGAAGCAATTGATCTTTTAAAAAATGTTAAAATCTATTCAGCGGTTCATAAATGGGAAACATCTGAACCTTGTAACTTGAAGCATTGCCTTTTGTTTTGATAAATCTCAATCTGTCATGGAAACTTTTTTTAAAAAAATAAAAAATACCAAATTTGATTAAGAAGGGGAGCAGAGACTCCTGTAGAGTACAGCTGAGGGTTGCTAAACATTCCAAATAAACGTTCTCTTGAATGTTTCAGTAAGCCATTGGACAAATGACCATCCACAATCTATATTAAAATCACCACCCCTTTCTAAAATATTTGTTAGTCTTTAAGGTGCTGCTGGTCTCTTACTCTTTTCTGCTGCTGCAGACAGACAGACTAACGTGGCAGCCCATCTTGGAAGATTTGTGGAACTAGTTTTCAAAGATCCTCCAGCAACCGAGGTGCCCAATTAGCCCACAAACCCTTTGCAAGATGAGTGAATTTGGAATGCCCCTATGCGAGTCTCCCCAAAAGCTGAACTGAAACTTCTTCCAGAATGCCGCAACACCAGTTGTGCCAAAATTTCAGGGGAAATCCAGGTTAGTTTGGCTGAACTGGTTTCTTGACGAGCAGGCTATAAACTTGGAAGAAGAATGTACATATTCCTAAAAGTTTGCCCCATTTTATGATGCTTCAGTTTCCCAGACAAAGAGCTTTGCAAAATATTGTGATGTTCAACAATCTGTCAAGCTTTTAATAGGATCAGCTGTGAGCAGAATATAGATGGAACTGTAATTAAGGTAGGCTCACCAGAGGTTAGCCACACACAGGTTTTTGGTACACAAGCAATACAAGGGTGCATCTGAGCATGTAAAGAGTGACTCCATTTAAAGGGGGGGGAGCCTGTCCCATCACATGTCCCTCTTGAACTGGAAGGAGAGAAACAGCTTCCAGATAGCCCTAGACCCTTGTTTTTTGTATTGCTGAATCCCGATCTTTCTTTGTTTCTTTTAAATTGGAACCGGTCAAGACTGTGAAGAGTGACAGAAGATGGCTTAATTGCTGTTTGAGGGCAATGGTTGTTACCAGGAGTCCATCAAAGGGATTGTCCTATCTCTGGTCCCCTGTCTGTGAAAACAAAACCTATTTGTTACGAGAACGTGGATCAACCCAGTGCCTCATTAGCCTTGGAAGGCGCTGCGGTGCTCTAAAGTCAAGCAGGTGATAATTATTAGGTGCAACAGTAGGGACTCCTTGCCAAAAGTCTGAATGCTGCCAGGAACCAGGAAGACATCCCAGCATTGATCAAGGTGTGTCGGTGGATAACAACAAAATAAAGCAAGAGTTGGGGGGGGGTACCTTCCAGACATAATAATGACAATGATAATAAATAATAATGATAATAAATGATAATGATAGTAAATAATGATGATGATGATGGTGATGATAGAAAAGAGTAAGAGTGCAGTAGCACCATGAAGACTAGCAATATTTGTGGGCAGGGGATGAGTTTTTTGTGAGTCACTGCTCACTTCTTTAGCTCTGAAGACATGAGCAGTGACTCATGGAAGCTCATACAAATTTTGTTAGTCTTTAAGGCGCCAGTGGACCCTTTTCTACTGCTATAGGCAGACTAACACCACTGCCCATCTTGAATATTATTATTATTATTATTATTATTATTATTATTATTATTATTATTATTATTATTATTATTATTATTATTATTATTATTATTATTATTTCCAGCCAAAACTTTTGCAAGTCAGAGCTCACTTCTTCAGATGTGGAAGACTTTACCAGTCCCAGTCAAGGGCCGACATTATATTCTTTCTTCCCTTTCAAAGCGTGTGCTGTATTCAGGGCGAGTATTCAGTCACCTTTCCAGTTCTGCCACTGCCAGCCTCTTGGCTCAGGCAGAATAACTGAAAGCGGGCATCACCCAGGAGAAAAGCCTATTCCTTCACCACCGTCAGTATTTTACATCCTGATTCAGTGTGTCTTTACTCGGAAGTAAGCACCACTTCAGTGGGGGCTTTGTCCCGTGTAAAGGTGCATAGGATTGCACTGGAGTAGTCTGAATTATGTGCATTTAGGTGAGGCCAATGGGTTAACTGTGGGTATATTTAACACATTGCACTGCCTGGAAAGAGTTGTGTAAAACATACATAACAGGAAGTGAGCAGGCTGAAATGAATAGGATTCACTATTGTGTAGATGTGCAGAGGATTGGGGCGCATGCCTGTTGTTCAGAGGGGTGGGAGAAAGGAAGTGATGTTTTTAATTGTATTTTTATTGGTGAGGGGATTTGTCAGTTTCGGAATGGAGCAGAACTAGGATGGGGGGGACTAGTTTATTGTCAGCTATAAGCACTTCTCTTGTTACAGCAAATCTATTAGCCACCCACACCTTACAAATAAGCAAAGAAGCTATTTAATTTTTTAAAAAAAAACCTTATTGACCTAGCTCGGTTGGAGAAACCTAAAGTCGATGGGATTAGTCCAGATAAATTGTTCTCCTGGCTTTCCAAGGGTGTCTTTCGATTTCCTTTTCCAGGGCAGGAGGGGAAAATTTATGGACCCAGGCGCTCATAAGACTGCAATCCTTGTACACGTTTTACCCCGGTGTAAGCTCCACTGAGCACAGCAGGGCTTCTAAGTAAACCGAGGGGGGGGAGAGGAAACGATGCCGTGTAAATGGATCTAGCCCGTTTCAACGGAGAGAGCCGTCGGTTGGTGCAGGCTTCTAAAAAGCACTTCTGCAGAAGGAACAAGTTCTGGGGGGGGGGGGGCGGCGAGATGTAAACTGCGAGGCTGAGAAACTTGTGCAGGAGCGACGGATCCTCTCGTTCTCGGTTTTTTTCTCCCGCATCGCCAGGCAGCCAGGCAGGCTTAAAGGCTTTTCGTGTGTGCGTTTTGAAGAGCTCCTCCAGGTGAAAGCAAAGGGCGTTAAAGCCCTAATCCGTCGACGTAATGAGGCTTTTGGAATGCAAAACATTTCCAATGCAAACCGTCGTATTAAAATAAAAACAAAGGGCACCGCGGAGGCGGTACAACCTTGAGTGTTTACACCTATTGAATTTGGAAACTGGTTGGGAAGTCTCTGGAGCCGGAGCCGGTGGGGGGAAAAATCCTGCGTTGGGAGCTTCGAATTCACACCCCATAACCCCCAGTTGAAGAGACCCTACCTTCGTTGCGCTTCCCCTCCCCCGCCAAGCCCCCCGGCATTTGGGTGGTTTTACACAAACGACGCATGTCTTTCCACCAAATCAGGAATCACAGACGTAGAAGCTCCTCTCTCTCTCTCCCTTCCTCCACTTCTTCTGATCCTGATCCCCGCTTGTTTGTCTACACCCCTACCCGCCAAACCATACAAAATATAGATCAGTCAGTCCGTGGGCAAGTAGCCATTAGAACGAAAGATCGCATTCTCTCTATTAATCGTCCATCTGTAATTTCGAATTAGCGATTTAGTTGATTGGTTCCCCGCCCCCCCCGTGTCTTTGATCCTCCTAAAAGCCTATATTTTATTCAGACGACGGTAAATATCAAGTGAATTTCGCCTCGCTAATTTGTATTTCTCCAGCTGTTCAGTGATTTCTTATGCTCGCGGTTTAACTTGTCAAATTTGGGGTTCGCGGCTGGTTAATTTCACTGGTCAGTTTCAACTCTGATTTGAAGTCTTGCGGAGAGCCGTCATGAAGATCTTGTTGGTTTCAGTCGTGTATATATTCTGCTGCGGATCGTCCTGACGCTTAGCCGTTTAAATTTCCACAACGTTTTAGGGAAGACTTTCGAAACAACAGCATTTGGGCCATTTCGTACGGATTTTCGTGTCTTTAGGGGCAACCGTTTTAGGGGCGAGACGTTTTGTTTTGAAAACGAGCGAATCGACTAGTCCGCTTTGAACATTCTTGCTGGGAAACTTCTTGGGTTTCGGCGGATTTTTTGTTTGTTTGCTTATACTTCGAAAAACATCTGTCGAAGAATTCTAGTTTACGGCATTCTTTTATTGTGAACATTGGTTTAGAATAACGCTAGTCCCTCGGCTTCTGATAACCCGCAGATCTGTGCGCGTTTAAACATTCTACACGCGCGTTTCAAGATTTTCTGCGTTTAGATCTTTTAAAAATGTTAACAGCTGGGAGATTAGGAGATGTATAACGCCTAGAGGGGAGGGAAATTATACGTTTTGTTACACGACGGGAAACTGGGGTGGGTGGGTAGGCGTTCAGAGGGTAGCCCTTTTGGTCTGCAGTAGAACAGGTGGGGTCGCTGCGTTGGGCTGAAGCAGCAGAACAAAGTTCGAGTCCAGAGGCACCTGTAAGACCCACAAAGTTTTTCAATTTCCATTTTATTGTGCCTGAGGAAGGCAGTGTGCGTGCGCACGAAAGCTGATACCTTGAATAAAACTTCGTCGGTCTTAAAGGTGCCACTGGACTCAAACTTTGTTCTGCAGGAGAAGAACAGTTATTCGGTTCACGTCCAAAGAGCGCCTTGGAGACCAACAAGATTTCCAGACTCTGCGCTTCCCAGAGTCAAAGCTCCCTCGACCAGACGCCAGTAGGAACGGAGAGAGATCCACTTTTCGAACCTCCCTGCCCCCTACCGCGTGGCCCAGGGGGACGATCACCTGCGCAACAGCGTGGGCTGGTTTCAGCGAGCTACCCACGAACTGCTGGCCCTTTAAAGAACGCCTGACGGGAAGGAGGGGGAGTCCGTCCCAGGTAACCCCGCCGGCAGCCGAATCCGGCTGAGCTGGGACACGGCGTGTGGCTACTGCGGGGGACTCCCTCGGTTACACCCGACGCAGGTTGGTAGCAGTGCGTGGCTGGATAACGCCATCTATGGAGGGGAGTGGCGGGGAAGTTCGGGGGATCTGGAATTCCGAGCATATATATCCTCCCTCCCGCACATACACACGTTGTCTTTTTGGTTATTCTGTCTCCCCACCACCACCACCCCGCAACCAAGACATCGTTTTCTGGGTTCAGCAGAAATAGCTAAAGCTCCCCCACCCGCCCGCTTCCCCCACTGATGTTTTGGATTCTAGACTGGATTGAGGTTTTGTTTTTAAAATGCCAGCCGAAGGTGGCGCGGGTGGCTTTTGTGCAATCCTAAATACAGTTTCACCCTTCCTAAACCTCTGGGCTTCAATGAGATTTAGAAGGGTGTAAGTCTACTTAGGAGGCCTCTGTTAGCAACGTAAATTCTTCCTTCGGGGCTTTTCCATTTAGGAGAGAGAAAAAAACCCAACAACAAAAAAAATCCAACCCACTTTAATCTTTTCGACTTGCTGACGACGACTCCTATGCCCCGGCGGGTATGTACGCGGCGCAACAGGCACCTCCGGGACTTTCAAGCCAAAATCATTCGGAAGGGGGTGAAATGCTCTTCAGTGGGGCTTGCGCAGGAGAACTCCCCGGCTGGCTCCTACCTCGTAAGACGCGCAGCCCGATCCTGCGCAGGTTTACCCGGAAGCGCGTGCCACTTACTCTCAAGAGGTCTTCCGGGAAAGTGTTTTTGGGGATTGCCCCGTTTTACTCCTCGAACAAACGAGCGGGGAATTGCCATTTAAATCCCGCCATTTCATTCGGTACAAGAAAGGGACGGAATTGAAAGTAGCCGATGAAATTGACAAGGCATTCTTATTGTTATTGTTATTTAGTACTAGAAAGGAAGGGAGCAGAAATTAGCCAATGAAATCGACAAGGAATAATTAACAACAACAATTAGCCAATGAAATCGACAAGGAATAATTGACAACAACAACAGGAAATCCTAGAATGGCCGGTTGAAGGGAAGGGGGGGAAAAACACAAATTAACCAGGTTTTAACGCGCCTCCTAAAGTTGAATTACAGTCGCTTCGATATTAATCTTCCCTCACGTCCCCCTCCCCCAAACGTGTAGTTGTAAACCGGTTTCAGTGCCAGGATCGCGTTTTTAACGAAGCAGTGGATCAATTGCCTCTTTGTTGGACTGGCGTCTGGATGAGTTTTAAAGAACACAAAACACAAACAATCCTGAACAGAGAGAGAGGGAGAGAGAAATCCCTTCTTTTCAAAACCTTGTTTTGGCGGAAATCACTGCCTGATGTTGGTTTGGCTTGCTGGAAATATGGGTTATATGAATTTTCATTACATTGGAATTGGAACATGGGAAACTTGAGCATAGGAAGGTTTTTTTTGGGGGGAGAATAAAACTCAAGCAGCTAGCTGTAGGTCTAGGTCAAAGTAAATTCCAAAGGGGGACTAGTTCCTCACAGGACGGTGTCATTGGGGCTGCAGCCGGGGGAACCAAGAGAACGGATTACTTCGCCAGGCTGAACAGAGTAAAATTAATGGAGTGAATGTTTGCCACAGTGGCAAAATCGGTTCTGTTCCGGTCCAGGCCTCCCAGGTTTTGCAGTCCAATCTTCTGCTTGTTCATTCGGCCATGAGGCCCGCTAAGCACCATGGGGCCTGACTCCTTCTGCCTCCTGGAAGGGCCCTCTTGGCTGCTTTTGTGAAAATGGGGCAAAGAGGAGCCCCTGCCTTCTGGCCCCTTCCAGGAGCAGCAACAGCTCTCTTATTTTCAAGGCCATGCGTGGAAAGGAGGAGGCTTGAGGTGATCGGCCAGGCTGCAGTCCGGATCCTTTTGGCGTAAATGGGTGGGTTGTGAATTGGCAAAAGGGGGATAAACTGTTTAAAGGATAGGGCTCGCCTCTCCCCTTGAAAAGAAATCCACCCTGAGACCACAAAGGGAAAGATTGTTGTCATCCCATTCTGTGGGACTATAATATTTTACTTCACTGTTTTGTTACTGGGGCCATCTTTTGTTCCTGTAAAGTCCCTGCATCTTTAAGAGCTGTGCCACAGTCCAATTCAACGTGTCAGACTAGGGTCTGGGAACTCTGGGTTGGATTCCCCACTCTGCCTGGGAAGCTTACTGGGTGACTTGGGACCAGTTGCATACTCTCAACCTCACCTACCTCACAGGGTTGTTGTGAGGATAAAATGGGGGAAGGGGGAATAGCTTGGGTCCCCTAATACTTAAATAAATAACTATTTAAATAAATAGCTGAAGATTTTCTGGCATGTAGAGATGTGGAAGGCTTTGGCCTTTGAATTTCTGCCTGGAGTGCATTCTTGGCCAGCCTCAACGTCCTGGTGTCTCAAATACAAAGGAAGGCAAAATGTGCGTGCGTATATGCATGTGCAGAGAGAATGTAACATTTCATGCATCTGATGAAGTGGGCTTTGGCTCCTAAAAGCTTATGCCACCCTAAAAATGCTTTATCCTTTAAGGTTTAGTGAGACTTCTTGTTTTGACAAAAGCAAGGTCACCATATCTCAGTGGTGCCAAGGTGACCAAGAGGCAGTGCTGTTTAGTGGTTGGAGCACTGGTAAGCCATTGGTGAGGATCACCCTATGGGGGAGAAGGGATGTACAGTGCACTAAAGGCAATTTCTAAAGAAGTTAATGAACATAAATGCAAACTAAAATCCAAACTTGCAAAGAACCCATCCCAAAATAGTTCAAATAATCTAGCTTTGTAATGATTATGATTAGGGTTGCCAACCTCCAGGTGATGGCTGGAGATCTCCCACTATTACAACTGACCTCTGGGTGGCAGAGATCAGCTCCCCTGGAGAAAATGGCCACTTTGAAAAGTGGACTCTCTGCCACTATACCCCACTGAAGTCCCTCCCCTCCCCAAACCCCGCCCTCCTCAGGCTCCTCCTCCAAAATCTCCAGGTATTTCCCAACCCAGATCTGGCAACCCTATTTATGATGTGGAAAAACTGTGATTAAGATGAGGTCTCCTTATTTATTCTTTTACTGGGGGGGGATATTCTGTTTACTTGAAACTTTCTGCGATCCCACATTGAGGAAGCCTGACCTAGATAGCCCAGGCTAGCCCAGTCTTTTCAGATCTTGGAAACTAAGCAGGGTCAGCCCTGGCTCGTGTTTGGATGGGAGACCAGACCTCCAGGGTCGTGATGCGGTGGCAGGCAAGGGCAAACCACCTCTGCCTGTCTCTTGCCTTGAAAACCCCAGTGGGTCGCCATAAGTCAGCTGTGACGTGAGAGCACTTTCCACCCCCACCCAAAACTGAGACGCCTTCCAAGGGAAACTGACATAGACTGCAGTGTTGCAGGCAACGCCCCCTCTAAGCTGTGGAGTCTTGTGAGCAAAAATTCTACTTTGTGAGCGACTGGCATTACAGTTGTGAGCGAGCGATTTGGTTGCTGCACAAATTAGTTTGCTTTGGAGCCATCCTTCTTGAGCTAAGACAAAAATGTATGAGCCGGAGGCTAAAAAACTGTGAGCTAGCTCACACTCACTCAGCTTAGAGGGAACACCGGTTGCAGGTGAATTGGGCTTATTTTTGATTGCGCTCTTTTAAGGGAGAGGGATAGCATCACCCCAAGTTGCATGGGAGAGGGAGAAAGGCAGTACGGATGGGCACAAGTCCCTTCCATCTGAGGCGTAGTTTGAACTTAGAACTTTATAAGTTCTGTGCTTCTTTAATTTATTTTTTTAACCTGGTAGATTTTTGACATCCATGGGCCCCAGTCACACGAGCGGGAAAATCTGCACTGGAAGGGAGGCATTTTAGAGGCGGAGCTAAAAGAAATGCGGGGGCGCGATCTTACGGTGCCCTGCAGGCTCTGTCCTCAGGCCATCGGCAGCCGATCACACCAGGGAGGCAACAGCATAGTCCCAGCAAGGCAACATGGCATTACTGAGTTACTGCGCATGCGCGGGTCACGGACGGCTGCTGGATGCCATGGGCTACCAGCATGTCTCCGACCAGATGCCCACCCGTGGTGCGCATCTACTGGAAGCTACTACCTTTTCCCCAGTGCCTTTTAAATCTGCTTCTTCGGGCCGACAGTACGGGTTGGAGACGGCTGCCCTGTGCTTCCCAGATGTTGTGGTATGATCGCGCCTATTTGATGCGCCCTTAATCCATACCTTTCGCGGGGCAAATCCTCCGTGTGACTGGGACTATGGTTAAAGATACGTGTACTGAGATGAGCTATATCTAGCACCGTATCAGAAGGTTCCCATGTTGGGCTACAGTAGAACTTCGAGATCTGAGTCCAGGAATACCTCAGAGACCAGCAAGAATTATTGGATGTCGGCTTCCAAGAGTCAAAGCACACTCCCTCATACACAGGAGAGCCCAATCTCATTAGACCTAGGAAGCTAAGCAGGGATGGCCCTCATCAGTATTTGGAGGGGAGACCACCAAGGAATATCAGGGTTGCTACACAGAGGCAGGCAATGGTGAACCACCTCAGAATATCTCTTGCCTTGAAAACCCTACAGGTCGGAGACATGCCCTAAGTCAGCTGCAACTTGATAGCCAAAAACCCCCAAACCATGCACTACTGGACTTGAATCTAGCTATATCTAGGATAAGACCGAACTCTTACGCAGCAAGAACCCATTTATTTATTTGCTTTATTTATATCTCAACTTTCTTCCCAAAGGGGACACGGAGAGGCTTACATTGTTCTCCCTTCCTCCATTTTACCCTCACAACCACCACCATGGGGCAGGCTAGGCTGAGAGAGTGTGGCTGGCCCAAGGTCACCCAGCCCAGCTTCCATGGCAGAATAGGGATTCGAACCTGGGTCTCCCAGCGCGCAGTCTGATGCTGTAACCGCTATATAACACTGTACTTTAGCGCTACTGTGGATGGGTTGGAACAGTTGACAGTTGACTGGCTGTTCCTTGTGGTGTCGTGTGGCCTTGAGCAGGAGGTGGACCCCGGAGGTCAATGGGCTCCTTATGAGTAAAAATTGGGCCATGAAAGCACTCTGGGTGAGGCAGCTTTATTTCTATAGGTGTATGTATGGTTTCTTCATATGATGCATCTCAGGCATATATGCGGTGAGACCCTTGAGCCTGAGGGCTACCAGCCAACTCCCTTCATGGTAGGCTTGAGTCCTGTTTGTTGTGTGCAGCCTTTTTAAGGGCCTGGGGGAGAAATCTAGGATCAGGGCTTTTCTCTCCAGGGTGGGATGAGCAATATAAAGGAACTCTGCTCTGCTGGCCGTCAGAAGCCATTGTGCGGGGGAGAAAGGACTGCAGACAATTCCAAAATGCTCCCCCTGTTCTGAATCCCCCCACTAATTTATAGAGCACCCCCCCCCATGAAGAATCTCTGCTGTAGGCAATGAGAACTGAACAGCCTGATTGTACGCATGTTTATTCTAAAGCAAGTCATGTCACACTGAATGCAGTGGGAGTTACTGTTCTGTAAGTATGCACAGGATTGCAGGTCTGAAGGAAGCTTCTGTACACCTCGTGATGAAAAGGGAAACATCTTCTATCACTTTTCATGTTTATATTTCCTTTAAGGATCACTGGGAAAGCCAGCTCTTATGCCTAAGAGTCAAGAATGCAATTTTTTAAAAAGGATAGAAAAGCTGAGAGAGACCTACTTTTGTATATCATTCTTAGATGAGGAGTTAATTGTTAATATAACAATTACTTTCTTTAAATGTCTGGCAACAGCAGATGCTATGTCTCTCTCTTTTTTAATCTACTGGTGGTGCAAAAACAGCATCCCAAATGGAGTTACATGCGTACAGCCGCATCTATTTCAAATAATAAAACCATCCAAGTCCACCTGATTATGCAAATGATCAGGTTAGGGGCAGGAAGAGTTGCTGATATCTTTAAGGTACAAGATCTTGCATCCCCAGATCGCATGCGATATTGCAGAGGATGCAAATAAAAAAGGCTTGCATTTCTCCAGGTACACCAACCATTAGGACTGAAGAAGAAGAGAAAGAGGAGGATTGGTGTCAGTTATTCTCCAGAGCAGGAGTGTGCTTTTCTGATGCTTCATGGTCCTCCATGTTGAAGTCATGGCTTTTCCACAGATCTTAAAATGTGACAGTGAGTCAGGGCCGGCCCAAGGGTTTTTCATTCCATGGATGAATTATGGCCTTGTCACCCCATTAAATATGGGAAAATTAGAAATCTAGGATGAATGTTTGCCTGATTTACTTGGCGTTTGGAATAAATGCAAAACAATTCAAATGTATTTGTGAACTTTTCATTAAATTCTCTTCTGTCTGATTTGGTGCCCCTTAGATCCTGGCATCCAGGGTGACTGCCTCATTTGCCTATATGGTCAGATGGGTCCTATAGGGTCAGATGGGTCCTGGGGAAACAGATCTTCCTTTCAGTCCCTCTTTTGATGCACCTACACACTTGAAGGCTATTGTTTTTAAAAGTCTGCTCTGAAGTCTATTTGCCTTTTTAAAAAACACGATTTCTTTCAAGGAGCAATCTCATGATCTTTCTCCAGTTTTTTAAAAAAACTTGTCAAAACTTTTTGCTGTCTTAACTTACTGCGGCTTCTTCAGTAGCACATGCATGCGGTTTATTGAGGCGTCTAGGGAGTGTTCTTTGTTAAGCTGAACAGCTTGTCTCTGCACTGCACATCAATTGAGCTTCTTAATTAAAATTTGCCCCAGTGAGAATTAAAACCAGCACTGCAAAGAGACCTCTTTTTCCTTCCCCTGACACGGTTCCAAGCCCAGAGGAGGGAAAGCATGGCCTCCGATTGGACAACAACTCTGTTCTGATACTGTTTGTATTTTGTGGCCTGGCTTTCTTCTCAATTATTCTCTCCTTGGGGAAGGAACAGGTTTTTCTTTCTTTTTTTCTTAAAAAACAGGATATAATGAGGAATTCTTAACATAATGCAATAATGGTGGAGTTTTCATAGAATCTGTAGGGTTGTTGGAAAGAGCTGGGTACGAAGCCTTGATTCCCTGTTCTCCTGTTCTTAAAAAAAGGAAAAGTACAATCTATTATGAAAGGAGAATAACATTTACAGTGCCAAAAGGTAAAGTTTAAAAAAAAAAAACTGAGAGGGAAACCACTGAAAATCTGCACATTTTGGTTTTGTCTGAGGATATAAGAACATAAGAGAAGCCATCTTGGATCAGTCCAATGGCCCATCCAGTCCAACACACAGTGGACAAAACCCAGGTGCCACCAGTGGGGTGGGTCAGAACTCCAGAAGCCCTCCCACGGCTGCCCTCCCCCAAGCACCAAGAATACAGAGCATCCCTGCCCCAGACATAGGGTTCCATCTATACCTTGTGCCACTGATGGACCTCTGATCCTTATGTTGATCCAATCCCCTCTTGAAGCTGTCTGTGTGTGTAGATATCTCTCATTTTGCTGCCATTCTTAACCAGCCTGCATTTTTTTTGTTTGTTTTAAATAGGGATTAAGAAAAATATTGAAAGCATAAAGTTCTGGGTGACTATTCTGTTAGAGCATGACCCAGATGGCCCAGGCTAGCCCGATCTTGTCAGGACTCGGAAGCTAAGCAGAGTCAACCCTGGTTAGTATTTGGATGGGAGACCTCCAAGGAAGGCCAGGGTCTGCTGAACAGAAGCAGGCAATGGCCCACCACCTCTGAACATCTCTTGCCTTGAAAACCCTATCGGGTTGCTGTAAATCGGCTGCAACTTAACAGCACTAGCTACACACAAACTACTGAACTTATATGCTGCATCCATACCATATGATAGTGAGTCCCATAAGTCAACAGGCATGATGATGTGAAATTCTGTTAGAGCAGACTGAAAATGGACGTTTGTGCATTTGTATGCTCTCCTGTTTTAGTTTTTAGAGGGGAGGTGCTGAATTTCATATGACTGTACTCAGTATTCACAAGCAACACCCAAACACAGGAAGCTGCCTTTTACTGAGTCAGCCCATTAGTCTATCAAGGCCAGTATTGTCTCTTCTGATTGGTTTTTCATATTATCTATTATCTGACCCTTCTAACTGGAAGTGCTGGAGAATGAACCTGCGACCTTCTGCATGCAAAGCACAGTACTTGGGGAGGGTTTGAAATGTCCCTCTGGTCTAAACTGGGGCTGCCCCAGTCATGACGATGCCATTGCCACTTTTGGCTACGAGTCCAGTGTTCCCTCTAAGCTGAGTGAGTGTGAGCTAGCTCACAGTTTTCTAGCCTCTGGCTCACAGATTTTTGTCTTAGCTCAGGACGGATGGCTCCAGAGCAAACTAATTTACGCAGTAGCCAAATCGCTCGCTCACAACTTTAATGCCAGTAGCTCACAAAGTGGAATTTTTGCTCACGAGACTCCACAGCTTAGACGGAGCATGTGTCAAATTTACTGTGAAGCGGGGGCTTTGCTTCTTGCCCTCAGTCCAAATGACTGAATGATTTTGCTCTTATCTGCCACATCGCCGGAAAAGGGTGCTTTCCCACTCTTTGTGAAAGCTTTTGTGGAAAAGGTGTCCCTGTTTTGGCCTGGCCCTAGAATGTCAGCCAAATAAGAGCTTTTGAAAGCTCAGATGTCAATGGTCTTTCTTCCCGATGGCTGATTATTTCCAGGAAGTTTGCTTTGAACATTTTCCCAGTAATAGAGATTTTCATTTTGGTACGTGATGATTGTAGAGCCAGTTCCACAATCTCCCACTCTTTTCCAACCCCTGTATTAGAAATCAGAAATTTAGGACAGGCTGTGCCTTGGCCTCAACTCTTGGCTTATTATGCTCCAGGCTTATTATGCTGTTTCAAAAAAGCTCTTCAAGAAGCACCATGGATCCCCTCCCACCCCCAGGATCTTGGGAACTGCAGTTTTGTTTGGGCCCTGAGAACCTTCTTTGGGCTGATCCGTATGGCACGCTCTGCTTATTGTCTCCTCATGGCTGCTGTTTTCAGTAACTAAGGTCCATAGCTACAGTGGGGCATTTTGGGGCCTGGCCCCCTGACTTCCTGCCAAGGCCCCCTGAGTTTCATGCAGCCCCCAGCCCCACCAACTCTCTGGCTCCCCTGGAGGACTCCCCACCACCGCCCCTTCCCCAAGCATAGCTTGCTTCCCTGCATAGGCAAGCAGATGAGCTTATTTACAGCCCCCCCCCCCGAATTACAAAATCCTGGCTATGGCCCTGGCTACAGTCATGGTCCTTGGTGTGCTCATCTTCCCGGATTGTCCGATTCCTTCTAGCATTTAATCATGTGGGTGTGTACACACATGATAGCCCATGGGAGAAGCAGGAAGGGCTTGTGTGTGTGTGTGAAGCAACCTTACAAGAATTCTCACCATGGAACTACAGTTCCCAGAATTCCTCAGGAGGAGGGCAAGCTGTCCTAGTTGAGAGTTTGGGTGTTGAAATGTCCTGTGGGTGTTTTGCATAGCTGCCTCTGTCCCGTGTGTTCTCGCTTATTCAGGCCTGTGCATCCATCTAAGAACTCAGCTGAAATCTTAGCTGTGCTCCCATGTGCATGTTCATTACTTAAGAATGGAACTTATCAGAATGATGACTTAGTTTTACGTTGCCCCAAATGTGACCCTTTGCAAGTGAAAGTGTTCACACATTCCCCTGTGAGTTATGTATAGGAGCATCTGAATGCGCCTTGAGATTTTTGTCTTTGGTTGGAACAGTTGATTCACAGGGTTGCTTCTGGGCTTTTAAAAGGCCAGGGCCCATTTTCTTTCTGAGCCCAACGAAATGTGGGCATACTAAAGCATCACTTCACTGTCGTATCTGTGGAGAATGCAACAATGCAATCCTAAACAGAGTTATGCCCTTCTAAACCCAATGATTTCAACGGACCTAGAAGGGTGTGACTCTGTTTAGGATTATTCTGCTATCCCCTAAATTAACACATCACTGAAGTTATTGTGAGAGGGAGGTATGTAGAAACAGAAATGCTCTGGAAATTGTGCTTATTCTTGGGGCCCTCTGCGAACAAGGACCTGGAATTTAAACACGTGAATTAGGAAGAGAGCGCCTCTGAGCACACGTGGAGTGCTTTACCACTGTCTGAGCATATGTCTTGAATGTGCCTTTCCATCACCTTGAGCATGCCCCTTCATGAATTTATACTATTCAGTCATTAAAATCATTGTTCCCTGCCTCTCCTCTTGGCTAAAGACAGAAAAAGCATGCACAGAAGGCATTTTTACCACTACAGCTCACCGTAGCTGAGATTACATCAAAAGACATGATTCCCCCATTGCCTCTCCTTTTAGGAACTGAGTATTGATTGAGTTGAACCTTTTTAATGCCTCCACAGACTGACAGGTGAGAAGACTGGTTCTGTGCATGCTCAGAATGCTTCCTCTGTCCCAGCAAGATATCACACCTCTGTTACAAGGGCTCAGGGCTTCGTGGCAGGCTTGGAAGCTTCCTGCCGGTCTCTTCATAGGAACTTAACCCCTTGCTATTGTTGACCTCGAACTGGAATCTTTTCCCCGATATACTAGGTCTCTAGGCATCCCTTGCCACCTAGCCTGAGAAATGGCACAGTTCATTCTGCCACTCTAAACGCTACCTGTTTGCTTCATCTCAAAAGCCCGGGGTGGGTATTTTGCATTCATGTTCTGCTTCAGACTTTTCTACTGCAAGTGCATTTCAGTCGTGTTCAGGGGAAACAGAAACAATGCTGATTTAAAACAGGAGTCCTCCAGTGGTAGTCAGTGTTCCCTGTAAGCTGAGTTAGTGTGAGCTAGCTCACAGTTCTTTAGCCTCCAGCTCACACATTTTGGTCTTAGCTCAGGGAGGATGGCTCCAGAGCAAACTCATGTATGCAGTAGCCAAATCGTTTGCTCACAACTTTAATGCCAGTAGCTCACAAAGAAGAATTTTTGCTCACAAGACTCCACAGCTTAGAGGGAACATTGTTTAGTTTGTATTGGCCCAAAGTCAGTATACGTTGTTGACAGAAACCGGGTCCGGTTGCAGATGATCTTACTTCTTCTTTCTCCCTTTCGAAACCTGTTTCTTTTGGAAGAGCTGGAAAAGTCCACCATAATTGAGAACGGGGAAATCCGCATCAACGGGAAAGGGAAGAAGATCCGCAAGCCACGCACCATCTACTCCAGTCTCCAACTCCAAGCCCTCAACCAACGTTTCCAGCAGACCCAATATCTGGCATTACCCGAGCGGGCAGAACTAGCGGCACAGTTGGGTTTAACCCAGACACAGGTGAGACAGAAGGAGGGGGGGGAAGCATGTCCTGCTAATCAATGACATTTGTTAGCCTGTTTTTCCTCCAGGGAGCCCAAGGGTGGCAAATGTGAGGGTCTTCCCACTTTATCCAGAAACAGTCTTATGAAGTGGGTTAGGATGAATTATAGCCTCTATGTCCTGTTCTTTGGTGAATGAACTCCAGGGATCCTGGGGCTTGCGTATTCCTGCAGTCCAAGTCCTAGAGACAAATGGCCCCAAAGCTTCACAACTTGGGGGGCTGCAGTGAAGAGGCATGCAGCTACAGAACGCAGCTGCTTGTCCATTAACTTGACTTCACCCAAAGAGTGATTCACAGATGGAATTCACTGCCGCAGGAGGTGGTGGCAGCTGCAAGCATGGACAGTTTCAAGAAGGAATTAGATAAACATCTGGAGCAGAAGTCCATCAGAGGCTATTAGCCACAAGGTATAGATAGGAACTCTCAGTCTGGGGCAGGTGATGCACTCTATTCTTGGTGCTGGGGGGGGGCAGCAGTGGGAGGGCTTCTGGTGTCCTGGCCCCACTGCTGGACCTCCTGATGGCACCTGGTATTCTTGGCCACTGTGTGACAGAGTGTTGGACTGGATGGGCCATTGGCCTGATTCAACATTGGCTTCTCGTATGTTCTTATGACTTTGGAGGTATGAGCATATTATTGCCAATGTTATACTACCCGTGTTGGCTCTCTATTTGCTTCTCTGTCACATGCAAAGCGTGGCTTCTTATCTATAAAGTCCCATACAACCTGGGATCGGGAGCATAGCCAGAAAATTTTGGTTGCTGTGGTTTGGGGAAATCTGGGGGTGGTGGTGGCGGTCAGTGTTCCCTCTAGGCTGAGTTAGTGTGAGCTAGCTCGCAGTTTTTTAGCCTCCAGCTCACACATTTTTGTCTTGGCTCAGGAAGGAGGCTCCAGAGCAAACTAAATGATGCAGCGGCCAAATCGCTCGCTCACAACTTTAATGCCAGTAGCTCACCCAGTAGAATTTTTGCTCACAGGACTCCACTGCTTCGAGGGCGCATTGGTGGCGGTGGCTGCACCTGGTGGTCCTTTTGCAGCAGCAGCAGCAGCAGCCCTGGTTCTGCTGCAACGTCTAGTCCTCCTCTAGTCCTTTTGATTGGAGAGACTCAATTCCAGGCTGCTTTTCGGTGTAGCAACCTGAGCTGCAGTGTTAGGAGAGTCAAGTAACAGACAAATATACACTTCAAGAAACTTTTGTAGATTAATGTGTTCTGTTTATAACGATCTATATATCTAATTCCCAAGTTGCCCCCTGCGTGCGGATATCTAAATCTGCACATCGAGGACACGTGGGGGGCAGGGAGATTTCCTTGCACACATGGGGCAGTCTCCAGGTGTGCAGAAAAATCTAAAAAGTTTTTAAAACTGTACGGGGGATATTTAAATCCCCCCAAAAGTAAGAGCGTTCCCTGTGCATGTGCAGAGAACGCTCTGAGAACAGCTTTGCCACCACCACCACCAGGGAGGGGGAGGGGGTGGGAGGAGGCTTGGCCAGCCAGTGGCTGTAAGCCGCTCAGCCCTTGCCACCACCTGGGGGGGAGGGAGAAAGTTTGGTGGGCCGAGCTCAGACATTGTCGCTGCCGCTGCTGGGGAAGGGGGAGGGGAAAGCTTAGTGGGCTGGCCAGGCCTCGCCGCCGCTGGGGGGGAGGGAGGGAGAAAGTTTGCCAGGCTGGCCAGGCCTCGCCACCGCCGCTGGGGGTGGGGAAGCTTGGCGGGCTGAGTTCAGGCCTCGCCGCCGGTGCTGGGGGGGAGAAGGGAGAAGGCTTGGAGGGGTGCAGGCCTCGCTGTGGGTGCCGTGGAGGGGGGGCAGGGGAGAAGGCTCACCTGCGGCTGCTTCCGTCTCCTCCCGTGGAGCTTCTCCCCCCCCCATGAGTATCGCAGGTCCCCCTTCTTGTCATTCTATAAAGTGCATTGTGTAGTATTATAACATCCTAATCAGGTATATATATTCAGTACATTCAGTATAACAATAACATACAGTTCATTCAATATCACAACTGTCATTCATCACAACTTTTAAAATATTGATGCAAAATTGACTGGTAGTTGTGATATTGAATGAACTGTATGTTATTGTTGTACTGAATGTATTGAATATATATACCTGATTAGGATGTTATAATACTACACAATACACTTTATAGAATGATAGTTATAGACAGAACACATTAATTTATAAAAGTTTATTGCGGGGTATATTTATTTGTTACTTGTTTTTCTGTGTAAGCTGGGGAAGGGGAATCTCCAACTCTCTTCTCTTTGGCATTTTGCAGTTTCATTTTTTTTTTTTTTGCTATTTTATTTCATTTTATTTGCATTTTTAAAACCCTTTTTATTTTTCGGCCTAGAAAAAAAAATGAGATTGAAACTTCCCTGACTGTTCCCCGGGGTCATTGGGGGAGGGGGGAACCACGTCTTACATTTAATTTTTTAAAAAAATTTGTCTGTGAGGGTGGCACTTACATGTGGGGGCATTGCCCCCCCCAAACCCCTCCCTGTGGCTATGGGCCTGCCTGGGATTCACATGTCTGAAAAACTGCCTCTCCCAGTTTAAGCCCATGTGTTAACTTAGACCTTTCCAGAGCTTCCTCTTGAGTAGCCTGTCTCTGAAGTGTCTCAGATATGTCACTACTGAAGCACACTCCTTCTCACTCATGGTACCTGTTCTTTGGAACAGTATCCCAGAAGAGTTCAGGAGGATCTCCCACCTGAGCAGAGTCCCAGAAAAACTGTCAAATTCCCTTGTTTCAAAACTTTATGGAGGACAGTTGAATCCTTGATGCGAAGGATCATGTGGCTGAGGATGTGTGATGGAAATGGAGTCAGAAGGGCTTCCCCCACCCCCACTATTGTTCTCATTTTGCATTTATAACGTTTTGATGTGTATTTACAGTCGTGAACTTTATTGTGGTGTGGTTCTTTCCCCCACCTTTTGATGTGGGAGGGCGGGAGATGGAGTATAAGTATTTAACAAATAAAAGAGGGAACTAGGCAAAACTGTACTCCCCTTCTTCTCCTATCAATGAATAGGGTTGCCAGGTCTGGGTTGGGAAATACCTGGAGACTTTAGGGGTGGAGCCAGGAGAGGGCGGGGTTTGGGGGAAGGGAGGGGCCTCAGCATGCTACAAGTGCCATAGAGTCCAGCCTTCAAAGTGGCCATTTTCTCCAGGGGAGCTGATCTCTGTCAGCTGGAGATCAGTTGTAAAAGCAGGAAATCCCCAGGCCCCACCTGGAGGCTGGCAACCTTATCAGTGAAGATTCCATTGGTGCAGAAGCAGAGCCGTCCTGGTTCCTCCTCCTCACTGCAGCCCTGCAAACCGCATAGCTTTTTGTCTGTACCGTCCAATATCTGTTTCTTGGAGGTCTCAAGGAGGCTGCTGGGGAAAGGGGGAGGAAAGGAAACAGGCAGGTCTGTGAGCATCTTCATGTGCATGCTCTGCGGGATCAAGCCAGCCATTATTTCTATATCAGCAGAAAGGCAGGGGTTTGTTTAAGGTCATCTACTAAGCGAATGGCTGATGAAAGCCATTCCTCATAGTCATAGCAGAAAAAGAATGACACGCAACTGGTCATTATCATAAGCACAAGTCCCCATTTGAGTCAGATTTGAAACACCGCTGCAATGTATCGTGCCCGGTGCTAGGTGTGTACCAAACACAGCAGTGACAGAATCTCTGCTCAGAGCACATTGCAGTCTACCTTAGACAAGAAAGGAACGGAGAAAGATCGGAAGTGTTGTCAGAAGGGTAGAAGAAGAAGAGATTGGATTTATACCCCACCCTTCACTTGGAGTCTCAGAGCGGCTTACAATCTCCTTCCCTTCCTATCCCCAAGAGACACCCTTTGAAATAGGTGGGGCTGAGAGAGCTCTGAGAGAACAGCTCTGAGAGAACTGTGACTGTTCCAAGGTCACCCAGCTGGCTGCATGTGGAAGAGTGGGGGATCAAACCCAGTTCTCCGGAGTAGGGTCCGCCGCTCTTCACCACGACACCAAACTGGTAGTGGGAGTAAGTTCGGTTGGCAATAAATATGCAGGCAAAATGAGGTGACATGCAAAGTTTTTCCATGTAGGGGAGTCACCTCTTGAATTGTTCTGTGTGCCACAAAAGACAAAAGTGTCAGCCACTTGTATTCAGATGGTGACTTTTACTATGTAGGATTCGAACTCACTCCAAGTTCCAGATCACAGGGCGGATCTGGCGCTACTGCCACGCTCTTGAGTAGCTCCCATTTGTTCCAACAAGGCTGTCCACTGGGTTTTGTTCAAGGTGGAGGGTTTTTTTTTTGGGGGGGGCGTCATGTTGCAAGCGCCTTCTCACCCAGCAGCCTCCCTTACAGGTGGGTGAGCAGCTGACAGAGATCGGGAGAGAGATGTCAGGGGTGAGCCACAGCCAGAGGCATAAATAAGATTTATTTTGGGGAGAGAGAAGAAAGTCAAGTGAAAACCTGCCGAAATCTGTGTGCTGGGGATTCGGGAAGGGGGGGGCCACTGAGGTAGAAAATGCTGTGAAGGATTATAAAATGGGGCTCCTTCTTCAGAGAGCATAACAAGAAGATGTAAAGTAGACCTTGCTTACGTGACCTCTTTTGTGTGAGCTGGAACATCACAAACGCCCACACGTAATATTCCAAGACGAGCCGCCCGAGGGGGTTTCTTGACAGAAACATCACTGGAATTTTTGGCTTATGGTGTGTCCCTGTGTTATGGCACCCTGATTCCAGATAAACTCATGGAACTCTCTGCCACAAGAAATAGCGATGGCCGCCAGCTTGGAGCGGCAAAATGCTGAGATGGTAGAATGGACCACACCACTTCAAGCTACAGTGGAAGGGGTCCATTTTCAAACTTCCCTTAAATTCATAACTCCCTCTAAGTGAGGAAGCCAGCACAGCAAGTGAAAAGTGACCGGACAGAGCCTTTTCCCATGAGGTGCAAAGCTTTTTACACATGGGGAATTTCTATGTGAGAGAGCATTTATTCATTTATTTATTTATGCAGAAAAATCCTATGTTGTCTTTCTGAGGTATCTTACGAAGGAAAAATAATTTTAAAACTCCAGAAAACACCGACAGATATTAATTACAATCCAGCTGGAGGAGCACAAATCATAAAACACCGAGCAATTTGAAACAGTTATCATAAAGTTCTCAGGCTAAAAACAGACTATAAAAATGAGATTAGCACTAAAAGGTGAACCCCTTAATTACAAACCTGGGTGAAAAGAAACTACATTGGTCTGATGCCTAAAAGAGAGTAGGGCAGGCTCCAGGTGAGCCTCGAAGGGAAAGGCATTTCACAGTTTAGGTGCCACCACAAAGAAAGCCCTGTCTCTGGTTGTCTCCACATATGAAGGAAGGGGCACAGACATCCAGGGGTAGTGAGAAAGGTCTGGACAGTATGGTTACTAGCCATGTTGACTGAGAGGAACCTTCCCATTCAGAGGCACTAATCCTCTGAATCCCAGAGCCAAAAACAACATCAGGGGAAGGCCTCAGCCTCTATGCCCTATCGTTGGCCCTCTAGAGGAACTGATTGGCCACTGTGTGAGACTGGAGGCTGGACCAGATGGACTATTGGTTCTTATGTTCTTAGGACTGTTCCTTCATGTGCCCTGGCCCCATACCACTGTGACCCCCTTCCCCTTCAGTCTGTAGTGGCATAGCCTATAAATGAAGTTTTCTTATATTAAGGCAGACTATTGGTTTTTCAAAATCGATTTATTGTAACATAATTTGAAATTGTGGGCAGTCCCTAATCTAGCTATGCTAATTACCAGTCCTTCAGCTGTCCCCCTGTAGGGTGATCTTCAGATCTTCCTCACAAGGCTGCACTATAAACCTTGCATATTCCAACAACCCCCTCTCCAGTTTAAGGCATCCACTTAGGGTTGCCAATCTCCAGGTGGAGCCTTGAGTTCTTCCAGAATTATAAGAGACCTCATACTACAGAGATCACTTTTCCTGGACTAAATGGCTGCTTTGGAGGGTGGTTTCTATGGCATTATACCCTGTTTAGGTCTCTCCCTGCCCTCCCCAATCTCTGCCCCCCGATCTCCAGCAATTCCCCAAGCCAGAGTTGGCAACCCTACTGCTTTTATCCCAAAGGCCATTTATTTTGAAATCTGCTTCGTCTCCTAAATATATTTGCTCCTAGCAAGTCCTGTGAGGCCAACAAGGAGGAATCAAGCGAGGATCAAGCTAGAGACAAGTTGGTTGTGTTTTTTTTAAGTCTTCGGGGTGATTGGAAAGAAGCGACACTTCTCATGGTGTACACAAGTGTTCCCCTGTTCCAATATCTGCCTCTGGTCAAACAGGTTTCACAGGCTTTTGAAAGAACACAGATTCTTGCAAAACCTGTTTACTGGGGGGAAGCAACAGTGGCATGAACAATTCTCCCCATGAAGCTGAATCACCTTCAGCTCTCTGGGGGAAAAGAGTCATCTCTCCCAGCATCAGCAGGTCTGCAAAAGGCCACAGAACTGATGGGGCAGATTGGCAAGACAGACTTTAATTTAGGCTTGGACAAACCCAGATTTGAATCCCTGCCTGCCATGAAATTCCCTGGGCAATCTTGGACCAGCCATTCTCTCTCAGTATAGCCTACTTCATAGGATTGTCAGGACGCAGGGTTGCCAGACCCCTGGTCTGAGCGGGGTTTCCCTGGATTTGGGGGATCCAATCTGCTGCCGGCGAGCAGGGGAACCCCCTCCTGAACAGCCCCCCCATGTTGACGTAGTTGGCTCAATGATGTCACATGGAAGTGAAATCATCACGCCAGGTGCATTGTGTGTTGACGCTCTAGCATTTTGGCTAAAACTCTATGGTCACCATAGAGTTTAGACCAAAATGCTAGAGTGTCACTGCATGATATGCCTGGCATGATGATGTCACTTCTTCCTGATGTCATCATGCTAATGATGTCACATGCAGTGATGTCTCCCTACCTTCCCTACTCCTGGAAGGCTCCCTCCCACCCCCTGCTGGCCCAGTAAGTAGACTCAGGAACCCTATTGGGAAAGTAAAATAAAGGTGAGAAGAACCACTCTGAGCTCCTTACAGAAAGGGGGGGAAGGGGTAACCAATTAGCCACCATCACTATTGTGTCATTTCCATCTGGGGAAGGCTTGTTGGCCTTGGAGTTATCATACTCCTGGTAGGGCCTGGAGTTCTTCTGCAGTTATAACTAATCTCCATTGCTACACGGATTAATTCTCCTGGAGGAAATAGCAGTTCTGGAGGGCAGGATGCTTGCTGAGCCCCCTCTGCTACCAAACTCTGCACTCCCTAAGCACCTCCCTAAATCTCCAGGAGTTTCCTAAACTGGAGTTGGCAACCTTGGCCTGCATGTCACCAGAATTGCCATTCATTAGGGTTCAGTTTCCTTCCCAGGGTCTCTAGAAGTTGCATCAGGAGTGGAGGGTAATATGCGCCATTGTCTTTATTCAGGGCTATTTGGGGGCAGGAACGCACAGGAATGGAGTTCTGGCTGGCTCCCAAGGTGGCCACGCCCAGCAGGAACTCATTAGCATAATAGGCCACACCCAACAGCAGAAACTCATTAGGACTGCCTGCATTAGGGTTGTGTTGCCTAACATGCAAAGGAGTTCCTGCTCCAAAAAAAGCTCTGGGTTTTGACAACAAACAATGTAAACAGAATAAGAACCAAAAGGTGGGTGTGGCTGGATGACCACACTTCTGGTAACATGGGGGTGTGGCCTAATATGCTAATGAGTTCCTGCTGTTGGGTGTGACCTATTATGCTAATGAGTTCCTGCTGGGCTTTTTCTACCAAAAAAAAAGCCCTGACCAATGTCTAAGAAAAACAAGGGAGGGATATGGCAAGAATTCTGTAAGGAATAAAAGGTAGATCAAAATGCAACAAAAGAGGCAGGAAATGGAAAAAAAAACCAGTGTGGCACAGTGGTCAGAGTGTCAGACCTGGGTTTGGATTCCCACTTGTGCCACAGAATTCCCACTCGTGCTGTGTGACCTTCAGCCAGTTGCACACTCTCTGCCTAACCTACCTCACAGGGTTGTTGTGAGGACAAAATGGAAGAGAGGACGATGCAAGCTACCTGAGGTTCCCACTGAAGAGAAAGGCAGGATATACATGGAGTAAATAATAACAACAATACGTGCAAAACAGAACAAGGAACCAACAGGAGGTGTTAATAACATCCAGTGCTTCCTCTTGAAATCTTAGAAAACTCTTTCTTCCCAAAACTGTAGTCTTATCATTTTGACACTGGAGTTTTCACTGGTCGTCTCCCCCCCTTGTGTATTTTAGACTGTTATTCAATATTCTTTTTTAAAATGCAGCTTTCCCTCTCCCTGTCCCCCAGATTTGCACATGATCAGATCAAACTGATTCAGTCTGGTGCAGAGTTTTAAGCTGGGAGGAGGAGAGATTCTCATTCCGGTGTTTTTCCATCTCTGGACATGCCCTTAAGACCAACTTTTACGCTTTGCCCTCTCTGATCCTTCTGCAAAAGCTATTGTGCAACCGTATTCTTTTTTTTTGGGGGGGAAAGAAGGAAACTTTTTGCGAATGTTCGCTAGGGTCGGGTCTAGGGTTGCCAGCTCTGGGTTTAGAACTACCTGGGGATTTGAGGGTGGCGCCTGGGGGAGTGTGTCTTAAGGGGGGGGGGACCTTGGGAAGGGCACAGGGCCACGCAGTCCACCTTCCAAAGCAGCCGTTTTCTCCTGGAGAAGTGGAATAAAGGTTTTAAATGAATACATAAGTGGTTTACGTAGTCCAGAGATCAGTTGTAATTCTGGGAGATCTCCAGTCCTCACCTGGAGATTGGCAGCCCTAGTTGGGCCACAGTGGTCAGGCTTGAGCAAGCAAGTGAGGGACGGTTCCTGGTAAAGCTTGCCACAGCCTATGCAAGCCCCTAGCTTTTGCAAAGGCTGTATCTTCCTCCTCTTCGCAACAGCTCTGGGACTAGGGATGGGGGGCACCATTATTCCCATTTTGTGAAGGATAATCAGGGGAAAGGGTGATAAAAAGTACCCAGAGACCATCGAAGCCAACCCCTTTCCATTGTCCATGTATCACCTGATCAAAGGCTGGCTAAGGCCTGTGCAATCTGAGTGTAGGGTCGCCAATCCCCAGTAAAGGGGCAGGGGATCCCCTGGTCTGGTGCACCTCCCCCCCACTTCAGGGATGTCAGAAAGCGGTGGGGGGGAATGGCCACTGGGCGCTCCATTACTGCCTTTGGAGACCGCTCCCCATCTCCCTATATTATAAAAGCTGAATGGTGGTGGCAGTCTCCAGAACATTACACACACTACGGAATTGGTTCGCACTCTGGTGTGCCACTCACAGGGCGTCTGTCTCCACTGGCTGGGTTGATGCCTCCCTTGGAGAATCAATCTGTGGGTATCTGGGGCTGGGGGGGCTGTTTTTTGAGGTAGAGGCACCAAATTTTCAGCACAGCTGATGGTGCCTCTCCTGAACCCCCCCCCCCAAGTTTCAAAAAGTTTGGACCAAAAGAAGGTGCCCCCATCCTCCATTATTTCCAATGGACAGAAAGCATTTAAAAGGAATGGTCCCTTTAAATGTGATGACCTGTACTCCCTTTGGAGTTCAATCATTGCTCCTGGCTCTCTGCTTTGCCATCTTCTAAATTATATCTGTAAAAGGGACCATTTGCAGAACCTGGCACAAACCCTCTGTGTTTCTGACAGCCTAAAACGGCAGGATAATTCCATGCAAATTCACTTCCTGAGGTGTTCAGATAGAGTTGCCAACAGGGCTTTTTTTGTAGAAAAAGCCCAGCAGGAACTCATTAGCATAATAGGCCACACCTAACAGCATGAACGCATTAGCATATTAGGCCACACTCCTGACAGCACATCTCATTAGCATAATAGGCCATACCCCCATGTTCCCAAAAGTGAGGCCATCCAGCTGCACCCACCTTTTGCTTCTTATTCTGTTTACCTTGTTTGTTGTCAAAACCCAGGGCTTTTTTTGTAGCAGGAACTCCTTTGCATGTTATGCCACACACACCTAGTGTAGCCAATCCTAATGAGTTTCTGCTGTTGGGTGTGGCCTCTTATGCTAATGAGTTCCTACTGTGCGTGGCCAACTTGGGAGCCAGCCGGAACTCCGTTCCTGTGTGTTCCTGCCCCAAAATAGCCCTGGTTGCCAACATCCCAGTGGTGGTTGGAGATCTCCTGGAATCACAACTGATCTCCAGGTGACAGAGATCAGTCCCCCTGGAGAAAATGATCACTCTGGAAGGTGGACTCTGTGGGATTATGCCCCATTGGAAGTCCCTCCCCTCCCTCCCCTCCCCTCCTCAGGCTCCACCCTCAAAATCTCCAGGCACCTCCCAGCTAGGAGCTGGCAGCCCTCTTTTCCCTACATAGGTGGGGGAAAGCAACAGGGGGAGGAAGTGGTTTTGAATGGACGACTGGGAGGATTTAGTGGCCCCACCCCTTCTACTCTCGATTACAGCCTTCAAGACTGCTTTTCAATGGGAAAAGCAACAATAAACCTCCAAGGGCACGCAGCGCATCATGATGTGTTTGTGAAGTTTGGCCTGAATGTAAGTGGAAGTTCCTTTGCTCCCGCACTTTTTCTAGGTGGAGCTATAGACCAGCCCACACACTGCGGCGGTACTGTAGGAGCTGCTTCCTGGTGGCGACTGACCTTCCTCTTTCCTTGCATCGAAGCCCGTAGCTGAGCTCCACTCTTGGTGCAATCTCGGCTAGCCCTTCGCTTCTTCACGCTGGCTTTTGCCAAGGGCTGCGACTTCACACAAACTGCAGCAGAAATCAACCTCCCACATAGACGGAGTCTGGCCCAAGTTCAGAATTCACACCCTGCACCTTAATCCCAGCCCTGACCTGCATGGCCCAGGCTAGCTGGATCGCCTCAGATCTCAGGAGCTAAGTAAGGCCAGCCCCGGTTAGTCCTTGGATGGGAGACCACCAAGGAAATGTAGGCGCCAGGGTCACAACCAATGTTCCCTCTAAGCTGTGGAATCTTGTGAGCAGAAATTCTACTTTGTGAGCTACTGGCATTAAAGTTGTGAGCGAGTGGTTTGACTACTGCATAAATTAGTTTGCTCTGGAGCCATCCTTCCTGAGCTAAGACAAAAATCTGTGAGCTGGAGGCTAAAAAACTGTGAGCTAGCTCACACTAACTCAGCTTAGAGGGAACACTGGTCACAACAGGAGGCAGGCGATGGCAAACCTCCTCGGAATGTCTCTTGCCTTGGAAACCCTTTGGCAGGGGTGGTCAAACTGTGGCTCGGGAGTCGCATGCAGCTCTTTCACACATACTGTGCAGCTCCCGGCAGGGCGGCTGGGGAAGCTAGATACGATTTGCAAACAAATATCATTATCCGTACCTGCTTTTACCACTTTTGTTATTATTTTTGGCAGTCTCATTTAATGTCAATAAAAAGCAAATCTGCACATTTACCAGTAAAAACGTGTAATATTCGTTCATGTCTTGTGGCTCTCAGACATCTGATGTTTATTCTTATGTGGTTCTTATGTCAAGCGGGTTTGGCCAGCCCTGCCCTGTGGGGTCTCCATAAATCAGCTGTGACTTGGTTGTACTTTCCACTCCCACTGCCTTAATCCCAACCTGCATATTCAGTATCTTTTTCAGGCTAGGACTCCTTCCTGGCAACTAACTCCCCCTCCTCTTTCTATATGTAATGGTTGAGGAAATTCTGCTTCACTGTATCTGAAGAAGTGCGTGTGCACACAGAAGCTTATACCTTGAAAAAAACTTTGTTGGTCTTGAAGGTGCCCCTGGACTCCAACTTTCCCCTAAATTCAATGTAACTGACACACACAAACATTTGCAAGCAAATTCAAGTTGGCAACTATGGATTGGATCCCAACTTCTGTAGGCGTGGGTGCTTCTGCCCCTGGAGCACATTTTCTTGCCTTCCCATGACAATCCAAAATGTCCCCCTCAGTTCCTCTTTCTGGGAGTCCCCTGCAACATTCCCTCTAAGCTATGGAGTCTTGTGAGAAAAAAATTCTGCTTTGTGAGCTACCGGCATTACAGTTGTGAGCAAGCCATTTGGCTGCTGCATAGATTAGTTTGCTCTGGAGCCCTCCTTCCTGAGCGAAGACAAAAATGTGTGAGCCGGAGGCTCAAAAAACTGTGAGCTGGCTCACACTCACTCAGCTAAAAGGGAACACTGGTCCCCTGTCCCCAGGAAAAGGATTCCAGGAGTCATTTTGTGCTCCCACAGGAGGGGAGAGTCAGGAAAACCATGCTCCAGGAGTGGACGACCTTGTGCCTGCAGAAGCAGCAGTCAGGCCCCAGCCCTGTTCTTGGCCAAAGTTCAGAATTCATCTTCTTGACCTTTGGAGTATTTCCAAATAATTTCCCTTTTAGTGTTTAGTGCAATAACATCTTAGTTCCAGCTTGCAAATCCAGTACCTTCCCAGTCTCTGTGTGTGTTTGTGTGTGCAGTGCCATCAAGTCATTTCCAACTTTTGGCGACCCTATGAATTAATGACCTCCAAAACGTCCTGCCATTAACAGCCCTGCTTGGGTCTTGCAGACCGAGGGCCGTGGCTTCCTTTAGTGAGTCAATCCATCTCATGGTGGGCCTTCCTCTTTTCCTGCTGCCTCCAACTTTTCCTAGCATTCTTGTTTTTCCCCAGCGACTCTCGTCTTCTCAACCTTCCCAATCTAGAACGCCTAAATTCAACATAACTTTTTTTGTTAAGGTGGATAGCCAAATTGGTCTGAACCAACAGAACAAAGTTTGAGTCCAGTGGCACATTCAAGACCAACATAGTTTAATTCTAGGTATAAGCTTTCATGTGTATGTATCTGATGAAGTGTGTCTGTGCACACACACACACACATATATATACTTGGCCAACAAATCCAGGTTAGGAGCATTATTTTGGTTTCCCCTCCTCCCAAACCAACTGCATTTCAATTCTATGCAATGTTTGTCTCTCTTCTGACCTGCCTTCGTCTTCTTGGTTATTGCAGGTAAAGATCTGGTTCCAGAACAAGCGCTCCAAGTTCAAAAAGATCATGAAGCAGGGCTCCAGCATCCAAGAAGACCATCTCCACAGCTCCTCCTCGTTGTCCCCATGTTCTCCCAACATACCACCGCTCTGGGATATCCCCATGGCATGCAAAGGAACCCCTCTCCCGCCCAGCAGCTACATCAACAGCTTTGGACCTTGGTACCACCAGTCACAACACCAAGACGCCATGGGGAGGCCTCCAGTGATGTGACTGGGAAAGCGCTTGCAACTTGCACCCATCTGCCTCCAAAGCGAGGACCAGGGACCCCGGAGCATGGAAGCAGGTGTGTGCACGGAAGAGACTGTTTCCTTGAAGGACTCACCAGCTTTCCTTGAAGGACTCACCAGCACATCTCTCCCCAGCAGCAGCTGTCTGGTTGAAGAGGCAAAGGATTTGTTTGGAACTGTTCACTGATGAAATTCTCAACTGTGGCAGCAAATGTGAGACCTCCCGCGCAACTGAAACTTGACCAGAAGCCTGGCTCCCATTTCAAGCAGTGTCTCTTTATCAGGGATTTACGAGACTGGTGTCCATATTTTGTTCCAAAGACAGGTTCCCATGTGACAATGCTCACTATTTCATCTAGCTGTGTTAGCAGAATTAGCATTGCCACTCCTCCCCCGCCCCGTAGCACCCCTCTTCCTTTAAAAACAGGCAGACATTAAATGGACAAAGTTTTCCCGGGCAGGGAGGTGAGAGGAAAGCTTCATTTGTTGAACTTCTGCTGCTAATGGTACAGGAGCACTGCTGGGGGGTGGGTGGGGGAAATATGGCATTCCTAATTAGCGTAGCAGGATTTTGAGGGGCACAGGATTCCTCTTCCGACAGTTATTAGAAAATGAATGACATACTTTTTAGAAATGCATGGCTTCATGATTTGGGGGGACAGAATACAAGTGAGCTTGGAGACAACAAACCAATGGGTTAGATCTGGCCAGCTTTTAAACTGAATGGTGCCCAATTCTCTTCCTTGTTACTGCCTTCATCACACATGGCTTTTGCCTGTGAAGGCCCAAAGATGGAAAAGATGGCTGGATCCAACTCAGCATCTTACTAGGCTAAAAATGACAAACTTTTACCCGCCCCCCCAAAAAACAACAACAACAACAATTGAATCAATGTTCATCTTCTTCCTCAAGACAAATAAGTGATGGTTCAAGGTGGCTGATTTCTATACAGAACCCCAGCTTCCTAATATTGGGGGGGAAATAGTTTTTTATATTCAGATCCTTTTTACAAGGTCAAATTTGCCTCTGAGTTTATCTGTCACTAAAATGTATTTTTTTTTAAAAAAAACAGGACTTTGTTTACTATTCATGGAAAGTTTGAAGGAATGCTAGTCCCATATTTCCTTCGTATCCCCAGTTTCTTTGAAAAGAAGATTCCTGCTTCTTTCAGCCCCTACCTGATGACTGCAAAGTTGCAATTAAACTCCGACAGGGCGCATGCGCAGTCTGTTTTTGTGCTCTTGTGCGCTCCTTCCTTCTTCCACCTCCCTCTTTCACTAGTGCCTAGAAGTTGATCCAACTACATTTTCATTGCTGAATGGCAATGCAGGCACCTTAGTGAACAGGAGTTGTTTATTCCACACAAGCTGGGCGTCAAAGGGAGCATGCCTGAACAGGCCTACTCAGAAGTAAGTCCTATGTCATTCAGTGGGGCTTATGCACAGGAAGGTGTCTTTAGAATTGCAGCCTAAACCTCTGCTTAATCCTCATTTAGAACCCTGCTTTGTGTGGTTTAAAGGAACTGCAATTTTTTGAAGCACCTGAATTTGAACATCACGGTAAATTTGAGCTGGATCTATTAAAGATGCCTTGACTGGGCTAGCCCAACATTGTCAGATCTTGGAAGCTAAGCAGGAGTGGCACTGGCCAGTATTTGAATGGGAGACCACCAAGGAAGTCCAGGGTTGCTATTCAGAGATAGGCAATGGTAGGATTGTTAGATCCACTGGCAGAAGCAGGAGTCTCCCATCGACAGGCCCTGCCTCCCTAGCTGCTGATCAGCTGGCCAGTGGGGGGACTTACCTGGAGAAGAGAAAGGCCCAAGCCTCTGGCTAGTGTCACACAGGAAGTGACATGACATCATCACACCAGCAATGTCCAGACAATGCTCTGGTATTTGGGCAAAAACTCCATGGTCGAAACCGGTTTTACCATAGAGTTTTTGCCCAAATACTAGAGCATTGCCTGGACATTGCTGGCGTGATGACATCACTTCCTGTGCGATGCCTGCCAGTGGCTTGGGCCTTTGTCTTTCTGCAGGTAAGCCTCCCAAATCTCCTGCCAATGGCCAGGAGGGACCTGGCAACCCTCGGCAATGGCAAACCACCTGTGAACATCTCTTGCCTTGAAAACCCTATAGGGTCACCAGAGCTCAGCTGCGACTTGATGACACTTTACACAAACACACCTCTGAGGAAGTTGTCTATGCAGAAAGGGAGGTGGGAGGAGCAAGGGACACATGAGAATGTAACTTACTGTCTGTGCCCAGTCAGAATTAACTGCCGTCTCTTGCAACATTCAAACACAGCTCAAATTCTTCCCCATCCCCACTCCAAAATAACTTGGGTCTATTTCGATTCAGGTGGGTAGCCGTGTTAGTCTGAAGCAGCAAAACAAAGTCTGAGCCCAGGGGCACCTTGAAGGCCAACAACGTTCTGTTCAAGGTATAAGGTTTCGTGTGCAGTGGACTCAGACTTGAGTCTATTTAATCAAGCAATGTCTTAATTAATTTAACTTTTCTCCTCCAAACTTTTGCCAAGTATAACAACAACAAAAAAATGTTATTTATTGAAATAAAACTTTTGGTATATTGTATTTTTTTTTCTTTATAAACAGAATGTAAAACTATAAATAAGTTTTTTTGTACAAAAGAATGTTGTGGAGTCCATTCTTTTATTTTATAACAAATGGGTAAGAGACCATTGTAAGACGTGGTCTGATTCTTCTGCAAAACCAAGCTCAGTTCAGTAGGATTTTTTTTTTTAATTATGTACTTCATTCGTATTCTGCCTTTCAGGCTGAGACTTGAGGTGGACTACAAAAATTTAAGAACAATGCAAGGAAAGCAGTATAACATCATGCAATAAACAATCTGATAAAAGCTGTCTAAAATTTCCACAGATTGCTTCAAGCAAAAATATAGGTCACCGGAACATAAATAAATTATTCCAGTTTGGCTATGTCCAATCGAGTGGCCTTCTGGGTTCCGCCCTAGAGTGATATCTCCTGTAATTCTTTACCAATACACCTTTTCATTCACACCACTAAAAGTAATTTTTGTGTTTCCCATGCAAGGTTGCCAACTTTTGAAATAGTAAATTATAGTTTCTGGGAATGAATCCCGGCATGTCATTGGGGAAGTGCTAGATACAGTTCTCAGAAAGCACTCAGTTAATTTAAGATGCCCACCTCCTGCATGTTTTTACAAATCCCTTGCCACCTGGCAACACCATCCTCACCTAACAGGGTCTCCAAAGGTCACAATATTATCCATACTGTTTGTTGCCTACCATATTCAGATAATAGGAGATAACCTGGGTACAGAATAGATAACTCAAGAATTCGAGTCGAGCTACTGATGTCGTACAGTTCAGTCACACATTGTATGGTCAAGAAATTAAACCTTGTATAGGAAACACAAACTCTTCTTCTCAAGTAATTATGCATGTTGGAAATACAATACGATTGTCAGCTCTGGGTTGGGAAATACCTGTAGATCTGGGGGGAGGGAGCTGGCGGGGGAGGAACCTCAGTGGGGTATAACGCCACAGAGTTCACCTTCCAAAGCAGTCGCTTTCTTCAGAGGAACTGATCTCTGTGGTCTGGAGATCAGTTGTAATAGTAGAGGATCTCCAGCCCTCACCTGGAGGCTGGCAACCCTAAAATACAAAAATACACTTGAATAAAAACAGTAGATTCTGGTCCTGTTCTACAGGGGCTTCTGCTGGCTATAGACTGACACTGGATGAATAGTAATTTCCATCATGACCTCTTTCTTCTTCAGAGTTCTCTTAGAACTCTCTCAGCCCAACCTACCTCACAAAGGTTACTTTGTGTGGAGAGGGAAGGTGATTATAAGCTGCTCTGAGGAATCTTAAGAGAGAGAGAGGTGGGGTATAAAACCTACTCTTCTTCCTCTATGGGCCAGTGGTACATAGCAGACATTGTTAGGGATGGGCACAAACCAGGAAAACGTGGTTTGGTTTCTGGTTCGTGGTTCGTGGTGTGCCTGGTTTGTGAACCACAAACCATCACAGACTTTTAGAAGCTAAACGAATCTGTTCGGTTCATGATATGGTAGAACACACCCACACCTTAGCATGCTAGGGACACCAAACTTTCAGGGGATCTCTAACCAACTTTCCTCTACCTGCCCACCCCAAAGAAGATGCCCTCATCCTCCATTGTTTCCAAAGGAGGGGGAGAAAGCAAAAAAACAAGGGCAATAGAAGTCCAGGAGAACAGAATCAAAGTCCCAGAGAATATCTGCAGTAGAAACTGAAGATAGTGGGGGGCATTTTTGCAAGCCCAGCAGAACCAGTGCCACTGTGGCTGTGCAAACTCAATAAGACTAAGGTCATGTCGGAAAATCTCTGCAGTAGAAACTGAAGATAGTGGGGGGCATTTTTGCAAGCCCAGCAGAACCAGTGCAATATACAGAGTGCCCAGCAGTACTAGTGCCATGGTGGCAATGCCAGCTCAACAGGCCTGATGCTTGGAGTGTGATTCTGTGCTGGGGGGGGGCTGCAAGCCCAGCAGAACCAGTGCGATGTACTAGTGGCCAGCAGAACCCAGTGCCATTGTGGCAATGCCAGTTCAGCAGAACTGATGTGAAGCACATAATCACTTTCCAAGCAAGGGGGGGTAACAGCCCAGAAGAACCAGTGCAGTGTGCTAGTGTGAATCACAATCCAAGCAAGGGGTTGTTGGTTTTTTTGCAAGCCTAATACAACCAGTTAACTGTACAGAATGTTCAGCAGAACCCAGTACCACTGTAGCAATACAAATAGCCCTTGGCAAAAGCCAGCGTGAAGGAGCAATACAAATAGAAGGGGACTAATGTCATACCAGAGACTCCCCAAAGTTAAAACTGAAGGGCACCATTTTTTCAAGCCCAACACCAGTTCAGTGTACAGAATGCCAAGCAGAACCCAGTGCCACCGTGGCACAGCAAGCTTCAAAGGACTGCTCTTAAAGCACAGACTAACAAGACTAGTTTGAAACTGACAAGAGAACAAGAGATAACAAACACATTCAGCAAGTTTCATGGTTAGGGCTGCCAGCTCTGGGTTGGGAAATACCTGGAAACTTTGGGGTGGAGCCTAAGGAGGGCGGGGTTTTGGGAGGGGAGGGACCTAAGCATGGTATGATGCCATAGAGTCCACCCTCCAAACGAGTCATTTTCTCCCAGGGGAACTGATTCCTGTTGTCTGGAGACAGGCTTCCCATGAACTTATCGTAATTTGGCACGGGATGCATACTTCTTGGCAGGACCATTCGGGGGGGGGCAGGGGGAGACACAACGCATGATGCCGTCACCAGGAAGTGTTGCCAAAGCATCGCCTGGCGTCACTTCCTGGCAATGGCATCGTGTGACGTGGGTGTTCCAAGGAGGAATGTTCCAGTCAGGGACTGTGTGTCCCCCGCCAAATTACGGTAAGTACTTGGCAACCCTATCTGGAGATCACTTGTAATCCCAGGAGCTCTCCAGACACCACCTAGAGGTTGGTAAAGCTATCATAGCTGAATTGGAGAATTTCAAACCAGATGGCCCATTGCGGTGTAGTAATGAACATGTCATACTAGGATCTAGGAGGCCCAGGTGCAAATCACTGATCTACCCATTAAGTTGGCTGGGTGATTTTGGCCCAGTCATTCTCCCTCTCAGTGTAAAGTATCTCACAATGTTCTTGTTGTGAGGATTATTAATTAATCAATCAGACTTTTTACCACTGTCCCTGCAGAGTGGTCTCAGAGCAGTGTACAACATTTTGCATAAAAACAATCCATTAGTCTAAATAAATAAACAACGTGTCTTAAAACAACAGATGGTATATACAGAAGCATGAAACCTAATTAGCATCACAGTGCAAGTGGGGGAGGGTTATATGGCCAAACTGTTGCTGTCCTCAACCATATGCTTGGCAGAACATCTCTGGATAAAATGGAGAAGGAGAGAATAACGTTGTGTAAGCCGCCTTGGGTTTCCATTGGGGCCCAAAGTGGAGTGGAAATATATAAATAAATGAAATCTGTGTGTGTGTTGGGGGGATGGACAGTTTTCCCACTTCCTTGACTGGCAAAATATCTTGAATCAAGAAATCTCTTTTTGTTCCATATCTGAAAAGCAGCTATAACACTATTGTTTATTTGACTATATATATTTAACTGAACAAGGAGTCTTTTTGAATATTTGTCTCCATTTGGGAACATTCTCAACTTTAACTGAGCAGGATGCACGAAGATGCACATGGATGTTATATGTGAAAAATGCCCAGAGTCACTATGCATCTCGAAAGTGCCATTTCGAAGGCTTCCTGGCCTTGTCTGCTGACAGGACTCAGATTTCATTCACAGTTTCTTGGGTTGATTTTGATAGTGAATACTCCCTGACTCATCTCTGGATGTGTGACTATTTACATTGGACATTCATCAGTTTTGCTGTTGTGGTCAGCGTTTGACAGTTGCTGGGCATTTAATACACATTTAATACACGCTGGGCATTTAATACACTTTTAATACACTTTGTCTTAGGGCAATTCTGCACTGGTTTTTCCCTCCACTGCTTTAGCAAACCCATGTTGGAACAGAAATCCCTCTGCCTTGCATGCTGCTTTCACTTTCTTTCATCATCCGATTTTATGGTACCCTCTATAATGCATGCTGCTTTCACTTTTTTATCATTGTGCTTTATTGTACCTTCTGCATAGATTTATGGCCATTCAGGGGTGACTTTGCAGTCAGTATGGCATTGCCCCCGGCAGGGCTTTTTTTGTAGAAAAAGCCCAGCAGGAACTCATTAGCATAACAGGCCACACCCATGGCAGCACAGCTCTTTAGCATATTAGGCCACACCCCCATGTTACCAGAAGTGTGGTCATCCAGCCACATCCACCTTTTGCTTCTTATCCTGTTTACCTTGTTTGTTGTCAAAACCCAGGGCTTTTTTTGTAGCAGGAACTCCTTTGCATGTTAGGCCACACACCCCTAATGTAGCCAATCCGAATGAGTTTCTGCTGTTGGGTGTGGCCTATTATGCTAATGAGTTCCTGCTGGGCGTGGCCAACTCAGGAGCCAGCCGGAACTCCGTTCCTGTGTGTTCCTGCCCAAAAGTAGCCCTGGCCCCCGGGGAATCTGAATGTGGTTTTGAGCTGCATCTCTTTTTGTTCCAACATGGATTTGGTAAAACGATGGAGGGAAAAGCCAATGCAGAATCAGCCTGAATTTCATCCCTACCTCTGACTTTGTGATCTGCTCGTCCCCTCCCTTATTAACCAGAAAATTGACTATCACTAATTTTTGGGTAGAGTCTCTGAACATCTCTTGCCTTGAAAGCCCCACAAGGACACAATAAGTTGACTGTGACTTGACTGCACTGTACACGCACAGACATACTACCTGGCATTTGGTTTTCCTGGCCAAGCTTATAGCTCTGCATCTCCACACCACAACTGCCGATGCGACAACAAAACACCTCAGAACATGGGCAAAGCACCTTTGCTGCATTATTAAGAGTGGCGTGACACATGTGAGGCTGATGTGTGGAAAGAGTGAGTCACAAGGCCTCTTGCCACCATTCTGGAGTGGCAGGAATGAACATGTGATTTTATTTCAGAGCAAGTCATTGGTTCATGGAGTTCAGTGCTGTCTTCTCTGGCTGACAGCCGGGCTCCAGGGTCTCAGACGGAGAAGCTCTTCCCTGATACTTGCGGAGATCTATTTTTTTTAAAAAAGCTGAACAAGCCAGCAATTGAAACAGAGCCCATATTTATTTAAATAACAGCTCTTATTTAAAGTGTCATGTGGAAGAGTTCCTGTCCTTGTCTGCTGACCGGACTCAGATTTCACTCAGATTTCCTTTGGTTAAGTTTTTCTCCCCAAGGGGGACGTGAAGAGGCTCACAGTTATCACCCTCCCCTCTTCCGTTTTATCCTAACAACAACTGTGAGGTAAGTTAGGCAGAGAGAGAGAGAGGTCGAATCTGCGTTTGCATTTTTAAATCAGTTTCGTGCTGCTGTGACACCATCAAGCATAGAGAAACGGTCGAATCTGCATTTGTCTTTCCCACCGGTGTCCCAGCCTTCTGACTCCATCTTCAAAAAAGATGTCTACATTTAGTATCATTTTCGCACCTCAACAGTGCTAGCATACAGTTGCATGTCTGCATATGTTTATCACCCTCTCGCGGCGGCTCCACTGTCATTGTGCCTCTGCACCGCTTTAAATGAACCTTCTCCAAAAAACTTTCAAGCAAGCATAGAGAAAGACGGCGTCACAGCAGCACAAAACTGATTTAAAAATGCAGATGCAGATTCAACCTTTAAACACATCGTCACGGCAGCACGAAACTGATTTAAAAATTCAAATGCAGATTCGACCAGAGAGAGAGAGAAAGAGAGATAGAAGGAGAAAGGGAGAGGCGCAAGATCACCAAAGGAGCTTGCAAGGCAGAATGAAGGATTTGGGCTCCTCCCTGATCTTTGTCCAGCTTTTCTAACCAGTAGAATATGCTCTCCATGCGAAGCATATATTTTAACAGTAAACCACAACCTCTAGGGCAGGGGTGTCAAACATATGGCCCATAGTCCAGAACTGGCCCATCCAGGGCTCTTATCTGGTCCACAAGAAACTGGTCATTACCTTTATTGCCAGATGACAGATGCTGCGCACTATATTCCTGTATACTGTTCCACTGCTAATGTGCAGGGGGCGGTGGAAGTGGGAGGGTGGGCATCAGGGAGATTCTTTAAGGGAATATTGTAAGACTATTAATGTTTTAAGCATGTTTGTGTTTTTAGTAAAAAATTGTATCATTAATCAGATTTGCCTGTGTCCTTTATACAGTTTATATCTCCCATGCCTGGCGTTACATTTTATGGCACACAGGGCTCCGCCCGACAAAGTGACATTTATGTCTGATCTGGCCCTCGTAACAAATGAGTTCGGCACCCCTGTTCTTGGGCATTCTGGACTTTATTATTTTTTCTTAATCAACACTTTTATTAAAATTAAACCAGCAGATCTGTAACAGTTGTATAACAATTTGTAACATTTTGTAATAATTCTTGGAGCAGCAACAATAATGTATTTTACCTTATAGCAATACATGCATACGGTACTTTTACTACTTGTATTGTAACTTTATAATATCATCCTATATGTCAATTCTGGACTTATTTTACCATGTAATCTTGAACGGAGTTACACCTTTGAAGTAAACGGACTTAGAAAAGTGTCACTCTGCTTAGGATATGTTAGAAATCAAGTCTTGGTGATTGTTAGAAAGGAAAGGAAAGATCCAGAAGCTTAGTGAAAAGAAAGAGGTTTAACTTTGGTCACTGGCCGTCCTTGAGAAAGGCCTCTGGCTTAGCTCTTTCATAGGTCAGGGCAGACACCTCTAAATTATCTCTGGTGTGTAATTAACCCCCATTGAACTTCACCACGTCATTAGGACTATTTTTTTTTTTGTATAGGCCTTCTGGAATCAGAAGAACCTTTATATTCTCAGCCCAGGCCTCCATTTCTTTTCTTCCCCTTCTACCATGGCCTCAACAATTACCAAGCAGGGGCATATCACCAATGAAAGCAGGGCTGCAGTTATTTTGGCAGTTTTTTGACAAGGGCGGGGAAACCACCTCTTTTGAATTTAGCTCTTTAAAACAATTGTATGGGCTTCCCCGCTCTCCTGCTGCCTAATACCTAACCAGTTCAATGATAATTATTTCAAGATTTGAGTTAAAAGCAAGCAGACGTGCAGCAGAAGATGAAAAAAAGGGGGGTTGAAGATTCATCCCTACTTCAAAGCCCTGCAAAAAGGTATTCCTTTTAAAATTCAGCAGTTATAATTCTTATATGGAAACAGGTGGTCTGGGGCCACCAGTAAGGTGCTGAGCTAGAGGTAACGAATGGAGATTCTCTGATCAGCCTCCAGATTCTCTGATCAGCCATGAAGGGACACATGGCTGGATATCCCTCATAGGGACACCATGCACTGCAATCCAGTTGCTAAACAAAGTGTTGGATCCAAGGAGATTTTCTCCCTCTGACTGATCAAACGTTTGGATAATTTTGGAAATGTTAGTGATGAGGCTACTTGCACTAATGTTAAAAAACTAAACCTTCCTTGTGAATTCCAAAGAGATAGTAAGGTAAAATTTTTACTGGAAAGACAAACCCAAGAGGCAGAAACAGACTACAGGTAGATAAGATTTAACAGCAGTGTCTTCCTGGAGTTTCCAGGATGCCCCTGGTCACCAGCAGAGCAAGGGGGAGGTAGGATTGTCAGATCCAGTTTGGGAAACTTTTGGCAATCTGGGGATGGATGCTTGGGAAGGGCAGGGACTGCAGTGGGGTAAAATGCCATAGAGTCCAACCCCCCCTCAAAGCATCCATTTTCTCCAGTGGAACTGAACTCTGTAGACTGGAGATGAGCTGTAAATCCCGGGGATCCCCAGGTCCCATCTGGAGGCTGGCACCCCTGTGGGGATTAATTGGGAGAAGAGAGTAAAGAGTCATTAAAAAACAAACAAACAGAAGAGGTTGTAAATTACATATATAAAGCTGGACTTTATGTGATTGGTGAGGTTTTATTGTAGAGCTACAAGAGCTATTGTAGAGCTATAGCTATAAATTTCAAGGAGTGTTTTATAACCGAAGAAAGAAGTGTAAAGAAAATTAATCTTATGGCTGAGTAAGACTGTATATCCATGACTCTGGGGTTTCCAGTAAAATCATGTCTCTCTTCATGGGTGAATTATTGGGTGAATGATGTGAAACTAACAGCACGATGCTTGTTTACTCACACCCAGTGTCTTCAGTGGAGCTTACTCCCAGGAGAGAGTACATAGGATTGCAGTGTGAAATCCTAATGTTTACTCCCAAGTAATCCCATGGACAGTTTGTAACCATGCACTCCTAAAGAGTGTGACAACCTTTGAAGGATTTAGACTAGAAGGGTGTGACTGTGCTTAGAATTGCTGTGTTAATGTGTATGGCATTGCTGTTTTATTGAGTTGTTTTAATCTCATTTGCTTTGCCTCACTTATATTTGCATAATGCTCTCCCAATCTGCAAGGCATTTACAAAGAACAAGAATGCAGGCCCTTGTATGTCTTTGATGAGTCCCAAGTCTCCAGTAAACATGAAAGGTATAAGTATTTTAATTTTTTCTCTCTGCCCACCTACCTGCTTTGAGGACTGGGGCCTTTATCTAAAAACGGGACAATGAAAAATAAGTTGTGCACCCAAATCTGTGAAAGTCTGATAGATTCCCCACTTCACTCTTCTCCCCAAGCCTCAACTCATGTTCAGAGGCAATAAATAGGGATGCCAGTCCCCAGGTGGGGGTGGTTGATCCCCTGATTTTTGGGGCTTCCCAACAGCCCCACCCCAACAGTTGTCCGCAGTCCTAGCAGGCGCCATCTGTGCCCGCCTCGCAAGCCGCAAATTTGCAGTTTGCAGGGCAGGCACTGGGGGCGCCTGCTTTCCCCCAAAACATTTAAAGGGAGGGTTCCACTTTGAATGACATCATCACATTGGGGATGGCCCTTCCCCTTCCCAGAATGCCCTCCAAATCTCCACGCCAGGGAGAAGATGGGACCTGGCAATCCTAGCAATAAATATGGTTGCCATCCTCCAGGTAGTGGCAGCTGGAGATCTCCTGAGATTCTCAGCTCACCTGGAGAAAATGGCTGCTTTGGAAAGTGGACCCTATGACATCATACCTCATTGAAATCCCTCCCCTCCCCAAACCCTAACCTCCTCAGGCTCCACCCCTCAAAATCTCCAGGTGTTTCCCAACCCAGAGCTGGCAACCCTATAGGGACAGAGCTGAGGGGTGTCAAGGGCAAGGCAAAAATATCGAGAGGAAGAGTCAGTAAAATTTACTAATGTATCTGGAGCGCAAAGGTTTTCCCCTCCCTCTCTGCCCTCTGACTGTGGCGACATCAGCAGGAAAAGGGTAACAGAAAAGGCAGGCCAAGCCAGCAACGGTATGTAGAGAAGCTGCTTTTGTGGCACACAGGAGCCTGAGCTGGAAGTGAAATTAAAACTGAGCTGCCCGCCTGGTGCTGCGAAGGCCTCCAGAGTGTGGCAAAGCAGGGGTTTTGAAAGGCACTAAATGGTTAAAAACTGGCCTATTCTGTGCACTATTTTAAAAAAAACAACCACCCTCACCTGGGGAAGTGGTCAGGGAAAGCCAAGCATGCTAATGGAAGACTTTGCAGTTTGCAACCTTCTCTGAGGGTCCATGAAGCCAAGTGAGTCATCTGATTTACTTTCATTGTGGTATTGGGGTGGGGGGAATTTCTGTCTTGGGGCTCTTGGCATCCTGTTTCCAAGGGACTGCAGCTTTCACTGTGCAATTATTTTGAACTTCTGTATTATGCAATGTGGTGCAATCTTTTTTGTCAATTGAGCCTTACCACCTTTATCCTATTTTCAAGGCCAGTCTGTCTGCAGGAGAAATAAGGGTTCAGATGGGGTTGCCAGCCTCCAGATGGGGCCTGGAGAGCTCCCAGAATTACCACTGATCACCAGACCACACAGCTCAGTTGCCCTGGAGAAAATGGCTGCTTTGGAGGGTGGTCTTTATGGCAGTACACCCCTCCGAGGTCTCTCCCCTCCCCAAACTCACCCTCCCCAGGCTCCCCCTCCCAAAATCTCCAGGTATTTCCCAACCCAGAACTGCCAACCCTATCAGAAAGGGTGTGGGGAGGGGTATTAGAATTGAGGTGCCAGGACAGGAAAGGGTTTCTGGGAGTGAGAGAGGCCCCCTTTATCAGACACCCTTTCCGCACTTGGGCCTCACCCCAGGTTTGACTCGCAGACATCTACCTGGCAGTTATCTTTGTTGTTTTCTGCACTAATTTTGTCCCACTCCAATTTGCTTGCCTGCCCCAGGTTATAAATTCTGCATTGCGAACAGGGGTGTTTGTCCTAGAATAGCGGGAAAGGGGCGGGGAGGACCAAAACTAAGTTTAAAATTTTACACTTGAATCTGCACCAGGGCCACTCCCGATCGAGGTAAAGCCCGTGACAAAACAGGATCTGTATACCTGGGGGCAATGGCAGTCCAAACCCAAGGTGACCACAATGTAATGCAGGATTGACAGAAAGAAAGAGAGAGAGGAAGAGAGAAAGAGAGAGAGGAAGAGAGGAAGGGAGGGAGGAAGGAAGGAAGGAAGGAAGGAAGGAAGGAAGGAAGGAAGAAGAAGAGAAGAAAATGGGATAAAAGAGGGCTGAACTCAAGTGGAGTGCAAAATAGCTAGTGGGAGACAGCGTTGAACCAGGATTAATCGTCTACTGCAGAAAGGGCCATTGTTTAAAAAGTAGAATTAGTTTGATCCACCCCAACCTCTGTGGAGGAAAATTGGAAACAAGGGGATGGATGGATGGATAGATTCTTTTAGTTTCAAGTTAAACCAGAGTGTGCGGTAGCTGATGCATCTTTGCTGTTAATTTATTGACTTCGTTCATTTACAACTTGCCTTTCTCCCCATTGTGAACCCAAAATTGTTTACAACATTGCTTCATGGTTGACTGGGGATCTGAATCCAGTTGCCCCAAATTCTAGTAGGATGTTTTAACCACTATATCACATGGCACTGGGAAGGTTTTGACTGGGTTGTACCCAAAGACTTTTTTAAAAATTATAATTTTTAAACCAAGCTTAATAGTACCTTGGGTTCCCATTTCTGGACTACAGTGGGGTTTGCACGAAGTTAAGTGAAACAGAAGACATGCAATGCTTGTATTCTCTGTGTTGGATATAATAGATAAGGCTGAACTTTTAGATGCCCATAGATGTCAGGGAGGCTGGAACCAGTTTTTCTGCTGGTGGAAAAGGAAGGATGGGTGGTCTTTTGACCATGCAAAAAGTCTATCCTGGGGATTCTGGAATCTCTATGGACAAAAGCCATGTAGGATGGCAAAGGGGACTAATGAGGGCAAAGGGGAAACAGTGAGTGGAAAGTTGGCTGGATGCAACCCTGCTTTGTTTCTTTGCATGAAAACATATATGGGAGCTTGCATCATTGCAACCTGGCTGCAGCTCAGAATGGTATCAATTTGTCTTTTTTGTTAGCGAGAGCATTTACCCGAGATAGAGATCAGTTTTCAGCTGAGCGTTTTTGATGTATCCTGTCCCTGACACAGACAGGATTATTTTAAAAAAATTATCTGATTTAGCAACTCAATATAGAACTGAATGCAAATGTTAATGAGCATCACAGGTGGTGAACTCGTACATAATTACCTGGCAGTTTAAGGCTGTCTAAAAGTTACAGCGGTGCCAAGTGTTTCTGTTGAGTTCCGAAAATGATCTCGGCCACCTACAGCCTAAATGACACTGGGAAGATACCTAGAAACTGAATGGTCACTTTTGCTAGACTTTTTTTTTAAAGTTGTGGTTGCCAGTATTATGTTAATGTGATTTATTGTTTCAAATATGATTTTAAAATATAATTAAAAATGAATATCTTCTTCCTCCCTGCTTTTTTAAAAACATGTATTTTTAAAACTAAAAATGGAAAGGTCCAAAACCAAAAATTAAGTGGGGTCCTCAACACGGTGCCCCTGGGTGCCATGGCGGCCACTGGAACCTTTTCTGGTGCCCATCCAATGTTTTTAGGAAGTGGGTGGGACCAGGTAGAGCTTTTGCCCAGCAAGGCTTCTGATTGGCCACTGGAGATTTGATTGGCTGTGCAGATTTTGTTCAATGGTGCTTTGGCAGCAGCTGCCAGCACAGCATGAGGGTCTACTGGAGTTAAGCTGTGGCAGCCGTTTTGTGGCTGGCTCTGCCTCCTGCAGCAGCTATTTTGTGGCAACCGTTTTGTCACTGCACCTATCGTGCCGTGTCAGAATTCCAAATGTGCCCACAGGCTCAAAAAGGTCAGGGACCCCTGAGCTAAGCCATGTCATGCTTTTCATTGGGACCAGCCAAAAATGATATGAGATGTTACGCACACTTTTGAGTTCTGCAGAACTCTTCCTTCAGGCTAAATGGGAGAGAGAGGGTTGAGTCAAGGCTTTAAGAACATGGCTTAAGAAGAAGAAGAGCTGGATTAAAACCCCGCCCTTCACTCAGAGTCTCAGAGCGGCTTACAGTCTCCTTCCCTTCCTCTCCCCACAACAGATACCTTGTGAGGTAGGTGGGGCTGAGAGAGCTTTGAGAGAGCTGCTCTTGAGAGAACAACTCTGAGAGAACTGTGACTGGCCCAAGATCACCCAGCTGGCTGCATGTGGAGGAGGAGTGGGGAATCAAACCCGGCTCTCCAGGTTAGAGTCCGCTGCCCTTAACCACTACACCAATCTGGCTCTCATGTTTGTTTTTCTCCCCCGCACTGGGTGGGGGGCACAGTATGGCTTCAGTCTGTAGCATACTAAGAGCTGAAATTATTTTGTTTCCATGTTGCATTTCTCCTCATCTTCCTCCTTGATGAATTTTGATGTCGAACTGCCATAATGTCACTTAGAAGTGTGCAGAAATTCTTTGGATATTCAGCAATACTCGATATTCGACATTGGCATTTGACATTTGACGAGTTTTGCCATTGGTGAGTGGAGAAGGTCCCTGGTTCAATCCCTGGTATCTCCAGCTAAAAGGATTAAGTAGGAGTGGGTGTGGAAGACTTCAGCCTGAGACCCTAGAGAGCCACTGCCGGTCTGAGTAGGCAGTACTGACCTGGATGGACCAATGGTTTGATTCCGTATAAGGCAGCTTCATGGGATTCACGTGTTGCTATTGGATACTATTCAAGAGCAAACATGAAGTGGCAGTGAAGTCCGACCTATGCCAATACCCAGGGCTGTTTTTGGGCAGGAACACACAGGAACAGAGTTCCAGCTGGCTCCCGGGTTGGCCACGCCCCACAGGAACTCATTAGCATAATAGGCCACGCCCAACAGCAGAAACTCATTAGGATTGGCTACATTAGGCCTAACATGCAAAGGAGTTCCTGCTACAAAAAAAGCCCTGGGTTTTGATGACAAACAAGGTAAACAGAATAAGAAGCAAAAGATGGGTGTGGCTGGATGGCCACACTTTGGTAATATGGGGGTGTGGCCTAATATGCTAATGAGCTGTGCTGTCAGGAGTATGGCCTAATATGCGAATGAGTTTCTGCTGTTGGGTGTGGCCTATTATGCTAATGAGTTCCTGCTGGGCTTTTTCTACAAAAAAAAGCCCTGCCAATACCTGACAGCGTTTAGTAGGCATGCAGCATCTCAGTATTCGACAGTGTCTTAACATGCAGCAGTCAACATGGGATAGGATCAGAAAGCTGGCATTCGGCAGAGCAATTTGGGGCAGTTTTTGATTGCCAACCTGCAGTGGAGTTTTGTATATTGGATATGAACACTGTTCATTTGACGAAACAGCCAAATCTTAAAAGAAGTGATTTGGTGTGAAATTGTTGATTCTGGCAATCAAATGTTTGACGTCCAGATCTGACTTGGAAAATGTGAACCACTTGTTGAATTTCAAAGGCTTGTGATTTTTAATTTCAGCTCTAGCTACAAGCGATCAGTTGGCTGCCAAAGAAAACTTTCGGGGGGGGGGTGTTTTTGTGGAAGCTTGAAAGAAACCAGATGGTGGCAAAGGCCAGACCCCAAGCAAGTCAGGGGTGAGAGGGGGTGAGGAGTGGGTGAAAACAGATATACTTTACTGGGGCCTGAAGTTCCAGAGGGGCGATCATTGCAAGCTATTACCATTATTTATGTTATTTTGGGAATAAAATAGCCTATTTCTCTCTCCCTTTCATGATTCATGTATTTATGGGCTGGGATGTTTATTTATTTAAGATATTTATACCCCTCTTTTTTACCCCCAATGGGGACTCAAAGTGGCTGAGAACCAGTTTGGCCCCCCCTTCTCCATTTTACCCTCACAACAACCATGTGAGGTAGGTTAGACTGAGAGTATGTTACTGGCACAGGGGTAACCCAGAGAGCTTCCGTGGCAGAGTGGGGATTTGAACCTGGGTCTCCCAGGTCCTAGTCCAACACTCTTATTTGTTTGTCTGTTGGGATTTATATCCCACCCTACCCCGCAAGTGGGCTCTGATCACTACACCAGACAAGAAAGTATACCACCATGGGTTGCGAAGGCGTATGCTACTTATGGTTGCCAGTCTCCAGGTGGTGGCTGGAGATCTCTCCGGAGACAGAGATCAGTTCCTTTGGATAAAATGGCATCCTCTCTGGCATGAGACTCCACTGAAGTCCCTCCCCTCCTCACCACAACCTCCCCAGGCCCCACCTCCAAAATCTCCAGGAATTCCCTAACCCAGGTCTGGCAATGGTAATTACTAATGTAGCATGCACAGAGAAATGAATGTCTGGCCCTATCAAAGGCCTAACTAGACGATACTATATCACTGAGTCTGCCAAAGGGGACACAGTGCCATTTTTTCCTTTTCCTTTTGTATTTTTTTCGTATGTGCGTGTGTGTGTGCATGCACCTGGAAGTCATGGTGACCTCTGGAGACTGACCCCTACTGGGGGCCTGGAGGATATTCAGAGAGGTGGTTGAACAAAGCCTGCCTCCGCCTTCTGACTGCTGGTATTCCAAGGAGGTCTCTCATCCAAGTATTTGCCAGAGTTGACCCTGATCAATAGTGGGGTGGGGTGGGGTGGGGCCCGGGGGCAGGGGATCCCCCACCTCCATTGGCTACCCTAACTGGGGGAAAAGTTATTTCCAAACTCCAGCCTGGGAAATTTCTGGAGATGTGGGGGCAGTGTAGGGCCGTAGCCAGGATTTTGTAATTTGGCGGGCCTTTAAATCAGTCGGGGGGCATTGACGTCACAAAATAAAAAATAAAATAAAAATAAAATTTTAAAAACTCTTGCAGCATTCGCAGTCTGCTTGCCTATGCGGGGAAGCAAGCTGTGCTTGTGGAAGGGGCGGCGGTGGGGAGTCCTCCAGTTGGCCCAGAGAGTTGGGGTGGCTGGGGGCTGCATGGAAGTCAGGGGGCCTTGGCAGGAAGTCAGGGGGGCAGGCCCCGAAATGCCCCACTGTAGCTACGGGCCTAGGGCGGTGCCTGTGAAGGGGGAATCTGAGGAGGGAATTTCACCTAGAATCTATAGTATGCCATAGAGTTTGCCCTCTGCCATTTTCTCCAGAGAAGCTGGTGTGTCTCAGTTGTAATTCTGAGAGAACTCCAGGCCACACCAGGAGGTTGGCAACACTAGCTTGGGGGAAGGCAGGAACTCTTCCTACCCCTTCAGCAACATTCCAAGGTTCTCCTTTGTTTTTTAAAAGCCATTCCGACCACTGAACCCAACCAGTTAAACCCCCCAATGTGCAGTTTGGCCCCAAGGAGCTGAGTGTGACCCACCTGGTTCTCCTTCCTCCCTTCATCCTCAGAACAGCCTTGTGAGGTAGGCTAGGCAGAGAGGGTGTGACTGGCCCGCAGTGAGTGTGCCTCTTCAGTCGGTGTAGTTGAAGGACAGGGGTGGGCTTTTCCACGTTGACAAGCCACACACACCCACAGAGCAGGGACAACTGGGAGGGAATGTCCCAAATGTTGCTAACCGCACCCTGATTGTCTCACTGTCTCCTTGGGCTGTAGCCACCACCCGCTCTGCCCTACCGGTTTGGTAACAAGTCACTGTTCGGCCTAGTCAGCAAAACAAGTTGGGCAACTTTGAACCTGGCACGTGGCTGAGCTTAGGGTGAGGTGAGTTTGGGCTGTCACCCCTGGGCGGAATGTCTCTCTTCCCGTGTCATAAGAGCTTCCTGTCCCAGTGGGACATTGGGGACCGCAGGGAAGAAGCAGGAATGGCAACATGATTTGGCTTCTGTCAGGTCCACCTCCGAATCGTTCCCTCCCAAGGCTGAAGAGCCTCAGGTTCCCATTGGTTTGGCACGATCCACACCTCCTCCCCTCAAGTTTCCACATGCATTGCCGTGTCTTCCTGAGTTCTCAACGTGCAGTAGTTTGTGCCTGTGACAGCAGTTACCCCTCTCCCCCCTATAGTGTCTCTCTCACTATGGGGATTGCTATGCAAAATGTCTTGTGTTGTGGCCACCACTTGGATAGTGCATGGGTGTCGTAACGTCTAGGCTGAACCTATACCACTGTGAGGTAGTGGTTAGAGTGATGGACACCCAAGTTCAAATCCCTGCTCTGCTTACTGGCAGACTTTTGGGCCAGTCACACATAGCCTAACCTACCTCACAGGGTTGTTGTGAGGATCAAATTGGGGAGGAAAAACCATGTTAATCTCTCAGAGCTCCTTGGAGGAAGGATGTGATTCAAATGCAACAGAACATGCTAGGTTTGTCGACCCCCCCCCTCCAGCCACTTGCAGGGGATGGGGGTTAGGGTTGCCAGCTCCAGGCTGGAGAGTTCCTGGAGATCTGGGGATGGAGGCTGGGGAGGAAAGGGACCTCAGTAATATACAACGCCACAGAATCTATCCTCCAACACATCCATTTTCTCCAGGGGAACTGATCTCTGTTGTCTGGAGATGAGCTGGAATTTCAGGGGAGCCCCAGGTCCCACCTGGAGGCTGGCATCCCTAATGTACCTCTTCCTTACCTTCCTTATCTCTGTTCTTTTAGAGTATTTTGTTTTCATTCTACTTTCTATATATGCATATATAAAATGTCTTTTAAAAGTGTACTGCTGGTGTTTCAGAGTGGCTAAGGGAGTAAGACGCGGACAGTAAAGTCCCCTATTAAAACCTTGGTTCTGCTACAGACTTGTTTGATGGCCCCGTTAACCCTCACTTACAGTATGAGGATGATGATAATACTGCCTGGCTTACCTTACAAGGACATTATAAGTCTTTAAACATAATATCCCTTTTCTGACATTATGACCCTGTGTAATGAGAGTCTACCGACTGTGCTTAGATCTTCCCATTATATATGGTTGCCTGCTGTCTGAACAGGAGGAAGACATGTGTTTTGCATGTGCATATAGCGTTTGTGTGCAAATAACCCACTTAATTATTCCAGGGTTCTGGTTTGCATGAACTGAGGATATATGAACCTGGTAAATAAGAATGGTTCCCACTGTTCAGACAACATGGGGACCGCATGGATAAGGATGATTGGGGATAATGCAGGTTCCAGATATGCCCACTTACAGTGGTCCCTGGTACACATGGATGCAGGGTGAATTTGGTGCGGAATTTTTTGAACACAGGAAGCACTACATAAATTCTGAATGTTGCTGTTAAGCAGAGTATAAAAGGTTGTTTTTTGATTTTTTTTTAAAAGTAATTCTAGTTTACAGTTGAAAGAGACAGGGTAAGGAATGAGGGTGGGACATTTCAGATTTGAAGGGATAACACAAATTAGGATTGTGGGGTGGGGAAGGATCAAAAAGAAATGGATTGACGGTTTAAGAAGAAGAAGAGAAGAGATTGGATTTATACCCCGCCCTTCATTACCTGAAGGAGTCTCAGAGCGGCTTACAAACTCCTTTCCCTTCTTCTCCCCACAACAGACACCCTGTGAGGTAGGTGGGGCTGAGAGACCTCTGACAGAAACTGCTCTTTTTCAAGAACAGCTGTGCCTGAACTATGGCTTGCCCAAGGTCATCCAGCAGGTACAAGTGGAGGAGTGGGGAATCAAACCCGGTTCTCCCAGATTAGAGTCCGTGCACTTAACCACTAAACTACAATCTCTAGTCGGAGTTGGCGGGGGGGGATAGAAAATTCTAGGGGCCTAGGTTATGGGGGCAAGGTTGTTTTGATTTAAACATATCCTTGGTCATCAAAAATGTCATTTTTTTCATTACTTAGTAACTGAATGACCGCTTTAAAAGACCCTCTTCCACAAGTTATGACTGCTTAAATGGCTTATGCAGTCAGGATGCCTTCGGGCTGAATCAGGAAAACAACAACTCATTCCTGTTCTCCTCTCCACTAGGGTTGGGAAATGCCTAGAGATTTTGGGGATGGAGCCTTGGAAGGGTGTGGTTTGGGGAGGGGAGGATCTCAGCAGGGTACAGTGCCATAAATTCCACCCTCCAAAGCTGCCATTTTCTCCAGAGGAACTGATCTTGGTCATCCAGAGATCAATTGTAATAGCAGGAGATCTCCAGGTGCCACCTAGAAGTTGGCACCCCTAGTAGTTCCTTACCTGGTCTCATAGGCAAAAAATAACTGACACCCTCCAGGAATTTACAGTCTAAATAGACAAGGTAGAGTGCAGGGAACAACCAGGGAGAGGAGGGGAGATGCTGGATTTGAGGGACCCTTGCTTTGATCCAGTAAGGCCCCGGGTTTTTTTATGATACTGAAAAATCACTTGTCAGTGTGAATCTCATAATGGTGACGGAATTTTTGTGCGACGTTTTCCCAAGATTGTGCAGAAAGCTCATATTTGAGGCAAGATTCACTATGTGCCTGTCACCCCCATAACCTGTTTTGAATGCCAGCAATAAGCCCTTATGGAGCTGCGGTGGCTCAAGTGGTTAAGACGCTGAACTGCAGGCTGTGGAAGGCCAGTAGTTCAGCAGTTCGAGACCCGAGAGTGCCGCATGACGGAGTGAGCTCCCGTCTCTAGTTCCAGCTCCTGCCAACCTAGCAGTTCGAAAGCAAGAAATTGCAAGTAGATAATTAGGTACCACTTCGGTGGGAAGGTAACAGCGTTCCGTGCGCCTTGGTGTTTAGTCATGCCGGCCACATGACCACGGAAATGTCTTTGGACAGCGCTGGCTCTTCGGCTTTGAAATGGAGATGAGCACCGCAACCCTAGAGTCGGATTCGACTGGCTTTCGAGCAAGGGAACCTTTACCTTTTTAATAAGCCCTTGACTATGAAATGAGGATGTGTGTGTGTGATTGCCAGATGTTAGTACAGAGGTAAAATAAAATTTGCCAAGTTTCCAAAAAAATATCAGAATGAGGGCATTTTGTTTAAAGGAAAACCCACCTTTCATTGCATCTCAGGGATGAAACTTAAGTCATGCCTAAACAAGCATTCAGGTCCTGTATGACCGGTCCAAATCCTTTCGAACATCTGAATTCCAAAAGTCTAAAAAAGCCTTATTCCAAGAGGCCGATTTCCATATGCGTCTGGCATTTCTTCCTGCTCCTGTCCACATTCGCGTTGGCATGGGTTCAGGATTGTGCTCTGGAATAAAACAGTAGATGTTGTTGGGGCTCTTGCTAAGCCCTGAATCTCACGGCACGTGGACGGCCCCAAATTAAATTAGCTCAGCTATTCTGATTTCCTTCAAGGAGTCCTGGAAAAATATTTCTTTTTTTGACAGGTCTCTCTCGAGTTTGTCTGAAACTCCTTGGACACCAAGTCTCTGTGTGTGTCTGAGGGAGAATGGCCTGTATTCATTCAGCAGCTGAGGGCGAAAGAACATTCTGCACATTCTCAGAGGCAGAGTTTTATTGTTACCTCACACCTGACTTTGAAACTAGGCTTCAGGATGAAGCACACAGTTTTCTCTTCAAGTGTGTTGCTGGACTCTAGAAAAGAATACCTTTAGTAGCAAATAGATATGTACAGATCTCTCTCTGTGCGTGTGTGTTTTTAGAAAGAGCTTCTCACATTTAAATGCTGTCAATCACCCACCCCTTTCTTGTTCTCTCTCCCTATTTTTTTTTAAAGTTGGCAGCCTTCTTATAGTAAAATACGTGGCTGTCTCAGTGTCTCCACTATGTCTGCCCACCCGCCGGCACCAGGATCGTGTTTGCACGCGGCCCTAGAAGGAGAATCTGTTCCGAACCTTGATTTTCTGCGTGGCTGTGTGGAGTTCAATTTGGGTTAACTCTTTCTCAGTACAAACGTTTCCCATCTTGAAACCAGAATGAAGGGGCTGTCCCTACAAGCACAGGACTCAAAGCCCACTGGGAGAAACCTTATTTTGGCTGTACATGCAACTTTGATTGCTAGGGGAGAGCCCTGAAGAGACATTATACCTCAGGCTGTGCATGTAAAATCTTATTTTACCAGGGGTTGTCATCTCCATATTGGGAAATAGGTGAACTGGATCTCTATTGCCTGGAGATCAGTTGTAACCCCAGGAGATTTCCAGGCACCACCTGGAGGTTGGCCACCCTGGCAGACTGGCCCTGTAATTTACTGGGAAACTTCCAGGTGGTGGCCCCTGCCCTGGAGGGCCAATAGCAGTCAGCAGCAAGCAGAGTCAAGGGGTCCCTGCCAATGCTCCCTCTAAGCTGTGGAGTCTTGTGAGCAAAATTTCCACTTTGTGAACTCCGGGCATTCAAGTTGTGAGCAAGCGATTTGGCTACTGCATAAATTAGTTTGCTCTGGAGCCCTCCTTCCTGAGCTAAGACAAAAATGTGTGAGCCGGAGGCTAAAAAACTGTGAGCTAGCTCACACTAACTCAGCTTAGAGGGAACACCGGTCCCTGCAGTGCGAACTTGCTTGAACCATGCCCATTGGGCCTATAACTGTTGCCACAGTTTCCACAGCCTGAGTCCACTCCAGACCAGCACTGCAGGGACCATCTTGCTCAGCCAACTTCTTGGTGATTTGAACATCCTCATCTGCTCCTGTACCCTCCCCTTAACCTCTCCTTCCCAAGAACATTGGTTGGAAACAAAGAGAGTCAGTGTTGTAGAGTGGTTAGACTGCTGGGCTAGGATCTGAGGGGCCCAGGTTCATACCCCCCCACTCGGCTATGAAGTTTGTTGGGAGTCCTTGGGCCAGTCACACACATTTAGCCTGACCAGCTGTACTGGATGAAGCTCCTAAGCACTTTGGAGGAAGGGCAGGATAACAGTGGAGCTCCTAAACACTTTGGAGGACGGGTGAGGTAACAGTGGACTAGACCCCTAATGAGGTATGACTAGATCAGTAGGTTCCGATACACTGAATCATCAGACCAGGTTGCCCTTACCACACTTACCAAGACATACCTTCCAAAGTCTGGAAGAGAGAAATTGCAGTTTGGTCCTCAGCAACTTTCACAATTTTGGCATTCGGTCCACACTAGCTAACTGCAAAATCTGGTTCCAAAGGATACTGGTAATGGGGAAGGGCTCTGTCTTGCATGCAAAAGGCGCCAGGTTCAATCCCCAGCATCTCCAGTTGAAAGGACAAGGCAGACGGTGATGTGAAAGACTTCTGCCTGAGACCCTGGAAAGCTGGTGCCAGTCTGGGTAGACAATACTGACCTTGATGGACCAAGGGTCTGATTCAGTATAAGGCAGCTTTGTGTGTGTGTGTGCCAGCTGGCTTTGGGGCACATGTCATCTCCAGGAACAGGTTCAAATGTGACTGTACCAGAAATGCTATGATAGTCCTCTCCACTCCCACCAACTAGGAGATGCCACCCAACCTGCACAGGAGGACTCCACAATGTTGACAGCCACGCAATGCCAGACTTTGCCAAAATTTGTTTTGTTCTCCACACAACCACATTGGGAAGGAGGTTAGGTCGTGCCAGTGGTTGGCTTGCCCAGTTGGAACTGGGCAAGGTCAAATGAAGATGCATGTGAGATCCAATCCATTGACCAACACAATGCCTCTGAATGAAGTAACCAAGTCTCGTAGTCAAGATACTGTGATCACTGCACCATATGCTGTCTTTATGTCTGGCACTGGAGAACAAGAATGCAAAGGGCAAGGCTTCAGGTTCCCAACTGGCTCTCTGGTAGGACTAGGGTTGCTAACTCCAGTTGGAAAAATTCCTGGAGATTTGGGGGCAGATTCTGGGGGAGGGTGAAGTGTATGGTGGGAAGGGAGCTCAGCAGTGATAATGCAATACATGGGGCATCCTCCAAATCAGCAGTTTTCTCCAGGGGAACTGATCTTTGTAGTCTGGCAATCAGTTGTAATTCCAGGGGATCTCCAGGCCCCAGTTGGGGATTGGCAACCCTAGGTAGGGCTTCGAAGGGGAAGATTTCCTGCTTTCATTGATGATATTTTCATACATGGTGGTCAAGAACGTCTAAACTCTGTGGGTAGGACCCAACCAGAGATTCCTCTGGTGACACCTCAAAAAGCTAGGTTAGGGATTCTGGAACCTGCCCAGACCAATAGCCACGTGCAGGGCTTTTTTTGTAGAAAAAGCCCAGCAGAAACTCATTAGCATAATAGGCAACACCAAACAGCAGCAACTTATTAGCATATTAGGCCGCACCCCTGACAGCACAGCTCATTAGCATATTAGGCCACACCCCATGTTACCAGAAGTGTGGCCATCCAGCCACACCCACCTTTTGCTTCTTATTCTGTTTACCTTGTTTATTGTCAAAACCCAGGGCCTTTTTTGTAACAGGAACTCCTTGGCATGTTAGGCCACACACCCCTAATGTAGCCAATCCTCATGAGTTCCTGCTGTTGGGTGTGGCCTGTTATGCTAATGAGTTCCTGCTGGGTGTGGCCAACTCAGGAGCCAGCTGGAACTCCATTCCTGTATGTTCCTGCCCCAAAATAGCCTTGGCCACATGAGGCAGGAGCTGTAGTGAGGAGGAGAACTGGGTAAAAAACCTGTCTACATCCCATCTAGCATATCTGCCAACCATCCCAGGGGGACTAGATCTAATGTTGCTTGATAAAATAGGCTGACTCTAGAAATGGATACGTTGACCCTTCGTTGGTCCCAGGTGTACTTTCCACTTGAGCTCTAGAAGCACTTTGAGCCTCAGATGCTCAGCTATGTGTTATGTAAGAGAGAAGAAGAGTGCCTCTGAACATAGACACAGCGTGTCTCTTCTTTCCTAAGAATGGTTGCCAACCTCCAGGTGGTGGCTGGAAATCTCCTGGGATTACAACTCATCTCCAGGTGACAGAGATCCGTTCACCTGGAGAAAAAGGCCACTTTGGAAGGTGGACTCTATGGCATTATACCCCATTGAAGTCCCTCCCCTCCACAAAGCCTGCCTTACTCAGGCCCCATCCCCCAAATCTCCAAGTATTTCCCAACCCGGAGCTGGCAACCCTGTTCCTGGGTACCCGCACACCCTCTTTGCATATAGGGGCAAGGCAGGAGATGGGGTTCCAGGCTAGTTCTGTGGCTTCCAGGCTGCCTTGAAACCCCAGCACTTCTCTGTTCCTTTGAACAAATGGAAATTATCCACAGCACATCCATCCCTCTCCCTTGTCGCCAAACTAGGCTCGCCCAAGTAGGCCCCGAGGTGGATAAACAACCCTTGAGTTGCTTTCTGCAAGGAGCCTGCACAACAGCTGATGACAGCAGTGCTTCCATGGGGCAAGGAGTGCCTTGGCAGTGAGTCACAGCCTATGGCCTTCCCTGCTGGGGGGAGGTGCAGGAGTACAAAAATGATGCGTTTCACCACCCCCAGATGTTTGGTGGCTTGTTTATGTTGTGTCAAGCCTGCTGATATTAAAAACACCCTTTCTTCTGGCAAGACCTCAAGGGCTTTCACAGACTGGGAGGTGCAACCCGGTCTCATCCTGCATTTAAGACAACTAGGGACAGGATCAGGCCTGAAGTGGAAATCTGGCCTGGCATTTTTTACTCTCTGTGTCTTGATGCCATGATCATTTTGGTTACCTCAGAATACAAACAACACCTCCTTTTACACAGTAGGCTCAAATATGTTCATTGCCGGCGTTCCATTGGTTTATCTTGAAGGCCAAGGTGCGAAGGCCAGGCCCTGCTGGTGGACCTCCTGATGGCACCTGAGTTTTGGCCACTGCGTGACACGGAGTGTTGGACTGGATGGGCCATTGGCCTGATCCAACATGGCTTCTCTTATGTTCTTACGGTATAGTGGTTAGAGTGTCAGACTAGGAGTTGGGAGACCCAGGTTTGAATCCCTACTGTGTCAGTTCACTGGGTGACCTTGGCCCAGTCACATGTTCTCAGCCTCACCTACCTCACCAGGCTGTGATTTAAATGTGGGGATGGGACTATGTATGCTGCTTTGGAGAATGGGTAAGATACAAATGTAATGAGTAAATAAAATACTTCTCTCCCGCCTAATCACTGGCTGAATTCTGGGAGGTGGGGTGGGGTGAGGTGGATTCTGCTGTTAACTTAGGGTTTCCAGCTCTGGGTTGGAAATACCTGGAGATTTTTGGAGGTGGAACCTGAGGAGTGCAGGGTTTGGGGAGGGGAGCAGCTTTGGGGGGGTATAATGCCATAAAGTCCACCTTCCAAAGTGGCTATTTTGTCTGGGTGAATTTATTTCTGTCACCTGGAGAGCAATAATAATCTCATGAGATATCCAGCCACCACCTGGAGGTTGGCAACCCTATGTTAACTGCCTGTTGACAACCCATGGAGCTTCTGTGATGGACGTGGAATGCTGGTTTGTTTATTTACTTCATTTGTACACCCACCTTTCTCCTCAATAGGAAGCTTACATCACTCTCCCCTCCTCCACTTTTTCCTCAGAACAATCCTGTGAGGTGAATTAGGCTGAGACCGCGTGACTGCCCAAAGTCATCAGGAAAGCTTCCATGGCAGTGTAGCCCCAACCTGGACAGCCCAGGCAAGCCTGATCTCATCAGATCTTGGAAGCTAAGTAGGGCCGACCCTGGCAAGAATTTGGATCAGAGACCTCCAAAGAATACCAGGACCAGGAGACAGAGGCAGGCTGTATCAAGCCACTTATTTGAACGTCCCCTATTCCCCAGTAGGAGTCTCCAGAGGTCACTTTGACTTCTGGGCATGCGCGGGCACGCACACGCATACACACACAAATGTGAAAATATGAAAAGAAAAGAAAAGAACGCACGCTACCATGGCAGAGTGTTCATTTGAGCCGCTGTCTCCCAGGTCCTAGCCCAGCACTGTACTCACAGCACCACACTGGCCAAGACACACCATTGGTTTGGTCAAGGCCAAATAAATTATACAGGGCCAGTGCGGGCCTGCCCTTGAAGCTTGTGAAGCAGTGCTCCCTTGGCATCGTTTAACCTGCCGGCGCTTCTGCAGTATTGGAAAGAAGTTGTGGGCGCCGTCACAAAATGGCTGCCGTGGGGGCTGGGACTGGTTACAAAACATGAGAAAATTCCAGAAAATGTAGGTCCTGAACCAAGCATCCTCCTACGATGAAGGCAGCTCTTTCCCAATCGGTGCTCCCAGGAGACAGAAAGGTGATGCCTCCCAGGCTCTTCCAAAGCACCTTCTGCTCCAAAGAGGTGGAGGAAAGCCAGGACTGGCACTCTGCTTTGGAGAAGACGCCAAGAGGCACCAGTAAACATATTAGCAGCCGGCATCTTGGTGCCTGTGAGTACCACAATGGAGACCACTGTTTTAAATAGGGTATCCAGTTCTGGGTTGGGAAAGACCTGGAGGTTTTGGGGGCAGAGCCTGGAAAAGGTGAGGTTTGGGGAGGGACCTCAGCAGGGTATAATGCCATAGACATAAAAAGTCTACCTTTTAAAACAGCCCTTTTCTCCAGGGGAACTGATCTTGGTCATCCGGAGATCGATTGTAATAGTGGGATATCTCCAGATGCTACCTGGACGTTGCCAACCCTAGTAACCAGTACTAGGCTGCTTCTGATCATGTACAGAATATGTTTCTCTCATGACTGAGAAACTATGGCACCTTTGGCTAAGGCAGAACAGAGCTGGGGGAAGTCCAAGAAATACGACTTTGAAGCATGTTTGAGCACCAAACCCTGTGAGAAGTAGCTCCTACTGGGGGCTGGAAGAGAATGCATTGCGAAAACAGAGGCGACCAAATGCTTCTTATCTTCTATCCTGCTTTAGGATGTTATCTCACAATTGGTGCCTCCCCCTGCCTTTTTTTTTGGCATGTGTCCCCATGATTTGCATCCTGGCTTTCTGCCACGCATCTCAGAACCATCTCGCCATCTCCCCAGCAACCCGGCTCGGCGGAGAGATAACGTCTTGCTGAAGTTTGGCCAACTGATAATTCTGGCAAGGCTCTTGTGCCCTTTATGAACTGTAATAATAGAAGTTCAGCAAGGGAAACTTTTCCTGACGTGCCGATATAATAGCCGGGAAATCTTTACCTGCTGTATTTGTGCCAGTCACGTAGCTGGTAAAGGCAGGTGTGCCTTGCCTGGAAGAGAAAGAAAACCAGTTGGCAAATGTGCCACAATGTAAATTTCATAACTAAAGAGGCATCTGAAGCTGGGGTTCATTGTCACTCAAGCTCCCGGGACTCTATCCACTGCACTACACTGCCTTTTTCTATTTTTATATCTATGTTTCTCAGGAGAGGGAGATGCACTCTTATTTGTATCTTTAATTTCTAGCTCTCTCTTGGTAACTTTCCAAGAGACCAAACCACATTTCAAGCTATCTGGTTCCCAGTAGTAGAATACTTGGCTAAGGAAATGGTAGTACCAAAGGATTTGTGTTATCGTGACCTGTTACTCTTTTAAGCTTGTCTAATGATTAGAATTGACTGGTGGTGTTAAGTTAACGATACCTGAATGTAATGGCTTGCTTTGAATGTACAACTAATTCTTAGTCTTGAGAAGCTGTCATCAGTATTCTGAATGTTAATATGTTATAAAAATGAGGTTAAATAAAGAAATTAATTTTTAAAAAATTCTGGCTGTCTCCATCCCGTTGGATGATGGCCAGTTAAAATCCAAATTTCGTAAGAATTCTAGGGATCAGAAAGCCACCCGGTTCCTCAAAGCAGGATCTTCAATGTATTGGTGCACCTTAATCCCACAAACTCCATCTGCTTTGTGCCCTGAGATGCTCAGAAGAAAAGTGGGCCTATAAATATTTCAAATGTTGTTGTTCAGTCGCACAGTCGAGTCTGACTCTTCGCGACCCCATGGACCAGATTACGCCAGGCCCTCCTGTCTTCCGCTGTCCACTGAAGTTTGCTCAATTTCATGTTCGTTGCATCGATGACACTGTCTAACCATCTCATCCTTTGCCATCCCCTTCTTCTTTGACCTTCAATCTTTCCCAGCATCAGGGTCTTCTCCAGTGAGTGCTCCCTTCTCATTTGGTGGCCAAAGTATTTGAGCTTCAGCTTCAGGATCTGGCCTTCCAAGGAACAATCAGGGTTGATTTCTTTTAGGATTGACTGATTTGATCTCCTTGCAGTCCAAGGGACTCTCAAGAGTCTTCTCCAGCACCATAGTTCAAAAGAATCTATTCTTCGACGCTCAGCCTTCCTTATAGTCCAACTCTCACAGCCATACATTACTACGAGGAATACCATTGCTTTGACCATGCGGACTTTTGTTGGCAAGGTGATGTCAAATAAAGAAATGTAAAGATCTAGCCATCTAAAGTGTGGCATGCACTCACACCAAGAGGCTCTAGGGGGCTTGGGCAACGGAGCCAAGCCACATTCTAGAGAACGGAGCAAGTTAAATAAGCCAATAGAGGATGCCCAGTGAAATTAGATGGCCGGCATCAAAAGAAACCGAGGAGAAGAGGCAAGGATCTTTGGGAGCAGGATCCCATTTTCCTGCTCGTGCGCTGTAAGCTATTACTACCCTGAAATCTGCTTACTCTTGCATTTTTTGGGTCAAATGTGGATTACTTGAATTAGCCTGACAAGTTCACTTTTTCCAAAGTGCCCATCATGCTAACTGGAGCTGACTTTTTGTACAGAATGAGCTGAATCCATGAAATTGGAAGAAAAAAGTCCCAGGGAGTGAATGCATTTTGTATTTCCCTCCAGTACACAGCATGAGCCCAGATCCGGATAGCCCAGGCTAGCCCAAACGTGTCAGTTCTCAGAAGCTAAGCAGGGTCAGCCCTGATCAGTATTTGGATGGGAGGCCGCCAAGGAAGGCCAGGGTCACGACACAGAGGCACGCAGTGGCAAAATCACCTCTGAATGTCTCTTGCCTTGAAAACCCTGCAAGGTCATCGTAAGTTGGCTGTGACTTGGTAGCACAACCAAAAAAACCCCCACAAAATGCACAGGCATCTAAATGAGTCCATGGAAGCCATGGAAAAAGTTCCCAGTGACGTCCCGCTAATGTCCAGGAACTCTTATTAGGGGTCAACCTCACCTATCAAATCAGGCAAATCTTTTGAAGAGTATGGCAGTGTTTTTTCTTGGTATTGTCAGATGCTCTTAAAGTATGAACATGAAGCTGATTCTTCCCTACCAGCCTCCCCCCCAGCTTTTGCACAGTGAGAATCTTCTGGCCATCGAAGTCCATTAAAGACACTGGGATGCCACCCTCCAGGTGGGACCTGGGGACCCCCCGGAATTACAGTTCATTTCCAGACTACAGAGATCACTTCCCCTGGAGAAAATGGATGCTTTAGAGGGTGGACTCTAAGGCATTGTGCCCCAATGAAGTCTCTGTCTTCCCCAGGCTCCACCCCCAAATCTCCAGGAGGTTCCCAACCTGGATCTGGCAACCTGAAGTTTTCCTTAGTGGGCAATAATGGCCCAAGGGTGCTTGCTGAAAGGAGCATTGGTTGCTTTGATGGCCAGGGGCTATTTGTTATTTATATATTCACAAGGTCTTTTACTCTACCTTTCCGTCCTCCTAGGGCCACCGAGGCAGCTCACCAATTAAAACACGCAAACAAACCCCTCCTTTTCAGGAAGCCATTAAAGCCAACTCATGAATAATATGTCTTTAAAACAAGTTTAAACCGGAGCTCAAAATAAGTACAAAAGGTAAAAAGAAACAGCAGTTAAAACATGGAGGAAAGGGGAGGGAGGGCCGGCAGCTACTCGACACAACTCAGCTGGCTTAGGTGAGGGTTGGGCGAAACAGGTGGGCAGTTTTGGGGGTAGATGGTAAACTTTGGATGTTGCAGCTTGCCTGGCAAGGAGGAGGCCGGAATGGCTTGGAGGGCAAGCTCTTTGCCTTTGGGGCGCTGTTCCTCCTTGAAAGACCAATGGCGCATGTAAAGCAAAATTTATTTTATGACTCTTGTTAAAATTCCCTACATGTTTCACCAACAGGTTTCTTCAGGGGACTCTGTTAATAAACGCAGAGGGAACTTTAACCGAGTCATAAAACATATTCTTTACTTTACTTGCACCGTCAGCCTCGGCGCTATTTTTATCTCTTAGCACAGGAGTCCCCAGTGTCGTGCCCATGCGCTCAACACCCGCCCAACACCTTTCCTGGTGGCCTCCAAGTGTTTTTAGAAAGTGGGCGGTGCCAGGTTGGGGCATTCGCCCTGCAACACTTCTGATTGGCTGCTGGAGACCTGGTTCCCTGTGCAGCTTTCAAAGATGTTGCTGTGGCGGCAGCTGCCACCACCAGAGAAGGATCTTCACCGTGTGACTGAAAGTAACCTGTGGCAGCCATTTTGTGGCTGGCTCCACCTCCCCCAGCCAACTCTCCCTCTGAGCTGTGGAGTCTCGTGAGCAAAAATTCTACTTTGTGAGCTACTGGCATGAAAGTTGTCAGTGAGCGATTTGGCTGCTGCATAAATTAGTTTGCTCTGGAGCCATCCTTCCTGAGCGGAGACGAAAATGGGTGAGCTGGAGGCTAGAAAACTGTGAGCTAGCTCACACTAACTCAGCTTAGAGGGAACAGTGCCCCCCAGCAGCCATTTTGTGGCAGCCTGTTCGCCAGAATTCCAAAGGTGCCGGCAACTTGGGGACCCCTGTCTTAGCAACTGGTGCGGCCCTTTTACTTTCTCCCTCCTTCAAAGGCCAGCACTCTCTGTTGGACTACCTGCCTGCTTTACCCTTGCTCAGCATGAATGAATTTATTATTACAGCACATAGCCAGCAGTATAAAACCATCCCTACAAATATTTACCATATAAATATATTACAATGTCAAGGATGGAAAATCTATTAAGATAAAAACAAGGTTAATAAAAGATAAAATCGTACAAACATTTTGATCGGTAAAACCAAGGTACGGTGTAGTGTTGGACTGAATTAGCTCTTAACCCTTGCTCAGCATGTAAATAAGCAGATATACCCATGTCTGTGTTTTAAAAAATAAAAGTCTCCAGCCCTCTCACCTCGCAAGAACACTAACCCTGTAAAAGGCTGTCTCTGGGTCTTCCTACCACTTGGGAATACCTGAGGAGCTCGGACACCAGTGCTGCTTATACAGTTGGATTCCTAGAGCTGATCTAAACATGCAGAGAAGGAAAACGTATCACGGTGCTTCTGCCATGACCTCAGTCTCTGGCAGTGACTCAGAAGGGCCTCTGACTGATGCATCCCACACTCCCTGTAATTTGATGGAGACCATCCCACCGTGCTCTCTGAGGAGCTTGTGGATGGAATCTCTGAGGCCAGCTATTAAGGTGGGCTTGACTCTCCTCCTGGAGTAAAACGCCTTCCTCCGCTATAAGCCCCCAGCTGAGATGGCAGAGGCGATACCTAGAATGCCTGCAGTGGCACAGAAGTACAAAGCTGCAAGCCAAGAGGGGCCCTGGCTCAGCAGTAGAGTATCTGCATTGCATGCAGAAGGCTGCAGGCTCAAACGCTGGTGTCTCCTGTTAAAAGGGTCAGGTTGCAGGTCAGGTGGAAGACCTTGACCCGAGAACTTGGGGAGCCACTGCCCGTCAGGGTAGACAATATCGACCTGGATAGACCAGTGGTTTGACTCTTTACAGGCAGCTGCATGTGTGTTCATGTGGTATCGTGGCCCTGTAAGAACTTTCCGGCAGCCTGTTGAGGAGCTGAGCTCGGACGATCAACAGTCCTGCAACAGGACTGAAGATGAACTAGGAGCAACATCTGTGCTAACCTCGGAGCTGTCTGTGGTCCTGCAGAACCCGACAGGGCTGCCTGCTGGTGGTGGTGGTGGTGGAAAGTGCCCTCAAGTCGCAGCCAACTTATGGTGACCCCGTAGGGTTTCCAAGGCAAGAGACGTTCAGAGGTGGTTTGCCATTACCTGCTTCTGCGTAGCAACCCTGGACTTCCTTGTTGGTCTCCCATCCTGATATAAACCAGGACTTGACTGCTTCTGAAATCTGACAATATTAGGCTAGCCTGGGCCATCCAGGTCAGGGCCTCTTCTGCCTACTAACCAGTGTTCCCTCTAAGCTGAGTTAGTGTGAGCTAGCTCACAGTCATTTAGCCTCCGGCTCACACATTTTTGTCTTAGCTCAGGAAGGCTGGCTCCTGAAGAAACTAATTTATGCAGTAGCCAAATCGCCCGCTCACAACTTTAATGCCTGTCGCTCACAAAGTAGAATTTTTGCTCACAAGACCCCACAGCTTAGAGGGAACATTGCTACTAACCACTTAATATTTTGCTGTTTCATCCCACCTCTCACAAGCTTGAGTATCACCACATAGAACATCCTCCCTGCAGGTAGACAGCAAATATATCAGAGGAAAGGCTAGCTAGGCTTAGACATTATCTCCCCGGCAGGCAAGCTGGGTTAGATGTGCATTGCAAGCATGTTCAAAACTGCTAACCATTAGCTTCTCATCTGCTCAAGAGTTCCTGGGAGTGAAGTTTTCTGTGAATTTATCCCCATGTTTATTTTTGTGGTGTCCCTTATTGTCAACCAGTTTTCCAGTTCTTCTGGATTTACCTGTTGTCCTGTCTAGGAGCTGCTAGGGACCACTGTGGCATCCAATAAGCTAGCAGAGAGAGAGAGACTCTGGCATCTCTTGTTATCCTATCTTTCTTAGAGATCGTATTGTCTTATTTTAGAATATACTCTGCTCTGTAAAATAGATTTCCATCTGTCTCTAAAGCCCTTTGAACAGACAGTCTTTCAGAAAACCTGTGGAGTTGTCTGTCAACTTCTAAATCCAATTTTGTAGATTTGTTGGTTGCTTTTGTGGAAAACTGCCTTCTCCCACATCAAATGAATGGTCCATCCATTGAATGCTTTGACTGGCAGTGATTCTATAGAGCCGGAGACGGCAGAAAGTCTCTCCTGCTACTGGAGATCCTTTCCCTGAAAATGCCAGGGATTGAACCTGGGACCTTCTGCATGTGAGACATGTGCTCTGCCACTGAGCCACAGCCCTTCCATGATGGTCAGACACAGCACATTTCTCAATTCTGGAAACTATCAACAGATTGTTGCTGTCTGTACCCAGCCCTCATGGTATGTCACACCCCTTATATCCAAGGGGGTATCTGGCTAGAGACCCAGTTTGGTGTAGTGGTTAAGAGGGTGGACTCTAATCTGGGAGAACTGGGTTTGATTCCCCACTCTTCCATGTGCAGCTGCTGGTGTGACCTTGGGTCAGTCACAAGTTCTTTCACAGCTGTTCTCTCAAGGGCAATGCTCGAGAGAGCTCTCTCTGCCCCACCTACCTTACAGGGTGTCTGTTGTGGGGGGGAGGGAAAGGGATTGTTAACCACTCTGAGACTCCTTCAGGTAGTGAAGGGCAGGGTATAAATCCAACTCTCTCCTCTCCTCTCCTCTCTCTCCTCTCCTCTCCTCTCCTCTCCTCTCCTCTCCTCTCCTCTCTCTCCTCTCCTCTCCTCTCCTCTCCTATTTTCTGCTGGAGAAAAAGCAGTCTTTGGTCTGGGCCAGCAAGGCAAATTTTGTTTGGGTGGCAATGCTTGTTCTCTTCAGTATTCTCTTGTTCATATTGCCTTATGTTGTCATTTACAAGAGCTCTGATGCCCCCTGATTTGTCTCTGATTGCCTCCCTACCCTTTGGAAGACTATTCTGGCAGCTGAGAGCCCTGCTTTGCTGAGTGGGAAGAGTGGGTGGATGTCGGTTTCCCTGTTCTCAGAAGTCGCACACGCCCATCCTGGATTGCCTACATGATGTGGGTGGCATTCTTTGCACTCGCAATCCCTAGCTGCAAGTGGCAATATCAGTCCCTCGCTGTTGGAGGGTGGACAACACTGGCTGCTGGCAGAAGGGGAGAGAACAGGACATCCATGGAGCAGTCACGTTTGAACTGCCTAGCTGAGATCCAGCATGGTGTAGTGTTCCCAGTGTCAGACTAGGAACTGGGAGATCTGGGTTCGAATCTTCACTCTGCCGTGAAGCTTTGGTCAGGCACTCTCTCTCAGCCTATTCTTACCTCAGAGGGTTGTTGTGGGAGGGGAGAATGAGCATCTTTGCATTCACAATCCCTAGATGCAAGTGGAACAGACTGCCTAGGGAGGTGGTGGATGCTCCTTCGCTGGACATTTTAAAGCGGAGGCTGGATGACCATCTTTCGGGTATGTTGTAGGGCTATCTTTCGGCTATGCTCCTGCAGAGTGCAGGGGGTTGGACTAGATGACCTGCAAGGTCCCTTCCAACTCTAACATTCTATGATTCTATGATCTTGGTAGGATAAAGACATACTAAATAATGTCTTCTGTTACATTTTAATCCAGTGCTTCCTCCCAAGGAACTCAGAGCAGGGTATCCACTTCTCCATTTTATGTTCCCAACAAACCTGTGATAGGTTAGGCTTAGGGAGTGATTGGTCCAGAGTCACACAGTGAGCTTTATGGGATCTGGAGTATTTGAACCCAGTGTTTTGTGGTCCTAGTTTAGCTGTTACATATCTGGGCTCAGATTTCTGCTTCATAACCAAAGTTCTGTTGCATAACAGCCACTGCGGGAAAAATCCTAGAGGTACTGAGTAAACATTGGTTCCTCCTGCTGAAGGTAATGTCCATTAAAAAACAGGCCAGGTATGTTGAAAAAGAAGAGTAGTTTTTATTCCCCACTTTTTTTCCACCTTAAGGAGTCTCAAAACGGCTTACAATCACCTTCCCTTCCTCTCCCCACAACAGGCACCTTGTGAGGTAGGAGACGCTGAGAAAGTTCTGAGAGAAACCATGATTGTCCCATGGTCACCCAGCAGGCTTTCTGAGGAGGAATGGGGAACTGAACCCAAATCTCCAGATCAGAGTCCATCCCTCTTAACCACAACACCACACTGGCTCTCTTCTGTCTGGTGATAACTGACTAGGAGAGAGATCTTGGAGTCGTGGTCAATAACTCACTGAAAATGTCAACTCAGGGTGCGACTGCAGGAAAAAAGGCAAATGCTATCCTGGGGATTATTAGGAAGTGGATTGAAAACAAATCAGCCAGTATCATAATGGCCCTGTATAAATGGATGGTGTGGCCTCATTTGGAATACTGTGCACAGTTCTGGTCACTGCACCTCAAAAAAGATATTATAGCATTGAAAAAGGGTCAGATTAAGGGGATGGTACATCTTCCCTATAAAGAAAGGTTAAAGAGGTCAGGACTCCTTGGCTTGGAGAAATGAGGATTGAGGTGTGATATGACAGAGGTTTACAAAATTATGCATGGGATAGAGAAGGTGGAGGAAGAAGCACTTTTCTCCCTTTCTCACAATACAAGAACTCGTGGGCAGTCAATGAAATTAATGAGCAGAAGGCTCAGAACAGATAAAAGGTAGTATTCACCCAAAGAGTAATTAACACCTGGAATTCACAGCTTCAAGAGGGGATTGGATAAACATGTGGAGCACAGGTCCATCAGTGGGTATCAGTGACGAGGTTTTGTTGGAACACTCTGTCTGGGGCAAGTGATGCTCTGTCTTCTGGGTGCTTGGGGGGCCACAGTGGGAGGGCTTCTGGTGTTCTGGCCCCACTGGTGGACCTCCTGATGGCACCTGGGTTTTGGCAACTGTGTGACACAGAGTGTGGGTCTGGATGGGCCACTGGCCTGGTCCAACATGGCTTCTCTTAAGCTCTTACGTCACTTTTGGAAATGGAAGTTGAAAGAAAATTTAATCTGTGCACTGTTTAGTTAGTTGATTCATTTTTGTCCCACCTGTCTTCAATGAATTCAGGGCAGCATATGGGTTTCTTTCCCCTTCTGTTACTTAGTTAGGTGGTGAGACAGTGACTGGTCCCAGGTCACCCAATGAGATTCATGGCAAGTGAGGATCTGAATGCTGGTCTCAGGTTCTAGTCCAACACTCTGACCACTACATTCAACCACCCAATTTTCTATATGTGGTATCCAAAATGTAGCCTTTCCATCTACTTCCTTGACCTGTCGCTGTGGGGATGAGAAGTTATGACCCATGTTGCCAGAATAATCATATGAACAAATCAAGAAGTGGAGATTCTTGTTATCCCATGTTCTGCTATACATATATGATGCATGTTAAAAGTCCTCTTTATCCCACAGCCAGAGAGTCAGACAAATGTAACTTGGTCACTACAGCAAGAACAATGGGCATACATCAGTGCTTTCAAGGTGCAGCTGACTGAGGGCAACCCCAGCAAGGGCCTTTTAGAGCAAGTGAGAAGCAGAGGTGGTTTCCATTGCTTTCTTCTGCAGAATCATGTTTGGTGGTCTCCCCTCCAAGTACCAGCCCTGCTTAGCTTCCAAGGTCTGATGAGCACAAAGCTATACCATGTCACCTTCCCTCTATGTCAAGGGTGGCCAAACCATGGCTTGGGAGCCACAGGCGACTCTTTTACACATCTTTTGCAGCTTCTGGCAGGGCAGCTGGGGAAGCAAAGGGGAGGCATGCTTTTTCTCCCTCCCTCCCATCCTTCCTTCACCCTCCCTCCCTGCCATCTATTTGCTTTCCTTGTTTCTCTCTCTTTCCACCTCTTCCATTCTTTCTTTCCACCTCACTCTCTCTCTTAGACAAATAAATATCATTAGCAACAAATAAATATCATTGGACAAATAAATACCATTATCAATATCTGTTTTTACCCATTTTTTTTTTACTTTTGGCAGTCTCATTTAACGTTAATAAAAAGCAAATATGCATATTTTTAAATAAAAATGGGTGTGATATTTGTTCACGTTTTGTGGCTCTCAAACATCTGACATTTATTCTATGTGGCTCTTATGCTGAGCAAGTTTGACCACCCTCGCTCTATGTCAATACCGGAAAAGACTGTACCTTAAAAATCTCAATAATCCATGGCAACCACACCAGTTTATACTGCTGGTTGAGTGTATTCTGAAGATTGGAATGACCAAACTGGCATGCACGGAAATGGCTGATCGCCGCTCAACCCCCACTGCAACAGCAATGTAGATATACAGAATTCCACATCCTCAGTGTGCTGGAGTAGTCACATGGCCACCTCTGAGCATGCTGAACAACGGACACCATGTACTGAAGCCATTATGAGAATTGTTCCTATGATACTTTGTGTTGTTATGATGTTTGATTTAATGAGGGCTCAAACAGAGGAACAGAAGTTCATGCCAGAAAGTGTCTCCCTATACAGTGCAAATTGCAGGCTTGTTTAGCAGTTTGCCTTTGGGTCATGCAGGGAAGGGAGAGAGGAGCTTTCATTTTTCAGCCTCCACTCTTTTATTTATATTTATTATTTATTTATTTATTGGACTTTTATCCCACCCTCCCGCCAAGGCAGCTCAGGGTGGCTTACAAACAGTTTTCCAGACAGGGACCCCTGCTTTGTTGTTAGCATTTTAAAGTGTTAATTCTTTAATTCTTTAAAATTCTTTAATTCTTTAAAAGAGAAAAGTGTTAATTCTTTAAAAAATTGTACTTATCCATTTAAAATGCTAATAACAAAGTGGGGGAGCTAATTTTCAGTAGTAAACTAGAGTGGAGGCTGAAGGGTTAAACCCCCTCTCCCTTCGCTGCACAGCCCCGAGGCAAATTGAGGCTACACAAGTCTGCAATTTGTGTCATGTGGACAGAGAAAGATGTCTGTCTGTCAGCTTTGAGCACACAGAATGGTAGAATTCTGGGGAAATGCCCAAGAATTGCTAGATGCTCCATGCAAAGGTTTGCAGCCACAGTTCTGCAAAAAGCCACATGTCTCCAACTGCAGCATTTTGAAAGGAAACGAAAGCATCATCTTGCAAGGTTTAAAATATTTTTATTAACATTATACATAAAGTTTCTGTTCACTACCAAAGCAGAAAGGAAGCTGGAACACAGTTCTTATCTCAAAGAGATGCTGTTTTTTCTTCCCCCCAAGCCGTTTTTTTAAAAAAAACAAGAAAAAGAAACTTTTTAAAAACTTTGAAATAAGCTCTATACAAATCAGCCGTATTTACATTTCCCTTCTCCCTCTTCATGTATTATACAAGGCAACATAAATAGCAACCTTGACACTGTACAACACAAGAGAATGCTTATTAAAACTGAAGCTCTTTTATGTAAAAAAAAAACACATACACACCATTATTTATTTTTTTAAAATATCCAAGATGGATTTGTTCTGGTTCCTTTTTTTAAAAAAATAAGCTCTCTGCTTTGACAGTAGCTTAAAATGGCATGAGAAGAGCAACACTTAGGACAAATAGCAGTTTTCACTTTCCTTTTTCAACAACAAAAAAATAACTTAGATCATCCCCCAAAGTATTTAAATATCTTCCTAATTTTTTTTAAATAAACATTTGTCCCTGGTCCAGCCCCTTAAAAACCCTAAAGGAAGGTCAAATTCTCATGTGATATCAATTGACGTCAGATACACAAAGAAGCAAACATCTAGGTTGTAATAGTGATGCAGAATTGGAGCATCTCTTGTTTGGAACTGACGTAAATGTAGATTTTTTTTAAAAAAAATAGCAATAGTTTAGAACATTAAAAACAAGAAATCTGGTAAGGAAAGGGAGTTTTGTTTCTATATTTGGCCCCAAACATAAATTTGGGCTACTAATCTGGTGTAAACCTTGAGTGATTTTAATAAGTGAGATCGGATTCCCCCCCATCTTTTCTCTCCCTCCCCAGTCTTTAGCATCAGCAGGTATCAACCTGGGATCTGAAACTTTGCCTTCTTAATCCTGTGTAAACAGAACGTTAGTTTACTTCCAAAAAGAGCTACCTCCAATTGGCAGTGTTATGAACATCAAAATTTTTCTCCCCACTGCCTCATTCAATATTCAGACTTGGCTTTGACCCCTCAGTTTTCAGTACCCCAGGGCAAAGCTGTATCTGTGAATGGATCACCCAGCAACATTATTTTTTTCAAAGGTTTGAAAGTAAGTGTGGGGGAATTTAGGACAGGGCCACTGGGGAAGAAGGGGTTAAACATGTCCCCTAACTATTTTCCTTGTGCAAATCACTCTTCTCCCAGAGGAAAACACACAGGTACCCATATGCACCTGCCTCCACAAGCCAAATCTTCGCCCTGATTAAGCTTGGACTTGTCTACCAGAACAGGATGTTCCTTTTCTTTCTGTATTGAGACTTTTTAACACCAGCAGATTCATGCTAGCAGGAAAAAAAAAAATGTTCTCAGATCTCCTAAACTGATTTTCCTAATCTTGTATATAACCTGGAGGGGTTCTGGTATGAAACAGCCCGAGTTCAGAATCCATCCTTTCTACTGTTCTTTTGACTGTTTCCCTTTTTCTGTGTAACCACTGGTTCTCTCGGACAGCTTTTTCTAAACACATACTGTCCAGTTTTGTATAACATACACATTTTGAAGAACTGATTTTAGCCTTAAACTCTCTTAAAAAAAAAAAAAGTCAAAACTTGGTGACAATTTTTCACCAAACTTTCTTAAACTGCCTTTTAAATGGCTAACAGGAAATTATTTGCGAAAGGCAAACAGGAAAAGAAAAGAGAGACAGGTTTCTTAAATCACTCCCTGTTCTGTATTCGCATGGGTGAGTAACAATGGCAAATCCTGATCCCACTATGGATGATGGCTTTTGAAGTCCTGCCAGCTTTTTCACCGTCCTCAAGATGACACCTCTCTAAAAACCATTTTGCTTGGGAAGCTTAACAAACATGTTGAACAAACAAAGAGAAAGGGAAGGGGGGGGGAACCAGTCTTATACGTTCTTTTTTAAACCCTGGCGTTGAGTGGTATGAGTCTTGGCTCTTCTCCCACCAAGACAGTCAGGTGTCTTCTGCAAGAAGCTAGCTTTGGCAGTGGAGAAGAAATTGGCCACAGAGAAACCACGTAGGGAGGTTCGGTTCGGTGGCGTCGTTTGGGTGAAAACCAAACTAGTTCCCATATAGTGTGGAGCTCAAGTTCTCTCCTCCCAGTCGCCTTCCTGCTATTTTTTTCCCCATCTCCCCAACATCTGAACCCTGTCGCAGTTTGCTTGTTCCTGAGATGAGCTGGAATGTGCACATGTCCTACAAAACACATCAAAGCGTCTTGACTTGTTGCTGTCTGTCTGTTTCTCCCTCTCTGTCTCCCTCGCTCTTTCTCCCTCATTCCATTTTTCCTGCTCCACTGGTTTCGTCCAGGAGGCAAAGAAGGTTAATACACCGCTCCGGGATTGGGAGGAGGCCCCGGAGACGGGTGATGCATCGAACCAGAAGTGGGCGGAGGTCCTTGCTGCTGTATGTGAGGCCCACTCAGGTTTTGGTGGTGGTACCAAGAATTATGGTCCTCCAGGTAGCTCGGCGGGGAGTTGTACGAAAGAGGCTGGGGGAGCTGGTTCCTGTTGGCTGGGTTGTTGTGGGTGTTACTGTCCCAGAGGGTGGGCGATGGCGGAGAATTGCAAGCCATGGAGTCACTGTTATTGGGACTGTGTTCCAGGGGGACCTCGCCATTTTTGTACAGTTTCTTGAACTTGGACCTTCGGTTCTGGAACCAGATTTTTACCTGAAATAAGAAAGAAAAGGAGAAATGAAAATGTGGCAGCTCCATATCCCCGGGGACAGTTGTGTGTGCTTAAAAAAGGGCCTGGCATTGTAAACAGAGTCAAGGGTTCGGGGTGGACAACAACCAATGCTTTTTTTTTCCTGCCCAAGAATAACCTCTCCCTTCCTCCCCTTAGCCCAGGAAGCATTCCCACTGTAGCTTTTTTCAGTGAAGCAGATGATTGCAGACCTCCTCAGTCAGCTGCCAAGCAAAATACAACTTAAATACCAGGGTCATAGTTGAAAGAGCCCCCTTTCCGAGCCTTCTTTCCCAGCAGGCACTTTTTCTGCTGCAGTACAACCTTTGATGCAAACTTGCCAGAATCAAAGATGGCTTTTTGAGAGGCAAAGGAGGAAGATGGTGAGCTCCACTATGTGTGCTACATCACACACACCTCTGGACTGGGGCTTTGAGCTACTAGTAGTAGCAAAATGAAAGCTTCTAAAAGCCCCATGGTCTGACCTGGATAGTTCAGGCTAGTCCAACCTCGCCAGATCTCAGAAGCTAAGCAGGGTTGGCCCTGGCTAGTATTTGGATGGGAGACCTCCAAGGAGTATCAGGAGCATGATGCAGAGGCAGGCAATGGCAAACCACCTCTGAGCGTCTTTTGCCTTGAAAACCCCATGGGGTTGCCATAGGTCAGCTGTTACTTGACAGAACTTTCCACTCCCAAAAGCCCCACATAAAACTGAACCCTGTTGCTGGGATGGCACCCCAGAGATATCTTATATCAGGCATCTATTGGTCACAGAATTTGGGTTTAATCTAAGCCTAGATTTACTGGCCTCACCCTTGGCTTTTGTTTTCAGCCCTGACACTTATGGAGAAAGAATATCCTTGTTGCTTATAGTGAATCCATTTCCCTTCATGTGTGTTCTGTATCTTAGGCTGGAAAACAGGACTTTGGGGTTAGAAAATAGGAATTTGGGGCTTGTGAACGCCTCTTTTAAAAGAAATAAACCACCGTAAAGAGGAAGAAATCCTCTCTCTGTGGTAGACACAGATGCCTAAGAAAGGGGGCGGGGAAAACAGGGCCTGCTTTGATAATGTTCACAAAGTCCTTTTCTCTGTGATGGGGAAGCAGTGGATAAAATGGGCTCACCTCTAAGAACGTTCACCTCAGCAAATGTAGGCAGGTGAAACAAGAGGCTGTTTCCATTTTTGAAAAGAGACGCATACATCCCATCCTACTTGACAAGTGTCCTCTTTCCATAGTGAAGTATTGTCCAAGGGAAAGGGAAAGCCTGACCTGTTTCATTTTTGTCTGTCATACGGCTGTCAGGAACCTGTCAGGCAACAGGGTGGAAACCCTGACACTGTTTTTAAAAACGCGCCAAAGATAGGCCTCGCCTGCTTTCTCAGAGGCCCCCCACCCCAACTGAGGAGACATAATTTCTCTTCCTTTCCAAAAACACCATCAGGGGGCTGGCCTAGGGTGGCCACCGGCAGGGGATGGGGTAGGGCTGCCAGATCCAGGCTGGGAAACTCCTGAAGATTTGGGGATGGAGCCTGGGAAGGACAGGGAACTCAGCGAGGTACATTGCCATAGAGTCCACCCTCCAAAGCAGCCATTTTCTCCAGGGGAACTGATTTCTGTATTCTCGAGATGAGCTGTAATTCCAGGGGATCCCCAGGTCCCACCTGGAGGCTGGCATCCCTAGGCTGGGCTATTTTCTGAATCAAGCAAGGCTTCCTGGCCTGGTTTCTGAGGGGGGAAAAAAGACTTTGTGACTAGAGCTCTCAGCCATTTTACAAGCCTTCGGATGTGACTGCCAAGAGCATCAGGGCTGGGACTGTGGTGTTGAAATGCAGGGTTGGGCTGGGAGTGTGGCCCCAGTAGGCTTGAAACCCTTCTTTTTTTTTTTGATAGCGCTTCCAGGCCATGACACCATTTGTGCCCTACTTCGCAAGAGCAGCGCAAGAAGGACGAAAGAAAGTGGGTGGTAGGCAGGGAAGAGAGGAGCAAAGAGAGAAACTCCTTGTGGTCAAAACAAGGAAGGGGGAGGAGGAAGGAGTAGGTTAAACCAGAGGGTGAGTTGTGAAAGAGCCACGTTGCGGGGTTCGGGAGTAGATTTCTACACCCTCCCCCCCACAGGTGACTGGTGCCATGAAGCTGGCAACCCAGCTGCTCTGAACCGACTAGGTTTCCAGTCTAACACACTGTAGCCTTAAGTGTGCATTGCCTGTTAATTAATTAAATATTGAAATGACGGATTGCCAAGTCACAAATGGATTGAACAAACTGGGTGAAGTCAGCCAAAGTTCTCACTGAGCCCTTAATGTTAGGCTTTTCCTTACAGGGAAGGATGAGCGGAAGTGATAGAGAACCCTGACAGCCTAGTTGTGCATTACAACAAGCCTGGCGTGAACGAATGAGTATGCGCAGGACAGAGGCTGACGTGGTTCAGTTCTGCTGGAGACCTGGATCATGCTTCAACTCTGCTGTCTTAGTTCTCTTAGCAAGTGTGGACCCAAACGTATCTCAGGGTAGGGACCTGACACAGAGGGATGCCACTGTGCATCTACAGGGGGGCAAAAGCCAGGCCTGTAGCTACAATGGGGCATCTCGGGGCAAGGCCCCCTGACTTGCTGGCAAGGCCCCCTGACTTCCGATCTAGCCCAGGGCGTCACGGCCTTCTCCCCGGATTAAATTGATTAGCCAGTGCCCCCTAAGAAATTTAAATGCCCCCTGACTTAAAAAATCGTGGCTACGGGCCTGGCAGAAACAAATGTGTTAAACTGTGACACACCAGACAGATCCAAAAAGCTCAGTTCTGCCAAGATAAAAGGAATAGCTCCCCCTCATGTCCAAAGAAAAAGCACACAGTTTTTCAATCAGCACATCCAGCATGTCCCAGAGTTCGCAAGACTCTTTCTGGGTTGTGTGCTTTAAGGAAAGGTATTTTCTCCTCTCCAAGATACTTCCCCAAATGGCCCAGCACGCACATACACACACCCGGCCTCCACACAAAAATGTCTCATCCCTGCCAATTACCAACACCTTGTAAAGAAAGTCCAGAAATCCCTAATGCTGTACAACAACTGGGGGGAAATGTATCTGCAGATCGCAAAAAAGCCTTCATTTTATCAAGGTCTTGGCTCATTGGGTGAGGTTCCATTTGACAATATGGTGTTTATCAATCGCTTTTTTAAAAAAATACTGCTTTTCCTCCAAGGCATTAAGGGCAATCTTTGTGGCTCCTCCTCTTAAGCTCACATCTCTCTTGTGAGGTAGGCTAGGTTGAGGGAGCGGGTCAGCCAAGCTTCATGGAGGAGTGGGGATTTGGAGTGAGGTCTCCTGAGGCCCAGTCCAATGCTCTGACCACACTCCAGTTAATGGCTCTAGCTAGGTAAAGAAGAGAGAGCTATGAGGGTGACCTAGGTTCTAATCTGCCCTGACCCTGCTCTGGCGGGGAGGGTGGTGTACAAATCAAATAAATACATAAATACAAATCAAATAAATAAATAAATAATCTCCACTCAGTCAAGAACCTCATTAGGTAGGTGATCTTGGATCAGTTACTCTCCACTTAAATTACCTCACAAGTTGTTGTGATGGGATGCAGTGGAGAACCAGAAAAGAACCTACAGAATAAAGAGTACAGATGACTAAGGCAAGGGACCCAAACGTTGCCCTCCAGAAAGCCCAAATCTCTCCTGGGTCACACGCTATCCAATCTGACCTGGGGGAAAAATTCCTTTCTATTAATTACAGGGGCCTCAGTGCTGGCATGAGCCAAAGCCATCCTACAGAGCGAAGAGTTCCAGATGACTCACGTGAGTGAACCAAGCATTACATTGCTGCAAGAAAATCACTCCTAGGTCACTAACCAATCTGACCTGAGGGGAAAATTCCTTCCTGGCCATCAACATCCACATAAACAACAAACCTATCCACCCATTTGTCCCAAGGACATTTTACTGGCTGCAATTTTCAGCCCTCTGAGGTGGCCACCGCCACGACGCCACGACACTCCTGGCTTTCCATAACCCGGAAGCACGCGAGCCTCCCTGTTTTATTTAGATCAAGGCAATTACAAAGGCTGGCTTATAAAAAGGCCTTGTTGTCACCGTCCATTGGTGTGTTTGGCCAGCTTCGCATTCCTAACATCTTCAGCCCTCCCTTGTTGACCTCCTTAAGGCCTGGGCAAGGAAACAAACAAGCAGGCCACGGATTTGAATCTCGGCCCACGTGGGTGGGACCAGAATCCAGTCCAAAACAGATATGGGGAAAGAAAATCTAAAATAGCGTGCCTGATGTTTACTAACCAGGATTCAAAATGCATATTCACCCAGTTCTATTCCTCCCCCCTGAAAATATAGTATTGAATTTGGCAAGTTAATACAAAACTACATTTCCCTCATTAAAAAGGCAATTTTGTTTAATATTAACATATCAACATTGCTTTGAATATTTGAGTGACAGGTGACTTTTTATCCAAGATTTAATTCTTCAAAGTTTTTAAAAATATCTAGCTTTTAAATGGAAAAGAAACTTCATTTGAGTTCCAGTTGGAGCCCAGATTTATTAATTGACTTGGGGGGGGGGGAGAGATATGTACAAATGGGGACGTTTTGCTAAACTGATCTTGATGAATGTTTTTGACCAAATGTTGGTGTTTTCCACCCTGGAAAGTCCAGGAAAAAAATAGCTTGTGACAGGACATGGTAAAGTGGGAAAAGGACCACACAATTTGCTCTGAATTACAAGTTGGGAATCAAAATCTACTCATGGAGACTGTGGAATTTTGTTATTTTATTTTTAATGTTACAATTTCAGTTTGTGTGGTAAACCTTCACTTTAGCCCCAAATGTTTGTGAGAAGGGTAGGAGATGGTGGTTGTTTAATGATGAGGAAAGGGACTCTGCAGATGTCCCAAAGTGTGTTGTTCTTTTGTCTTAAATTGCATACGAAACTGATTCCAGGGTTTGGAAAGGGAGAGGAAAGAAGTTCTTTCTGGCCCTCTTGTCTCAATTCTTCCCTTCCATATACCATATTCCTCCACACACCTGAATATTGAAGCCTTCCAGTCAGTCTGGAGTAAGCAGTGGCATTGAGATCACTGCTCTTACATCCTTGCACTTTTGCTACCTCAAATTCCAGTCAGAAAAAAGAAGAAGAGATTAAATGGTTGGGGGGGGGGGCCCTGAATCTTCCACAGGAAAGAACTTGATGGAATGTCCCAGAGTTTATCTGAGAGTCCTCCTGGACCCTCTCTCTGAGGGATAACTTTGACTAGAAAGTTTGAGATGTGGTCTCTCAAAGTTTTCTTTTAAAAGAAGCCATGGGGGAGGGGGCTCTGGTTTGAATCAGGGCCACACCGCTGGGGAAGGGAGGTGGTTAACCCTTCTACCATTTCCACAACAAAAACTGCCATCTCCCTGGGTTCTGCGTGGAGGGGAAACATGTTCCTCCTCTCGGCTGTGACGGACAGCTGGAAAAGGGAGCAATTTCTGTCAGAGAAATAGCACAAGGCAAGGATCAACTCCTCTCCCTCAGCACTGTGGCTCCAATCCAAAGATGAAACCTCAGGAAATCACAGTCCTCCCACATACAGTGTTGCTTGGCCCTTTGGAAGAGCTGAACAAGATAGCCCTTTGGGAGCCTTCTGGCCTAACCAGTCTCTTAGTTCGCAACATATACACTGTCGTAACGTATTTCTGAGAAGGAATCTTCTTCAGTGCCACAGTCAAAGGCCTGGTTGAGCCACAGCCTAGAACATGGATTTGACATTAAGTTCCCTTGGCATGCCCAGTGAGAGACTGACTTCCCAGAAAACATGTCTGGTGTTGCGAGAGGATTAGAGAAATCAGTTTAGGCTGCCTTTGGGGGACAACTGGAACCGAATCTTGCTGTGCTAGTTTTGGACTTGCAGACAGTAGCTGCTTGGGAAGACGAGAGTGGCTCACAGGTCCAAGCCTGCCTCGAAGAGGAACCTCTGAAACCCTGCCTCTGAATGCCAGAGATCTGAGAAAAGGAGTATGCAGAAAGTCAGGCTTAAACAGAAAGTACTTTGCACATGCTCAGGAAGAGACAAGTATCACAAATACTAGGGTCTGAGTCTTGGACGGCGGGTCTTAGCTCCAGTGAAACCCCATCCATCAAGAACCAACCAAAACGGTCCTGATTAAAACTTGGCACCTGTCAATCCAGCGTTTCTCCTTATTTCATTTCCCAAAAACTTATCCAACACTGGTTGACAATCTACCTTGCTGATTCTTCTTCCCTTGCTAGTTGTTTGTGTCTAAAAGGAACCCCAGCTCCGTCTAGCCCAGACCCCTAGCAGCCCCATCGGCACTTCACAGTTGGCTCTGTGTCATCTGGGCCTTTGAAGAACAAAGACCTTGACAAATGACATAGAGAAGGTTTCAGGAGAAGAAAAAAAATCAAAACTCCTGGAGGTGTACCTTGGTTTCCTATCACACCTAAGAAATTGCCTACTCCTTATTTCCCAAGGCAACCTCCAAAACACGCACCAGCTCATCTACAAGCTAAAGGAAGGTTTGTCCTCCCTCCTGTCCTGGCAACTTCCGCTTCACTTGATTCAGAAGGTATCAGGAGAAGCTGCAGACTCACATAGGTTGCATAGCCCCACCCACACGCTTGCTGGTGCAGTTCCCCTCCCCTCTCCAGCCAGTCAGCGCCTCCTAGGTCTTGAGTCTGATGGTGGCAGTGAAGGAGTCAGAGGAGAGGCTTGGACTCTCAGTTCTTTGGCCCAGTTTTCTGACCACTGAGATATATATTGCAGAGGGCACTTGTGACAGGGTAAGGACTATTACTGCAGTTAAAAGGAACGGCCACCTGACTTTTTACAGCAACATAACAACTGTCAGTGGTTCTATTTTGAGCCCTTCCACCCCAAAACATGGCTGTGAGGTCATAGAATGTCCATGAACATTCCACCTGGGGAAGTTTAGAGAGGTCAGTCCTGGAAGGTGGATAATTGGCATAACTACCAAAGGAGAGAAGTCTAAGATTGATGCAGATGGGGATAAAGATGCTCAAATGGGAGTCAGGAATAGGAGGTGTCAGGCAGACAAGAGGCTTAAGATATGGGGAGGGCAGGGAGTCTGATGGGGAGAGGAGCAAATCTGCCCACAGGTCCCAGTGATTTGATAGAGGTGAAGGTGTAGAAAAAATTACAAAGAGGAGGTTAGGCTTCAGATATTTGTTCAAAATAGCGACTCTAATTTTTGGCTGCAGGATTTTAATTTTGGATTGATTGAGCTGGACTCTGAGGATGAAATGTTAATGAAATCAAAGAGAGAGGGGCATTTCCTGACAGCAAGTAAAGTCTATCCCGGCAATTATTAATTTTGTTTGATTTGGCTTCTGTCTGCTTGCAAAACTACTCTCCCATCTAGGTCCATGAAACTCAGCAACTGCCCACGTTGTGGCTGGAGTGCCAGGCCTGAATCCCCTCCACTTTCCACGAACAGAGGCAGAAAGACAAAACAGAAGTGTGGAATTTTGTTTCGTTTCTGGAGTCTTACCTGAGTCTGGGTGAGTCCGAGCTGCGCGGCCAACTCTGCCCTCTCTGGTAACGCTAGGTACTGCGCCTTCTGAAACCTCCTTTGCAACGCGGCCAGCTGGTAGCTGGAATAAATTGTGCGCGGCTTTCGGATTTTTTTGGGTTTCCCGTTTACCATGCGCACTTCTGGTTCTGGTTCTTCCTTCACTGAAACTGGAGAGGTGGGCGGGAGGGAAAAAGAAGAAATCAGGGGGGGGAAGTTAGACTCTGCAACCTTAGCAAATCAGCACTTTGAAAAAAGAAAGTTCTTGCCTTTATGCAATCTTCCACATAATTTGGGGGGTGCAAATATATTCCAGCGGCTGAATCCAAATGCTCAGCCTTTTGGAGATGAGAATGAATGAAATCTTGCTACAAGGAAACATTCCGGGACCCTGTTTTATTTTATTCCATTTACAGATGAACTGGATCTTTGAGAAAGGCAGTTTTCTATAACTCCAGAATGGTTAATGATCTGCTGCTACAACCTCTTTTTGTTCGGCTGTGCTAAATGCAAACATACCTGCCCCCCCAAAAAAATTCCCAACCTTCAGACTCCTGAAATCTAAGGAGTAATTTAATGGCACTCTAAAATATAGAACACCAACATTAGCCTCCCAATCCAGCAGCTTTCTCTAGCCTCCTCATACAATGCCAGCAGTCTGAGAAATGCTCTTCGCAGACAGGTATTTCCCGGAATCCCATCACATCCCCCTCCAAAAACTTATATCACAAAATCACAATCTTTTAGGACCAGACCGGTTGGGGGAAACTGGGATTACCAGAGGCCGGTGGGTCACTGTGTGTGTTTGTATGTGTTCGATTGACCAATCAGTTCATCTCTCTGAAGCTCATATGCTGGCGATCTTTACGATCACCTTTGGTGCATAAGAAGTACTCAACATCAGAAAAAGCAAAGGTATCCCCCCTGCACAATGTTCAAGAATTTGTTGCATTCTGCAGATTCTGCCTCCTATGAGGCAGATTCTGACAAAGAAAATAATCAAATCCTTGAAGAATCTCTCTTTCCTCTTTTGTTACTTTCTGTTCTCTTTTTTTCCCACTTGGAATTGTATCTGTCTTTTGGGTTTTTTTTCCTTCGGCCTGGCTTGATTCTCTGGCTGACTGCAGTCACCCTCCCTTCTCGCCCTCCAGTTTGCTCTTTCGCCCCTGTCCATTAGGTTTTCTCTTTTTTAAAAAATTAATATTGTTACCATTTACAAGTCTCGGTTCCCCTCAGAAGGACATGGCTTTGGCCTAGCTGGTTTTGCTCTGTCTCACACCTCGTGGCTCCCAAATTCAATAGCGCCGTTCCTCTTCCATTTTGACTTTGCTTGTATTTTTTTTATATAACTCTCCATTTATCTGTCTCACTTAGCTCCCTGGTGTGTTTATTTATTTTTTTCTTGGCAGGAAGTACTGTCCGGTTATGTGGGGAACCACACAACCCCCGTGTTCCCTTCCTGAAATATTTGTGGGGAGCGAGGGCATGAATTCTAGAACTTGAATGTCCAGCCAGGATCTTGGGTCTTTTAACATCAAATTGACAGTTTCACTTCCAAACTGAAATGCTTCTCACCTTTACACCCCTGTCCTCAGCCCATTTACTTGGAAGCAAGTGGTATTGGCTTCGGTGGAGCATTTCCCCTCCCAGTTGCCGTTTCCCTCTTCTCATTTACACTCCAAGAAGGCAACCCACACTGTCTTCCGACTGAGCTGTACTGAATGTAGCTTGTTTTTCCATCTCCTAGTTTTAAAGTGACCCTTTTCCTATTTTTTCTTCCAACTGACACAACCGAAACGGAATGCTCTGCTACCTCACAGTTTTGGATTTTTAATGTCTCGAGACTTCAAGAAGAAAATAGCAAGTTCTGCAGTCTGTTTGCATGAGTGTGTGTGTGGGGGGAAGCCGCTCACCGATAATAAAGATTTGGAAACTTTGCAAAGACGGAACGAGACTGAGGCTTATTTTTTGAAGGGGGAGAAAACACGTCGGTTTTGCCTTTGGAAAAAAGGTCACAGAACTAGCCGTGATGTTTGTCGCAAACAGAAATCCAATCCCCTGTTTAACAAGAGAAGAAATTCTAGGTGTCCGTACAATTGTTGACTGGTACATGATTTGTCAAGAACAAGCTGAGACCTGAACACATAAATGAGTTCACAATCTTTTGTAAACTGGAGCTTTCCCTCTTCTCACGGTGATCTCACAAAATTCTGTTCTCGCTAAACAATATATTTCTCAAAGTAATCTTTGGTGTTCACCCAAGAAATGTACTAAGGGGGGAAAGGGGAGCTCCAACTCATTATCTCCTCTCACTCAAGAACGGAAGCCCTCAAGACCCATGGACTTATCTTTTAACCTCTAAGTTACCCCTTAACAGAGAACTAAATGTTGTATAACTCTTGAGTTCTCCGTGATGGACTTTGCTATCCGCGCCACAATCTATACACCAGCCAATTCCATGCGTTATTTACAGCAGGGGGATACGGCTGAAAGGTAGTGTTTCCTTAGCTACATTTAGAGTTTTTCATTCTTGACTTTCATTCTTGAGAATCAGTGGATTGCGGCTTGGAGGGAGGGAGGGGGGACAGGTGTCACCTCAACTGAATCCCAATTTGTCTGCTCCTTGTTAGGGAAGGATAATGATATTGATGTGGCAAGTGATTTGCGAATAGCACAAACATACCAGTTCAGTGCACGGAGCTTGGGGGACAGAGAGCGCACATAGAATTTCTTTCCAGAGGTCCATGGTTAGGATCAAACTGGGGCCCGGGGCCTCCAGATGGTGTGGGTATGTATCTGGGGGCATCCGAGCAAAAGGGAACTTTTCAATCCAACGGTGTTGCCTAGAAAGTCACATAGGTGTTACCCAACTACACTAGGACGCCCTCCCTCAACACTTGTCTCCAAGAGAAGAAGGGGGAAAGAGCTTCCACAATGCAGGAGTTTCTCAAGGCCCATAAAAAACACCCCCAGCTCTTTCCATTCCTTTCCAGCCAGACTCACATCCCTCAGGACTGCTGGCCAAGCAGACAAAGTATGTCCTTACCTGCTTCCTGGCTGGGTAACTGCTGGTCCCGGAAAGATCCATACTGTCTGTAAGAAGTGCTGTAGGGGTAATCGGATTTGGGGGAGTAGGTCCCAGTCCCCCCTAATCCGTTCAGGTTAAACTGGGGGTGGTACGCATAATGATTCATCGGTTGGGTGTAAGGTTGAGCGGGGTAATACTCGTGCTGGTTGTGCGGGGTGCTATAATAACCCAGATCCGTGATGGACGACTCCGGGAGGGTAGGGGAGTCCTTCGTGGCCGCATGGCAACTCAGGGAGCTGGAGATGTCCGTCAAGATGCTGGTGATCTTCTTGTCGAAAGATCCACTCATGATGAGAAGGGGGGGGGGGCGTCCCACCAATGGAAGATCCACCAGTTCAGCAATGCAAACTAAACACGGTAGGCACGGTGGCTCCTGGCTTTGGGTAAACACTCTCCTCCTCCACCTCCTCCTCCCGAGTAGGCTTACTCAGTCATTGCTCCAGTAATAGCTGTTGCTCCTGTCCTCCTCCAGGGAAAATGTGTAAGAAATCTTACCCAGCCAGCTTGCTTAAACCCTTTAATTAGAGAGTAGGGAAGGGTGGATGCTACATTCCGATTGGCTCCAGAAATATTGCCTTGCAGGCAAAACAGACTTCTCCCCCCCACCCTCCCTCTCTGTCTCTCCTTCTATCTCTCTGTACTTAAAAAAAAACCCACAAGAAAACCCTAAAGAGCAGATGAGAAATTAAATGCACCCCTTCGCTCGCTCACCATCTCATATGTACACGCACAGACACACTCAAAAGCTCCTCTTGAGAAATCTCTGGAGGGGAAAACACAATGCAAAAAAAAAAGGGGGGGGAGATGGTTCTAGTCCTCCCCACTCCCTGATTTAGAAGGGGTGGGGCGGGGGTAACTGGATTATAGGAAACGGCATAAGTTGGAAGGGGGGGGAATGACATCTGTGGACTTGCCTAAACATGGGATCCATGTAGATGGTAGTGCAAGCATCCAGAGGTCATGTTCTGCTCCCCTGTGCACTGCTGCCGAGGTGCGTTTTAGAGACTGGTGCGTGGCCTGCCTAGAATAAACTTGGTCTGCTTGGGTAGGCAGTTAGCTGGTAGCTGAGAGGCAAAAAGGCATCAGGGGAAGGTTTCAAACCTTGGCTTTTTAAATAGCAGTTTTTGGTTTTTTTAAAAAAATCTCGAACAGTGCCCGGTTCTTTCATAAAGCACTAAGGGCTTTGTTGGCATCCTCATTCTGATGATCTGGCTACCTCTCTTCTGTCTGAAGTGCCGGGATAGTTCGTGGATTTTCCAGAGCACCTGTTTTGCAAATCTTTATTTCAACCAGCAATGGTTAGTCACAAAAGAAGCCCGGCTGGAGGCACTGAGGCCTAAGTGGATCGCAACTCCCTGGTCCCAGTGGCTGCCGCAGGGAAATCAGCGATGGCTAAATGTTTAGCTAGACCCGGGCCATTGTGTTTTCGCTCTCTCTCTCAACTACCATTCGAGATAGATAAGTATCGTTCCCCATTTTACAGAATAAAAGACCTTGACTGAAGTAGAATTTGAATCCAGTTCCGGGCATGGGTATATCCCAAAGTTCAAACATTTGGTGTTTATTTATTTATTGACTTCATTTATACCCCACTTTTCTCCTCATTAGGGTCCCAAAGTGGCTTGCATTGTTCTCCTGCCCATGATTTTATCCTCACGATAATAACCCTGTTTGGTAAGTGAGGATGAGAATGTGTGACTGGCCCAAGGTCACCCAGCAAGCTTTTGTGGTAGAGTTGGGGATTCGAACCTGAATCTTCCACATCTTAGTCTAACACTCTAACCTCTACACTATACTCTTTGGAGTTCAGGTATCTGGTACAGGGGCAGAGATAAGATATGTGGCTTTGAGGTGTGTGTGCATCCATACGTATATATGTTTCTAGTTGGGTCGTTTTAAGATGAGCAAAAGTCTGGGATTTGAAAATGTTCCTCTTTTGCTCTCGCAAAAGGCTACTTAAAAAGAAAACCGTTCTTAAGGATTTTATCTTTGTGGCAGGAGGAGTTGAGCCGTCTCACTTTTTGAACTTTTTTTGCCCTGCACACCTTAAGCTCAACGGTTAATATATGCCAATTAGAATGTAAAGTTTGAATATTCAAGCAAGTACAAATTAGGAGAATTTTTCGGGAGAATTTCGGACCATGCAGATATCTCAAGGATGTATCTTGGGTCTCATGCTTAAATGCCCTCACAAGAACAAGAATGGAAACTAGCAGCATGAACCAGTGGTTAGAGGGCACTGTCTGGAGCCTGGATTTGAATCTTGCACCCCCAAGGTCCAGGTGGCCGTGGGCAAGCGATCAACGCACACTGACAATATTAGGCAATTAATAATAACTTTGTTTTTCTGCATTTCAGAAGTTCAGAGGGACCTGCATACTGGTGGAAGAATAAGCCTTGCAGAACAGGTAAAACTCTGTAACACCAAAAGGAGAAATATGCACAATTTTTCTAATGTCTATTTTTTTTTCTTAATGTCATTATTTTGGCTTGTGGCCAAATGCTCATGTGTGCATATTGTCACATGTTATCTATAGTGTTGAAAGGACGTGTGGGGAAGGACATGCGCTTTAAGGGTGTCATCGTCAGTGTAACAAATCAGGATCTTTTATGGGATTCACCTCTCCTGACTTCCAAACTGCACAGATGCGTAACTCCCATCTTCCAGAGCCCTTGAGAGCCATGATACCGCAAACTTTCCTGTACAGGGAAGCGCGCATGTGCAGCATCGTTATGTACTACGTGATCTGTAAAGGCGACTGTGTTTACGAGTGGCCATTGGGCTTTACAGACGAGGGTGACTCTCTGCTTAGCCTGGATGTGCATGTTGTGTTTGTATGCTGTGCAGGAATGTGAGATGCTTACAGTCGTGTGATGGCAAAGAATGTCTTTGTGTAGGTGGCGAAAGTTTAGGGTGTCTCGGTGTTTTGTGGGTGTGCGTCTGTTTCATTGTGGGGGTCAGTGAGTACAAACCATTCGTCTCTGAGTCCCTGGCTGAGAGATGCACGACATTTTAAAAGCCGGGTATTTTTAAAGCAGCAAACCTGTTTTTTTTTTTCCTTTTGAAATATATCATTTTTAAGGGGTGCTAGTTTGCAAGACTTAATTGTATGCCTTGTTGACCAACCAGAAGACAGACAGGCTGGCCAGACTTAACACTTCATCTCTTGCATTTCTAAAAATCCTAAAGCCAGCAGGATTTATAATTGGGAACACTAATAGATGGAGGAGAATATACATTTTGAAACTGCGGAACCAAATTCATCCAGAGAGCATCTGTTGGGCTGGATACTGTGGGCGAGTGAAAGGCTCCATGCACCAAAGATAAAACACCACCCTTTCTCCTGTTGGTGGCGTACAGTTTTACCTGCTCTACAGTGCTTATCCTTCCACAATCTAATCCATGGGAAGTCTTACCCCCCCCCAAGTCAATTTTCAGCATTTGGATTTTCCTTCTGCCATGGTCAGTCTGTCCATTTATCTACACAGGACTGGGTATCTCTTTGTAGAAGGGGATCCTGCTGCAACATGTGTAAGGGTTAGCGCGCCGGACTACAATCTGGGAGAGCCAGGTTCGAATCCCAACACTCTGCCATGGAAGGTCCCTGGGTGACCTCGGGCCAGTCACTCTCAGCCTAACCTGCCTTGCAGGATGGTTGTTGTGAGGAGGAAATGAGGTTGAGAGAACATTGTTGCAAGCTGCTTTGCACACACACACACACACACACACACACACACACACACACTTATATAAAGTTAATCTGATACATCCACCCACTTGGTGGGGATGCCAGTGGGTATCAGCCCCAGCACGAGCAGTTCCTTTGTGGCCATTGCAAACATCAAATATCTATCACGTTCATATCCCACCCTTCTATCAGGAAGCTCAGAGCAGCGTACATAGTTCTCCACCTCCTCATTGACTCCCACAACAGCCCTAGGAAGTAAACTAAACTGGGAAAGAGAACTGTTGAACATCACCTAGGAGACTTCATGGTTGAACGGAGATTTAAATTTGGGGTCAGCTCTAACCACTGCACCACACCATCTCTCCCCGGGGATCTCTTGGTGTCTTCCGCCAACTCTCTCTCTCCATCTAATTGTGTCCTCAGTCAATAGGAGAAACAATGATCTAGAAGAAAGTAATTGACTAGTGGTAAAATTACTGGAGGACAGCTAGAGTAATTGATTCTTTCCAACTCAATTAGAATATTTCTTCTTCTAGTCAGAAGCTCTAGGTTCACTTCTGGCCTGTTTCTCTGTCCAACATTTGTCCTCTGAGCAAATTCCAGCATCACATTTGGGGCTTCTAGGATCATTTTGCGGTGGATTTACAAGCAAGTCTGATTGGAATCCTTGTGGCAACTCCAGCTATATTTCGTATTTTTGTATGTTTCTATAATTATCAATAAGACTCCAAGTTCAGCCCTGGATGAGTAATATGGAATGGAGAATTCACATGTCGTGTTAATACTCGTACTTTGCTTCAGTTCTCTTTTCAGGCTTTTGGTTCGTTCTACAATCCTAATTCAATTGCACTGCTTATTGAATGCCCCGTCCTGTTGATGGTGTTCACTCCCTCTGGGTCATCTGCCTTGAGTGCAAGAGAGAAATGTGTGCTACAAATAAGAGAGATAAAATATAAATAAATGGGCTGCATCCAATGGTCTCTCTAAGTCTTGTGACCAAAAAAATTACTTTGTGAGCGACTGGCATTAAAGTTGTGAGCGAGCGATTTGGCTGCTGCATAAATTAGTTTGCTCTGGAGCCATCCTCCCTGAGCTAAGGCAAAAATGTATGAGCCGGAGGCTAAAAAACTGTGAGCTAGCTCACACTAACTCAGCTTAGAGGGAACACTGGCTGCATCAGTTCTGTGCTCCAAATGTTAGCTGGTAAAATCCAGTGTACTTGAATAGATATCCAACTTCCAATTTCCAATAACCTTTATTGGCATGACTTGAATATATATCAATAGAACATATTTTATTCTCCCTCCCCCCCCAGACATGTAAACATGAGAGAGGCATGCTAGGGAACAGCCTCGCTCTGGTGTTTTGAGACAGCATGTATTGAAGGTTGGCCTACCAATAGTTCTTGATGGATAGTTTATGGTAAATAAATTGGCCCCAACATGATTGTTCCAAAAGCACACTTGAAAGACTAGGGTTGAGGTTTCTGTCTCAGCATCTAAATTTTAAAATTTGGACAAAAGTGGTGTGTTTTAGGGGACGAGTTTCTGCTTTAGGTGGAATTTCGTAACATTTGACAACTTTCACGAGCGAAATTCCTTAACACTTTAGTTTAGCACGTGAGTTTGTGTGTATGTGCACTCCGGAAAAGGCCATACAAGCAAACGACATCTTCTAAATTCTGGAAAATGTTGAATTTCTACAGGAGTGGATATAGCTTCCAGGCAAGTTAGTGTTCCAGCATCTCTCCCTGTAGAAAATAAGAACTCTGGAGAATCTTCTGTTCTGATACTGGGTACTTCTTGCACTATTAAACCTAGGAGAATTTCCAGCGCTGTTTCCCAGAGTTATAACACACAACCCCTTTTACTTTTTCCAAAGTAGCTCTTTGTTCCTCTAGGCAACCATGTATGTCACCCAGCATTACATAGGAAGAGAAATGCAAATATAAAATGGTGAGGTTTAATGGTTAGATCATTGAACTAGGAGGAAAGAGACCTGGGTTCAAGTCCTCCCTCTTTTCACTTTCCACCCCAGATCATAGTGCAAAGGAACATCCATCCTTTTCAGAAGAGGGACGGAGGAACTGAGCGCTAGCAAAACTACAAAACCATGCAAGCTTAAACAACAATAAATTCCCGTAGATGTAGCAGGTTAGGTTTAGTGGGCCATTTAGTCCTGCAGTGTGGGCAACCGTCAGCAAAACCACATTGGTGTAAAAAGGTGAGAAAGAGACTTTTAAAATAAATATTGTTACTGCTCATGTGACTCACAGATTTCATAGACTCTTGGTTAGCTGGTCAGACAAGGATTTTGAAGACCTGGATTCAAATCCTTCCCTCTACTTGCTGGGTAATTTTGGGACAGGCACTCTCAGCCTAATTTTCCTCACAGGTTTGCAGCCAGGATAAAATGAGGAAGGGAGGGCCCTGTGCATCACCCTGAGGTCCCTGAAAGCACAACAGGATTAAAATTTTAATAGCTGTATGATCGGTTTTTTTGTGTTTATATGTCCAAGTCTGCAATGCAACACTGCCATCTGGTGGGTATCATCTAGTAGTGCAGTCCTGCCTATGTACCAAAGAACTATATTAAGGAGCAGAAAGGTATTTGTTTCTTTATTTTTCATCTCTTCTTTGTTTTCAGCATTTCTGAAACCTGTGGTATGGACAGGTCTCTGCTCTGACCCTCTGGAACCACGTTTCTCAGTGACTCTGGTCTCTGTGTTGTACTTTCTCTCTCCAGTTTGGGGTAGTGGTTAAGAGTAGCAGACTCTAATCTGGAGAACCAGGTTTGATTCCACACTCCTACACATGCAACCAGCTGGGTGACCTTGGGTCAGTCACAGCCCTCTCAGAGCTGTTCTCTCAAGAGTGGTTCTCTCAGAGCTCTCTCAGCCCCACCTACCTCACAGGTTGTCTGTTGTGGGGAGGGGAAGGGAAGGGAAGGGAAGGAAGGGAAGGGAAGGGAAGGGAAGGGAAGGGAAGGGAAGGGAAGGGAAGGGAAGGGAAGGGAAGGGAAGGAAGGAAGGGAAGGGAAGGAGATTGTGAGCCACTCTGAGACGCTGAATGAAGGGCGGGGTATAAATGTAATCATCATCTCCTCCTCCTCTTCGTCATCTTCTTCATCATCTTCTGCATCTTCATCTTCTTCATTTTCTTCTTCACATCTTCTTCTGCATCAATCACAAGCTTCTAGTCCTCACGTTCAAAGATCTCTGCCACTGTCTTTCTAAGCTGACATGCCACCCCTTGCTGCCTCCTGAGTTCCTCTGTTCTATGCAAGTGACCTGTGCAGAATCTGATCCAAAGGGAAAGAAGGCAAGGCTGGGGTGGTTCAAGATAAGGTTTGCTAAAGAAGTGTGTCTTGAGAAGGGCCATTAATAGATGGGGAAGAGCCTACTTTGCGGGCTTCCTGGAGGTATCTGTCTGGCTCTCCTCCATTTTTACCAGCACAACAACCCTGTGAGGTAGGTTAGGCTGAGAGAGCATGACTGGCTCAGAGTCACCTAGTGAGTTTTCTGGAAAGTGGGAAGTTGAACCTGGGTCTCACGGGTCCCAGTCCTATTCTCCAGTTCACTATGGCCCATTGGCTGTCAGTGCAGATTGATGTTTATAATGCTACTGTGCACATTGTAACTTGTGCTCCTCCCAGAGGACCTTTGAAAAGGAAATTGCTATAAAAATATGCCAAATAAGTGGATAAAAGCTGCCCCCTTTCTCCGTATCCTCATCCCAGCCACCCCTTCTAGCCCACCAAACCATTGGCAGAGGCATCTTGTCATTTCCAAAATACGTATACTTTAATTTTACAGGGATGAAAGAGATGCTGCATTTGTCTTTCCTACTCTATCCATTGCTTGGTGAAACAGCACCACCTACTGGCTGTGATGATCACACTGATAGCTTTTTCTCAACCAATAGAATTTACTGGAATGGGCCCAGTCCTGACAAAATGAAGCACCTTTGAGTACAGGACAGTGTACTTATTACATATCAGTCTGTGATCCTGTTTGTCAGTCTTAGATTTCTTTTCTTTTCTTTTCTTTTCTTTTCTTTTCTTTTCTTTTCTTTTCTTTTCTTTTCTTTTCTTTTGCACTGTGCAGCCACTCAGACAGCCATTTGAAGAGGAAGACCACTGTAGAAGCAGAACTTTTCCCTACTGAAAATTTATCTCCCTGGCGATTTTTATCCCTGTTGGAGAAAACATAGAAGGACCTTTTCCCACAAGATTCAAAAGCAGATTGTCAAGATGGTGATGGGGGGGGCATTCTTGCAAGCCTAGCAGAACCAGTGCAAAGTACAGAGTGCCCAGCAGAACCCAGTGCCATTGTGGCAATGCCGGCTCAACAGAACTGATGCGAAGCACAGAGTCACACTCCAAACGGGGGGGGGGGGCTGTTGCAACCCCAGCACAACCAGTTCAGTGTACAGAATGCCCAGCAGAACTCAGTGCCACAGGCATTGCAATCTTAAAATGACTGATCTCAAAGCACAGTGTCACAAGAAATCCAAGCAAAGAGGGATTTTGCCAGCCCAGCACAACCAGTTACAATGTGCAGAATGCCCAGCAGAACCCAGTGCCACAGGCATTGCAAGCTTAAAAGGACTGCTCTCAAAGCAGAATCATAGTGAATCCAAGCTGGGGGGGAGATTTTGCATGCTCTGTGCAAGAAACTGGGATGGGAACACAAAGGAAGGCTGGCAAAGGAAAAAAACCTCTTGAAACTGACAAGAGCAGCAGGGAAGCCAATAGAAGCCCCTAGACATGGACGCAAAAAAGAAAAAAAAAGTTCGGGGGGCCTGCATGCTGGCTCCTGATCTTCCTGGAAAATCCCAAATATTTTGGGGGTTTGAGGGGGATTCCCGCCCCCCTAGTTTCTGAAAAATCATGGATATCTTTGGGATACCAAAATATACCTGAGTATATTTTCAGCTGGAGTTATTGTGAGGATGCAGTGGAAGAGGGGGGAATGGTATGAGGCACTTTGGGTCCCCGCTGGGTAGAAAAGTCATATGTAAATGAAGTAAATAAATAGATGTCTGGGTCACTATGTCTGATAATAAAGTGGGTGGCTTGTACCTATAAAAAAAAAAGTAGCAACTCAAGACCACCCAAAAACAAGGGACAGAATTTGGAGGAGGAGGAGGAGGAGGAGGTGGTGGTGGTGGTGATGGCAGAGATTGAATTTATACCCTGCCCTTCACTCAGGGTCTCAGAGTGACTTACAGTCTCCTTCCCTTCCTCTCCCCTCAACACACACCCTGCAAGGTATGTGGGTCTGAAAGAGTTCTGAGAGAGCTGTGACTGACCCAAGGTCACCAAGCACGCTACATGGGGAGGAGTAGGGAATCAAACCCAGTTCTCCAGATTAGAGTCTGCCACTCTTAAGTATATTAAGCAAAAGAAAAAGCGAAGGGAGAGAGTGCCTGACGAGGATTATGCTTGCTATTTGCCTGCTTATTGACAACTATGCTTGCTATTTTGACAACTATGCTTGCTATTTGCCTGCTTATAGTGGGCAAACTTACCAGCTCTCCCCATCCTCTGCTGGTGCTCAGGGGAGTGGTGAGAGGAAACTGATGGGGAATGGTGACATCACTTTTGACCTGGAACCCAGCAGTGATGTCACTGTATTGTGCAACATTCTAGGGATTTCCCTGATCTCTGTAGTTTTTACCGTAGTGATTGGAGGAAACTCTAGAGTGTCGTTCAATGTGGCAATGTCATTCCTGGGTTCCTAGCTGAAAGTCATGTTATAGTGTAGTGTGATGCTCTTTTGCCAGTCTCCACTCCCCTAAATGGTCCTGCCGCAATTTGTACTTGAACTGGCAACCATTTGACAATAGCTAAAAGTTGGGATGTGCGTGTGGATATATTCATGTATTCAGTCTGAGTATATACCTGATAAATGCCTTATAAGTATTTCCAGATATATTTGGGATCTGGATAGATATTTGAGAATCTTGGCAATACTGGTGTCCTGATTTTCAATATTCTCAGAAGTATTCGGGAATATCTGAGACCAGTGTTTTAAAGCTCCAAACTTGGGGTTTTTTTCCGCTTTTGGTTTTTGCAGACTTCCCAGGTGAGAGGAGTGAAGGAAGAGGGAGGCAGCACTCACAGGCAAATAGGATGATGCATTAGGAGGCTTTCGCCAAGTTGATTCTGCTGGGATTCTCTGGTTTAACATTGGTTCTGTTGGACTTGTGCTGCCACATTGGCCCTGGGTTCTGCTTGGCCTTTGTGGTTTGACACGGGTTCTGCTGGGCTGGGATCCTTTCCCTTGCTTCCATTGTTTTGGCTTGGGTTCTCTGGTTTGACACAGAATGTGTTGGGTTTGCTGCATCTGCCTGTGGTTCTGCTGGGATTCTCTGTTTTTAGTTCTGCTGAGCTTGTTGGTTCTATTTGCATTGCGGGGGGGTTGGCCAATGATTGCTTGATTTTGTGTTAGGCTATTCTTTGCTCTGGAGAACTTCAACTGGCCTGACTCAATTGAGATGGGGGGGAGGCTGTAGCAGACAGTCACCACTCACTCAGTTACGATTTTGGTGTCATTTGGTTAAAGAACAGCCACTTCAGCCCCTGGGAAGATCCACAATAGAGAATAATGGATCCACATAATTTTGGAATCCTGGGGGGAGCCTAATTTGAAGAAGAAGAAGAAGAAGAGAAGAAGAAATTGGATTTATAGCTCGTCCTTCACTTCCCAAAGGAGTCTCAGAGCGGCTTACAATCACCTTTCCCTTCCCCTCCCCACAACAGACAACCTGTGAAGTCGGTGGGGCTGAGAGAGCTCTCTCAAGAACTGCCCTTGAGAGAATAGCTCTGAAAGAACTTATGACTGACCCAAGGTCCCACCAGCAGACTGCATGCAGAGGAGTGGGGAATCAAACCCGGTTCTCCCAGACTGGAGTCTGCGCTCTTAACCACTACATCAAACTGGCTCTCAAACCAGTTTTGGATACCAAACCAGTTTTGGAGACCCAATTAATCTGGAGTACCGATGATTACACTTTCCCTGAAATCTGGATCAAGAACATATTGGGTTTTTCTAATGGTGCGCATCCCTAGGTGACAGCCAGTTAAAGGGGGGAAATACCCAGAGGGAGATGGGGAAATTGGCCTACTGAAGCCCACAATTCCTTGTGGAGTTGCTGCAATCGCATTAGAACTTGTTGTAAACTAACTGTGACTGTTGTAATCTAATTAGAAATCTCTTAACTGGTGCCTTGAAAATGGCTTTCCTCTGAGCTTTCATCTATTAGAGAATGGAAAATTTGGAACATTGCAGAAAGGTCAAAGATAACCGCATTTGCGCCGATAAGAGAAGGCTACCCTTAATTAGGTTCTGTAAACAGCAATATAAATTTAGATTTTGCTCATTTCAGACGTTCCGCCATTAGTCAGATTACCAGCTCTGTTATTTATGTCTTCAGTTTATATTGTTTTATGGTTAGTCTTATGGTTTGAACTTTGCTTTTCCTTTGCACTTGGGAAGCAGACAAGTTTTCCAAAGGAAGAAAGAAACCTCTGTTTCCCTGCTGCATCGTGTACAACCACATGGATAAAAACTGTGCCTTGACTAGTCTCAAAAACTGCAGACCAAATCCAGCCAAGGAGTTCTTCTCTTCAAGCCTACCGCTTTGAAATGAATGAGGCCTTCATGTTGCGAACGTTAAACTTAATTCGTATCTGGCAGGAACATCCACCTAGACATCAGTTTTGGAAGAACATTCTTCAGGTCGTTGGATTGATAGCTGGTTACGAAATTCCCAATTAATTCATGGCATTGCTTTTTCACACATTTGCCCCCGATTAGTGAAAAAGCAATGCCATGGATTAATTGGGCATTTGTGTGTTGGTGGCAAACAGGGCCAACATAAGCATATCTTGAGGTGGGGCTACTGCCGGGGGCCAGGGCTCCTGGGGGGCCCACTACTACTGACCCTCCCCATCCATGCACCTCTCCAGCCACAAGTCTGCATGCCCTTCCCCATCTGTTTGCTAGCCCGATCTCACCAGATCTCGGAAGTTAAGCAGGGTCGGCCTTGACTAGTGTGTGGATGGGCAACCTCCAAGGAATATCAGGGTCATGACACAGAGGCAGGCAATGGCAAGCCACCTCTGAAACACCTCTCGCCTCAAAAACCAGCCTAGCTCGCCACCTAGTGGTGCATAAGGCTAAAAGAGCTGGAACCTCTGGCTGCCGGACCATCTTAGGATCTCCTGGCTATACTATACACACTGCCATACAATTATTAATTATTATGCTTCAAGTGCTCTGCCACCCAAGCTCACAGCTACCCATCATCATGAGCAAAGGGCATGGGGTGTGCAGAGGGAATGCTGCTGATGGCCATGACAGCCCCATTCCTGGCTGCAGGTACCAGTACATCTGGAGAAAGAGGGAGCAAGCAACTGGACATTGGTGGATGGGCTTATGAGTGGGAGAAAGTGGGAGGCGCACAGGTGGAGGTGGAAAGATATGAGTCGAGGAGCCAGTGGTAGGCAGATGGGGGCCTCCGGGCACCCCTCTGTCCAGGGCTTCTCAAAACCTGGAACCAGCCCCAGTGGCAAAAATATATTAATTGAAAAATGCAGGCATTATGCAGAATTTTATTTGTTCGTTAGTAGCTGTAGATTTTCCGGGTTGTGTGGCCGTGGTCTTGGCATTGTAGGACCCGACGTTTCGCCAGTAGCTGTGACTGGCATCCTCAGAGGTATAACACAGAAAGATGGAGTACTCTCTGTGCTTGTTTGTTTGTTTATTTATATTTATATCCCACCCTTCCTGCAAGTGGGCTCAGGGCGACTCACAGCAATAAATTCAATACAATCTTACAATAATTCAACCAGACAATAGATAACAATATTAAACCAAAACAATAGAACCAATCTAAAGCATTTAAAGCGGGCAGTGCAATTGATTCAATTTTGGTTCTTCCAGCTGAGAAATGAGTGGGCCAGCACCGAGCCATAATGGTCTCATGCAGCAGCAATAGGGAGGCCAGCTGGTAGGTGTCCGCTGCTTCAACCAAAGGCCTGGCAGAACAGCTCCGTTTTGCAGGCCCGGCGAAACTGTAACAGGTCTCGCAGGGCCCTGATCTCAGTCAGAAGCATGTCCCACCAAGCTAGGGCTGGGTTTGAGGAAGCCTTGGCCCTGGTTGAGGCTAGGCGGGCATCTTTTGGGTCAGGGATGACCAGCAGATGACTATCTGCAGAGTGCAAGGTTCTTCGGGGCACATATGGGGAGAGGCGGTCCCAAAGATATGTCAGTCCCAGGCCACATAAGGCTTCAAGCACCTAAGTGTTTAAACACCTCCTTTCTGTTTGGCTTGGCAGATGTGCCACCTGATCTTTTAACTGGAGATGCCAGGCACTGAACTTGGGACCATCTGCATGTAAAGCACATGTTCTGCTCCAGAGACACAGCCCATTCCGGGGGAACATCTCTTCCGCAAGGCAGGTGGCTGGTCTACATGGGCCATTGCTCCAAAGACAAGCCATTTTTATGTCCCTGCTAAAATCTTGTAACAGCAAGTGGAAACGCTGGGGGAAATGCCCAGTTCAGATAATATAGATGTAAGTGAGAAGAATTCACTTGGAGAATTTCCCCCTAATTTTGGGTTTACATACCTCAGCGACCACTAGGAGGCACTGGTGAACAGTTGATGTGGTTTTCAAACCAACTTTCAGGGGACTGTTTCTATATTCAGTTGCCTGCCAAAGAATCTCTGTGTGCTGCAAAGGATCTGCGAAGGAATGAAGGCAGCTTCAGTGTCATTGCTGTTAACTTCCTAATTCTGGTGAGCTTAGAATGCAACTTTATAAAAAAAACACCCTTATTTTTATTTATTAGGGCTCCCATATCACAAAGGCTGAGTACCCCCCTCCCCAGACACCATATTCTGCTGCTGGGGAAGGATTAAGCCCCACTAAGTTTTGGGATATTTGGTTAACATAGCAGAGTTTTGCCCAGTCACAGAAGCGTGATATTGAGTGCAGTAAATAAATCTGCCAAGAAGTATGTTGCAAAAAAAAGGTAAACTTACATTTATTCAAGTAGATCTATTTATTCAAGTGGAGCTAGTTCACATTCTGGATGCAGTCGAAAGGAGAGAGAGAAGTTTAATCGAAAGAGGGCTTTTCCTATCACAGATGGCCGGCTTGTCCAGCATGATCTGTGTAGGAGAATGAGGGCATTGTCTCTGAAGAGTACTGGGTTCGCTGCATGGAGAGGCGGACTACGACATGCTGAACAATACTGGTTTACCGGATACACACACAAGACAAGAACTGACCGGCAGTGGCCAACCTGTATACACACACCGCAGACACACCCACAGTCCCATTGGGGGGTTTGAATCTCCCTCCAAACTCCCTATTGATGGACTAAAAGGTGGATTAGGATCCTTGGCCCCTATTGTGTTAAGAGCCAAGTTAAGAACATAAGAGAAGCCAACGTTTCAACACTCTGTCACACAGTGGCCAAAAATACCAGGTGCCATCAGGAGGTCCAGCAGTGGGGCCAAGACACCAGAAGCCCTCACTGCTCCACTGCTGCCCCCAGCACCAAGAATACAGAGCATCACCTGCCCCAGATTGAGAGTTCCTATCTATACCCTGTGGCTAATAGCCGCTGATGGACCTCTGCTCCATATGTTTATCTAATTCCCTCTTGAAACTGTCCATGCTTGTAGCCGCCACCACCTCCCGTGGCAGTAAATTCCATGTGTTAATCACTCTTTGGGTGAAGAAGTACTTCCTTTTATCTGTTCTAACCCGACTGCTCAGCAATTTCATGGAGTGCCCACGAGTTCAGGGACTCAGGCCGCAGACCCCTAGTGGTGGTCCAAGGACACAACAGTATCTACAGGAGAGACATGCAGAGACATGTGTCTCCATGGAAGGCCACGTAAAGAGACGGAGAGGACAAAATGAGAGAGGGGAGGGGTCAGAGGGCAGCTCCCAGTAAGACAAAGGGAGAGATCCCAGTCAAGGAGATAAGACCTATACACACTTAGAGTGATGTAGCAACCCCCCCCCTCCATGTCCAGGCATGTCCAGGCCTGCTGAATTGCTCAGTCCAACACTAAGTACGTCAGGTCCAGGTAGTAAGTATGTAAACACTAAGTATATCAGATTCTCATTACACTGAGCTAGGGGGATCCGCACAGCTTCCAGGCACTTTCTAGTTTCCCCGTTTTTTCTGAATCCTTTCCAAAACCTGCTTTACTGTGACTTCGTTGAAAAGATGGCAGCAAAGCCAGGATGGCAGCCATGAGGATGGAAAATGGTACTATCCACCTCAGCACCATTTCCCTTGCTTCAGTCACCTGCAGAGGTCCCCCGCCCCCATGGCGCCAGAGAGGGGGCTTCTAAAAAAAAATCAGTAATTGCTAGATCAGCCTAACATTATAACATTATATCTATTGGTTCCTTTAAATGCCTAGGTTTTTAAAAAGCCACTAGAACTCTTCTTGCGGCAGCAATTGTACTGGGAAAGACCCACGCGTTCCTTTGGAAGAAGAGCAGTGCTGAAATTCCTGCCCCCAAAAGGCCATTTGTAACTCGCCAAAATAATGAAGCTGAAGAAACGTTTGCTAGGCTCAGGAAGGGGAAGATTTTAATTCTCTCTCTTCATTCTCTCTTCAGGAGGGAAGAACCAGAGAAGTGTGGAAAGAGACAAAGATATATGATGGCATATATTATTTTATAAAGCATGTAAGAAGAGCTCCGCTGGATCAGACCAACAGTCCATCCGGTCCAGCCTCCTGTCTCACACAGTGGCCAACCAGTTCCTCTGGAGGGCCAATGGCAGGGAACAGAGGTTGAGGTGTCCCCCTGATCTTACCTCCTGGCTCTGGGATTCAGAGGCTTAGTGCCTCTGAATGTGGAGGTTCCCCTCCGTCACAATGGCTAGCAGCCACTGATAGACCTCTCCTCCCTGAATCTGTCTCATCCACTTTCAAATCTGTTTTTCCCTTTGGCCATTACTTCATCCTCTGGCAGCAAATTCCACATTTTAATCACCCTCTGTGTAAAGAAGTATTTCTACCCTACCACCCAAAATTTTATGGCTGCATCCCTGGAAGACAAGGGAGCCATTGAAGCCCATGAAAACGTGAAAGGTCTGTGGAAGTACTGCTAAGAAGCAGGGACCTGAGTGAATACAGATGTGTTACGACCACCAGCAAACCTGCAGTTATCAGGGGATGTTGCAGATCATGGGGGTGGGGGAGAGAGAGAAAGGTTTGGATTCAACTTGGCACATCATTGGGAGCAGTGGAGAAAGGTGATAACATCAAATCCTCCCTCAAACTACATGCTGCTGTAGAGGCAGCTTTAGACATTTATAGTAATTTTGGGTTTAAGGAAGGTGAAACTAAAAGTGATAATGGGCAGGTTTGAAGAATATTGCACGTCTCAGAAGAACCGAGGTCCCCCCCCCGAAGTAAGTTTTTGGCCGATTTCCCAGAAGCGCTACTCCGTGCTTGCTCTTCCTTTTTGGCCCGATGGTACACGTCAGTTTCACACTAAGTGCTGCACAGCCGCATTTTGCCCCGCAGCTTCATGCAATTTTCCCCGCGTCTACTCAATCCTGTTTTTTGAGGATTGAGTAGACACAGGGAAAATCATGCATGCAAAAAACAGGCCAAACTACAGGACAGTGTGTTACAAAACAAATTGGTGCTTTGGAAGGTGTATTCTATCCTATAGAATTGTACCTTGCTAAGTTGCTCCCCTCCCCTCCCCGAGCCCTGCCCTTCCCAGTCTACACCCCCCAAAATTCTAGATGTTTCTCAGGGCAGAGCTGGCGTGCTCTATCATGCCAATATTGAAAGTACAGTAGACTTATCTGACAGGGGCAGACCCTTTGAAATCATTCAGACTACATTTCTGGAAACCAAACTTGCAGTCCCCTGCTGTGTTTGTCTACAGGCGGGTTTAATTTCTCTGGAAGCTTCGTGCTTGGATGGATACACAGGATCAAAGATTGGCTGAAACTTTTTCTCTCTCTCTCCTGTGGGTCTTGCGTCTTTAAGACTAAAGGAGAATGGGAAATGTCCGTTTCAGAGAAACTACAATCCAATATTCTCTTAGTAGCCTAACAGCCTCGGGTTACACCAAAGCTAAATCTGAAATTAAGCAAAGGATTCAGGACATTGAACTTCACACCATTTAAATTCTGCTGCGAAATACCATCCCTTCGGGAACAAGAAACTGGAGATGTCAAACTATTTAGCTAATCTATTCTTTCCCAAATACAGGATAGTTTTGACTCATAGAATCACAGAATTACAGAGGTGGAAGGGGCCAAACAGGCCATCTAGTCCACACACACCCTGCTCAATGCAGGATCAGCCGCCTTAGAGCATCCCTGACATGGGTTTGTCCAGCCGCTGCTTAAAGCCTGCCAGGGAGGGGGAGCTCATCACCTCCCTGGGCAGCTGATTCCACGGTTGCACAACTCTGACTGTAGAAAAGTTTTTCCTACTATCCAGCCGGTACCTCTCCTCTGCTGCCAACAGGAACAGCTCCCTGCCCTCTCCTGACAGCCCTTCAAATAGGTAAAGAGCGCAATCATGTCCAGTGCTCCCTCTAAGCTGTGGAGTCTTGTGAGCAAAAATTCTACTTTGCGAGTTACTGGCATCAAAGCTGTGAGCGAGCGATTTGGCTGTTGCATAAATTAGTTTGCGCTGGAGACATTCTTCCTGAGCGGAGACAAAAACGTGTGAGCCAGAGGCTAAAAAACTGTGAGCGAGCCCACACTAACTCAGCTTAGAGGGAACACTGATCATCATGTCCCCCCCTCAGCCTCCTCTTATCCAGACTGAACATTCCCAAGTCCCTCAGCCTTTCCTCCTAGGGCTTGGTCTCCAAGCACCTGATCATCCTCATGCCTCTCCTCTGCACCTGCTCCATTCTGTCCTCATCCTTTTTGAAGTGAGGCCTCCAGAACTGCACACGGTACTCCAGGTGCAGCTTGACCAATGCGGTGTACAGTGGGACTGCGACATCTTGCCATTTGGATGTTATGTGGATACACCCCAAGAAGATCGCATTAACCTCTTTTGTCACGGCATCACTTTGGCTCATCTCAATGTTCTTCCATCTGCTTTATTTGAAGGGAGATGCTGTGGGGTGCCAGTTCAGGAGCACTTATGCCCGTGCACGACCAGGAAGACTGAAATGGCTGGACATCATGCAGCTGTGTTGCCTCCTCCATAATCACCTTAGATTAAGATTTGTATTTGTTACGCCCATCTTTCAAAAAATTCTCAGGAGGATTGGAGGAATCGTGGACCTCCGTTCTTCTGGCAGACCTTGAACCTAGAACCTCAGCTGCCAGGTTCTGTATCGCTGCCAGAGTCTACCAAGGTACTGTGTGTATATCTCCTTACAAACACTCTGTTAACATATGTTTTATTCTGCTGGTCCATGACCATAACAAACTACTGACTGATTTTCTCCTTTGTGCACTCAACAGACTTGTATGTGGTTTTTGCCAGCCTCCAGGTGGAGGCTGGAGACCTCCTGTAGTTACAGCAGATCTCAAGACCAATGCTCCCTCTAAGCGCTGGAGTCCTGAGAGCAAAAAATCTACTTTGTGATTAAAGCTGGGAGCAGGTGACTTGGCTACTGCACAAATTAGTTTGCTCTGGAGCCCATCCTTCCTGAGCTAAAGCAAAAATCTGTGAGCTGGAGGCTAAAAAAACTGTGAGCTAGCTCACACTAACTCAGCTTAGAGGGAACACTGCTCAAGAATACAGAGTTCAGTTCCCCTGGAGAAAATGGCTGCTTTGAAGGATGGATTCTATGGATTCGTACCCAAATGAGGTCCCTCTCTTCCCTAGGCTCCACCCTCAAATCTCCAGGAATTTCCCAATCTGGGGTTGGCAACTCTATAAGGCTCTATAAAAGGTTGAGCTGAGCTCCTTCAGTAAGTGGGATCATTCAGGCAGCAAGAGAGCAGGGTGCCAAACACATTCCCCTCTTCAAGGAAGGCGTGAGGGCTCAAGTCTGCCTGGAGACTTTGGCCTTTGGGTTAGAAGGCAGCTGTACAGCCGGCATGAATGGCAAAAGGGAAATGCTTGCTCCGATTCTTGTGCTTGATCTCAACCTGCATGCTTTTTTCTTATTCAAACACTGAAGGGCTGCTGTGATGGATTGCACAGAAAAGCAGGCTTTTTTAAAATGATGCTTGTGTCAGAGAGTCAGGGATTTCAAGAGTTAATCTTCCCTGGAGATAATAGTTTATGTGATTGGCTGCTCTACTCACTCTCTGATTGACCAGCATCAGCTGAGAGAGGAAATAAAGCAGCTGATCTGGAGGGAAAAGATTCATTTGCCTTTTGGTCTTGGTCTGAAATCTAGCATCTGGATCAGTAACTAGAGGGTTTGACTTCTGAAGGGAGAGACATTTGGGAGTCAGTGGTTTCTGTCAGGGAATTGTCAGAAAAGTACTTCTATAGAGAGAAGAGTAAGGACCCCATTATCTCAAATATATTAGAACTACTCTGAGGGAGAATTTAGATTCTCAGTCGGGAAAGCTATAGAATCGCCTTATATAGACAAAGGATACTTGAGAAGAATTTGGCAGAACGTCTGGGTAGTTAGAGAGAACCAAATAGTTAGAGAGAACCAAATACAAACCAAATAGTAAAAAGGAGTTATTGCTTCTTCGGGGCAAGGAGAATAACTTCCTGCCAGTGAAAGAGGTTGGGAAGAGAACCTTGGTTTGTGATAAATGGAGAAGCTTAGACACCTCAGAAGTTAGTGAAAAGCTGTAATATATAAAGGGAAAACCTAGACACTATAAGCAAACACTATTCTCCAGAAAACAGTATTAAGAACCTGTGTTAGTGCTGAAATATATTAAACCAAGTACCTCTCAAAGAAAGAACTAGAAAACCTTGAAACCAAACTACAAATACACACTCTCTTGTATGATCTAAGAATTCAAATCTGTTTATAGTAAGAAGTTTTACCTCAGTCTTTCTAAACCTCGACAATCTCCCACTATATATATCTCCTGCCTGTTGAATAAAATATTATTTCTGTTTTGAAAGTTACTTTGCCTCAAGTGCCCATTTCAAATAAGGTTTTAAATATAAGACTGGACAGCGCCTTTATTTTCCCTTAAGTTCCTGTGCTGGGTCAGAAGCCTAAACTAATATGTGTAACAGGGTGGGACAGTTAAAGCTTATAAAATAAAGAAGAAATACATGCTACTGAAAGGTGGCTCAGTTATAGAGGGGAACTAAAAACAATTTTTTGGCAGGAATATCTGCCTGGGAGTGGGGAAAAGTCAGGGGTCCATTATAGCTGCATTCAAGCAATGAGAACAATGCAGATTCAAATAAAGTCCTGTTCTCTGCCCATGGCCAGACAGACTCTATGATTACTTCTCTGGAATGGAACAATGGAACCGCTAGGGCTTAACAGAAATATCAGGTTCTTATCTCACTACACATGCTAAGTCACTCAGTTCTTGCAGTTCTGTTAGTTAACTCTTTTATCATCTGTATGCTAATTTGCTGCTATTGACAGGTTTTACCAACTGCTTTGATCCAGTCTTCGTTATACGTATCACTCAGTTACTTATGCATCTTGAGTCCAATTAGCCCTTCCTGGCAACTAACCACCTCCCTTCCTATATGCAATGGTTGGGAAAGTCTGTTTCAAAGTATCTGAAGAACCTTATACCCAGAATTAAATTTTGCTGGTCTTAAAGGTGCCACTGGACTCAAACTTTGTTCTGCTGCTTCAGATCAACATGGCTACTCCACCTGAATCTATTCTGTGAATTCTGTTACTGTTAGATTGTCAAGAGAGGGGAATAGAGTGACTGAGAAGTGCCATTTCAAAGAACAGATTTCTGGAGGAGGCACAGCCCCTTTGGGGAAACATCTGTTCAGCCACTGTGTGAAATAGCCTGCCTGTCTACATGGACCGTTGCTCCAGCACAGCTGTTTTTATGTCCTATCTAAAATCTTGTAACAGCAACTGGAAACACTGGGGGAAATGTCCAGTTAGGAGAATATAAACGTGGGTGAGAATGTGCTTCGAGAATTTCCCATCACTAACCACTAGGAGGCACTGACGAACAGCCTTCCTGGTTTTCAGACATTCTCCCTTTATGGAACCCTTTCTACCTTATGCTTGTGCTGTAGAAGAATCTCTGTGTGCTGGTCTAAGGTTGCCTGCCACTGTGGGAGGTCTCCTGGAATTTCAACTCCAGACAGCAGAGATCAGTTCCCCTGGAGAAAATGGCTGCTTTGGAAGGTGGACTCTAAGGCCTTATACCTTGCTAAAGTCTGTCTTCTCCCCAGGTTCCAACCCCAAATCTCTCAACCCAGATCTGGCAGCCCTACAGGATCTGGGCAGTATGTTCACGCCTGGGATCCCGGCCACACTTTTTGGGCCTCCGTAGAACATAATCAGCACTTTCCTGTGATGACCTTCACACTGATGAGTAGGAGGAGATTAAATTGGGGCCACGCTGGCTCAGAGGTTATGATGCTGAGCTTCAAACCAGAAGGTTGGTAGCTTGGCAGTTCAAGATCCTAGCACCATGTGACGGAGTGAGCTCCCGTTTCTGGTCCCAGCTCCTGCCAACCTAAAAGTTCAAAAGCAAGAAATTGCAAGTAGATAAATAGGTACCACTTTGTGGGAAGGTAACAGCATTCCATGCACCTTGGCGTTTAGTCATGCTGGCCACATGGCCATGGAAACGTCTTCGGACAGCGCTGGCTCTTCGACTTGGAAATGGAGATGAGCACCACCCCCTAGAGTTGGATTCAACTAGCTTTCGATCAAGGGAAACCTTTACCTTTACTAATCATCTCTGATATTCCTGGTCTTCTTGTGGAGGAACCTCTGAGAAACTTTCCAAGGAGCTTGGGGGAGGAGACCCTCAGAACACAATTAGCAAATCGCTGCTACAGAATTTTCATTCAAACTTAATTTGTCTCCATTTTCTTCCAGAGTGATTTTGGAGTGTACTGGACTTAAGGGACAAAAAGAACTGTTGAGGGAATTGGGAAGCTTCAACTTGTCAAACTATTTTGTCAGTATGATCAGTTGCTCTGCCAAAAACTGAAATGAGAAGCAGCTCTGGAAATAAAAAGCAGGTGGCTATCTGGATTGGCCTCTCTAGCTGCTAAACCTTCTTCCAAACAGTAGCGGATGCAGTCTACTTCAGGAAATGTACCTAGCGTCCATTGGGCTCCCAGGGCTATGAAGACCTTGATTCCCCACCCAGAGAGTGAGTCACACTTTACATTAGATAGTGAAATGATGAGTGGTTAGTGGAGGAGGTGTCAGGACTGTCCAAATAGTAATGGAAGAAGAAATATGATCTAGGGATGTTGGAATACCTGTTGATTCAGCTCATGTCCTGTTCGCCAGCAAAAAACAGAAAGCCGTTTTTTCAGTGGCCCTGTTTCTCAGCCCATTTGTAGCCATTTGGCAGATTGCTTCAACTATTCCTTCCTCACACTGCAATAGGCTTTTTGCTCATGCCTGTTCTGACATGGCCTAATGAAGTTCTACCACACACACACACACAACACACTGTGCTGCTGCTCTTCTCAGAAGGCAGTTGTTTAAATAGGCAGTTAAACCATTCACAAATCCTATCAACTTGTCCTAAATAAATGCCGTCTTGGGGGGGAAAAAGAATCCTACCATTCGGTGCCCATCTAAGTGGTCCTTAGTCATGTTAACTGCTGCCAATCTGTTTGTATCAGAAGCATTTTTGTACAGATGCAGTTGAAAAACCCTAAATGCAAACCTTTTGGACAGGCATTTACATTGTGTTCAATGGCTGAACACGTTCACTGTGAAATTGTGGTATTTTTAGCCTGTGTATGTATGTTTGATGCTACTGGAGGAGGTGCAGGTAGAGCTGGGTTAACATGGCTTCAGGAATCTCTGCTGCAGGCTGCAAATAGTATCACTCACAACTCCACCTATGCTTGTTTCTAAACGGTACATCAAATGTCCCCATGCCACTTTCACCTCGACCTTAGCCCACATCCCCATTTCTCATTGGATCCTTCACCCCACCTGCCTTCTATCGTAAGCTTATTTCCTCTGTTATGTATGAGGTCAACACAAATGAAGCTGCCTTATACTGAATCAGACTATTGGTCCATCACGGTCAGTATTGCCTGCTCAGGCTGGCAGCAGCTCTGCAGGATCTTAAGCAAAGGTCTTTCACATCGCGTACTACCTGGCCCTTTATAGGTGGAAATGCCAGGATCGAACCTGGGACCATCGGCATGCAAAGCTGAGGCTCTTCCACTGAGCCACAGTATTTCCTCTGAATCTCCTACACACACACACACCCCTTCCTCTCCTGCTACAAATACTCTTTACCTTCCAGATCCCCCTGCCCTGGGCTCTCTGCGTAGTGTTTCTTTCACCAGCCAGATCTACCTCCTGCTCTCTGCACGGTGGCTACTCGAAGGTGCTTTTTAGTTGAATCTGTCGACTCTGCATGTGATGAGAGGTCACAGTGGGTCAGCTGGGAGTCCCATCTGGAGACCCCTCACAGTTCCTCAAGGGGCGACTTCTTTTGTTTTGAAGACCTGAAGCTTCCTCCCATGTCTGTTCAGAGCAGGAAATGAAATTGGGGAGAGAAGGCAATGAAACCGATCAGTTCTTCTTGGGCCTGAAGATCAGGAAGCAGGTGGCTTCTCAAGCACGTTGCTGACTTTCTTTTCTCTGTACGGAATGGAGACTCCCCACCTACCCCCCACCCTGGAGAAAATCAACTTAACATATGTATGGGAAGACTGAGAGTCTTACTGCAAGTTTTCTGAAGTGCTCCTCTCTGTGATAAATCATTGTAACCTTCAGGAGGTGGTGGCAGCTACAAGCATAGACAGTTTCAAGAGGGCATTAGATAAACATATGGAGCAGAAGTCCATCAGTGGCTATTAGCCACAAGGTATAGATAGGAAGTCTCAGTCTGGGGCAGGTGATGCACTCTATTCTTGGTGCTGGGGGGGGCAGCAGTGGGAGGGCTTCTAGTGTCCTGGCCCCACTGCTGGACCTCCTGATGGCACCTGGTATTTTTGGCCACTGTGTGACAGAGTGTTGGACTAGATGGGCCATTGGCCTGATTCAACATTGGCTTCTCTTATGTTCTTATGTTCATTCAGGTGTCATTCTTTTATGAATAGACTACTGCATTGCATTTGTGGGGCGGGCTATGTCATGTAAGATGTGCATTTATTTTTGTACATAAAATTTCTTTCTCCCGTTACCATCGGAGTCAGATCACCTTTGTAATTTGTTTGAGCAGCATTCTCCCTTACCCGGAAAACATGGAGAATTGGGGATACTGTGTAAAGCTTCTGTGCTTCCAAGACAAATTATTTTTCTTTTTTTTACATTTAACCCAATAAAAATATCATTTCCTCTTTAAAAATAAATGTTAAAGATGTACTTTCCAAAGGAGACAGCAAGATTACCACTCGATTACAAAGTCTGGAAAGTCATACCTTTGGGGAAGTGAGAAGAGACGGTCGCAGCAGTAACCTCGTCTGCTGCTCTGCCTTGCCAACCCAACCCCAGATTTTTCGTCACTCAGGAGAGCTTTCCAGGCATAGCTTACAAGATCTAAATTATAATGTTCTAAGTGGTTTTAATGCCGCATACACGAAAGCAACCTCTCCTGTCCTGACTGCCAAAATCAGTGGAAAGCACCTTCTGAAGAGAGTCTTCCGAAGAGACCTGTGTGAGCTCACTGGAGGACATGCTCAGTGCTATGGGTTGCAATTTGCTCTAACTCCAGGCTGTGGTTTTGTGTGTTTACTTGAGTTTTCAACAAACAAAACCTGGCCTCTGTGAGCTGTGTGGTGGTGGAAAGTGCCGTCAAGTCACAGCTGACTTACGGTGACCCTGTAGGGTTTTCAAGGCGAGAGACGTTCAGAGGTGGTTTGCATTGCCTGCCTCTGTGTGGCAGCCCTGGTATTCCTTGGTGGTCTCCCATCCAGATACTAGCCAGGGCCGACCCTGCTTAGCTTCTGATGTGACAAAACTGAGCCAGCTTGGTCCAGCCAGGTCGTTAGCTGTGCAGTCTACATAAACATCTCAAAAACAACTGTTCCAGAAGCAGCTGAGCTGAAGTGTTTGAGGAGGAAAGAAAAATGAAATAAAGGGCAATCGACAAGTATTTTTATTTATTTTGTTTCTTCGTTCATTTTAAAAGTGCCTTTTCTGGCAAGCTGCAGAATGGTGTCTCTGTGTGTGCAAATTTATTATATTGATCTAAAACAACTATATGCCACCTTTCCACTCAAGGGCTGCAGTGGCTCAGAGGATAAGATGCTGAGCCGCAGACTGGAAGGTCTGTAGTTCGGCAGTTCGAGACCCAAGTGCCGCATGACGGAGTGAGCTCCTGTCTCTGGCCCCAGCTCCCGCCATCCTAGCAGTTTGAAAGCAAAAAAGGTGCAAGTAGATAGATAGGTACCATTTTGGTGGGAAGGCAACAGCATTCTGTGTGCCTCGGTGTTTAGTCATGCTGGCCACATGACCACGGAAACATCTTTGGACAGCGCTGGCTCTTCAGCTTGGAAATGGAGATGAGCACTGCCCCCTAAAGTCAGATTCAACTGGCTTTCAAGCAAGGGAAACCTTTACTTTCCACTCAACTTGGGGCCCTCAAGGTGGTAAACAATCAAACATAAACCCAGGCTTTCAAATGCACATGAATATCGCTCAAAAAGTTTTAAACTATTAATAAACCATACAAGTACAGACACATAAAAAAGGAGGAGGGCACGGAAAGTTAGAGAGGGAATGCCAAACAGAACAGAACAGTCTTCACCCACTGATAGGACACAATGACAGAAGGGATTGGACAAATCTCCCTGGGGAGGGAGTTCTACAGTTTGGTGTAGTGGTTAAGTGTGTGGACCCTAATCTGGGAGAACAGGGTTTGATTCCCCACTCCTCCACTTGCAGCTTGAAAGGGCAGTTCTGGAAAGAGCTCTCTCAGCCCCACCTACCTCACAGGGTGTCTGTTGTGGGGAGGGGAAGGGAGAGGAGATTGCAAGCCGCTCTGAGACTTGGAATGAAGGGAGGGGTATAAATACAATCTCCTCCTCCTCCTCCTCCTCCTTCTTCTTCTCCTTCTCCTTCTTCTTGTGCCATGACCGAGAAGCCCTTTCCTTGACTGGCCACCCCTTTAGCGTCAGGCGGCAGAGGCACCCAAAGCAGGGACCCTGATGATGACTAGAGTGATCGAGTAGGTTCATATAGGAGAAAGCAAGTGTGAGCTGTGTTGGTGTGGGTGTACACAAACTCCCCTTCTAGTGAAATTCACCCAAGAAAAGTGAATTACAGCTTTGAGTCTGCCCAGTTCAACAGATATCGCATCCACTAGGGGTGAATGGAGAAGAAGAGGAGGAGGAGGAGACGGAGACTGATTCTTCTTCCTCTTCCTCTTATTGTGATTGTCTGGAAATTAATTGTGATAGCGGGAGATCTCCAGGTGTAGCGTTTAAGAGTGTCAGACTAGTTTCTTGGGGGCCTGGTTTCAGATCCCCACTCATGCCATGGAAGCTTGCCGGGTTTGTTTGTTTGTTGACTTCATTTGTGCCCCATCTTTCACCCAAAGCGGCTGACCTCGTTCTCCTTTCCTCCATTTTATCCTCACAACAACCCTGTGAGAGAGTGTGACTGGCCCAAGGTCACCCAGCAAGCTTCCATGGCATGCGTGGGGATCTGAACCCAGGTCCCCAAGAAACTAGAGATCTCCTGCTATCACAGTTAATTTCCAGACAATCACAATAAGAGGAAGAGGAAGAAGAATGAATGATTACAAAACAACGCATTTTGGGAAACAAACCCTAACCCTTTTTTTGTTGCTGATGTGATATGAGGGCATAATTTTGATCTTTGATTTGGGGCTTGAGCAAACTGAGGCCTGTGCTTCAATGTGTGGGATTTCATTTTGTTTGGAACAGACAATTCCCCTGGCACTCTTGATTCTCCCAGATGAAGCTGTAAACCTGTCTGGGCTAGTACCGACAGACATGCTCCTCTCTCTGTATGAGAAAAGTCCCTACACTGCATCGAGGAGACAGGCTCTAGCCAAGTACGTCCTCCAACTAAAATGCCCTTTCCCCCAGTCTGAAATATGAAGTGCAGACTAATTGTGCTGTCTCAGTGGTGCGGGAAAAATTCTCTGCACATGCTAAGAGCTGCTCTTTGCATGACTGAGATCTGGTATTGAAAACAGAGTCAAGCACCAAGCCCTCTGTGGCCCTGGCTTGACCTCTAGCCTCTCTCCTTGTTCCAGCTAGGGCAAGGTTGGGTGGGCGGGTGGGCAGCAGCCGACTCCCCCATCAAAGCCATTCCTTGTGCCAGGCAGTGTCATGTAGGAGGGGTGGAGCCTCATGCCAGGTGTAGCAGCAAGTCCAGGATTTCCTTCCAGCTGTCGCATTCTTGAGATTCCAGCTGTGCTGGGGAGGGAAATCTGGACAGTGTTTCGCTCTTGCGAAGGGATGTGTGTGCTCTTGAATCACTCTGGATTTCCCGTATTCACGTGGCATGGAAAATGGGGAGTCTGGCTCAGGGAGCCCGGACCTTTACTCCCCACACTGAGGATGTCCTAGTGTGGAAAGTTCAGAAGATGGGGAGGAGGGGGGAACGGGATATGAAGAAGGGCATGAGTGCCCTGACCTGGATCGCCCAGGCTAGCCTCATCTCGTCAGATCTCGGAAGCTAAGCAAATCAGCCCTGGTCAGTATTTGGAAGGGAGACCACCAAGGAAGTCCAGGATCATGAAGCCCAGGCAGGCAATGGCAAGCTGCCTCGGAATGTCTCTTGTCTGGAAAACCCTGTGGGGTCACCATAAATCTCTCAAGGAGATCCGGAGGAGATCAAAATAAATAAATAAGTCAGCCGTAACTTGGATTTCAGGAAAAAAGAATTTGACCCCCACCTCACTCTCTCAATATGCTGGTAGTTCCAAAACCGAGGCGGTCAAATATGATCACACGCTGCGATGCGCTGCCAGCAGCCCAGATGAAGGGTCTTTTTCTCAAGACAGCGTCGGATCAGGGCTTCTGTGACTGCCCTTTGGCAGCGGTTCATTCATTGCCCCATATCTTTTTCTACTGTCCTGGTACCTCAAGACTAAGATTACTTCTGAGTAGCCTCTGTCAAAACTGTATGGTGGGCGTGTGATTTCTAATTTTTCAGTTTTTGTTTTACAGTGTATGGCCTGTGGGCTGTTAAACTTGAATTAACTTGCACTTGAAAAAAATAAGGCTAGATTATGAGATAGTGAATTGCAATAATCCAGGGGTGTGGATGGTGTTTCTGAGAGGCAAACAAGGCAACACAATTAGGGATTTGGGGGGGGGGATTTTAGTTTGCTGAAGGAAGACAATAGGTGATGAGGATAGGACATTAGCAGGAATGAATTTTCTTCCCCCTTTTTGTGTAATGGGGTGGCCCCTGTACAGAAAAGGGCTTTGTGAATGAGGATGGGGGCTAATGTGCAACATGTATGTGCAGACAGTAACCCAATGAACCGGCTCAAACTGCTTGCCAGCACTGCATGACAAACTGGCTCACGCTGCCTGCTGAACAATCGGCTCTCTGCTTCTGTCGTGCCAGCAGGGTGTGAGCCAAACCAGCGGCTGCTCGAGCATCACTAGTCCTGGATGCCTGAGCTCCTTGATCCTTGCTGCAAGCAGAGCTTCATGAATGCTGAGAAAAATTCTGAGGCAAGGAACACTTGGCAAGTGCAGACTAGCAGCCTCACCTGTCATGCATCATCCATTTCTCATCTCCTGCCCTGAGCTTGCCACTACTGCCGGAGGTGATGGTAAAGGGCAATCATCCGTGAATGCTCCATTGTCAGATGAGTCAGGACTGGTGCACGTTCGCTAGCTCAAAGCGGCCCAAGTTGTCTTCCACCAAATGCTTGGTCTTGTCTTGCAAATGTTGCCTGATACAATTAACAAAGTCTCATGGTCTAAGTACCTCCTGAAGTTCAGAGGCTCAGTTGATTGAGAATCTGCTTTGCATTCAGAAGGTTTCAAGAGCCAGCTTGGTGTAGTGGTTAAAAGCGGCAGACTCTGATCTGGAGAACCGGGTTTGATTCTCCACTCCTTCACATGAAGCCAGCTAGGTGACCTTGGGTCAGTCACAGTTCTCTCAGAGCTGTTCTCTCAAGAGCAGTTCTCTCAGAGTTCTCTCAGCCCCATCTCCCCCACAGTGTGTCTGTTGTGGGGAGAGGACGGGAACTTCTTCTTTCTTCTTCTTCCAGTCCCCAACATCTCCAGTTAAAAGGATCAGGATGTGGAATGGGACAGCACAGCCCGATCTCAGCAGATCTCAGCAGCTAAGCAGGCTCAGTACTCAGATGGGAGACCACCAAGGAAGACTCTGCAGAGGCAGGCAATGGGAAATCACCTCTGCTTACTAACTTGCCTTGAAAACCCCATGGGGTTGGCATAAGCTGGCTGTGACTTGATGACACTTTACACACAGAGTAAGTAACACAGAGAGTAGGTAACATGAAAGACCTCAGCCTGAGTCTCTGGATAGATGCTGCCAGTCAGAGGAGACCAGACTGACCCTGATAAACCAACAGTCTGACTTGACCAAGATAATCTGATTCGATGAAGGGAGCGTTGACTCTTGAAAACTCAGACACCCCACCCCCCACCCCTGTGGTGATGTTACTTCTGCAAGTTCAGTTGGAAAGTCCAGGGTTGGAAATCCGGTGGACTCTAATCTGGGAGAACCGGGTTTGATTCCCCACTCCTCCACTTACAGCCGCTGGATGACCCTGGGCAAGCCACAGTTCTGACAAGAGCTGTTCTCTCAAGAGCAGTCCTCGAAAGAGCTCTCTCAGCCCCACCTACCTCACAGGGCATCTGTTGTGGGGAGGGGAAGGGAAAGGAGTTTGTAAACCGCTCTGAGACTCCGAGTGAAGGGTGGGCTGTAAATCCAATCTCTTCTCTTCTTCTTCTTCTTCTTCTTCTTCTTCTTCTTCTTCTTCTTCTTCTTCTTCTTCTTCTTCTTCTTCTTCTTCTTCTTCTTCTTCTTCTTCTTCTTCTTCTTCTTCTTCTTCTTCTTCTTCTTCTTCTTCTTCTTGACCAAGGGAGTCTGATTTGATGAATGGAGCTTTGACTCTTGAAAACTCAGACACCCCCCCCCGTGGTGGTGTTATGTCTGCAAGTCCAGTTGGAAAGTCCAGGGCTGGAAATCTGGCGGGTCTTGCCTAGCTCTTCTACTGCAGACCAGTACGGCTACCCTCTGAAACCATCTGACTTGGCATAAGGCAGCTCCGAAAGACATTTAGAGGAGGCTGCACAGATCAGTGGTATTGCATTTCCTTTGCATGCAGAAGGTCCTAGTTCAGTTCTTAGCATCTCCGTTTGAAAGGACCAGGTAGTTGGTGATGAGAAGGACCTCAGCCTGAGACCCTGGAGAGCAACTGCCAGTCAGAGAAGGCAATCCTGACCTTGATGGGCTTGACAGAAGGCAGCTTTGTGTGCTCAAGCAGAACCATGGTAATGGCAGGGAGGGGGCTTACAAAGAGAGCCCCTGCACTGTGAGCAAATCGGCTAGGGTTGCCAGCTCCGGGTGGGGAAACACCTAGAGATTTGAGGGGTGGAACCTGGGGAGGGAGGGTGGGGCTTGAGGAAGGGAGGGGACTCAGCAAAGTGCCATGCCATAGGGTCCACCCTCCAAAGCAGCCAGTTTCTCCAGGGCAACTGATCTCTGTTGTCTGGAAATCAAATGTAATAGCGGGAGAGCTCCAGGCCACACCTGGAGGCTGGCAACCCTAACCCACAGCTTCCTTGCTGCTAAGCAAGGGTAAACCTGATCACTGTCTAGATGGGAAGTCTCTGGGAGCCTCAGGGAAGGTGTTCTGTGCTTTCTAAAAGAGCAGCAAGGTCTAATTTTGTATTGATAGTTTGCTTTGGGGGGATTGGGTTGGATCCAGCCAAGTCTTCCTCTCAGTCTTGACCCGTTCCCCTGTTTCCTACAGCTCCAGTCCCAGGTGGCCTTTGTCCATGGGAGTCCAACAATCCCCAGCAAAGGACTTTGTGGGCAAAGTCTCCACTTTGGGGCAAAGTCTTCACTTGCGGAGGAGCTGGTTGGCTTTCTCCCAAGGAGACTGGCATCAGTTAAGAAACACAGGCCTGTGCCCGGAGGCTTCCCAAGAAAGAGATAACTCACCGAGGAGGAAAGGGAGTGGAGGGAAAAGGTAGAGGAGGGAGATCAGTCTGATAAAGCCCGAACAAGAGAGGTCTGCAGAATTCTTACCCCAGGTGCCTTCACACAGGCTGCACCTTCAGTCCACTTCCAATGCACTCCAGTGGTCGTTTGTAAGTGGGTTTTGCCATTCCGCAGAGTGAAATCCGGTTGCAAAGTGCATTGAAAGTGGATTGAAAGTACATGATTCAGTTAAGTGTAAAAGTGCAGGTTACTGATTGCATGGTACCAAAGCTGGAGGAGACGCGTGTTGCCCTGTGCATGCAAAATGGTGACCACCAGACCCACACAGATCAGGAGGGCACTGAGTGGCAGAGTCCTGCTACTGGAGGCTGGAGCACCAAAACCATACTGAAGAGGGCTTCTTTCTTTACATTAAATCTGCTAAGCGAGGCTCACGACAGAGCTGGGAAACGACTGTGTGTAACCGTTTCCCCAGAGGCATTCATCCCCATGCAAACACACACAAAGCTTCCAGAAGTCCCACGTGGAAGAGGGATGCTGGTCCCCCGATGGTAGAAGAAATGGATGTGATTTCATAGACTGAAGGTCAAAGGGGAGGTGATGCTGGATGATGAGTGCATACCAAGGCTTAGCATAGAACGTCTACTTGGTTAACAGCAGGAGGATCCAGTGAGGTTTGCTGGTAGGGCCCGGAGATGTCCTGGCATTACAACTGCTTTCCAGACAACAGAGATCAGTTCCCCTGGAGAAAATGGCAGCTTGGGAGCATGGATTCTATGGCATTTATACCCTGCTGAGGTCCTTCCACTCCCCAGACCCCACCCTTCCTGGGCTCTACCCCTCAAAATCTCTAGGAAGTTCCCAACATAGTTTTAGTATTAGTTTATTTCTATTACAGTCCGGAGGAGGAGGAGGAGGAGGAGAAGCAGTAGCAGCAGCAGCAGCAGCAGCAGCAGCAGCAGCAGCCGCCGCCGCCAGGGGTCTTTTGGGGGGGGAGCGCACCGGAGCACAGCTCCGGGAGCTCAGGAGCCAAGCCCCGCCCCCAGCCGCCGTCCCGGGGAGTCTTTCAGGCAGCCGCATGTCAATTTCAGCTCCATTATATCCTATGGGCCATTGAAGTCAATGGTGAAAACATAGGGTATATTCCGGGAGCTGGAGGAGGAGTTTGAGGGAGGGGCTCCAAACTCACAGGGTGGCTGATGGAGCCTCTCCCCAAGATACCCACCAAGTTTCAAGAACATTGGATCATGGGGTCCAATTCTATGGGCCCCTAAACAGGTTGCCCCTATTCCCTCCATTGTTCTCTATGGTGGGAAAAAAATAACTTGTTTTCCCACCATAGAGAACAATGGAGGGAATAGAGGCAACCTGTTTGGGAGCCCATAGGATTGGACCCCTGATCCAATATTCTTGAAACTTGGTGGGATATCTTGGGGAGAGGCTCCATCAGCTACCTGTGAGTTTGGAGCCCCTCCTCAAACCCTCCCTCCAGCCCCAGAATATACCCTATGTTTTCACCATTGACTTCAATGGCCCATAGGATATAATGGGGCCGAATTGCCGTCCTTTCCTTCTCTTTTTCCTCTTTCCCTCCTTCTTCTCTTCTCTCTTTCTTTCTTTCCCACCTTCTTCTCTTCTCTTTTTCCTTCTTTCCCTGTTTCTCTCCTTCTTCCCTCTCTTTCTTTCCCTCCCCTTTCCTTCTCTTTCTTTCCCTCTTTCCTTCCTTCTTTCCTTCTCTCTACTCTCTTTCCTCCTTCTGTGGCCCAACTCTCATGAGAAGGAGTTTAAACTTTAAACGCCTTCTCTCTTAGCTCCCCCACCCAGGCCAGCTGGGGAAGGAAAGGGGAGGCTTTTGAAGATGCCTCCCCCCTTTTGCTTCCCCTTATGACATCACGTCCGGTGATGTCAGAGGGCGTGGCATATGCTAATAGCCTAATAGCTCATTAGCATACCATATGCTAATGAGCTCCTGCAGCTCTTTTTCTACGAAAAGACCCCTGGCAGCAGCCATCTATGAAAGCCATCTATGCCTGTGGCTCTTTCTACATCCTTCGGCGGCAAATTCCATATTTTAATTGCTCCTTGTGTAAAGAAGTATTTCCTTTTGTCTGTCCTGAATCTACTGCCCATCAGCCTCGCTGGATACCCTTGAGTTCTAGTATTTTGCAAAAGGGAGAACAAGTTCAGATGATGTTCTGGGGGGTGGGGGGGGGAGGCAGAGAGCTCAGCATCCCTCCCTGGTTACCTGATGTGCCCATTCCATCTCCAGGGCTCCAGGATGTTCATATACAATGTGACTTTCCCATTACAGATCCAACCCACACAGTATCTGGCTACTGTTGATGCTGTTCAGGCATGTATACTGTTTGCGGCCACCTCCTGATTTAGATGTTATGCCAACGTGTGGCTATCTAGTGGTCCTGAAGGAAGGACAGGATTGGTGAGTGAGCGGGGGAAGAAGGTGACATCCTATCATCCCAACCCGGCCATGGTGGGGCAACTGGGATCTGCCTTGAGCCTGCTTTGGGGAAGGCGGCATAAAAATCCGGGGAAAAAAACCAAATAAATAAACTGAGCCTGTGCAGGACCCTCTTCCTCTTGACTGAAAACCTCGCTTCTGAAGGTACTCCCCCGCCCTTGTCTCCCGGATTCTTAATCAGCTTTATTTTTAAAAAATATAACCAGCCAGTCACCCTAATCTGGAGGGGTGAATGCTGTCCAGATAGGTGCCGTGGTTCCCTGGCAGGCTGAAGCCCTGATGCTTCTCTTTTTACAGACATTTGGATATACCAAAAATGAGAGGCCAAGAAAGTTTTCAGGGCAGAAAAAGCCGGTTATCCGCAGATGAATTGTGCCAGTCGGGGCGCTTACACAACCTTGCCTGGCTGTTCCTAGATGTTCAAACTTGCCCTTCCCCCTCCCTTCCTTGTACCTCAGCTAAAATTCTCCGCATTTTTATGGCATGCCTTTCTTCTCCCTCCCCAATAACATCCCTGGCCCCCAGGCATGCTTTATTCAGGACGGGGCTTGCCACTACACCTCCCTTCTCTCCCAGTTATGTCTACTGGGGAAGGAGGAGGAGGAGAGACGCAACTAACCGCTTCCTTGGGCGAGGGCTTGGCAGCGAGGTCTTTTGTGGAGAGGAGAGAGTGCATCACTGCTGACACACCTGTGGGTTTCCGGAGGCTCTCATCAAGGTGTACGGAAGGCTTCCCCCCCCCCCCAACACCACACACACAAAAAGCATGGATTTCTTGGGAGCCAGGGCTTCATCCTCAGAGCCTGTTGAACCGTGGGGTGAGGCAGGCATGCTATCATCTTGTTGGGATGGATGATCCTTTGGAATGTGATGGGCTGAGGGAAGAAAAGAATCTTGAAGTACGTGGAGAATGCTTTTCCTTGCTGCGAGAGTGACTGTATAGACAGTTGGCAACATCTTCCAGACAGAGATGAGCCCTGGCAATTTGCAGGGCAGAAATTAAACCCTGATCTTGTATGCAGTTCAGCAGCAGCAGGGGCTTCCTGGATGCTCTGGAGGACAATGGGATGCACCTTACCCGAGGCTGGAGGGAATCAAGGAGCTTTTCTTTAATAGAAGTGGCTCTTCCACTGGAGAGGAGCCATTTCCATCAGATAAAGATAGAGTTCCCAACCTCCAGGTGGGTCCTAGAGACCTCCTGAAATTACCACTGATATCTGGGCTATATAGATCAGTTCCCTTGCAGGCAGGGTTGCCAACCTCCAGGTGGTGACTGGATGCTGATCTCTGTTCTCTGTAGTCTGGAGATGAGCTGTAATTCTGGAGGGGTCACCAGGTCTCACCTGGAGGCCAGCATCCCTACTCCCAAACCACTGAATATCGCTCTAATTCCCCTTCCCCCCCACTAAGCAGAGCAGTTCACATCCTGGGCAGAATGGAACTGCTGTAATCTTAAAACGGGCAGTGGGCAGTGCAAGACTCTGTGCAGCTCCAGATTGCTGCTGAGCAGGGCTTCCTGTGTTAATGAGCAGCCGCTCACATGCACAACTTAGAGGGAACACTGCTTATAGATGAATACAAATAATAACTAAATACAAAGTGAGGTAAAGTTTCATTTTCAGCTCCCCACAAGGGCAGCATCTCTGGGGACCTCTCCGTGACCTGACAATTTGGCAAGTGGTAAAGCGTTTACTCAAGCCAAGGGGGAAAAGTTGAAAAAATTGGGACTGTTAGAAAAGTGAAACAACTACACCAAAGTAAAAGTGAAACAACTAGGCAAAGCAGGGAAAACAGAGGTTGAAAAGTCCCCCAAAAGGGGGGGAACAACATCTCCAAGCATCTAGGTTAATAACCTCCTTATCCAATCTTCTGATCCCAAAACCTTCTTTCTAAAATTTTGGAATATCAGCAGAAGAGAGGACAAATTAAATCCTAAACACAATGGCTTATCCTTCATCAACTTATCCCAAGATGATCTATGGGAGTCAAATTGAGTCCATCTGAAAACCTCTAGTAAGAACTCACAATCTAACGAGAAGAGTTTAGCAAAGTTTGAGTCCAGTGGCACCTTTAAGACCAACAACGTTTTATTCAAGGTATAAGCTTCGTTGTGTAAGTGTCAGTAATGGCTTTCTTATTTTTCACACTGAGTCCATTGTTCTGTGTTCCCTATCTTGTCCCTGCTTCTGCACTTGCGTAGGTATGCTGGCTGTAACGTGGGAGCTTCGCCACTACCGCTCGGTGTTATCACAGTGGCCTTGAATGCAGGCTTTGGACTATTCTTGAGTCTATGAGAATTTTCCAGTCCTGTGGAGCCGAGGGGGTGGGGGGAGTAGTCTCCCAACCATTAAGTAACCCTCCCGCTGGGAGTTTCCCGCGCACGCGCTTCAAGTTCATTTGCTAGTCACATTTTTGCATCACACTATAACCTTGCCTGAGCCACACATCCCGCCATTCCTGACAATAACCATTTTACTGTGGGTTTTAGCACTGTATTCCAATAAAGCCTTTCTTGGTCTCAAGTATGCTTGGATCTACTTGCTGTTGAACCTGACAGTAAGCACACTTCCTGAGATACAGTGAAATGGAAATTACCAGTCCATACATATAGGTAGAGGGTGAGCAGTACAGCATAATGAAGACGTTTTAACAGATTCAAGGACCAAACAGGAATAACAAGCTTAGTTTATATGGTTACCATTTGTTTGGGTTTAATTGCGGTGTGGGGGGGGAGCATAGTGAAGGAAATAAATATGTCAGAATTGGAGATTGATGGGCAGATGTGTCCTTAATTGTGAAACTCTGAGAGTAATTAACTGATGCCCTGCCATTACGCTCCACCTGTCTCCTCTCCAGCACGGATTGCGACCTTACAGCGTCTTCTTCTTTGTAGTGGGGTGATTGGCTGTGCAGAGTTGTCTTCCCTCTCCCCAGACCAGAGAAATATGCTCCAGTCTACCATTCCAAATTTTGTTACATTCTACTATTTAAAGTTTTACTGCAGCTACCCACGCGGTAAGAGAAATTTGACCGGCCATGTTAGACTGTTGCAGCAAAACCCAAAACCACTGGCCTTATGGCGCCTTCAGAGCTGTAGCCATGCGTCCATAAATCTGTTTGGTCTTTAAGATGCCTCTACACGATTTCTTTGTATTGTACCATGGGGTGAGGCAGGCATGCTCTTGTTTCGCTGGGGTGGATGATCCTTTAAAAACTCACTTCAGCCTCTGAGCTGCTCCTTGAGCATGTCAGAATTCAGAGTGAGTTGAAGGGTTGGTACAGCGCAGTGTCAGACTAGGATCCCGGAGACATAGCTTGCTGGGTGGCCTTGGGCCAGTCACTTTCTCTCCCTCTTGGGTTACACTACCTCAAAGGGTTGTTGTGAGGCTAAACTGGAGGAGGGGAGGAGGATGTCTATGGCCCTAAGCTCCTTGGAGGAAAGGAAGGGGTACTAAATAAGTGAAGGCTCCATGAGGAGCTGCGGTGGCTCAAGTGGTTAAGACGCTGAACTGCAGGCTGTGGAAGGTCAGTAGTTCAGCAGTTCGAGACCCGAGAGTGCCACATGACGGGGTGAGCTCCTGTCTCTAGTTCCAGCTCCTGCCAACCTAGCAGTTTGAAAGCAAGAAATTACAAGTAGATAAATAGGGACCACTTTGGTGGGAAGGTAACAGCGTTCCGTGCGCCTTGGTGTTTAGTCATGCCGGCCACATGACCACGGAAACGTCTTCAGACAGCGCTGGCTCTTCGGCTTTGAAACGGAGATGAGCACCGCAACCCTAGAGTCGGATTCGACTGGCTTTCGAGCAAGGGAACCTTTACCTTTACCTATTATCCTAGAATAATGCAGCGAGGCGCTCAGGGAATAGCAGTGAAACAATTCAGATCCAGACATCTCAGACTTGTAGGGAACGTACAAGGGACAGTAAACTGTACTTCATTCCAGAACCACCTTGCTGTGCAGAACAGAGGCGCAGCCACCAGTGATCCCAGCAGTTCTAAAGACAATCTCTCCCCCAACTCATGCACGGGACAGGTGATTTCCCATAAAAACCTGTTTCATTTGATTTTTTTTTTTTTTTAGTATCTATTACTGGAAGATCCATTTGATTGACAGGAGTGGAGAGAAGGCACACAACTGGTCGGTGTTTGTTTTGCAGAGACTCTGGATTGTGCTGGCCGTGCAGGAGCGCCCCGTTCTCTGCACAAACCACCCACAGTGTTTTGAATCTTGCCAAGTATATTTATTGCCTAACGCAAGTATCTTTTTTGCCGCTGTTCTGATAACAGCTTGGAATGCTGCTGAGTGAGTCTTGAGTGATACCACCCTCCCCCCACACATAATTTTCTGGACTTTTTGTTTTAGGGGAAAAAATATTAACTCCATAGAGGCGGTGTGCTGCCCTGCTCCAGTGCTTATACATTTGCTAACAGGCAGGCTAGTGTGTTGCACTTCGAGTAGGAAGGCCTGAGTTCAAATCCCCCACTTTCCCAGTCGCTATTTTGTGCCCTGACCTGGATAGCCCAGGCAAGCCCGATCTCATCAGATCTCAGAAGCTAAGCAGGGTCGGCCCTGGCTAGTATTTGGATGGGAGACCTCCAAGGAATACCAGGGCCGGGAAGCAGGGGCAGGCTATCAAGACACTTCTCTGAACGTCCTGCATGCCCCAGTATGAGTTGCCAGAGGTCGCCATGACTTCCAGGCACAGGCATACACACACACACAAAATGCAAAAATCCTGAAAAAAACTCCCACTGTTTTGTGAATTCTCCACTGGGAGTGCAACTCCTAGCCAGGCAGGGCTCTAACTTGGATCAGGGCCACAGTGCCTAGGGAGACGGGGGTTTAAGCCTCCCCGCACTTGGTAACATTTCCCCAAAATCAAACTGCCCAGACAGCCGCTTGCATGAATTTACAGTTTGTGAGCACAACCAGGTACAGATAAGGAGCAACTGATTCACATTAAGTGCTCTTTTGGTCTAATGCAAACTTGAACTGCTACATCAGCCTTTTAAAACTCCCATTTGAGATGAGTTTTGTTTTTTTTTTAAAGGGAGTTTTAATACAGCATCCGGGATGGATCTGTACTGAGTGGGATTTGAAGAGTTACTCGACAGCCTCTTTAGCAAACAAGCGTTAGGCACGGAAGCTGTTTGTCCTGGCTGTTCCCACAGCTAAGCCTGCAGAAATCCAGATTGAGGAACCAGCTGTCCCACGGTGTCTGCTTTAGAGAATAAATGGACACCACTCGGAGATTAAAGATGGGAACATTGCATCTTCCTCGGACGTGGTGGCTTATTCAAAGAGACACTTCCTCCCTTCTACCAAATCCAGGCTGTGGAGCAGAAGCGGTACCCCAGCTGGGAGATAATTAGGGGTGCACATTCGTATCCGGAACCAGGCAGACCTAAGAAGCTGCATTTAAATGAGTCATGCCACTGGACCGTGGAGCCCAAATGAACAGGAAGGTCCTTTATACTGAATCAGACCATTGCTCTGGTCAAGGTCTGTGTTGTCTACTCCGGCTGGGAGTGGGTCTCCAGAGTCTTCCCAGTCATCTAGAACCCGATCCCTTTAACGGAAGATGCCAGGGACTTCTGAGAGTGCCAAGCAGATGCCCTCTGCCTGAACTGTGCTCCCTTTCACCAAGCCACAGATTCTCCCTGTATATATTTCCCTGTGAGGAAACCCTGAAGAGTCCGTGTCATGTGTGTGTAAATTCTCCGTGAGACCGGGGCCTATGGTGCTGCATTTAACCTGATAGAACGGGGAGGGTCAGTCTACTCTCCTGCCCCGTGATGTTGTTCTTCGCTTCCATTCTTGGCATCTTCTTTATTCTACTGAATAAAGCTGGTCTATAAACAACAGCCTCCTGTGACGATTGATTCAGGTGGGTAGTTGTGTTGGTCTGAAGCAACAGAACAAAGCTTGAGTCCAGCGGCACCTTGAAGACCAACAAAGTTTTGTTCAAGGGATAAGTTTTCGTGTGCGCGCACACTTCTTCAGAGCCACTTTGGTGTAGTGGTTAAGTGTGCAGACTCTAATCTCGGAGAACCGGGTTTGATCCCCCACTCCTCCACTTGCAGCTGCTGGATGACCTTGGGCAAGCCATAGCTCTGTCAGAGCTGTTCTTGAAAGAGCAGTTGTTGAAAGAGCTCTCTCAGCCCCACCTATCTTACAGGGTGTCTGTTGTGGGAAAGGGGAAGGGAAAGGAGTTTGTAAGCCACTTTGAGACTCAGAGTGAAGGGCAGGGTATAAATCCAATCTCTTCTTCTCTTCTATATTGAAACAGACTTCCTCAAGCCTTACATATCGGTGGAGAGAGAACACCGCTAGTGGTCACATGCAGCTCTCAATGTGAAACAGTTCAATGCATCATCAGCAACTTACAACCTCTAATGGATAATGACAGTTCACTTTCGCAAGCACTGGGGGGGTACCTTTTCTTGCACACAGACAGTCCCCCAATCTTAAACAACTCCTCACCCACAATAATACAACATCTAACTTGAACATGGACACTGGTGCCAGTGCTTGCAATAAACACAGATGCCATCTTTACTGTCAACATACACCCAGACAACGCGATCACTGGTCCTAACAACATCAATTACACCGTCTCAGGATCATTCACTTTCGCATCTTCTAACATTGTATATGCCATTAAATGTCAACAATGCTCTTCAGTTCTCTACGAAGGGCAGATAGGTCAGACTTTATGCCAAAGTAAAAATGATGTTAAGTACTCTAAATTTGGGCACAGGGAGAGCGGGAGACAAACCAGCAAACACACACACACACAACTCTGACATCAAGGACCACAAAATTCAGAAAGCTGTAGAGCCAGTTTGGTGTAGTGGTTAAGCGCGTGGACTCTAATCTGGGAGAACCGGGTTTGATTCCCCCACTCCTCCACTTACACCTGCTGATGTGACCTTGGGTCAGTCACAAGCTCTGGCACAGCTGTTCTCTCGAGGACAGTTTCTGTCAGAAGTTCTCTCAGCCCCACCTACCTCATAGGGTATCTGTTGTGGGGAGAGGAAGGGAAAGGAGTTTGTAAGCTGCTCTGAGACGCCTTTGGGCAGTGAAGGGCAGGGTATAAATCCAAACTTTTCTTCTTCTTCTTCTTCTTCTTCTTCTTCTTCTTCTTCTTCTTCTTCTTCTTCTTCTTCTTCTTCTTCTTCTTCTTCTTCTTCTTCTTCTTCTTCTTCTTCTTCTTCTTCTTCTTCTTCTTCTTCTTCTTCTAGAACATTTCAGCTTCCCAGGGTAATCAAATGGGGAACATCGAAGTAGCTGTTTTATTGCAAAGGAATTATAGAAACAGACTGGAATGGGAGATTGCTGAGTTACAAGTTATTACAACACTCAGTACAATGAGACCCCCCCCCCGGGCCTAACAGAGAGATTGGGTTCTTATCTCACTGCACATGCAAGAATTAAACTTTGTTGGTCTTAAAGGTGCCACTGGACTCCAACTTTGTTCTCTTCAGCCTCCTTCATGTGTCTGATGCTTGTTCTGTTGCCCACAATGAAGTCCATGCTACAGTCAACTAGGACATGGTAAAGGTTTCACAGTGCCCAACTCCAGCGAATGGTGTCTTGGTTAGAGCACTGGGTGCATTAGAATCCCTACTCTGCCACAGAAGCTTGCTGGGTAACCCTGTACCAGGTGCATACTCTCAGCCTAACCTACCTCGCAGGGCTGTTATAAGGATAAAATGGAGGAGAGAAGAATGTTATAAGCTGTTTGGGGTCCACCCTGGGGAGGAAGATGGGATATCAATGAATTAAATAAATAGATCGGTAGATGCCAAATCTTTTGCACAGTCCTCCATTACTACAATTGTGCTCAGTCATCCATTACTCCTTGCTACAGACCCTGCCCTACACAGTTGTTGACCATGGAGTTCCCAAGATCCCCAAGACAGCCTTTTGGGGGGCAGGATGGTCAAAGCAGAGCACCCCCTGTTCAGCAACCGAAAAGCTGGTTGGATCATAGAATGGCGAGAAGGACCACCCCCAGATGAGTGGTAATGAAGGAACACATTCCTCGGCTTCACCACATTTTAATTTTATTTTTATAACATCAAACCATTGCTGACTTACGGCGACCCCATGGGGGTTTTGAGACGAGAGACATTCAGTGGCAGTTTGCCATTGCCTGCCTCTGCGTCACGACCCTGGACTCCCATCCAAATACTAACCAGGGCTGACCCTGCTTAGCTTCCAAGATCTGATGAGATCAGGCTGGCCTGGGCTGCCCCTAAACCTGCACATCACTGGGTGCTGTGATGCCCTGACCTGGATGGCCCCAGCTAGCCTGATCCTATCAGATCTCGGTAGCTAAGCAGGGTCGGCCCTGGGCAATGCTCAGATGGGGGGCCTCCAAGGAAGTCCAGGGTCATGATGCAGAGGCAGGCAGTGGGAAACCACCTGTTTGTCTCTTGCCCTGAAAACGCTACGGGGCTGCGACAACTCGGCTATGGCCGTACAACACTTTACACACATGAGCCCTGTGACGCCGCAGCAGATGTACGCAGGTTGTTTTTCTGCGGCTCCTGTGGCCCTCTGAAAGAGCGTCTCTATCTCTTTTGCTGACCCAGACTAAAAGGGGTGGCTTTGCTGGAACGCATTTCCTTTTGCGTTCAGTTGTTTGAAAAACGGAGGTTATCTTTTCCCCATCGCCAGTTTAGTCCCGCGAGCTCCTTTCATCTGAAAAAAGCTGCATAAACAAAAATCAAGATATATCGGCCCTATAAATACCCTGTAAACACACAGATGGGTGAGGATAATAAACAGTCGCCAGGGCTGCTGCTGCCTTCCATGCCCAAGGGATGGGAAGACGGAAGGATGTTTCTGCTATCCATAAACAGAGATGAATGCCCCATCAAGAGGTTATCAAGGCAGAACACAGCTGCTGAAAATATCCTAAGAGCTAGAGGCAGGACTCGCACCCACACTCCCAGTAAAGCCAGACTGCTGGGTTGAATCTGACTCCTAGTTTGGGTTGGATCCTAGAGAGCACTGGTGTGGTGTATAGAGTTGCCAGCTCTGAATAGGGTTGCCAGCTCTGGGTTAGGAAATATCTGGAGACTTTGGAGGTAGAGCCTGGGGAAGGCAGGGTTTGGGGAGGGGAGAGACCTCAGCAATGCCACAGCATCCACCCTCCAAAGCAGCCATTTTCTTCAGGGGAACTGATCTTGGTCGTCTGGAGATCAATTGTAATAGCAAGGATATCCAGGTGCCACCTGGAGGTTGGCAAGCCTAGTGGCGAGCATGTCGGAGATCTGGGAGAAATTAATTAACTGGTTGATTATCGTATAGCATCGTGTGTAGCATAGCTAGGAGATCCTATGATTGTCTGGCAACCAGAAATTCTAGGTGGTGAAGCCTGGCACCTAGTGGTGCATAACGCTAAAACAGCTAGAAGTTCTGGCTGCCAGACAGTCTTAGGATCTCCTGGCTATATCACACACAATGCCATACCATACGATAATTTTCAGTTCTGGGAGAACCAGGTATTAATAGCTGCTCTGTCATGGAAACTGTCTGGGTGGCCTTTGACCAAACTCACTCTCTCTCTCTCTCTCTCTCTCTCTCTCTCTCTCTCTCTCTCTCTCTCTCTCTCTCTCTCTCTCTCTCTCTCTCTCTCTCTCTCTCTCTCTCTCTCCCTCTCTCCCTCTCCCTCTCCCTCTCCCTCTCCCTCTCCCTCTCCCTCTCTCCCTTTCTCTCAGCCTAACCTACCTCACAGGGTTGTTAAGAGGATAAAAATGGAGGAGAGGAGAATGAGGTAAGCCATTCTGGGGTCCCAGTGGGGAGAGAAGAAGCAGGCTATAAATATATCAATAAATAAACTGCTCCCCTCCAAGTTGGCTCCTATGACTCCCTTCCGCCAAGGGCTTTTTCAGTGTTGGCACCTCACCTTTGGAATGCCCTTCCCCTTAAAGCCACCTGGTGCCTACCTTTGCTCTCCTTTAGGCACCAGGCAAAAACATTGCTCTTTACACAGGCTTTTAACAAAGTGGTTCCATCTCTTTTTGACAACTAATCTCCTGCCCTGACCTGGATAACCCAGGCTGGCCTGATCTCATGAGATCTCAGAAGCTAAGCAGGGTCTGTCCTGACTAGTATTTGGAAGGGAGACCACCAAGGAATACCAGGGTCATGACACAGAGGCAGGCAATGGCAAACCATCCCTGAACGTCTCTTGCCTTGAAAGCCCTGCAAGGGGCTTCCATAAGCCAGCTGTGACTCGATGGCCAAAAAAAGGTGACCTCCCAGCATGAGGACTGCTTTATCAACTTTGTTTTTGGCTGCTCTATATTAGGGGCTTTTGTGCCCAGGTTTGCTTTTATCGGGGCCATGGTGGCTCAGAGGTTAAGACGCTGAGCTGCAGACTGGAAGGTCTGTAGTTCAGCAGTTTGAGACCCAAGTGTCACAAGACAAGAGTGAGCTCTCGTCTCTGGCCCCAGCTCCTGCCAACCCAGCAGGTCGAAAGCAAGAAACTGCAAGTAGATAAACAGGTACCGCTTCAGTGGGAAGGTACAGCACTCCGTATGCCTTGGTGTTTAGTCATGCCGGCCACATGACTACGGAAACGTCTTCGGACAGTGCTGGCTCTTCGGCTTGGAAACGGAGATGAGCACCGTCCCCTGGAGTCGGATTCGAGTAGCCTTCATGCAAAGGAAACTTTTACCTTCACCTTGCTTTTATTGGCTTGTTAAGACGCTGAACTGCAGGCTGTGGGAGGTCAGTAGTTCAGCAGTTCAAGATCCAGGTGCTGCAAGATGGAGTGAGCTCCCGTCTCTAGTTCCAGCTCCTGCCAACCTAGCAGTTTGAAAGCAAGACATTGCAAGTAGATAAAAAGGTACCACTTCGGTGGGAAGGGAACAGCATTCCGTGCGCCTTGGTGTTTAGTCATGCCGGCCACATGACCAGGGAAACGTCTTCGGACAGCGCTGGCGGCTTTGAAACAGAGATGAGCACCGGAACCCTAGAGTTGGATTCGAGTGGCTTTCGAGCAAGGGAACCTTTACCTTTACCTTTTCATTGGTTAACTTTGAACACACATCAAACTGCCTTCCTCTGAATCAGACCATGGGTCCATCTGGGTCAGTACTGTCTACTCTGACTGGCTCTCCGGGGTCTCACGCAGAGGTCTTTCACATTACCTACCGCCTGCTCCTTTTAACTGGAACCTGGACCCTCTTGCTTGCGTGGGCAGTTGGCAGTGTTAGCATTTCTACAGCATTTGGGGCTTAGCCCTTTTTGCAATCAGGATTCTGGAAGTCAAGACCTGATTTCAGACGGCTAGATCCGGGTGGGCAGCCGTGCTGGTCCAAAGCAGTTGAAGAAAGTTTGTGTCCGGCGGCACTTTTAAGGCCAGCAAAGTTTTATCCCAGGTATGAGCTTTCGTGTACATGCAAGAGGAAGTATCTGAGGAAGTGTGCCTGGACACGGAAGCTCATACATTGAATAAAACTTTGCTGGTCTTAAAGGTGCCGCTGGACCGAAACTTGATTTCAAACTGGTTTGCGTCGGTAGTGCAGATGCTCTGTTCTCTGCCGCTGTCTTCGAGGAGCCGGAGGCAGCCGTGATTATGATGCCCGGCCTTTGGGAAATGACAGGGAAGAGACTCGGGCCAAGAGGAACCAACCCAGCCCAGCCCGCATTTCCTGTCCTCTCCTTTTGTTTTCGTTGTGTTGTTCATTCTTTGAGGTTTACGCACACACCCTTATCGTCAGAGCAGCAGGTAGGAAGAGGGATCGGTCAGGAAGTCCTGAAGTCAGCTGCGACAGAAAGTGGAAACTTGGACAGAGATAGAGGAGGATGACTAAGGCTTAATTTTTAGTTTGGGGATGGATAGAGCAGATCTCAGTTCTGGGAAATAGTCGAGCTGGTTGAATATTGCGTGCATGGGTGCAACTGGGCCTCTGGGACATCAGGCTAGAAGAGGAAGAGTTGGTTTTATACCCCACCCTTCACTACCCAAAGGAGTCTCAGAGTGGCTGACAATCGCCTTCCCCTCCTCTCCCCACAACAGCCACCCTGTGAGGTAGGTAGGGCTGAGATAGCTCTGAGAGAACTGTTCTTGAGAGAACAACTCTGAAATAACTTGTGACTGACCCAAGGTCTCACCAGCAACTGCATGTGGAGGAGTGAGGAATCAAACTCTGTTCTCCAGATTAGAGTCTGCCACTCTTAACTACCACAGCAAGCTGGCTAGCACTGTAGAGGCCCAGGTTCAAATCCTCACTCTGCCAGGACACTTCATGGAAGGTTCAGGCACACTTTCTCAACCAGCCCTACCTCACAGGGATGTTGTGAGGAAGCTGGTTATGCTACGAGCTTCCTAGAAGAAAAGAGAGGATCATATTGAAATGTTAAAAAAAAAGTTTTCTACAACAGAGGTGTAGATAGGCATTTGTAGATCAGTTGTAATAGCAGGTGATCTCCAGATGGCACCCGGAGATTGGCAATTTTAGGCTCAAGATACTCTAGGGCTGCCAGGTCTGATGTCTGCACTGGCGGGGGGTGGGAGGGAACTTTCCAGGAGTGGGACAGAGTGATGCAATGTGCTGATCTCCTGCGGAAGTGACATCATTGCGTTGGGGACGTCACACAACGACACTCTCATTTTGGGGCAAAACTCTATGGTAAAATCAGCATCAAACCATAGAGGTTTGCCCCAAAATCAGAGTGTCTCCACACAACATCTCCAATGTGATGACATCACTTCCTTGCCCTGCAAGCTTGAGGGGTGTGGGTGATTATGAGCTGGAAAATTACAGGAAAGGGAATCAGTTAAGTTTGCCCTTCTCCCTCTAGGAAAGAATGAGGGATGTCGTTTGATGAGCCTAACTGCTGCGGTCTTCAGTTCAAATCCTGATGAGGGTTGGGAGTAGAGTCTGCACTGTGCAAAATGGTTTGAAAGGAGATGACATGGACTTTCCCTGCAACTTTGTATATAGCCCCAATTTTTCTTTAAGAAATTGTACTTCTTTCCCCTAACTGAAGAATCTATGAATCTGGAATTGTACAGAAAGGATTTTCTTTCCAAAGAAGGAGCAAGATTTTGTCTTTGGTCAGAAGCGTCTCATACCTACTCAAGGTGAACTGATTTCTCTTTTGATCGGATCTTGTTCTACGCCAGCCTTGACTAGTAACATTCTGCCCTCTTCCGCTGAGTATTTAACCAAGCCTAATGGGCGTATGCTCTGACTTGGACGGTCCAGGCTAGCTCCATCTCAGAAGCTAAGCAGGGTCGGCCCTGGTTAGTACTTGGATGGGAGACCACCAAGGAATTCCAGGTTCTGCTCTGCAGAGGCAGGCCATGGCAAACCATCTCTGATCGTCTCTTGCCTTGAAAACCCTGCGGAGGTCACCAGTAAGTTAGCTGCAACTTCATGGCACTTTCCACTGCCAGTGGATGTACACATATATGTGTCCGAGGAAGTGAGCTCTGATTAATGAAAGGGGTTACCAACCTCCAGGTTGTACCTGGAGATCTCCCACTATTACTCCAGACTACAGAGATCAAGTCCCCTGGCGAAAATGGCTGCCTGGAAGGGTGGACTGCATGGCATTATACCCCTGCTGAAGTCCCTCCCTTCCCCAAACCCCACCCTCTCCAGGCTCCACCCCCCAGAATCTCCAGGTATCCCCCAACCCAGAAGTGGCGACCCCACTAACGAAAGCTCATGTTGAAAATATCTCTGTTAGGGTTTCAAATGCTACTGGACTCCAGACCAATGCTCCCTCTAAGCTGTGGAGTCCTGTGAGCAAAAATTCTGCTTTGTGAGCTACTGGCATCAAAGTTGTGAGCGAGCGATTGGGCTGCTGCATAAACTAGTTTGCTTTGGAGCTGTCCTTCCTGAGCTAAGACAAAAATGTGTGAGCCGGAGGCTAAAAAAACTGTGAGCTAGCTCACACTAACTCAGCTGAGAGGGGACACTGCTCCAGACCTATTCTGGTTACACAAAATGAAGGCGGACGCACTCTGGCCATGCACAGAGACTCCCTTGTCCTAGCCTGGTGCTTGGAAAGCGAGTTCCGGGGCTGAGCTTTGGAGGGGAATCTGGTCTCAAATGCAGCAGCCCGCTTTCTCTGCAGCAGGCCAGCCAAAGCCTCTCTGAGTGATGCCCATCCCTTATCTCTCGTTTTTTCTGGGGAGTTGTGGGAAGGAGGCTGAAAGGCCCTTGGTGATGATAACTCCAGGCATGTCCTGTCCTGAGCAAAGCCTGAGCTACCTCAGCTAAGGAAGGGAAGTGACTCATTCTGGTGACAGCCCGGACACGCTGGAGGCACAGTCGACTTTCCTTCTGGGGAGGAAATTTATTCTTTGCTTGCCATGAAACGCAAGGTGGGGCACCGGTGGCCAAGCCAGCGGGGCGGGGTGGGGGAATCAGGACGGATATTAAAAGGAGTCCCTTTGTGCCGGCCCTGCCCCTCCCTCCCAACCTTGGAAGGGATCCAAGGGGCTGCGGCTGCCAAGTTCAGCCTCTTGACTTGCCCTGTGTTCTGGGTTGCTCAGGTGTGGTTCCACCTTCCCCGCCAGGACCGTTTGGGAGAGCACCTATGATTACGGCCAGGGCAGAGGGACCCAGCGTATAATTACATGCATTACATACGTCTATCTGCGCAATACATTCTCGGGCTTTGTTTGGAGGAGGTCAACCCGTCTCTGGACTGAACCGCTTTGGGTGGCAGCCTGGGGGCAACGCTTCCCTGTTTGGAGAAATCAATCCCAGATCACAGAGCCTGGAAGGGGCAAAGCAGGCCAGAGTTCTTTTTCACTTGCCAGCAGTGTTCCCTCTCAGCTGAGTTAGTGTGAGCTAGCTCACAGTTTTTTAGCCTCCAGCTCACACATTTTTTTGTCTTAGCTCAGGAAGGATGGCTCCAGACCTAACTAATTTATGCAGTAGCCAAATTGCTCACTCACACAACTTTAATGCCAGTAGCTCAGAAAGTAGAATTTTTGCTCACAAGATTCCACAGCTTAGAGGGAACATTGCTTGCCATCTAATTTTCCAGTGCAGTAAAGGTTTGTTGGTTGGGACAGGGCGTTCAGTCGTAACAGAATCCCCACTGCCCTGCAATGGAGCTGTCTAGAAGCTCATCTTCATCTGCTTCTCTGAGCTAAATGACTGCGCGAGAGGCACATCTGTGCATACCTCACTGGGTTGCTCCCACTGGCCTTCTCTCCAGTCCCCTGTGGTGGCATCACTGCTGCAAGCCCAGTGGAACTCCTGCGAGAAGCAAGACATGTACAGTCTTTCAGAAGAGCATGATCCGAGCCCATTCGCGCCTTAAAAACCAGCAGGATTCCCTCCAACCCTGTAAGCTGCTACTGGACTCGAATCTTGCTCCTCTACTGCAGACCAACATGGCTACCCAACTGAAACTGTCTTTCAGAAGGGACACAACACACAGAGAAAGAGGGAGGACAGTGGGTTAGGAATGGTTGCCAACCACCAGGTGGTGGCTGGGGAGCTCCTGGGATTACAGCTGATCTCCAGACAACAGAGATCAGTTCCCCTGGAGAAAATGGCTGCTCTGGAGGGTGGACTCTAGGGCATTGTACCCCGCTGAAGTCCTTCCTCTCACCAAAACCCACCCTTCTCAGGCTCCAGCCCCAAATCTTCCAGGTATTTCCCAACCCAGAGCTGGCAACCCTGGAGTTAGGGTGGGCTTGACCTCACTCCCCCTCTTATTACAATTGCCAACTAGTCAGGTTTCCACCAGCATGATATTTCCCCCCTGGAGAGCCAGCGTGGTTCTCTAATCTGAAGAACTGGGTTTGAATCCCCACTCCTCCACATGCAGCCAGCTGAGTGGCTGGGAGGAAGGGAGTGCGATTGAGAGGAAGGGAAGGTGATTTTAAGCCACTTCGAGACACATGAGGCCTGCTGGGTGACCATGTCACAGTTCTCTCAGAGCTCTCTCAGCCCCGCCTACCTCACAGGGTGTCTGTTGTGGGGAGAAGAAGGGAAGGCAATTGTAAGCTGCTCTGAGACTCCTTCAGGTAGTGAAGAGCAGGGTATAAAACCAACTCTTCTTCTTCTTCTTTGGAAAACTGAAGTGGGTTTGACCCCACATTTGATTGCCTGGTTTAGCCCTCTGAAGGTATTGTGCTGGTGTTCTGTTCCCTGGAAGCATGAGCCTGCCAGCTGTGAGTATCAGGAGCATGTGGGTCTAGTCCATAATGCTTCTCTTTTGTCTGCTCAGCATATTGTGTGAATTGGGCAATGTGTGGATGTTCCATCTGGGCAAACCCTGGGAAATCACAGTTCTGGTTGACATGAGTGGAAGCTGTATCTAGAAAACCCACCCAGGAGCCCAATTCACTCCTAATGAGATTGTGCAAATGAAGTTCCATCACAGTACATGACTGGTGGGCTCCCATCTCAGTGTGAACAGGCCAAATTGCAAAGAAATATAAGACCCAGATGTAGACCCCTCTTCCTCAGCCTACACATGAGATTGCACAAGGGATTCTGGGAACGTGGGGCAGGTGTCCCCTTGCTCCCCTCCAAGCATTGCTGTCTAGTCCAGGACAAAGAAGTTCACATCCTAACCTGAATTTGTTGAGATGATTGAATCTATTAAATTGAAAGCTGAGGTGCTTCTTTGCAGAGAGAAGAACTGGTGAAGTTGTTTTGGGAATCCGACTATCGATCCATCCATTCTAGTGTTATCTTCTCAGGCTAGCAGCAGGATCCCAGGCGGGGTGGGAGGGATTTTTTGGTACCTGAGATCTGTTTGAATGTCAGATATTGAACTGGGGACCTCTTGACATGAAAAGCGTCTGCTCTGCCACTTCCCCAAAGATGACACCTTCTGTCTGAAGTATCTGCAGAAGTGTGCCATGCACACGAAAGCTTATACCCAGAATTAAACTTTGTTGGTCTTAAAGGTGCCGCTGGACGCCAACTCTGTCCTGTTGCTTCAGACCAACACGGCTACTCACTTGAATCCACTGTTCACGTTGACTTCCATACTGGTTAGGACAAAGGCATTTTTTTTAAGTGAACTTTGCATCGGCTTCATTCCCTCTCTTTTCACCCTCCGCGGCCACCTGAAAGCTCGCCGAATGCCAGCAAAGGTCCAGCCCAGCCGTCTCACCCTTCCGCACCTACTGAAGCAAGCAAATATTTGCAGAGTTAATCAGAGATAAGGAAGTTGTTTGGGGGCCCACGAGGCCTCTCCGTAGGGCTGGATGGAAGTGCTTGAAATGTCTCCACTTTGGGCTGGGTGGGGCTGCCCCATATTTGTTTTCTCAAAATTCCTAAGATACGGGCAGCAGTGCCCTCCTTAGCAGAGTTACACTTTTCTCAGCCCCCAGACTCCAGTGGACTAAGAAGGCTGTAATTCTGCCGAGGACTGCAGAGCGTGGGGCTTGCTTCCCATATCCTGAACTGTGGGGAGCTCCGAGCAAGCTTTAGAGGGTCCATTGCTTAAGCAAAAAGGAGGGTTTAGGCAAAGCCAAGTGTTAGTCCTTGGCAAGTTGGGAGCAAATATAGCGGCCTTACCGTTCTTAACGTCTCTCCCCACACACCAATGAAGTTCAAAAACAAGACGTGAATATTTACAAAATTTCTAAAAAAATTTTTTTTCAATTGAGCGACATTTGAATTGGTGGATATTTTTGTTCAGCTGGGATCCAAAGAGCCCTCTATGCATTTACCTAAAACACTTCTTGCACACAAGAGGAACTTGGCCAGTGTAGTCTCTACACTATTTCAGACACTGAACTCAGAGATGAACCTAAATGTCATGGCTTTTGAGAGGAAGAAGTATAGTTACCAGGTCCTCCCTGGCTACCGGCTGGGGATGGGGGTTAGGGTGGCCAGATCCAGGCTGGGAAACTCCTGGAGATTTGGGGTAGAGCCTGGGAAAGACAGGGAACTCTGCGGGGCCCATCCTCCAAAGCAGAAGATAAGGATTGGATTTATACCCGGCCTTTCACTCAGAGTCCCGGAGCATCTTACAATCTCCTTTCCCTTCCCCTCCCCACAACAGACACCCTGTGAGGTAGGTGGGGCTGAGAGAGCTCTTTCGAGGACTGCTCTCGAGAGAACAGCTCTGAGAGAACTTGTGACTGACCCAAGGTCACACCAGCAGCTGCATGTGGAGGACTCAGGAATCAAACCTGGTTCTCCCAGATCAGCATTTCTAAGAACTACACCAAACTGACTCTCAGCAGCCATTGCCTTCAAGGGAATTGATCTTTGTCATCTGGAGAATGGTTGTTATCCTGGGAGATCTCCAGGCCCCAGCTGGAAGATGGCAACCCTCATCTTTGCTCAGCCACGAAGACCACTGGGTGACACTTGGCTAGTTGTGGCCTCCCAGGCGAACCTCCTCTTCACAGGGCTTCCACACACGGCTTCCCCCGTCCCAGCACTTTGCGTGCTCAGGGAATCTTGGGTACACAGGCTGACCACACAGCGTAGGCCGCCACAGAAGTTTATAGCATCCTCACCCCTGTGTCTGAGAGGTTACAGAAAGGCGCAAGAGAGAATAAATCCCAGTCTGCTGAGGGAGTCAGTGTGATTTAGGCCACACAGAATCCCCCTGGGGTGGTGTGGGGGCCGGGCCTCAAACAGCCAAGGAAAGGATTACTGTTGGCTCCCAGACCGGTTTCCCAGTATATACATTTCAGAGATATAAAATATGAATTTCTCTGGTGGGAGAAAGTATTTCTCTTCAGAATCTGGGCTAAAATTACATCCTGTGGCCTGAGTTAGCTTTCGCGTCTTGATAGTCTCACGACTGACACGAATAAAAGAAAAGAATGTGAAACAGACAAAGTTGCTATGTAAACAGCAGAAAGACGCAAACAAGATGTGTAAAAATGAAATATGAAATAGCCATATATAGTTGTACAGCACTTAACTGCAGCCGAGGGATGAATGAATCAGGGCTCAGAAGGCGCTGGAACCGTCATCTCCTGTGAGATCGGCCAATAAAGATTTTGGTCGGCCTTAATTTTGTTCTCGCAATGAAGGAATATGGAAATAGATGGCAGAGTTTGATAAGAAAGTAAATTGAAGGAGGAGGAGATTGGATTTATACCCTGCCTTTCACTACCCAAAGGAGTCTCAGAGCAATTTACAATCCCTTTCCCTTCCCCTCCCCACAGAGACACCCTGTGAAGTAGGTGGGGCCGAGAGAACTCTCTGGAGAACTGCTCTTGAGAAAACAGCTCTGAAAGAACTTATGACGGCCCAAGGTCACACCAGCAGCTGCGTGTGGAGGAGTGAGGAATCAAACCTGGTTCTCCCAGATTAGAGTCCGCGGCTGCACTCCTAACCACTACACCAAATAGCTTATGGTCCTAATAAATGGGTAAACCCACTTGAAACAGCCTCATCAGACTCTAGTGTCAGGACCCTGGGGTCGCCAACCTTCAGGTGGCACCTGGAGCTCTCCCGCTATTACAACTGATCTCCGGATGACAGAGATCAGTTTCCCTGGAGAAAATGGCTGCTTTGGAGGGCAGACTCTCTGGCCATATACCCCACTGAAATCTCTCCCCTCGCCAAACTATGCCTCCCCCAGTGTCCATCTCCACAAGTCTCCAGGTATTTTCCAACCTGGAGCTGGCAACCCTACTGAATCCTGAAGACTAGTATGTTTCTGAGAACATGCAGAATGCCTTTCTTCCTCGACAGAGTCATCACCAACAAACCCCTGTGTCTGTGAGATCTGGGAGCAATGCTTCTTGGGGAAGGTTAACAAACAGAACTCCAGTGCAAGGAACACATCATAAGACCCTAACGAAAGGATGTCTTATACGTAGCAGAATAATATTTGATTAGGATATTCTGTATTTGTAATATACTGAATTGGCCCTGACCTGGGTAGCCCAGGCTGGCCCGATCTTGTCAGATCTCAGAAAGCCAAGCACCCTGGCTAGTATTTGGAAGGGAGACCTCCAAGGAATACCAGGGTCGTGATGCAGAGGCAGGCAATGGCAAACCACCTCTGAATGTCTCTTGTCTTGAAAACGCTACAGGGTCACCATAAGTCAGCTGTGACTGGATGGCACTCGTGACTGAATATACTGAATTCACATTGCTTTTAGGAGTCGTACTACTGCAGCTCGTCTTTTCCAGGAGACCTGAAATAAAAGCATAAGGTACGATTCCCTGAAACAAGGAATGGTTTCTTGAAATGCAGCACAGGAGGACCCGAACCTACTTCTAGATCCAAGTGTCCAGTTTCCACACTGATGTGTAGGGTTGCCAATCTCCAGGTGGTACCTGGAGATCTCCCGCTATTACAATTAATCTCCAGAGGACCAAGATCAGTCCCCCTGGAGAACACGGCTGCTTTGGAGGGTGGACTCTATGCCATTACGCCCCACTGAAGTCCCTCCCCCCCAAACGCAGCCCTCCTCAGGCTCCAGCCCCCAAATCCTCTAGGTATTTTCCAACCTGGAACTGGCAACCCTATGTGACGTGAGAGCCCCACTTTTGAGAAACGAACCATTAACAGTGACAGAACACAACGGCAAGTATGTATTTTAAAATCCCCACACCCAGCCCAACCGTTTACACAAACACAAAACCCATCTAGTCATTTTTAGCGCACCATTCCTCCAAGGCACATGCATGGTGGTCTCCCCTGCTTTTCCCCACATTTTGTCCTCTCAACCACCCTGTGAGGTGGGGGACTCTGAGAATGAGTGACTGCCCCACAGACATTCAGTGAGCTTCATGGTTAAGTGTGAACTTGAACCCAGGTCTCCCAGATCCTAGTCTGACACGAACCACTACAGCACATTGGCTCATACAGACCCTGGTCAGAATTTCATTCTATGGTTCACTCCCCCGCCACTTCTGTAAAGTTCATGGATCTTAAGAAATGGAAGGGGATTTTAAAGAAATTAAAGGCAGATTGTTAGAACTTCTAGCAGGGACTGAGCAAAGCAAAGTGTGGAGGGGGGAAGCTTTCTTGTTTGCCTTCTATGGGTCTAAACTTCATCGAGAGGAGGGGAGGAAAGCTCCTTGCTCACTTACTGACATAGGGTCTCAGTTAATTACTCTCAGCATTCCACAGTTAAGGATACAGCTGCCCATCAGTCTCCAATTCTGACACATTTATTTCCTTCACTATGTTCCCCCCCTGGAATTCAACCCAAACAAATGGTAACCATAGAAACTAAGTTTGTAATTCCTCTTTGGCGCTTGAATCTGTTAAACATCTTCATTATGCTGTATGTTAATTTACTGCTCACCTTCCAGTAATGCTCCCTCTAAGCTGTGGAGTCCTGTGAGCAAAAACTCTACTTTGTGAGCTACTGGCATTAAAGTGGTGAGCGAGCCATTTGGCTGCTGCATAAACTAGTTTGCTCTGGAGCTAAGACAAAAACGTGTGAGTCAGAGGCTAAAAAACTGTGAGCTAGCTCACACTAACTCAGCTTAGAGGGAACACTGTAACTGGTCACTTCCGTTTCGCTGTATCCGAGGAAGTGTGCGTGCCCACGAAAGTTTATGCCTTGAATAAAACTTTGTTGGTCTTGAAGGTGCCACTGGACTCAAGCTTTGTCCTACTAACACCTCAGCCTCTCTGGATACTCCCAACATTGTTTTTTCCTGCTCACTGGGCTGCAGGTATATAACACCTTTCCTCTCCATATGGATGGGATACGTTGTGTCCAGCAGGAGAAGAAAATGGTCTCTCCTCCCTGAAAGCAGCACACCATCCAGTGCAAAAGAGAGCCGAGGGGTCCTTCGGGGAAGCTTGTCTTTCCCTTGTTCGGACTGGACTCTGGTATTCCCGTGGGTGTCTGTGTTCAGTGCCTTTGTTGATTTTATTCCTGCCAAGCTGGGGTCTCTCACTGTTTACAGGTCAACCGTCATGGTTCTCTGGTTTGCATGGCTATTGCAGATATTCCTTGCCAGAAACGGAACACTGGCATAGCATAGCCAAGTCTGGCGTAGTGGGCAGAGTGTCAGACGAGGGTTTGGAAGGGCCAGGCGTGGATTCTGACTCCTGCCACGGAAGCTTGCTGGGTGACCTTGGGTGGCCAGTCACAATTTTTCAGCCTAACCTGCCTCACAGGGTTGTTGTGAAGACAAAATGGAGTAATGAGGTAGTGGGGAATCACAGGGACATCATCCGGTGGCCGAATCGAGAGCTGCCCCACTACCCCTCCCCTTGGCCTATACAGGAGGGACCTGGCAGTTCTGGATAGGGAATTTCACAGGGATGACTTCAACATTCAATAGACTCTCTCTGTCTGCATGGGGTCTGTTCCCAAGGTAATGGTAAATGGCAGTAAGGTAAAGGTAAAGGTTTCTCTTGCTCGAAAGCCAGTCAAATCCGACACCAGGGATGCGGTGCTCATCTCCTTTCCAAGCCGAAGAGCCAGCGCTGTCCAGAGACACTTCCATGGTCATGTGGCCGGCATGACTAGACGCCAAGGCACATGGAACGCTGTTGCCTTCCCACCGAAGTGGTACCTATTTATCTACTTGCAATTTTCTTGCTTTCAAACTGCTAGGTTGGCAGGAGCTGGGACCAGAGACGGGAGCTCACTCCATCTTGCGGCACTCAGGTCTTGAACTGCTGAACTACCGACCTTCCGGTCAGCAGTGTCAGCGTCTTAACCACTTGAGCCACCGCAGCCTGTAGTAAATGGTAGTGCAAAGTTGTAATATCATGGTAAAAGATCATGGTAAATGGTAGCAGAAAACACCAAGAGTCCAGCAGCACCTTACAGACGAACAAAAAGTTGTGGCAGGGGATGAGCTCTTGTGAGTTAGTCTTTAAGGTGCAACTGGACTCTTGCTCTTTTCAACGGCTACAGACAGACTAACATGGCTACCCATCCTGTTCTGTCTCCGTGGTAAATGGTGTCATCTACACATATTGAGAGGCAGGAGGATCTGCTGTCTCCCTGTAGCAAAACATTTATAGGGTTGCCAGCTCTGGACTGGGAAATTCCTGGCGATATGGAGGAGGAGTCTGAGGAGGGTGGAGTTTGAGGAGGGTGGAGTTTGCAAACATAGACCCCACCCTCCAAAGCAGCCATTTTCTCCAGGGCAGCTGATCCCTGTTGTCTGGGAGATCTCCCTGGAGATTGGCAACCCCACAAAACAAGCACATTGCCCGTGAAACTTAAAGTGTGTGTAAAAACGGGAGACAAAACCGGGAAGGCCGATAGCAGACCACGAATAAGTGAGACCACGAGTTGTGAAATGAGGGTCTAAAGCACAAGCTAAGGGAGGCTATAGCAGGACTACACAGAGGAGGAAGTCTAATCTGCCTGGTTATTGTCCTGTGGGGTTTGAGCCACGGCTGTCCCGTGGAGATAAAGTATGTCAGCAGTCTGATCCCAGGCCCGAATAACCAAACTCTAGAAGTTCCTGCAGACTTTGCAGATGAATGTACAGCTGGAACGCTGACGTTCATTATCCTATTAGGGATAATGCTACTAGCTTTCAAAACTGAGTGTGTGTGTGTGTGGGGGGGGGTTATGTTTGCTCTGGTGCTCCTGAATCACCCCAGCAGTCTGGGGGTGGGGGAAGGGAACCACATGGATCGTGTGACTGGGGAGTAGCCCCTCCCGGCCAATGCCGCTCTCCGTAGGCGCACTCTCTCACTGCTGTTGTGGTTTCCTAATGCAAACAAGAGGCAGGCTGCAGAGACGGAAAGGAAAGGGAGGCAGACGATAAGCGTTACAGGAACAGAAGGGCTGTTGTTACACCTGCCCGGCACTGAGACAACACGACGGCCTGTTCCTGGAGCAAGGTTCAAAGGAGCTGCTTGCCTTCTGGACCGCGGGCTGAGCGGGGACTAAGGCAGGTGCTGGCAGGGCAGCAGTCTGTCAGCATGGAAGCCACACACACGAGAAACTCTTTCCTCTAAGCGTGCCGGGGGTGACCACATTTTGTCAGTGGTGAGGAAGAGGCACTCGGCGTGTGGCCAAACGATACAGACACGAGTGGCATAGTGGAGAGAGGACTGGCCCTGGAATGTGGACCAGGTCACCAGATCCTTGACCGACACCAGCTCCTTATTAGACAAGTCACCAGATCCCAGTCCAGGGGTGGCCAAATTTGCTTGACATAAGAGCCACATAGAATAAACATCAGATGTTTGAGTGCCACAAGACATGAACAGGCATTACATGTTTTTATTGGAAAATATGCAGATTTGCTTTTTATTAACATTAAATGAGACGGCCAAAAATAATAACAAAAGGGGTAAAAGCACATACTGATAATGATATTTATTTGTCCAGTGATATTAGTTTGCTAATGATATTTAGCTTCCCCCGCTGCCCTGCTGGGAACTGCACAATATGTGTGAAAGAGCCACAGGCGGCTCCCGAGCCATAGTTTGGCCACCCCTGTCCTCGTCCAACACTAGAATCCTCCCTCCACCACAGAGGCTCACTAGGTGATCCTGGGCCAATTGTTCAGCCTAATCCACCTCACAATGCTGCTGTTGTGAGGATAAAAATGGAGAAGGGGAGAACAAGATTGTTAGCTACTTTGGGTCCCTGTTGGAGAGGAAAAGAGAGTTAAAGATATCAGTCAGTCAGTCAGTCAGTCAGTCAGTCAAAGTTTATTTTGATACGAGATCAGCTCCAGAGAGTCAGCAATAGTGCAGCTGCTGGTGTGACTTTGGGTCAGTTACAAGTTCTCTTGGAACTGTTCTCTCAGGAGCAGTTCTCGAAAGAGCTCTCTCAGCCCCACCTACCTCACAGTGTGTCTGTTTTTTTAGAAGAAGAGAAGAAGAAGAGATTGGATTTATACCCCGCCCTTCACTTGGAGTCTCAGAGCGGCTTACAAACTCCTTTCCCTTCCCCTCCCCACAACAGACACCCTGTGAGGTAGGTGGGGCTGAGAGAACTTCTGACAGAAACTGTCCTTGAGAGAACAGCTGTGCCAGAGCTTGTGACTGACCCAAGGTCACATCAGCAGGTGCAAGTGGAGGAGTGGGGAATCAAACCCGGTCCTCCCAAATTAGAGTCCACGCACTTAACCCCTACACCAAACTGGCTTTCCTGGACTCTGAGACTCCTTCAGGTAGTGGAGGGTGGGCTATAAAGGCAATCTCTTCTTCTAATAAGAATAAAAATTAAAATAAAATACAATTGCGAGGGCACAGGCAGGCACAAAACAGTGAGCACAGGTTGGGGGAGGGGGTGGAGAGATGATGCCTTCCTCCAAAAGAGATCAGAAGAAATAAATAAGAAGGACTCTGGCCTCTAAGGTTGCTTCATATTCTGAGTCTGGCTTCGTGGCTGGGTAGCTGTTGTGGCTTTAGAAGGCAAGAGCTGAGGTTTAAATTCTGTCCCCCGTTGAAATTTAGCGGGCGTTTAGACATGTGAGTTTTGAAACTGAAAGACTGTGGGGTTGGATCTAGCCAGTTTTCCCCTTGGTGAAAAAAGAGGGCTCCCTTTGAAAACCCCTCAACAAGAAAAACTGTTTTGGGAATCGCAGAACCTGCGTGGACAAAAGCCATGGGGGACAGGGGTTGTAAGAAGGAGGGGAAACTGGGTGAGATATGAGCGAAAAAGCGGGCTGGATCCAGCCCAGGGTTTGAAACCCAACCCGAGGAGGAAAAAACAAAAAACAGCCCTAAATCTTCTATTGGGTGATGAATTCTGAAGCGATAATACAATAGTTTTAGACTTTTTCCCCCAAGTTCGACAGCAGCACGAACTATGAGTCAGCTAGCAAGGCACATACCTCACGCATCGCATCGTGTTTGACCTGCTTGTGTGTGCACGTTTAACCGCTTGCCTGTTGAAAATTCATGCCTGCAGGGGCCTGACTGGGAAAGAAGTACTCCCTGTATGTACTGTAAAGAGACAAGGAACTTATGCATATTTGGGAGAAGTATATGATACTTGGCCCTGACCTGGATAGCTCAGGCTAACCCTCTCTTGGAAGCTAAACAGGGTCAGCCCTGGCTAGTATTTGGATGGAAGACCTTCAAGGAATACCAGGGTTGTGCTGCAGAGGTAAGGTAAAGGTTCCCTTGCTCGAAAGCCAGTCGAATCCGACTCTAGGGTTGTGGTGCTCATCTCCGTTTAAAAGCCAAAGAGCCAGCGCTGTCAGAAGACATTCCCATGGTCATGTGGCCGGCATGACTAAACACCAAGGCGCATGGAACGCTGTTACCTTCCCACTGAAGTGGTACCTATTTATCTACTTGCAATTTCTTGCTTTCGAACTGCTAGGTTGGCAGGAGCTGGAACTAGAGATGGGAGCTCACCCCGTCATGCGGCACTCACGGGTCTTGAACTGCTGAACTACTGATCTTCCACAGCCTGCAGTTCAGCGTCTTAACCACTTGAGCCACTGCAGCTGCAGAGGCAGACAATGGCAAACCACCTCTGAATGCCTTGAAAACCTTACAGGGTCACCATCAGTCAGCTGTGAATTGACTTTCCACCACCACCATTTTGTACTTGAGTATCATTCAGTCCAAAGTTCAAGAAAATCTTGCTTGAAGCAGCTCTGAGAGATCAAAGAGAAGAGCGGTCCGGAGTATTTTTGGCACTCTGTGATGCCGGGAACATCCACTGGAAGAAGAACCCATTAACAGCTACCTGGACAGGACTGGCTTCGGTGTTTCTTGACACTAAAAGCAATTAATGCTGCAGCCTTAATGTTATCTTTGAAGTAGCTTTTGCTAGGGAACTTTGTGTTTGCTTCCTTTCAGTTTATTATTCATGAGACAAACTTTCAGAGGGTGCAAAGTGGGCCTGACGCGAGGACCATCAACTTCGTTTTGTACCCGGGCTAATCAATTCTCAGCTTCCCGAATGGGACTTTTAATTATTTTTTTTTTTATAAAAAGAATTATTTATTTAAGCAACTTCAGCTCCGCCTTTCCATAGAGCCCCCAAAGTGGTTTCTGAAAAAGATTAAAGGGAAATCCAGCAGTGATCGCCAATAAAAGTCATGCCGCAGCAGGCAATGAGTGAAATGATAATTCAAGCTGGGGAAAAGGAAATGGTCTGGGGCCGGTCTACCTGAGGGACCGCCTTTCCCTGCACGTTCCCCCGAGGGCACTGCGTTCAGGGACTCAAAACCGTCTGGTCCCCCTGGCCTAAGAGATGCCAAGTTAACAACAACAAGAGCTAGGGTGATCTCTCTAGCTGTACCTGTAATGTATCCATCACAGAAAGTGTGCTCAGCACAGCCATGTGCTCGGACCAGTAGGACCCTCGTTCCCTTCCAATCGGGGAGCCAGAATCCTAGGAAATAACTCAATCACTGTATATAGCCCAATCACGGGGTGTTGTGTGTGTTGCGGTGTGGGTTCCCTGGGGAATAAAAGCCAGCCTGCGAGCCAGTTTTGTTGTCTTGTTCTTGAACTACTAAAGTATGTGAGAGCTGAAATCACTCGTCAGTCTCAGTACTTTTCAGCACCAAAGCCGTGGAACGAGCTATGGGATTTGCAACAATTCCGTAGAGCCGTGAAGACGGAGCTCTTCCGTCAAGCACTTTTAATATGCTGCCACACCAGCAGTACCGCAACAGCACCAGCACAAGCATTTGATATGCCTGCCATGCCGGCAGTACTGCAACAGCAACAGCACTTTACACAGTACCTTATACAGAATGCCGCCATATTTTAATGTAACTTAGTATTTATTGTATTGTTTTTAGATGTAGTAATGTTGTGTTTTAAATTGTATGCTGGTTTTAACAGCTTGTAAGCCACCCTGAGCTACTTCGGCGAGAAGGCAGGATAAAAGTCCAACAAACAAACAAACAAACAAACAAATAAATATTTTAACCTGTTATTCAAAACCCAATAAAGATGTCAGGAAAAGTCCCTCTGGAACGGAAATCACACAATTGGGGGGCCACTGTAGAAAAAAGCTCTTGCTCTGCTAGGCACCCCCCACCCTCCCACACCAGCTTCCTTTGGTTGTCCTCTCCTTCATTTTTTCACCACAACAAACCTGTGAGGTAGGTTAGGCTAAGAGTGTATGACTGGTTGAAGGCTGCCAGGCAGCTTTCCACGGCAGAGCAGGGATTTGAACTCGAGTCTCCCAGATCTTACTCCAGCACTCTTATCACTACACCACACTGGCTCTCATAGAGCCGGGGACATCTACAGAAGGGCATCAGAAGATGAGCTTAGTGACTGGAGAGGAGAGATTCATAGGGGAGCGGAGCTGACGTCATAAAGAAACGTTGCTGCCGAGCATGTGCAGAGCACCTCTCCCACCACCTTCTCATGCTGATTTGGGGCTGCCCTAGCTGACCTGAGCCCCAGAATCTCTTCGCGTCTACAAAAATAGGCAGCAGGAAATGACCCTCAAGATGTTGAGAAGTCTCTCAAACTAGTCAAGGCATGTTGAGGTTCCTTGCAGAATAGGACGAGCAATCAAGCTCCTTGTTCATTACCCTTTTCTCAGTATTCCTCAACTGCTGATAAGAATGCCACTAGCCATCAGAGCTTAACCCTTCAATTGGCAGTTGTCCCCCCTCCAATTGCTCTCGGCTATAGTTAGAATCCTGAAACTATCAGGCAGAGAGAACATCAACAACTATTAAAGCATTCCTTTCCTCATCAGAAGAGTTTGCAACATTGCACAAACTTCCTGGGAACATTTTGTGGTTAAGAAGACCAAAAAAAAATGTTTGAGCCTGCATTTTTCTTTTCTCTTTTTTTTTTTGGCTGTGAGTCAAGTTTGTGCCACCCGAATTTGACGTCTCTGTTTTGTCGCAGACCCTTGAGCTGTGAGAAATTTACTTCCCAGAATTTAGCCCTCTGAGCATTTGATGTTGAATATTCTCCAGATGTTTCTGAGCTATGCATATGTTTGCTGTATAGTCCCTGAAGATGTGACGTCTCTATTTGAGAAGCCTTTGGTTACATGATTGCATATCTGAAAGCTGGTGTTTGACAGCATTCTACAGCTGACACGCAATGATATGTAGCATTTGACAGCATGTGATGGTTGGCATGGAATAGTATTTAATATCTGAATAGATGTAATAATTCACGTGTATTAATATGTAGTACTTAAAAGCTTCTGTGATCCCATATTGTATGCTTGTCAAAGCATCCCAGAGATGTCAGCATTCAAATTTTTAAGTATATGCAAAATATCAGCAGCAGAATTGGGAAAGTAGATCAAAATCTACATATTGACAACTATTCAGTGTGACAAACCAGCTAGATTATGCATGGAATAGAGCAGGTAACGAAAGAAGTACTTTTCTCCCTTTCTCACAATATAAGAACTCATGGGCACTCAATGAAATTGCTGAGTGGTAGGGTTAGAACAGATAAAAGGAAGTACTTGTTCACCCAAAGAGTGATTAACACACGGAATTCACTGCCACAGGAGGTGGTGGTGGCTACAAGCATGGACGGCTTCAAGAGGGAATTGGATAAACATATGGAGCAGAAGTCCATCAGGGGCTATTTTTGTTGTTGTTCAGTCGCATAGTCAAGTCCGACTCTTCGCGACCCCATGGACCAGATCATGCCAGGCCCTCCTGTCTTCTGCTGTCCGCTGAAGTTTGCTCAATTTCATGTTCATTGCATCGATGACACTGTCTAACCATCTCATCCTTTGCCTTCTTCTTTGACCTTCAATTTTTCCCAGCATCAGGGTCTTCTCCAGTGAATGCTCCCTTCTCATTTAGTGGCCAAAGTATTTGAGCTTCAACTTCAGGATCTGGCCTTCCAGGGAACAGTCAGGGTTGATTTCTTTTAGGATTGAATGATTTGATCTCCTTGCAGTCCAAGGGACTCTCAAGAGTCTTCTCCAGCACCATAGTTCAAAAGAATCTATTCTTCGGTGCTCGGCCTTCCTTATAGTCCAACTCTCGCAGCCATACATTACTACAGGGGCTATTAGCCACAAGGTATGGATAGGAGCTCTCAGTCTGGGGCAAGTGATGCTCTGTATTCTTGGTGCTTAAGGGAGGGCAACAGTTGGAGGGCTTCTAGTGTCCTGGCCCCACTGCTGGACCTCCTGATGGCACCGGGTATTTTTGGCCACTGTGTGACTGGATGGGCCATTGGCCTGATCCAACATTGGGTTCTCTTATGTTCTTATGTTCTTAGTGTGTCAGACTAGGATTTGGGAAAGCCAGGTTTGGATCCTCACTGCCAAAGAAGCTCACTGAGTGACCTTTGACAACTCCCTCCCTCCCAGCATAACCTACCTCTCAGGGTTGTTGTTGTTGTGAAGATAAAATATCAACAACTGTGTCACATGGGAGGTTTAAAAAATATTGTTGCCATTTGGAGAAGATCGGGGAGCCAAAAGATGGATGAAGGGAAAAGCCCTAATTTCAAAACCTACGAATTCTTCTGAGCTGTGGATGTCTACCTCTCTGATTGGGAGGAGAGAGCCTCTCACCCCCTTAAAAATTATATGTTCCTTTGAGTTTGGCCTCACCAGGGTTCTTTCCCAGAACCTCATATTCACCTCTGGCTGGATCCGATAACTCCCTTCCATCCCCTGCCTGGAGCACAGAAAGATTTCCTCCAACAGTAAAGACCTTCTCCCCATCAGAAGAATCAGGGGAAGGGAGTAATGCGATACATCCCCCAGTTCTGAAAGCAAATCATTCCAACGTGGTCCTCAAATGCATGGGTTTTCCAGAGCTCCCATCCAGGTGCAAACCAGATATTAACTTACCATTAGGATCATTGTGGCTTCAGATGTCTTCCAACCATATCAAGGGCAAGTCAAAGCTGAAGTCCAGTGGCCCCTTTAAGACCAACAAAATTTAATTCTGGGACTCAGCTTTCCTGGGTGCCAGGCTCAAAACTTTGTTCTGTTGCTTCAGACCAACACGGCTCCCCACTTGAATCTAAGGGCAAGTCGAGACGTATCTGATCAATTTTGGTCCAATGGTGTCTGTCTGTGTGTGTGTGTGGGGGGGGGGTGTCAATTCTGTTTTTTGTTTTGCATTGGTGGAACGTAGTGTTGTGGGTTTCAAGTGGGGAGCCGTGTTGGTCTGCAGTATAAGAGCAAGACGGGAGTCCAGGAGCACCCCGAGACAAACAAGATTCCCAGGGCATAGACTTTTGAGAGTTCAGGCTCCCCGAAGGGAACTCCTACCCTGGATCATCTTGCTGATCTTTTGGGTGCTCGTGGACTCCAGTCTAGCCGGTCAATTGCATTGTTCTAGCAGGGCACTTCATCGGAACAATAACAGATTGCTTCTCGGCCTTTTGGCTAAGATCAAGTGTAGTGTCAGAACAATAACAGAGCTGCCATGCAATGCCAGAGTCTATTTCTCACTTTTTTCCGGGGGGGGAGGTGTGATGCCAATAAATGAGCAGGCGAGGAGTTAGTTTGTTGTAGTGGTTACACACGCGGACTCTATTCTGGGAGAACCGGGTTTGATTCCCCACTCCTCCACGTGCAGCTGCTGGATGACCTTGGGCACCCCATAGTTCTGGCAGAGCTGTTCTTGAAAAAGAGCAGTTTCTGTCAGAGCTCTCTCAGCCCCCCTACCTCCCAGGGTGTCTGTTGTGGGGAGGGGAAGGGAAGGGAAGGGAAAAGAGTTTGTAAGCCGCTCTGAGACTCCTTTGGGTAGTGAAGGGCGGGTGTAAATCCAATCTCTTCTCTTCTTCTTCTTTTCCATGTCACCAAATAAGGTCCTCCTCCTCACACCAGATTCCCGGGCAGAAGCTGTGGCCGAGGGTTTCCAGGCCAGCCTGTGTCCTCCCTTACCTCGGTTTTGCGAGAAATCCCCTCTTGCCTTCCGCCCCCAGTGTTCTTGTTTACGTGCCGGGCAGGTGTTCGGGTCCCTTTAAGAAGCCAACCGCCTGTCGATCCTGCTGGCTGCGACTCTTTCTTTTTCCCCCGGAAGAAAAGTGTAGCCAGAAGCGGCCGCTCAGATTCTGTGCAAGGTGGGGAGGGAGGTGACCAGACGCGCTCAGATCCGCTCCTCCCACCTCCCTCGTTAATACCAGGCACAGAATTGTTCCATCCGAATCTTTGTGGAAAGAGGAATTGAGGGGGGGGGATTCCTCGTAACTAAGGAGCGGGCAGCAAGGCATTTCAGAGGGTGGGAAACACAGGAGGAAGGCGAAGGGAAAACTCCAGGAACTGAAATCGACAGCAACCAAGCAAGGGACCGACCGACCCGCGCTTAGCGTAAAAGCGCAAGCCAAACCGCCGGGGTGTAAGAAATTGACGAGATACCGACTGGAAGAAATTGACCAGACACGTCATGGCTCCTAGTCAATTTCAGTCGTGCCAAAGCCCCGCGCAGAGAAGCCGGCTTTGGAGACCGAAGGCGCTGCTTTGGGGGTGCACTCTTTGGGTCTCCCTGTGCCCCCCGCCATGTGCCGCTTTCAACCTGGACACGAAATTTGTGGTCCTCAAGAAAGGCCAGACGCCGAACAGCTTCTTTGGATTTTCGGTCGCTCTGCACAAGCGGACGAACCCGCAAGGCTATCTGTAAGTGAGCTATTATAATAATAATAATGCAGAGAACCGCATAACTGTCTGGTGTTCTTGTCTCGGCGGGAGCGGGGGTGGGGGGAAGGGTTGGGGTCGAAGACCGGCTCTGAGCCGAAAGTCGGCTCCGGAGTCGTAAAACAGCGCCCGAGGAAATTCTCAGTCTTGTCAGGAAGGGCAGACTTTCGAGTAAGGCAGAACTCTCGAGTCAGAACCTGAGATTTCAAGGCTGTTAGCGTGTCCTGATATAACCATCTGTTTTTCAAGCATTGCCCCTGCGGAGAACAACAGGTCTGTAGTACCTGTTGTCATTTTCTTCTCTTTTCTTTCTTGGTCATGAAGTCTGAGCTGGCCTGCCCTGAATTAGATGCTGAGCCCCTTTACTCCTTCCTTGGGGTGGAAAAATCAGTTCCCTTTGGAGTTTCTTGCTGGTTAGCAAGGGAGATCTTTTTGTGGTTTCTGCATGAAATGGAGAAATGGCTCGTTTTCATGCCGGATCCGAGCTTGCTTTGTTACTTGTTTCTTTGCTTTATTCGTTCATACCCAAATGGCTTAACATCATTCTCCTCTCCTCTCCACACGACAACCCTGTGAGGTAGGTTAAGGCTGAGAGTGTGTGGCTGGCCTAAGGACACCCAGTGAGCTTCCATGGCACAAGTGAGGATTTGAACCTGGGTCACCCAGATCCTAGTCCAGCACTCTAACCACTAAGCCATGCTATGTCTTTTCACTAAGTTCTTACCTGTTTGATTAAGCTAAGCTGTATATATTAAACAAACAAACAAAGAAAGAAGACTTCCTTTGCCCTAGAGAAGAGAGGTGCCTGGATGAATACAGCTGAGGTCCCATTGTGCTGGTTTCATTCACACTCAAGCTGGCTTCGTAACATATGATGTGCTGCTTCACACATTACAAAGTAGAGTAATTGGTTCTAGGGTCCCTGTCCCATGTCAGGCATAGCTGACAAGTGTGCCTTGCAGGTTCTCCTCGGTTTCCATGTGTCCCAAGCCCAAGGGGGCTTCAGCTCCCACCCCCAGGCCAGTTTCCTATCCTGCTGCAATCTCAGGGGTGTGCTGTTGAGCACGTTGGCAAAGCCCATGCTGTCCCAGGAAAGTCATGAATCTCCCAAAACAGCACCCTGTCCTAGGCCTGAGATCAAGATGGGTAGTCACATTAATCTGTCTCTAGCAGTAGGGAAGAGCAAGTGTCCAGCAGCACCTTAAAGACTCACACAGTTTGTTAGTGAGCAGTGATTCACGAAAGTGCATCCTCCTGCCCCAAATTTCGTTAGTCTTTAAGGTGCTCCTGGTCTCCCGCTCTTCGCTACTCTCTTAGGGATGTTTGAGGTTGGGAAAATGAGACAAGGAGGTAGGCTGAAACCCATCTCCACGTGCACTGCAGCCTTGATCCAAAGTAACTGCATGCACAGGAGATGAGGTGAACCTGTAGTTTGCATCCCATGCAGGGCAGGGACCTCAGACCCAACCTCTACCCTCCGCTCCTTGGCTTCTGCCCTAACGGTGCAATCCCGTGCATGGTTGCCCCAGGCTGAGCTAAGGGTAAGATGGTAGCGAGCTGCAAACAAGCCTGCCTCTTTTATTATGGTTTTCCATAATGTATTTGGCCCAAAGGGCAATCCCCTGCTGATCCAGGGGCCCGCAGCTACTTTATAAACCCATCTAAGCATAACAGCCACCTGCCCTTACGCCATTGGCTAGGCTTCATTCATTGAAGTTAATGCAACTTAATAGTAAGGAATAACCAGAGGTAATTTATCAAAGGCTGTGGCTCAGTGGCAGAGCATCAGCTAGGCATGCAGAAGGGCCCCGGTTCAATCCCTGGCATCTCTGGTTAAAAGATTTGGCAGTAAGTGATGTGGAAGACTCTGCCTGAGACCCTGGAGAGCTGCTGCCAGTCTGAGTAGACAATACTGACTCTGATGGACCGAAGGTCTGATTCACTGTAAGGCATGTGTTCATGTGTTCAAAGGTAAGAGGGAGCGGCCCATTCTCAAAAGCTACTTTTATCATAGTGGAGAGGCAGGTAGTAAGGGCCGAATCAAATCTAGCCCATGAATCTTTTTTCTGTGTGTAAATTACTCAGATGCATAACATTCATTCCCTATCGGCTTTTGTTCTCTTGGGAAATTGCACTGTAAATCTTTTCTTGCTACGCCGTCAGCTGTTCGTATCTTTAATAAATCCCTGACTGGCATGCCGGCCTCCCTCTGAGCAGCGAAGTTCCCCTGGCACGGGGCCACCTGACCTCTCGTTGGGTATGTGCCTAGATGCCTGCCCTTTTGCAAACGTGCCGCACGTGTTGTGGTGGGAGTGGGCCATGGGAGAGTGCAGTCTGCCAGTGGGACAGGTGTGCGGATATGCTAGGCTGTGTTCCCAGTAGAGGTTCTGGAATGGTAATGGGTGCGGAGCTATGGGCTGTGCTAAAAAAAGCTAGTGCTGGGATGGGACAGGTTGATTCTGAAACGGCCATAGGGAAGGGCCGCGGCTCAGTGGTAGGGCATCTGCTTGGCACACAAGAGGTCAGTCTGAATAGACAATACTGACCTTGATAGACCAAGGGTCTGATTCAGTCCATAAGAACATAAGATGGATCAGACCAATAGCCCATCTAGTCCAGCATCCTGTCTCGCACAGTGGCCAACTAGTTCCTCTGGAGAGCCAACAACAGGGCATGGATGTTGAGGCCTTCCTGATGTTGCCTCCTGGTTCTGGGATTCAGAGCCTTAGTGCCTCTGAATGTGGAGGTTTCCCTCAGTCACCACGGCTAGTAGCCACTGATAGACCTCTCCTCCACAAATCTTTGAAAGCTCTTTATTCCTGTGGCCATCACTACATCCTCTGTCATATAAGGCAACTTCAAGTGTGTTTATAGAAACAAATGCTAGTAATGGGTTGGCTTGGACAGTGGTCTTTAGGGACCCTCTTTAAACAAGCAGCCAAATCAGGTACAGAATCTGTATGAATGAATTATGGTACTGAAAAACCACACAAACGCAACAGGGAACACCCCCCCCCCATAACAAAAGACCTCAAGCGATGAACTGATACATATAAAACTTCCCCACTCTTCCCACTTCTAATTGGCAAGCCTTTCAAAATGGACACTGACATTCACTTGGGCATGTTGGAATCCTGCCCAGTTACTATTTTTTTCACTCTGCCTTTCCTTCTTGCATGTTGCCTTTTCCTCTAGTTTATCCTTACAACAACCCTTGAACCGGGAGGAAAGGTAGGGTATAAATACTTTAATAAATAAAACACTTTTTAAAACCCAGCTAGGTAGATTACTTTGAGAGAGAGAGAGAGAAGTCACCCAGTTTGGTCAGGGAGAGCTGAGATTAGAAAAGGGTTGCCAGCTGGGAAATACCTGGAGATTTTGGGAGTAGAGCCTGGAAGGGGGGGGGGTAGCTGGGTATAATACCATAGCAACCCTTTCCTTCAGGGGAACTGATCCTGGTCATCTGGAGATCAGTTGTAATAGCAGGAGATCTCCAGGTACCATCTGGAGATGGGCAACCCTAGATTAGAATTCAGTGCCACAGGAGATGGTGGCAGCCACAGGCATGGATGGCTTCAAGAGGGAATTGGAGAAAGATATGGAGCAGAGGTCCATCAGGGGCTATTAGCTACAAGGTATAGATAGCAACTCTCAGTCTGGGGCAAGTGATGCTCTGTATTCTTGGGGCTTGTGGGGGGACAACAGCGGGAGGGCTTCTAGCATCCTGGCCCCACTGCTGGACCTCCTGATGGCACCTGGCATTTTTGGCCACTGTGTGACAGAGTGTTGGACTGGATGGGCCATTGGCCTGACCCAACATTGGCTTCTCTTATGTTCTTGTGAACCTGGGTCTCTCTGGTTCTAGCGCATCGCTTTAAAACGGTACACCATGCTGGTGTGTAAGGAATACCAGTTGCCCCACAGGGAGTGAAGGAGGAGCCCTGCAAAGAACTTGGGGTACCTCGATGCTCACAGGCCTACTTGATCCTCGCGTCCCATAGGGAATTAAATTCCAGCAGCTGTTTGTTGTTCCTCTCTGTACGTCCTGTAACAGCTTCCCTTAATGAGAGTCACAGGTAGTAACCTTTGTGTACATTTTTCCACGGCTTGTACCGTTCCCTGGATCGGGAAGCACACGACTGTACTGTGTTCTCTTGTGTCTCTGCTTGTTGGTTTATTTCCATAACTATTTTGATGAAATGGCTGGAGCGACTGCACTGTACCAAATGCATCTTTTTTTAAAGACCATGACTAGGAAAGGAAGCATGATTTGGCACCCAAGGTCTCCTATTCGGTGGGGGCATTGTAGTTGGGGCTGGGCATCACCATATTTGGCAGTGAAGGAGAAAATGTCCCTTTGGGGCATGTAAACTGGCATTTGGCCCGTTCAGGGATTTCTTTGTAGCATGAGGCCGGCACGGCCTTTTTATCCCTTGGGGCTTGTTCTGCAGAGCACATGTCTCATCATGCAGACGCTTCCCCGCTCGTGGTGCCTTCTCAAGGGCTCCTCCCATCTGTCTGCTGTGCAGAGGGATCTGGAGCGGCATCCACATGGCAATGGATACTGCCCTCTCGTTGTGCCGAAGCAAGAATTTCCTGGCTTGTCCGTATGGGAAAATCCAGTTGTGAATAACCACTGGGAAGGCAACAAGTGTCCAGTAATGTGCGGGTGCAGCCTTGCTGATAGGGTTGTCGGCTCTGGGTTGAGAAACACCTGGAGATTTTGGCGGGTGGAGCCTGGGGAGGGCTTGGGGAGGGGGGAGGGGCCTCAACAGAGTACAATGCCATTTGGGGATTAGCTAGATTCATGGAGGATAACTCTGTCAAGTCTATCAGTGGCTATTAGCCATGGTGACTGAGGGGAACCTCCACATTCAGAGGCACTGAACCTCTGGATCCCAGAGCTAGGAGGTAACATCAGGAGAAGGCCTTGGCCTCTATGCCTTGTTGTTGGCCATGCAGAGGAACTGGTTGGCCACTGTGTGAGACAGGATGCTGGACTAGATGGACCAGTGGTCCAATCCAGAAGGGCTCTTCTGTTATGTTCTTAATGCCATAGATTCCTCCCTCCAAAGCAACCATTTGATCTTGGCCGTCTGGAGATCAATTGTAATAGTGGGAGATCTCCAGGTACCACCTGGAGGATGGCAGCTGTAGTCTCTGGTAAGGGCTGTTTCCACAAAGAGGTTTTTCTCCACCTTGACTTCCAAACTGGAGCATGTTTTGGAATTTCTGCAGTTAACAGTCCTCTTTCCCAGGTATTCCCCATCTTTGTTATGCAGATTCCCAAGCTTCCTTTACTCCAATCTTCTTGGAAAGAATGCCATCTGACTGCGTAACCATGAAGTCTGGATGGAACAGTGTGCATTCTCTTGCCCTCCCAAACACCTGCTTCTCCATGTTGTCCCATCATGGGACCTGTTTTCCCAGCATGTCTTTCCTTCCATGCAGCCAGATGGCTTTCCGAGGGCTATTCTTTAAAGAAAAGGGAAGGGGATTGCTGTAGCAACCTGTTGCTATTCATTAGAAATTGGAATGGAAATAGGTAAAGCCACCGTAGTGCACGCATGAAGAAAAGAAGCAGAAAGAGGGGAGTGGGTTGCCACAACAGCTGTGATGACCGTGTCCCAGAAGCCGACAGAGAGGGGTTGTGTCTCAGTGGCAAAGCATCTGCTTTCCATGCAGAAGGTCCCAGTTCCAATCCCCAGCATCTCCAGTTGAAAGGACCAGGCAGGAGGTGATGGGCAAGACCTCCAGCTGAGACTCTGGAGAGCTGCTGCCACTCCGAGTATGCCACTTTAAAGTGCATACCTTTGCATCTGCAACGGTGCTGAGCAGTCGGGTTAGAACGGATAAAAGGAAGTACTTCTTCACCCAAAGAGTGATTAACACATGGAATTCACTGCCACAGGAGGTGGTGGCGGCTACAAGCATGGACAGCTTCAAGAGGGAATTAGATAAACATACGGAGCAGAGGTCCATCAGTGGCTATTAGCCATAAGGGATAGATAGGGACTCTGGGGCAAGTGATGCTCTTTGTTCTTGGTGCTTGGGGGGGTGGTCAACAGTGGGAGGGCTTCTGGTGTCCTGGCCCCACTGGTGGACCTCCTGATGGCACCTGGTATTTTTAGCCGCTGTGTGACAGAGTGTTGGACTGGATGGGCCATTGGCCTGATCCAGCATTGGCTTCTCATGTTCTCTTATGTTCTTAAGGCACAGGGCTGGAGATCTCCTGGGATTACAGCTGATCTCCAGTTGACAGAGATCAGTTCACCTGGAGAAAATGGCTGCTGTGCAAGGTGAGATCTATGGCGTTACACCCCTCCTCAAACTCTCTCCTCCTGAAGCACACGTCCCCTCCCAGTCTCCAAGTAGTTCTCTTTTTTTAAAAATTAATTTGAGTTTTTGAGGGAATACAGAATGAAAAAAGGAAATAAGGAGAAATGCTTAAAAATATAATTACAAAAACACAATATAAAGAGCAATTTTACAGATATTAAGGACATTCCTAGATAGATACGAAAGAGTAGGTATAATGGCTTAAAGATATATTTAGCATAATGGCTTAAAGAATCAGCATAGTGACCTATTTATTTATTATTTGTTTGTTTTATTAAACTTATGAATCGCTCACCTTGCAAGCAGGCTTTGGGCGATTTGCAATGGATTTGCAACCTATTTGGCATATTCACCAACCTCCAAATATTTCTCAACCCAGAGCCGGCAACTCTACCCCTCCTTGTGCTGTGGAAACACCTGGTCTGATGGGATCACACTTGAAGGGAGAAATGATACTTGGATAAATTATTCAGGACTGTGGTCTATACTACTATGGATAGCTTGCTGTAAGTAGGATCCTACTATGCAATTTTGGATCGTTTAACACGTCGTGTTAAGACTCTGATTTTGCTTCAGAGCCATTTCTTGACTGCTGGTTGGTCCTACAGCTATAGTCCTACTGCATTGTTTCTTGAATGCCCCATCCTGTAGATTGTGTTAACACATTCTATGTAATCTGCCTTGAGTCCAAGCGAGGAAGGCGGACTATAAATGTGAATAAAAACTAAAAAGGGTACAGAGGGAGCTTGCTGTACAGAAGTGGTTCCTGGATCCTCTTCTGGGCCCCTGAGAGGTTGCTTTCCAAATTTTAGAAGACCACAAAAATATGAAAATGTGGTTTGTGCCCCTTCCCCCAAATCAGTAGAGGGCAGGGTCTTCAGTATTCAAGGCTGGTATCTAAAAATCTAGAATAGCCCTCCAGTTAACCCACATGTGTAATGCCTAGGGTTGCCAGGTCTGGGTTGGAAAATACCTGGAGACTTTGGGGGTGGATCCAGAAGAAGGCAGGGTTTGGGGAGGGGAGGGGCCTCAGCATGGTCCAATGTCATAGAGAGTCCACCCTCCAAAGCAGCCATTTTCTCCAGGGGAGCTGATCTCTGTCAGTTGGAGATCAGTTGTAAAAGTGGGAGACCTCCAGACCCCACATGGAGGCTGGCAAGCCCCTCTCCCCCCAAAGAACTGCATGATTGTGCAAAAATTCTGGAGGTTAAATTCAAAGGCAGTGCCCTCCCCTCAGAAAAAAAGAGGGTACAATGGAAAGTAAAATAGATCCTCTTTCCCCTTCCCACCACCTCAGAAGAGATCCATGGGTTTGTAAGCAAGGAGACTAGATTCCAATCTTTCTTAGAAAATCCATGTGGATATCACATCCTTAATCTCGAGGATCATTGCAAATGCCCACTAAGTAAACTGTTACCATGAAAGAAGCATTCATTCCCCGTAGTGGTTCCCATCTTTAGAAATCTCTTTCTTCTGAGGTCATCGGCCCTGAAGCGGGTTGTATTCCATTCCTCTGTGGAATGCGTGAAGTCTATCTTTCTATTTATTTCACAGATTTTGAAGCTCTTTCCCCTCCCCGCATTTCCAAATGTCACAAAATGCTGACAAACCAATAAAAAGAGTGTTATCTAGCATCAGGTTTAAAATTGCAGCAAAGTTTTAAAAGGCAGGAGATCTCCGTCTTTAAAAGGCTAATGTGAACAGGAAGGTTTTCATTCCTTTCTATAAGGAAGGGTTCATAAGGGCATTTGGTCGTTCTGGATTTGGGGAAGGACCTCCGCAAAGTGTCACGCCACAGTGTACGCCCTCCAACGCAGCCATTTTCTCCTGGGAAATGGATCCTTGCAGTCTAGAGATCAGTTGTGTGGCTGGGAGATCTCCAGTCCCCACTTGAGGCTGGCATATCATTCTGCAGTAACTGGCATTTCCAAGTTGACTTCAAGGGGAACCCCATGTAGAGTACCTTACAGTAGTCTAGTCTTGAGGTCACTGTGACATGGACTCACACGGCCAGATCTTCTGAGTCAAGGACTAAATGAAAAGTGGGGGAGGAGTTTTTGCAGCTGTGTTAACTTGCTTCTCCAGCAATAATGCTGGGTCCGGTAGAACCAGTAGGCTCTTAACGGAGTCAGCAAGGGTCAACTGAACCCCATCAAATGTGGGAGGCACTGTGTCCCTGAAGACCTCAACTTTCCCAACCAGTGTTACCTCCACTTTGTCAGGATTCAGTTTCAACTTGTTCACTCCCAGCCATTTGGCCACAGCAGTCAAGGCAGTAGCTCAGGGCCTCTACCGCATCACCAAGTGACTTAAATGAAGAAATATTGAGCTGGATGTCATGAACATATTGATGACAACCAGTTCCCGGAACCACAGATGATTTTTTCCCCCTAAGGGCTTTACATAGAGATTGAGTACCATGGAGAACACATTCCAGGACAAATTCCACATGGATAATAACTGGTCTCCAATGGCAACCCTTTGAGTCCTGTCTGTAAGAAACTATTTAAACCAAACCAAAGCACAACCCCTGATTCCATACTTCTGCCTCCAAACATGTCAGTAAACTGGCATGGTCCACAGTACCAAAGGCTAAAGATAAATTAGGCTTGCCAATCCTCAGGTTCGGGCAGGGGTTTCCCCGGTTTTTGGGGCTTCTGCTTGCTGCCAGCCAGCTAACCAGTAGGGAGAACCCTGCCCCCAAACAGCCACATCCCCATGTGACTTCCCCAACATGATGACATCACCTGGAAGTGATGTCATCACACCAGGGACATCATGCAGGGACACTGTGGTTTGAGGGCAAAACTCTGTGGTTTTAGGCGGTTTTACCAAAGAGTTTTGTCCTCAAACCAGAGTGTCCCCATGTGACACCCCCAGCATGATGATGTCACTTCCAGGAGATGTCATCACATCAGGGAAGTCCCAGAACACCCCCAAATCCTCCTGCTGGAGCAACAAAGTGACCTGGCAATCCTAAAATAAATCCAGTAGGAGTGACAAGAAGGCATGGGCCTTTGTCTACATTCAAATGGAGATCATCAGCTAAAGCTACCAGTTCTATCTCCATCCCGTAGCCTGGCCTGAAACCAGATTGAAGAGGGTCCAGAGCAGATGAGTTATTTAGGAAGCCCTAAAGCTGGTCTGTAACTGCTTTCTTAGTCACATTGCCCAGGAAGGGCAGATTATCTACTGGGAGATAATTGGCCACATAAGTTTTTTGTAGCAGTGGTTTTCTAAACAGTGGCTGAGGGAAGCTGTCCTGTGACAGTGGTTGATCTATGAGGGACATCAGGGACTCATTAGTGTCGCCCAGGCCTGTTTTCACTAGTGACCAGCATGGACAAGGTTCCAGAGCACAATAAATTATACATTTCATCTGTCTGAACTATGTTACAACCAGCATCCAAATGGAACATATTTGAAGATTTAGCAGCAAAAAAAAAACAACAACTTTGCAAAGTTGTTATAACGGGTTGCCGATTCCTGAGAGATTAAAGGCTCAGATTTAGGAGTCAGCAAGTGTCAAAATCCCAGGTCATGAACCAGCTGATGCAATAGTAGCAGAGAAGTCAAGTTTCTTTGCTCCTGTCATCACTTCCTCATTGCTTTTACAATGAACTGTAAAGCCCACTGTTGTATTCACTCCAAGTTTTCTGTCAGTGCCGCTCTGGACACCTCCTGGCCCTCTTCAACTCATCCACATCTATGATAAACCAAAAGGCTGGGTTCTGCTGAGGACTGGGAGACGTTGAGGTAGGCTGGCCATGCCCTCCCTGGAGGCGGAGGATCCCCGGCTGCCACTCAGCTGGCAAGAGGGGTGAAATGGTGGGGGAATGTTGGCGGTGTTCTTACATGCTGACATCACTCCTCGTGTGCCCCACTGATGAGAAGCCATCTTGATGACAGCTTCCAGCAGCTTCATGTTCCAAGTTCCCACCATAGACTCAACAGAGTATCTGTCTGGAATCCTAAAATCCCCCCAGAGCATTCTGTAGTTCAGTAGGATCCATGACCATTTTAACTCCCCCCTCCCCCCGCCGGAGGAGCATCAACAGTGCATTCATGCTTCCTTGAGTGCGCAGGAATAAGAACAGGATAGAAGAGAAGGGGAGAGAAGAGAGATTGGATTTATACTCTGCCCTTCACTATCTGAAGGAGTTTCAGAGTGGTCTATAATCCCTTTTCCCTCCCTTCCCTACAACAGACACCCTGTGAGGTAGTTCTGGCTGAGAGAGCTCTCCCGAGCCCTTGAGAGAACAGCTCTGAGAGAACTTGTGGCTGACCCAAGGCCACACCAGCGGTTGCATGTGGAGGAGTGGGGAATCAAACCCGGTTCTCCCAGATTAGAGTCCACGCTCCTAACCACTACACCAAACTGACTGTCCAGAAGCTGAATCTCCAACCCCCAAATCAGGTTTCCCCCAAAGGCTCCATGTATGGGGCCTATGGTTGCCAGCTCTGGGTTGGGAAAACCTGGAGATTTGGTGGGGGAGATGGGGGAGGGGAGGGTTTTGAGAGGGAAGGGACCTCAACAGAGTACAATGGTGCAGAATCCATCCTCCAAAGCAGCCATTTTCTCCAAGGGAACTGATCTCTATTGCCTGGAGATCAGTTATTATTCTAGGAGATCTCCAGGCTCCGTCTGGAGGTTGGCAACCCTAGTTTGACTCATCACAACCAGCGAGAAGTCCATGGCAGCAAAAGAGGCTACAAAATCTTGGCCCAAATGAAGCAAAGAATTTTTGACATGAATCCTGAAATCCCCCAGAATAGCCAGTCGAAGTTAGAGGGGTTCCTCAGTGGAACAGGCTTCCTCATGAAGTAGTGGGCTCTCTTTCTTTGGAGGTTTTCAAACAGAAGCTAGATGGTCATCTGACAGCAATGTGGATTCTGTGAACTTAGGCAGGTCATGAAGGGGAGGGCAGGAAGGGTTGTGTCAGTGCTTAATTCTTATGGCACTTTTTAATACATTCAGGGAAATGCTAATTGCCACTTTGGGGTCAGGAAGCGATCTTGGAGGTTTTTTGTCATCTTCTGGGCATGGAACAGCTGTCAGTGTGGGTGTGGAGGGGGAGGTATTTGTGAATTTCCTGCATTGTGCAGGGGGTTGGACTAGAGGACCCTGGAGGTCCCTTCCAACTCTATGATTCCATGATTCTAAGTGTCTCCAGCACCAAGCCCAAGTATACCTCTGCTAGTTCATACAGGGTGCCAGTGGGGGAACTAGGTGGCCAGTCAACAAGTAGAAAGCATAACCTATCCCTGGAACCCAATATAACAAAGATATAGTAAATGCTGGCAGTGGTTTGTACAGGGGAATATGTGAAATGGGACCATCTTGTGGAGGATGATGGCTAATCCCTGCCTCTCTGTCCTCCAATATTGGGTCGATGAATGGCCACATAACCAGACAGAGTAAAATGCCACAGACGTAGGCCAATTTCCCACAAGTGCTGCTCCACCCTCACTCTTCCCTTTTGCCCCGATGGTACATGTCAATTTCACACAAGCGTCTGCACAGCCACATTTTGCCCCGCAACTTCCTATGATTCCCCCCGCGTCTACCCAATCCTCAAAAAACAGGATTGAGTAGACATGGGGAAAATCGCACAAAGCTGCAGGGCAAAATGCAGCTGTGCAGCGGCTTGTGTGAAATTGACATGTACCATCAGGGCAAAAGGGAAGAGCGAGCATGGAGTGGCGCTTGTGGAAAATCGGCTGTACTGTATTTTCTTCCAGCCAAGTCTTTACCATGCAGGTTAGATCAATTTTGTCCTCTTCCAACTGCCATGACAGACGCACAGTTTTGTTCCTCTCTAGTCTGGTATTTTAAAGAGGAAGGACATAGAGACCTGTTTGATCTTGTCAGATTTCGGAAGATAAGCAGGGTTGGCCCTGGCTACTATTTGTATGGGAGTCTGCCAAGGAAGTCATGGGTTGCTAGGCCACCTCTGAAAGTCTCTTGCCTTGAAAACTGTATGTGTCATCATAACTCAGCTGTGATTTGACAGCCAAAACAAATAAATAATAAAAAAAGATGGGCCCTCGTACCAGTCTATTTCTGGATGGGACAGGGGTTAGATAAGTAGTGAGCACCTATATCTATCACCGGCCACCTTTGAAAATTCCCAACCCCTTTCTACCAGCTCCCCTCTGCACTGAAATAATGCAGTCAAATAGTTAAAAGCTGCCGGTAGAACATCTAAGAAACCCTCTACATGTGTCATGCTACCATCCACAGAGAAGTCATAAAGCAGTCCCCTGACTTAGTGAAGTGTCAAAACTAAGATCGTCCACACTGATACAAAAGCAGATGCACTCATCTTTGTGTTTGAAAGCCTCATGCTTACAAGCAAACTGGGAACTTACTTTCTGGACTGTCAGGTGGAAGGAGAACCTCAATCCCTGAATCACCTTGACTTGACTCAAGGTCCTGCTTGCTTGAATTTCACTTTAAATGCACAGGGAAGTCCATGAACCTCATGTGGAAAACAGCACCTTTGAAAGAACTAAATGAGGGTTAGAGGGGGAAGATCAAACTTGCAAATTTCAGGAACCGCCCAGTTTTTATCTTGCCAAGAGCTGCACAGCTGAGATATCTTAATCAACTGCTGGAATGGATAGAGGTTCCCCCAAGGATAAAAGCCAAAGGAGGGGAAAACAGAGTGTGTATCTTTGGGGAAGGATTTTTTCCTACCTTTTGAGTTTGAGTAAGTTTTGGCTGATTTTATTGACTATTTGTGTTTTGTTAATCATCAGAAGACATTGAATTTTCCTTTTGTCTGATTAATTATTGTTAATCGAGGTTGCCTCGCCTTTTCTTTGATAATAAAAAAGATTCTGCCTAATTTGCTGAACTTGAATGTGGAGTATCTTGGCAGAGAACCCAAAGGCTGGATCACACATGGTGGCAGGAGTGGGAGAAGAACCCATGCCTCCAGAGAGACTGGAGAGAAAGAGGGGCTGAGAGAAATTCATTAATAGGGATTCATTGACGTTGACAGTGGAACAGAAAAGGCAATCGAAGGAGGTGTTACGGGACTTTGCAACCCTGTTCACAAATTGCTTTGCAAGAACTGATCTGATCAGCCATGATTTAGATACAGGGGAGCATCTACCAATCAGGTGTAATCCATATTCCATCAGAAGGCCAGTGAGGAAGATAGTGAGGCAGGAGATACAGAAAATGCTTGAGATGGGAGTCATCGAACCTAGTACTTCTGAGTGGAGTAGTAACCTTGTAATAATTCCTAAAAAGAAGCTGTATGAAGGAGACCTCCCAGAATATCAATGGCGTATAGATTACAGAAGGTTAAATCAATTGTGTAAAACCAATCAATACCCAGCACCAAATATAGAGGAGGTCCTGGAAAGGATTGCGAATGCTGAGTACATTATCACATCCGAGTTTTAGCAGTTACCGCTAACAGAAACAGCTAGGGATAGAACAGCCTTTTTGTGCTCCCATTCCATTTCAGTGTGCTTCCATTCGGAATCAACTCTGTTAGTAAGATTAATGGTCAAGGTGCTACACGGATTAGATTTTGCAGGGAGCTATCAGGATGATATTGCAGTGACCAGTTCATTTTGGTCCCAACATTTATACCATCTAAAAGCTGTATTGCAGAGAGTTCAAGAGGCAGAACTACCCATTAAGCCTTCAAAATGCCAAATTGCCAATAGCTTGGTTGTGTATTTGGACCACCAAATAGGGAAGATAGCACCACATACAGTAAAGGTAAAGGTAAAGGTAAAGGTTCCCTTGCTCGAAAGCCAGTCGAATCCGACTCTAGGGTTGCGGTGCTCATCTCCGTTTCAAAGCCGAAGAGCCAGCGCTGTCCGAAGACGTTTCCGTGGTCATGTGGCCGGCATGACTAAACACCAAGGTGCACGGAACGCTGTTTCCTTCCCACTGAAGTGGTACTAAGCACCAAGAAGCAGGTGCTGAGTTTCCTAGGGGCATGTGGATTCTATAGATTTATTTCTAACTTTTCACATCATGCAGCACCACTTACTAATTTATATAAGGAAGGGTATCTGGGAGAGTGTCCTAGACAGCTGAGTGTCAAAGAGCCTTCAACATGTTAAAGAGGAGGCTTGTAGAGGACCCAATCCTAAAACCACTGGATTATTCCCAAGAGTTCATTGTGGACACTGATGCTAGCAGGTACAGCTTGGGCATGGTTCTACTGCAGAAAGGGCAAGATGATTGCTTTCATCTGGTAGTATACCTGAGTCACAAGCTATTGCCCCAGGAGCAGAAATGGAGTTCCTTCCCGCACTTGGATCTCATCCCTGGTTTTCTCAGAGTTCAACTCGTGACACAATACCTTGCATTTATCCCTGGTTATAACAGCATCCATTTATCCCGGGACGTGTGGGGCAAAACCAGGGTGACTCAATGTAATGTGGAAACAAAAAAAACACCCTGAGATAATTACTGGGGTGAACTCGAGTGTAGTGTAGAATGTAAAAAATACCCTGAGATAATTAGAGGGGTGAACTCGAGTGTAGTGTAAAATGTAAGTTCAGGGACAGGGTTGAACCAGGGTTTAAGTTCTAGTGCGGAATCACCCATAGTGTTATCAAGCAGGAAGCCCTGGAAGTAGTATGGGGGTTAAATAAGCTTAAGATGTATCTGAGGTGAATACACTTTCAGCTGGAGAAAGATCACAGTCTGCTAGTCTTCATCCACAAGATGAAAAGATCAATGCCAGAATTTTGAGATGGCCCTTGTACCTACAAGATTTTTCGTTCGATGTTAGCCGTATTAAGGGAAAAGAAAATGTATTAGCTGACTCCCACTCTAGATGTTTTGCTGAAGCAGAATAAAATGATAGATGATGCCCAGTGGATGAGATGGGTACTATAACAAACTGTCAACAGTCTCTCAGGGAGGACCCAAAGTTGGGTTAGAAATTCTGTAAGAATGGGGAATTGTTTTGAACCTATGTCTTTTTTGTGTCCTCTTGCAGAAAGTGAGATGGATGTCCCTCTCTTTTTGCATGGGGAGGTGTAAGAAAGACAGCAGCTCATGTACAAAACAGAAATTTTGAAGAACTAAATGAGGGCTAGAGGGGGAGGGCTAGAGGGGGAGGATCAATCTTGCAAGTCACTGCAGGAACCACCCAGTTTTTATCTTGTCAAGAGCTGCACAGCTGAGATATTTTAATTAACAGCTGGACTAGATAGAGGGAGGTGTAGTATGTTAACAGATTCCCCTGAGGATAAAAGCCAAAGTGGGAGAGGAAAAAACAGAATGTGCATCTTTGGGGCAGGATTTTTCCCTACCTTTTGAGTTTCAGTGAGTTTCGGCTGATTTTCTTGACAGTTTGTATTTTGTTAACCATCAGAAGATGTTGAATTTTCCTTTTGTCTGGTTAATTATTGTTAATCAAGGTTGCTTTGCCTTTTCTTTGATGATAAAAGGATTTTGCCTGATTTGCTGAACTTGAGTGTGGCGCCTGAAGCCGAGTATCTTGGCAGAGAACCCAAAGCCTGGATCACACACCCATGTTGTCTCCTTTGACTCCATTCTGTAAGACGTCAACCTGCATACATATATAAGTGCTGTCAAGTCATAACCATCTTATGGCCATCCCAGCAAGGGCTTTCAAGACAAGTGAAAAGTACAAGTGGCTAGCCATTGTCTTCCTCAGCAAAGTCTTCCTCAGTGGTCCCTAGGGTTGCCAGGTACAACCTGGCCACCAGTGGGGGATAGGGGGTTAGGGTTGCTGGATCCAGGTTAGGAAATTCCTGGAGATTTGGGGATGGAACCTGGGGAGGACAGAGACCTCAGTGGTGTACAGTGCCATAGAGTCTGCCCTCAAAAGCATCCATTTTCTCCATGGGAACTTATCTCTGCAGTCTGTGAGATGAGCTATAATTCAGGAGGATCCCCAGGTCCCACCTGGAGGCTGTTATCCCTAGTGGTTCCCCCAACACAAGTCATAACAATAAACATAAACATGGCATAATCCAATCAGTTAACAACAGCACATACAACCAAGTTATGACCCTGCTTAGTTTCTGAGATCTGACAACATTAATCTATAGCATGCTACCTTCCCTCTCCAGCCTGTGTACCTTCTTATATTTGACCATTACCTTTGGAAGAGCCCTTGGACTACCTCAAGAGATAAGGAAAGGCAAGCGTCTGAATTCCTGCAGTTTAGTTTTGCAGACTGTATGACCCCAAAGGGCATGTCACACACTCTTTCCATCCTGGACTAGTTGAGGCTTGTTAACTTAAACCTCAGAGGCCTCCTGAAGGCTCTGGATTTTGAGGGTCAAGGTGTGAAGTTCCCATGGACCTGTGAACATTCTTGTTCTTTGCTGGATCGGCTGCACTGTTTTACAAAAGACCTTTTCAACCAGTTGAATTTTTCCTCTTGATTAACTAACTCCCTCTCTTAGCCTAGGCCTCAGTTCCCATGGAGACCAGTATTATGTTATTTAAGAGCCGCCCCCCCTTCTTTAACCTTGGTATAAATCAAAGCTAGTGCCTCTGATGTTCAGTGTGTAGAGGGGACTGCCCTACTTCTGAGGTGCGCTATGGCTGCTGGCTTTTGCTGGTGTTGCCACCTCTTTAATGCTGGTGCTCCGCTGCTTTCAGAAGGTGTCTGCTGAGCAGAAATTTAGTTAGTTGAGCTTTTTCCTGGTTTGGACATGAAATGATGGGGGGAAATACAGAACTGTGTATATGAGGGCATTGTTAAAAGTAGAGGAGCCTTGCTGAGGTGGAAAATGACAATCCTGTTTCTTTTTAACTATTTGGTTCTTATTTGGGATATTACTTCTGTGCACAATTCTGAAGAATATCTACAAGAATTTAATTATACAGTATACCAAGTCTTTCACCACAACACACTTATAGGGTTGCCAAGCTTCAGGGGTGGTGATGTTGGGGGGGGGGTTGTGTCATCATCCGCACCATGATGTCAGTTTCAGGGGAAATGCAGAAGTGACACTGTGGAGCTCAAAGATTCTCTCGAATCTTTAGAAGCACTAAGATTCTCTCATATGATTTTACCATAGAGTTTCTGGTGAGTCCTAGAGCTACCCAACATAACTTCTAGGTTTTCTTGGGAAGTGATGCCATGGTGCTGCTAACATGGTCTTTTTTTCCTTCTTTTAAAAATCTGTCTCTCTCCATAGTGGAAGGCCTGGCAGCCCTGTTATGTAGGCCACTGTACTCAATGGCAGCTCAAAAATTTTGCCACCTTCAATAGTTGCTCCACCCCACTCAAACACATGGAGCCAGAGGAACTAATGCTTTGCACCTCTTCGCTCCCCTGAGACCTAGTAAAACTAATACATAAACCTGCACATCCCCTGTAAGGCTTCCTGAACATTCGCAAGATGCATTCTTCTCCCAAGAGCCTGGTAATCATTTTGGCCATCCTGATCAGTGGTCCATCTAGTCCAGCAGCATCCTGCTTCTCAGCTAGGCTTACAAACAGGGACCAAAGTATCATTGCCAGGCTGTGTCTGGCATCAAGTCAGCATATAGGAGGGTGTGGTATTGCATGGGGCATGATGTCACTTCCAGGGAAACCTTAAAGTGATGACATGTCATGCTACAAATGTCTGGGGCTCTATGGTAAAACCATAGAGGTTCCTGCAATTCCTAGTGCTACATGAAGTCACTTCCAAGGTTTCCCCAGAAGTGATAGATCAAGATGGGGAGCAGTATTAGCCTGTCCGTAGCAGTAGAAAGGAGCTGCGGTGGCTCAAGTGGTTAAGACGCTGAACTGCAGGCTGGAAGGTCAGTAGTTCAGCAGTTTGAGACCCAAGTGCCGCATGACGGAGTGAGCTCCCGTCTCTGGTTCCAGCTCCTGACAACCTAGCAGTTTGAAAGCAAGAAATTGCAAGTAGATGAATAGATACCACTTCGATGGGAATGTAACAGTGTTCTGTGCGCCTTGGTGTTTAGTCATGCTGGCCACATGACCACAGAAACATCTTCGGACAGCGCTGGCTCTTTGGCTTGGAAACGGCGATGAGCACCACAACCCTAGAGTTGGATTCGACTGGCTTTTGAGCAAGGGAAACCTTTACCTTTACCTAGCAATAGAAAAAAGCAAGAGTCCAGTAACACTGTAAAGACTAACAAAATATGTGTCAGGGGATGAGCTTTCATGAGTCACTGCTCACTTCTTGAGAACTGATGTCACACTGGCATCTTTTTTTTTTTTTTAAACTTCCTGGCATGCCATCACTTTTTCAGAAACCCCAGAAGTGACATCATGCCGTTGCTCCAACAGTAATTGTTTTAAAATCAATTTTTCTCTTGGAGGAAGCAGGGCTTGCTGGCGGGAGACCTGGCAACCCTGAATTCTCCCCTTTTTAATCCATCTAAGCTAGCACCATCTTGTAGCAGTAAGTTCCATAAGTTAACGAAACCATGCACATGACCCAGAGCTGTTACATACTGTCTTTCCATAGCTCTGAAGTAACCTCAGCCAGATCCCACCCATATGATATTGGCAGTAAGGCTCTCCAAGTAGACACATTGGAGCCACAGAATTTCTGTTGCCTGAGACCAATCTCCCCTCCCCCCCCCCAAGCATTTTCCCTTTTGTCACAACCTTGTAAGGGCTCTCTAATAAAGCCATTGCCACGGGGTTTGCTTTTGTCCCTTTCTGTGTTTATAAAACACCAGGGCAAAACAAGGAGGGGAGCCACCGCCGCTTTCCCATGACAGCTGGAGGATCTCTCTGCCTCTTCCCCGTTGAACAAGGATATCTTGTGCCCTGGAGAGGATTTCTGACAGCAACAGCTGCCCGGCTTGAAGAGCATCTGTGGGGACATTCCAGAGATTCATTCGAAACACTCTGCATGGAGCGGAGGGCTTTCTCCTTTCCAAGGGAGCGAAACACTCCGGCAGGCCTAATGGGAAGGAGGCAGCTGTGGGCTAGAAACAGGCTCTTGCGTGCTGGGAAAGTCTGGCTCTGTGAACGGTGGGCCATCTCTTAGGAACGGTGGGATTTTCCTGCTCGCCAGGTGTTTGCCATCTTAGTGCGCCACATGCCAAGAAAGGAACAACCAAACTCAGTTTACTCTCTAGCTGACACTCGATGCTGTATCTGATGTCTATTGCTTGGGCTCTTGTTTCTCTCATGAATTAGCTGGGATTCTTGTTTCCAGCTACATTTGCAAATTAGGGGGGGAGAGAAGGGTGTTTCTGAGCCTGGGCAGAGTATTTTCCCTTCTTCCTGTTGAACAGCTATACTGAGACTGGTGCAGTAGTTTAGAATATTGGGCCCCTGTCTGAGTATCCCATTCAGCTGTGACCCTTACTGGGACCACTGAATCTTTCTCCGCCTGATCTACTTCACAAGATTGTGGTGAGGGTACAGTGGAGGGGGAGTAATTTTTATGCTCCCCTGAGCTGCTTGGAAGAACGGCAGGAAACAAATGTAATGGCCTGCCACAGGCAATACCTACACCAGGGGTCCCCAACATTTTTGAGCCTGCAAGCATGATGGGCGCAGCCACAAAATGGCTCCTGCGGGAGGCGGAGCTAGCCACAAAATGATCGCCACAGCTTCACGTCAGTAACAGTGTAGATCCCTGTGCTGTGGCGGCAGCTGCTGCCACAGCAACGTTTTGAAAAAAAATCTGCAGAGCCAATCAGAAGCCTTGCTGGGCAAAAGGCATACCTGGCCACACCCACTTCCTAAAACACTTCATGGGTGCCAGAAAAGGCGTCAACAGGCACTATGGTGCCCACAGGCACATCGCTGGAGACCCCTGACCTACATAATAGAGATGCAGCAGTGAGATTTTTCCTATAGCCTGCCCCTCCTCCTCCTTTTCCCCCAGTGCAAGCCCTGGATATTCTTTGCAGCTACGGCTGGCCGAGTGGTCTTCTGTACACCAAATCTCTCTTCTTTGTAGCAGAGATCCTGACGGCCGTCCCACCGCCTTAAGAAAACAGCCATAGCCATGGACAAAGTCTGAAGGGCAGGCAGGCTTGTTTGGAAAGCGCAGCTCTGGGGCTATAATCTCCTCTCTCCCACAGACGCAGTTCACCTTTGAGATGAGATAAGGTTAAGAAAGCCAGGAACTGAAAAAAGGTGTAGTCCAAATTCAGGCTGCAACTCTCCCCCCCACCCCAGCATGGTTGATCCAAAAGCATTCATTCGGACTGGACACCTCTTTCCTCCAATTTTGTTCTTGGAACGAGGGTCCCCTGGTCCCCCTTGGCCACTGGCAGGGGGTGGGGGAATAGGGTTGCCAGCTTCAGGTTGGGAAACTCCTGCAGATTTGGGGATGGAGCCTGAGGACAGGAACCTCAGTGTGGAAAATGTAGGGTTGCCAACTCTGGGTTGGGAAATACCTGAAGATTTTGGGGGTCTGAGCAGGAGGGGTTTGGGGCATAATGCCTTAGAATCCAACTTCCAAAGCAGCCCCTTTTTCCAGGTGATTCTCTGTCACCTGGATATCAGGTGTAATCATAGATCTCCACCCACCACCTAGAAGGTGGCAAACCTAGTACAATGTCCACCCCTCCAAAGCATCCATTTTCTGCAGGGAAACTGATCTCTGTAGTCTGGAGATGAGCTGCAATTCCAGGGGGATCCCCAGGCCCCACCTGGAGGCTGGCAACCCTATTTAGAACACAGATGCCCTAGAATTTCAGCTTTGTGCTTAAGATGAGAGTAAGATTCTTGCCCCAGAGACTTGCATTTGATATATAACACAAACAAAAATGGCTAAGCATAAATCCAGCCTGGAAGTAATTCTTTCTGCCTTGCAGGTATCCATTTTCTGTAACACGCCCCAAATGTGTGTGAACTGATGGTCCTGCGTGTGGCCTGGTACAGATGTTGACCACTTCCTTTGGTCCCAAGGACTCAGCCACATCCAGGATTGCCAACTCAGGGTTGGGAAATACCTGGAGATTTGGGGGGTGGAGCCAGTTTGGTGTAGTGGTTAAGTGAGCGGACTCTAATCTGGGAGAACCGGGTTTGATTCCCCACGCCTCCACTTGCACCTGCTGGATGGCCTTGGGCAAGCCATAGTTCTGGCACAGCTGTTCTTGAAAAAAGAGCAGGTTCTGTCAAGAGCTCTCTCAGCCCCACCTACCTCACAGGGAGTCTGTTGTGGGGAGGGAAAGGGAGAGGAGTTTGTAAGCCGCTCTGAGACTCACCTGGGTAGTAAAGGGCAGGGTATAAATTCAATCTCTTCTCTCTTCTCTTCTGAGGAGGATGGGGTTTGGGGAGGGACTTCAGTGGGGTACAATGCCACGGAGTCCACCACCTAAAGTGGACATTTTCTCCAGGTAAACTGATCTTTGCCACCTGGAGATCAGTCGTAATCCCAGGACATCCCCAGCCACCACCTGGAGGTTGGCAACCTTAGCTACATCTGACCTGGCAAGCCAAATACCTTCTTCTCCCTCTCGGGGACGTGGGCAGGCGGATATTAGGACAGCCCTGGAGTAAGCTGAGCTGAATGGTCTCTGTGTCATGAGCCATTTTCAGGGGGCCCCTTGGCTTGGGACGGGACAGCAATGAGAAGGGGCCTTCCCTGGGCCAGCCTCTACTCCTTGTCATTGTCACATGACCTGACCTGGACGGCCCAGGCTATCCTGACCTCATGGAATCTCAGAAGCGAAGCCAAGGCTGGCCTTGGATAGAACTTAGATGGGAGGCCACCAAGGAAGTCCAGGGTTGCTTGCAGAGGCAGGTAATGGCTACCTCTGAACATCTCTTTCCCTGAAAACCCCATGAGGGGTCATCATAAGTCAGCTGTGACATGGCGGCCCTTTCCCACCACCGCGGTCGCAGAGGCCGGCACCCAATCCGAGCCGATCCCATGCGCTACCTGCAGCAGCCCACCAAGAAAGTTCCCAGTGAGCTCAACAGCCAGTCCACCCCACTTCCTCTTCTGTCTTTCCTGCTGCCAGGAAAAAAAAAAGGGGGGGGATTCTCATCCTTCATGCCCTCCGTACACCCAGCCAGTCCTTCCTCAGACCTTGAGCCCGACTTCAGCAAGATATTTTGGGGAACCACCCCTTACCTAGAGCTCAGTTACCCACCTACCGTTCTGCCTTCCCCGATTCTGCAGATCCATGTCCGTCTGTCAGCATCAGCTGTCCATCTTTGCAAAACCTCAGGCAAGACAAGGACGTCAGTGCTGGACTCCTTTATAAGACACAAGCAGGACGGGTCTGTCACCTGCCAATGCCTCCCTAGCTCAGAAGAGCCCTCTTGCAGGGAGGGCGGGGTATAAATGGAATAAATAAATAAATAAAATAAAATAACGCTTGCCCTATAAATTATAAAGGCTTCCACTAGATCATCCAAGAAAAATGTTTTCCACGAAATCTTCTAGTTGTCAGGTTATTCTTGGCAGGGCTTTTTTTTTTTTGTAGAAAAAGCCCAGCAGGAACTTATTAGCATAATAGGCGACACCACTGACAGCACAGTGTTACTAGAAGTGTGGTCACCTAGCTACACTCACCTTTTGCTTCTTATTCTGTTTACCTTCTTTGTTTTCAAAACCCAGGGCTTTTTTTTGTAGCAGGGACTCCTTTGCATGTTAGGCCACACATACCTAATGTAGCCAGTCTTAATGAGTTTCTGCTGTTGGGTGTGAGCTATTATGCTAATGAGTTCCTGCTGGGCGTGGCCAACTCGGGAGCCAGCCAGAACTCCATTCCTGTGCATTCCTGCCCAAAAATAGCCCTGATTCTCGGAAACTTTGTTGTGACTCTGCCCCTTTCTTTAAAATATTTACTTGGCTTCCACTCTGATGGAAGCTGAACTGCCTTTCTCTGCTAGTGGTTTATGGCTGAGGGGAGGCATTTATGGGGTGTTCTGTACAGCACCTTGCACAATTAGGGTTGCCTGCTCTGGGCTGGGAAATACCTGGAGATTTGGGAGGGTGGAGCCTGAGGAGGGTGGAGTTTGGGAAGGGGAGGGACTTCTGTAGAGTATAATGCCATGTAGACCAGCTTCCAAAGCGTCCATTTTCTCTAGGTGAACTGCCCTCTGGAGATCAATTGTAATCCCAGGAGATTTCCAGCCACCACCGGGAGGTTGGCAACCTGATAGCCCATGCTGCTGGTGTTGCACAAATTAGGCCTTTGGAAGAGAGTGACATGAATTTCCCAAGGGGGCTCTAGATCTTACTGAACCCTTATGCGGAGCCAGGCTCCAGTCCCTGGTACTTTGGGGAGAAGATCCTGCATGCCAATGGCTGAGGATGGGACATTGTGGCAGCTGACTTGGCCATGTGGGATTTTGCATTCATGGCTTTGAGTAGCAGCAGCGATGTGTTTCTTCAGAAAGTTTTGCTCCAGCTCCATTGAGAAGCTGTTTGTGGTGCCCCGGGCGAAACCGACATGGTCTTTTGAGCTGGAAATCGTGTGTCCTCCTCCCTGCATTTCTTGGATGGACCACAAAAGAAAGAGGTGCTTGGAAAGCTTCCTGGACTCCTATACAATGGCAGTGGCGGGAATGGCTGCACTTTAGAGGGATGATGAAAAGCTGAGAAACTGGCTACCCTCCGCTTTTGTCCTTGTGGAAAGAGAGCATCAGAGAGATGCTCTCGCTTTCTTTTGGAAGCTGCACCAAAGCTTGAGATTGTGCTGGATGGTAAAAGCCACAGTCGAAGTTCAAACGAACTGGCTAACCTTCCAGCACTGAGAAGGTTGTGGGCAGAAGCTGCCCCCCCACATCTGGACCCATGACTCTGGTGTCTCTAGGGCTACCAACCTCCAGGTGGGGCCTGGAGATCTCCCACTATTACAACTGATCTCCAGGCAACAGAGCTCAGTTCCCCTGGAGAAAACGGCTGCTTTGGAGGGTGGACTCTGTGGCGTTGTACCCTGCTGAGGTCCCTCCCCTCTCCAAACCCTGCCCTCTCCAGGTTCCTCCCCCCAAAATCTCCAGGTATTTCCCCACCCAGAGCTGGCATCTTTGGGTGTCTCCTTGCCCCCCCCAGGCCACAAGTTACAGCTTGCACTCTGCGTCTCTTCCGAATCTCTTGCTGCCCCGCATGCCATGAGGACAGTCCTGTTTTGCAAAACAGCAAGACTGGATTTGGGGAAATAAGTATTCAGGACGGGCCCACAGGTTTTTGCACCCTAGGAAAATTATGACTTTGGTGTGCCCTTCCGCACTCAATGTACAGGGAAAAAAATAACTTTGATGCTTCATATTGGCCAAAAGTCATATATATATATATACATAAGAGAAGCCAATGTTGAATCAGGCCAATGGCCCATCTAGTCCAACACTCTGTCACACAGAGGCCAAAAATACCACGTGCTATCAGGAGGTCCAGCAGTGGGGCCAGGACACTAGAAGCCCTCCCACTGCTGTCCTCTCCAGCACCAAGAATAGAGTGCATCACCTGCCCCAGACTGAGAGTTCCCATCTATACCCTGTGGCTAATAGCCACTGATGGACTACTGCTCCATATGTTTATCTAATTCCCTCTTGAAACTGTCCATGCTTGTAGCTGGCACCACCTCCTGTGGCAGTGAATTCCATATGTTAATCACTCTTTGGTGAAGAAGTATTTCCTTTCCTTTGGTATATATAATGGTGTCCTTTAAAGTGCAGCAATGTAGGTGACCACTCCATTTGCCTATGACTGGGCTGGTCCTGTAGGGTTGCCAACCTCCAGATGGTAACTAGAGATCTCCTGGGATCACAACCAATGTTCCCTCTAAACTGTGGAGTCTTGTGAGCAAAAATTTTAAAAAATTGTGAGCTACTGGCATTAAAGTTGTGAGTGAGCGATTTGACTACTGCATAAATTAGTTTGCTCTGGAGCCATCCTTCCTGAACTAAGATAAAAATCCATGAGCCAGAGGCTAAAAAACTGTGAGCTAGCTCACACTAACTCAGTTTAGAGGGAGCACTGATCACAACTGATCTCCAGTTCCCCTGGAGAAAACGGCTGCTTTGGATGGTGGGACCCACGGCATTATGCCCCACTGAAGCCCCAAACCCTACCTTCCTCAGGCTCCGCTTCCAAAATCTCCAGGAATTTCCCATCCCAGAACTGGCAACCTTGGATATTACCTAAAGTCTGCAAAGCAGAAAGGGGGACTGACTTGGTTTCTCTGCACTGCAAACCTGGGCACTCCCCTCGCCCCAGTTACTCTCCTTGCTCCTCCATCAGCCTCAGTGTGGCCCAGCTTTCAAATGGCCGATTGAGATGATCGGGCTCCATGTTCTCCAGGGTTTCAGTGAAGCAGAGGCACATCTGGCTGTTTGAAAGTGATATTGGGGAGGGGAGGGGGGTCTTGCAGCCATTCACCCGGGCATCTTTCAAAGCAGGATATTAGATTTCGGGTCCATCTGAAGCTTCTAAGGGGAGCTGGCTTTTCTCCGTGGCCTTTCTTGTAAGTGCACTTCAGGGATCTTAACTAACTTGCCGAGGAGAAGTTGCAGGGCCTTTAAGGGCCCTTGGCAAGGCTTTTGCCTTTGCTGATCCTAACAGCCCCTAATGTTCCCTTGTCGCCGGGGTTTCAGCCAGAGTTAAGCATCTTAAAGTCGGTCTGATTTCAGTGAGTGAGTCGAACCTGTTCTTTAACGGAGTCTAAAAGTACTTAACTTCATCCCCTTGCAGAAGGAGGTCTTACAAGGCCTAGCAAGACAGCTCTGCCAAACCTGACTTTTGTATACTTTTACTGGGAATAATCTCAGTGAAAACAGGGGGGCGGGGACCCACTTTTGTAGCCCGTGGGACCAAAGATTTGATGCTAAATCACTCACTTGCTGTAATGTTTTATTGATTTTTTTTTTTTAGATTTTTAGTTCACAATTAAGATTTTCCTGGCAGAAAATTAAGTATGTTTGCTGACTGATAAAAGCACTGATCTAATCACAGCACCGAATGGTTACAGGAGACCAGAAAACTTTGTAGTCTATCCCCACACCTCAATGCTGACCCTCTACCTCCAGCCTAGGCTTGCCAACCTCCAGGTGGTGGTTGGAGTCTTCCCACTATTACAACTGATCTGCAGGCAACAGAGATAGTTCACCTGGAGAAATGGCTGCTTTGGAAGGTAGACTCTTTGGCATTATACCCCATTGAAGTTCCTCATCTCCCTAACCCCCCGGCCTTCTCAGGCTCCACCTCCCCAAATCTCCAGGTATTTCCCATCCCAGAGCCGGCGACCCTACTGAGCCCTACGTACAGGACTGTATGCTACCATGGGAAGGCACATGGCAGCCAAAGTGCCTACTGAGTAAGGTCAGACCTAAGTGGAAGCCAGGGAGAGAGGGAAGGACTGTGGTTCAGTGGCAGAGCATCTGGTCTGCGTGTAGAAGGTCCCAGGTTCAATCCCCGGCATCTCCAGCTAAAACGGTCAAATAACAGGTGATGGGAAAGACATCTGCCTAAGACTCTGGAGAACTGCTGCCAGTCATAGGAGACGGTACTAGTGAGTATTTTGTGTGTCTATGCCTGGAAGTCATGGTTGACTTCTGGCGACCCCTAGTGGGGCTAAGGTAAGGTAAGGAAATGGCATCTGAAGAAGTGAGCCACGACTCACGGAAGTCTCCTCCCCAGCCACAAATGTTGTTAGTCTTTAAGGTGCTCCTGGACTCTGGCTCTTTTCTGCTGCCAGAGACAGGCTAACACGGCTGCCCATCTTGAAACGGCTTCTCTCAGATGATCCACAGGCTGATCTTCTTCTTGGGCTTGTGGGAACAGCTATTGACCCTGCTTCATCCCTCTTAGCCTCATTTATCGTCACAATGACATAAATCACTAAGCTAGCCCCCAGGGCAAGAGTTTTGTCAGCTGCATCTTCCTTGTCAGCTGCTGTGAGCGACTCGGTGAACATCTACTGCACCAGCTGCTGTATGTCATGTACTCTCACTGTGTTTTTTTTTTTTTAAGAGGAATCATTTTAAAAAAATCTTTAACGCTTGCTTTGGGGTTAGTGGCTTCACGAGTTCTGGCCACTCAGTGCTGTGCACGGTAGCTTTTTGCAGGGTGCTGGTGAGTGATGGTCTGCATGGGGTTTGTCCCTGTCCTTTGTGTGAGCAGCAGTTTGGGAAGGAGAGTATGAACCTCATCTACAGCTAGGGTTGCCAGGACCCCCCGGCCACTGGTGTGTGTGCGTGGGGGCAGGGTTTCCAGCTCCAGATTGGGAAACTCCCAGGGATTTGGAGGTGGATCCTGCAGAGGACAGGGACTTCAGTGGGGTACAGTGACAGAGTCCACCCTCCCAAGCATCCATTTTCTCCAGGAGAACTGATTCCTGGTGTCCGGAGATGAGCTGTAATTCTGGGGGATCTCCAGTTGCTACCTGGAAACTGACATCCCTACCTGCAGCGAATTATTGCTGCTATCACATGACTCTGTGGCTCCATAAGTCCAGGTGGACTCAGCCACTCCCCCAGCCAGCCCACTGTCCCTCCAGAACAGCACACTCTAGTACTGCAAGATGCAAACTAGCTCATCTTGGGCCTCACCAAGTTAAGACTTTGCTCCCACACCAGTGACCATCACAAACATGAAGAATGCATCATGCGATGAGTAAAATGGGATGGCTGATCCCGCACAGTCTGTGGCTTACAAGGTCACATCTAGATGTACATTTAGCAGTAAACCCACTGTAGAAATGCAGCTGTCAGATGCACACTCTCCTGTGGCTCAAGCCCAGCCTTTCCTATTTGCAGCAAAGAATAGTATGCAGAGCGCCGATGTGGCCACTAACCACTTCCCTGAAACGGTATTTCATTTTTCTAAAAAAGATTCCACTTTGAAAAAGGTCTGTTGGGGGGTGGGGGGGAATAGGCCGGATAAAAGTAGATTTGAATGGGTGGAGAAGAAGAACTGTTCCTTTATACCGAGGAAGGATTGGCAAGTCTGTGGTGGGGCTGCGTGTTGCTTGTGCTTCCTTCCAAGGGCCGGTGGGTTTCTGTCACTTTCTTTATCCTAAGAGTTGGTTCTCTCCTCCAAGGAGCCCGGGTGAGTTGTGAATGCTGAAATGGTACCTGTCAGGGTGGAAGATGTGATCCTCGGAAAGCAAATTACTACGCAATCTGTGGCCTGCATCACTGCCTGAGGTGAAACTTACTGGCTAATGGCTTCACTTGCCGGAAGCTCCTCCAGCCTGCAGTTCATGTCAGGGAAAGATCTCTCTGCCGACAGCTGCCTCAGTGAACCACTGCTCCATAGGCACTACATAGTCTAGTATATTGGAATTCATCTTGTTGTTAAGATGCTGTTTACATTTAAGGAAAGAAAGAAAGAACGGATGGGTATAAGGATAGCCCTGCTGAATTGGACTGGTGGACCATGTAGTTCAGCACCCTGTATCCTCCAGTGGCTGACCAGGAGCTTGGGATGGCCAATGGACACAGATTTGCCAGTCCCCAAGCAATGTCCCCTCTAAGCTGTGGAGTCTTGTGAGCCAAAATCCTACTTTGTGAGCTACTGGCATTAAAGTTGCGAGCGAGCGATTTGGCTGCTGCAGAAATTCGTTTGCTCTGGAGCCCTCCTTCCTGAGCTAAGGCAAAAATGTCTGAGCCAGAGGCTAAAAAACTGTGAGCTAGCTCACACTCACTCAGCTTAGAGGGAACACTGCCCCCAAGTCTGGGCAGGGGATCCCCCAATTTCAGGGGTTTCTCTCCACTGCAGACCAGCTGGCCAGTAGGGGAAACCCCACTCCTAAACAGGCCGGGGAATAGATAGAAGTGATGTCATCGTGTCGGGGACGTCATTCAAGGGGATGCTGTCTCTGAACGCTGAGGTTGCATTAAGCCATCATGACCACTCGCTGCTGAGGGACCGGTTGTGCACTGACATTCGTATTTCCAGACAAAGTCACTCACTTGAAGAGGGGCTGGGATTGGTGTTTGATTCATACGCCAGAATGCCTGGCAGAGGGGTGGGGTAATGGACCTGATTTATGGGAGATGAAAGCCTCCTCCCCCAACTTTTGCTTGTGAATCAGTTTGCACTTAAAGTGACCCCACTCGCTTCAAGTTCCTCATCCAGCAATAGAGTTGCCAGATGAGCTAGTTGGAAAATACCTGGAGATTTTAGGGGTGGAACCTGAAGAGGATGGGGTTTGGGGAGGTCCAATGGGGTATAATGCCATAGAGTCCACTTTCCAGAGTGGCCATTTTCTCCAGGGGAACTGATCTCTGTTGCCTAGAGATCAGTTGTATTAGCGGGAGGTCTCCGGCCACTGCCAGGAGGTTGGCAACTGTATCCAACAAACAGGTCAGGGCAACTGGATAAGAAATCTGCGGATGACTTCAGGCATGGAGACTATCCCGGTCATATCAAGTAAAATCAGCAGCATGTTAGCAAGCCAAAGAAAATGCAACCAATAATAGCTTATCTATGCACTTTTATGCTGCCCTCAGGGCAGCACACATAGCTTCCCCTCCCCCATTTTATTCCCGCAACAACCCTGTGAGGTGGGTCAGGCTGAGATGGAAAGCAGCTGACCCTAGGCCACCCAATGAGCTTCATGACTGAGTGGGGATTTGAACTCAGGTCCTATCCAGTGTGCTAACCACTATACAACGCTGCCTTGTCTAGACAGGATGCCTGGCCTGGAGGTTCAAAGTCATCTTGGCATTCCGATTCTCCCGCACACCCTCCAGGTGAAAATAACATCGATTTTAAACAAATGTTTAGTTTTCTATGTCCTTAAACTCTCCCCCTGCCTTGCTTCCCCTTCTGTTCCAAGGGAAGCCTCCTCTAACCAGTTTGTTCAGTTTCTCTGTCCAGCCCAAACAAAGGCAAATTCACCTTCCCTTTGTTGAGTGGACCCCAGCTGGCAGAGGCATTTCTAGGGAAGAGTGGGAAAGAATGAACCTGAGAAGGGAAACTACACTGGCTCTTGCAAATCCAGACAGCAGGTCCTATAAGAAGTTGGACTGATTCCATTGAGTAGGATCTCCCTTGTGAAAACAGGATCCACTGGATCCACTGCTGTAAGTTTACAGAGCAAGCATGCAGACCACGGAATCTGTGCTAGTTATGACCTAATTTAACCAAGTGTGCATAAGCCTAGGTGGGGCAGGAGTTATCCTGTCGAACTGGGAGATACAGAGTCAAACCCCTGCTGGCACCCATTTTGCGGTGGTGCCTACTACCTCTTTTTCAAAATTCCAGTAGTGCCCCCAATTCTCAGCAAAGATTCCCATGTTAAGCAACAGAATATCTGTCCTAGCTAACAAATTTCTGCATTGGTTAAAACAAAAAAAATCCTATTGATAAAATTCTAATGCGGCAGTTTCTCAATGGCATCTCCTCCCTTTGAAGTTTCTTGGAAGCAGGGTGACTTTTAGCTCTATAACAGAGCGCTTTGAGTCCTTAAAAAGTTGTCTGGATGTTGCAGTTTTTATGAAATCTTTATTCCATTCATACTTTTGCATTAGGATTGGCAACTCCAGGCAGGGAAATTCCTGGTGTGGGGGGCGGGTCGGTGGATCCTCAGGAAGGCATAGTTTGGGGGACGGGAAAGGACCTCAGTGGGTGCTAATACCATAGAGTCCTTTCTCTGAAGCTGCCGTTTCCTCCAGGGAAACTGGCCTCTGTTGTCTGGAGATCAGTTGTAATTCCAGAAGATCTCCAGGCCTCATCTGGAGATTGGCACCTCTATTTTGCCTAGATCCAGGGCTATTTTTGAGCCGGAACGCGCAGGAACAGAGTCCTGGCTGGCTCCTGAGTTGGCCACGCCCAGCAGGAACTCATTAGCATAATAGGCCACACCCAACAGCAGAAACTCATTGGGATTGGCTACATTAGGGGTGTGTGGCCTAACATGCAAAGGAGTTCCTGCTACAAAAATGGTCCTGGGTTTTCACAACAAACAAGGCAAACAGAATAAGAAACAAAAGGTGGGTGTGGATGGATGGCCACACTTCTGGTAACATGGGGGTGTGGCCTAATATGTTAATAAGCTATGCTGTCAGGGGTGTGGCCTAATATGCTAATGAGTTCCTTTTTTTTGTAGAAAAAGCCCTGTCTAGATCTGTTTGTCCTGCTGTAGTAAAGTGTCTGGAAAAGGGTTAACTAACTATCCAGCTTATGGGATGCACATTCTAGCATCCACAGTTAGCTACTTTTACTTCAGTTTCTGCTGAGTTCTTGTATTGTTTGGCAGCTGCCTTCCTTTTGCATGAATAAATGGAATTCCTGTTCAAATAACCGTCACTGGGAGTACCTGTGGTTTGGGAAAGAACCATTAGGTGCCTACTTGTGGTGGACAAACCTCTGCCTTCCATCTCGGTTGTCAGTACTCATTCATGTGGCAAGTGGGAGAAAAATAGAGGGAATGACATCGCAGCCCCCTGTGATGCTCTAGGAATTCTCCCAGTCTCTATGGTCTTTACCATATAGCCACAACATCCACAGTGCTTCCCCTTCCCAGTCTGTGCCCACCCCCAAAGCTCCAGGGATTCATGGGTGTGAACCTGAAGACCCTAGTGCCAGGTGTCACACCTATGGTAAAACCAAAACAGAAAGGGGAAGAAACTTTCAACCCAGAAAAAACCAGGTAACTAAGATGGTTGACGAAAAGCCTGTTAATGGAGTGAATACTAATGGGTTACATATGTTAAATCAACAGAGCTTTAATGCATTACAAATAAATGTATTAGGCTTTTTGTCAACCTTCTTGGTCATACTTCTGGTGACAGCAGAAGGCCACTGTTGACAGGTGATGGCATATATGCTCTTACTGTGTACTTTCTGCATTCTTGAACACGGTCATGTTTAAATGCTCAGGCTTTGTCTAAGCGCCGTTTCTGCTCTGTGTCAGATAGCTGCTTGTCTTTAGATCTCTGCAGTCTGGACCGTATTGCCCTCTTGCTCATATTGACTGACACGGTGTGATCTGCCTTGACTCTCAGTGAGAAAGGAGGACTCTGAATAACGGAAATGTTTATTTGTTTGTTTATAATTTCAATTTCTAGACCGCCCTCCGCCAAAGTATTGGGGTACAACATTTCACAGTGTACAGCATTTCACAAAATACACTCAATCCAATTTAAACACAATGGACGATAAAGCAATAAAATATTAAAAACAGTTCAAAATCCATTCCAGATGGAGCCTAGAATGGGACAAATTAAATCCTTATCCCAGTGGGAAAAGGAAAAAAGGAGCCAGACTTATTAAAAACTGTTGCTGTCCTCAGCTGTAAGCCTGGCAGAACGTCCCTGCCTTACAAGCCCTGTGGGACTGCATTAGGTCCCGCAGGGCATGGACGCCATTTGGCAGAGAGTTCCACCAGGCTAGAGCTGGGGCCGAAAAAGCCTTGGCTCTGGTTTCTCAACTGAATGTAACACTCTTCAGGGGGTATGCCAGAAGAGGCGGTCCTGGAGGTAAATAAATCAATATAAAATTATTAGGTCCTATGATAGTGTTTTCTGGATGAACACATGGACCAAGTTAGCATCTGCGTTTGTTACGGAGCCCGCTGTCTGGGCTAATGTCCCCGTTAAGTGGGCCATTGTTGCTGGTAAGTAACTCTTCCAGGATAGTGGATAGGATTACCCACTGTAGCTTGGGAAATTCCTGGAGATTTGGGGGCAGTGCCTCAGGAGGGCAGAGTCTGGGGAGGGGAGGGAGTTCAGTAGGGATGTGATCTTTGTGGTACACCATAGAGTCTGCTTTCCAGAGCGGCTGTTTCCTCCAGGGGAAACTGATCGCTGTAGTCTGCAGTGGGGCTACCGACAAGCAAAGAAAGCCTTGCCTCCAATGCTCCCTCTAAGCTGTGGAGTCTTGTGAGCAAAAATTCAACTTTGTGAGCCATCCTTCCTGAGCGAAAACAAAAAAGTGTGAGCAGGAGGCTAAAGAACTGTGAGCTAGCTCACACTAACTCAGCTAAGAGGGAACACTGCTTGCCACCTGTTTCCCCTCCCGACTCTCTGTTTTACTTATCTACTAAAATGTTTGCCAGTCTAAAAATCCAGCAGTGACACATTTAGGGAGTAATCCTAAGCAGGTCTACTCAGGAGTAAGTTGCTCTTTGTCAGGGTTGCTAGGTCCTCTCTTATTGCTGTGGGGGTGAGCGTGGGGACGCTCTGGTATTTGGTAGACCTCTATGGGTTTTTTGTCCTTAAACCATAGAGTTTGCCCAAATACCAGAGCATCCCCGCATGACGTCCCCAACGTGATGACATCATTTCTGATGACATCATTTCTGGGTGATGTCATTGCATTGGGGACGTCGCACAGCTATGTCCCTGCTTAGGGGCAAGGTTTTCCCTGCTGGCCTGCTGATCTGTGGTGGGGAGAAGCCCCTGAAATCGAGGGATCCCCCACCTGGACCTGGGGGCTGGCAAGCCTACTCTTTGTTCAGTGGTGCTTAGCCCCGTGAATGCATTCTTAAGGTTTTCAGCTTTGACTGCCTTCTCCTGACCTTGCTTCTGAGGAGGCAGCTCTGGCATTTATAAGGGCTTTGGTTTAGCAAAATAGACTGAATTAACAGGCAGATGAGCTTGAGGGATTGCATTCTTTAGGGACAAGCTGTGCTGTCTTGCCTAATTTTGATCTCTAGAGCGTTCAGCTTTCAGAAAGCATCTTGTAAGAGGTAACTATATAAGCCCTGTTCATGCACGATATCTAGGTATGATCATTGATCAGGAGGAATGGCATCAGTCCCCTGTCCCCCAAATACAGCCCATATGCATGCAAGTTCTATGTAGGCATTTGGGCTGGGAACACTGATCCTTCCACCCCTCCAAGCGTTGATTCCACCCAGATATGTTGCATGAACAGGGCTATTGTTGAAGAAGCTTTGGAGAAGAGAAAGTTACCCAAAACAATAGCCAAGCTGTAAGATCAGATCTTGAAGTGGGAGCGATCTCAGTCTTAAAATCATGCGCTGTACCCAACTCAACATGGGAGAGCTGGCAGTTCTGAGGGAAGTCAGATGGAAATGAATCAGCAGAATTTAATGCACCCGGATCTTTAATATAATTATTATAGCTCGCCCAAATTGGCGAGAATGTTTGGAGAGAACCAAGAAAGGTGATTGACCATCTAAACAGGAAAAGAATTGTAGTCATATCGATAGACGCAGAATCCAAAAACAGGAATGAAACCCAGGTAATATGTTTTTATTAGGGACCAAACAAATTGACATATAACACCATGCAAGATTTTGAGCTCCCCAGAACTCTTCGTCAGCCTGGATGTTAACAAAACTTAAAAAGGCAGGAGTGTGGAAAGCAGATTCTTCAGGCTGTGGTGTTAAAAGCATGAAGCGTAAAAACGGATGATGCATGCAAGATCAGACCTTTAACACCATGGCCTGACAAATCTACTTTCCACCCTCCTACCTTTTTCAGCTTTGCAGCACTCAAACTGATGAGAGATTTATTTATCTTATTGAATTTCTAGCCCTCCCTCCCCTGTGCAGCAAGGCTCAGGGCAGGTTACATTATAATAAATGACAATAAAATACTCAGCACAATATAATAAATAATTAAATCCAATTAAAAACCAGCTTGGAGCCCAGACATCATTTATGGCGCCATAAGTCCACTCCTTATACGTGCATAGCCAATTGTAACCAGTGTTACAGGAGGAGAGCAGTTGGGTAAAAGCCGTAAAAGATGGAAGCATGACGGGGGAGGCCAATATTGATAGAACTCTGTCGCCTCACCTGTAGGCCTGATGGAACCACCTCTGTTTTACAGGCCCTGCCAAACTGTGATAAGTCCTGCAAGGCCCTGCTCTCCCTTGGGAGATCAGGCGGAGGGAAATTCCAGCCACCCCCAATGCAACATAATGACATCACACAGAAGTAGCCATAGAGTTTTGCCCAAAATAACAGAGCATCACTGATGTGATGACATCACTTCCATGTGACATCATTATGCTGCACGCATGTCATATGCTCTTTCCACTTCTGTAAAGTCCCCTCCTTCCCTGCTCTGGCTCTGGTTGAGGCTGTGGACCTCCTTCAAGCCAGGGAACACCAGTAGATGTTGGTCCATCAAGCATAATGCTGTTTGAGGGCCATACCAAGAGCTCTGGTAAACTAGAAACCTTGCCCAGTATCTTGTTGTATAGCCTGTGTAACTCCATCTTTGTTACAGGCTGGTGCTTGACCTTTTAATCGACTTGGGTTCTGGGAGGGGACAGCATCAGATCGCTCTCAAGAGAATATTTCTCTCTCTCATGCTTATTAGCAGCACTTATCTTCAAAGCCTGAGTTGTTTCTTCTCACTACCGGATGCCAGGTGCAAGATGGCCTGGCTCATCAATCATAGTGTTTGGAATAGCTTTATTAATGCTTTTTTGTCTCATAGCCGGCACTTAGTGTATAAGATGCCTAGTTTTAGTTATGCATGTTGTCTTGGATTCTGGCAAGCTTCACTGTTGATGTGTGCGTTCAAGACTCAGCAGGTGGGAGCTTAGCCTGCTAGTTCTGTATGCTCGATCATTGCTTGTTAAAATCTCCTTGTAAGCAACCCTGGACCTCGCATATCATTTCCTTGAGATTTCTGAGAATCAGGGGCTCCGAGCCTCAGCTCCATAAACCTGTGTCAGTTAGGCTGGTCCTAATAAAAGGACTTTGTCCTTCTTTTCAGCTGACCATCTAGGCTATGGTGCCTCACTAGTGTTATTTTGGTTTGAGGATGGGGGAAAGGGGAGGAGAAAAGAGTCAGCTGATAATGTGACAGGTACCTTGGCCAAGCCTTGGAGTGTCACCCAAAAGGATTGCACTGATTACATTTCTGTTTTGTTTTGTTCTTGCCAGTCATTCTTCTTGGATTCCATGGGTTGACATCTCTGGTTAGCAAATATCTGGAGATTTGGGGGCAAAGTTTAGGGGAGGTGAAGAGCTCAGTGGGGATGTGATACCATAGAATCCACCCTCCAAAGCTGCCATTTCCCCTGGAGGAACTGATCTCTGTAGCTGGGAGATTGGTTGTTATTTCAGGAGACCCCCAGGCCACACACCTGGGTTGCCAGCCCCAGGATGAGAAACACCTGGAGGTTTTGGGGATGGAGCCTGAGGAGAGTGGGGTTTGGAGGGGGGTGGGACTTCAAGGGGGTATAATGTTATAGAGTTCACTTTCCAAAGCAGCCATTTTCCCAAGTGAACTGATTTCTGCAGGGCTATTTTTGGGCAGGAAAGCACAGGAGTTCCGGCTGGTTTCTGAGTTGGCCACGCCTACAGCCTCCCCCCTCCTTGAGTTCCCCAGGTGCCCTGCAGCTGCAGGGAGCCTGGGGAAGCCAACCCAGAAACTGCCTTCCTTCCCTCGGGTTCCCCATGCACCCCACAAGCCGCGGGGCACCTGGGGAAGCCGATCCTGGGAGGGAGCTGCACTGTCAGGGGTATGGCCTAATATGCTAATAAGTTTCTGCTGTAGGGTGTGGCCTATTACGCTAATGAGTTCCTGCTGGGCTTTTTCTACCAAAAAAGTCCTCGATCTCTGTCACCTGGAGATCAGTTGTAATACCGGGAGATCTCCAGCTGCTAGGGTTGCCAGGTCCTACCAGGCTGCCAGCAGGGGTATCCACCCTCTTCTCTGGGATCTTCTGACATGTGCACATGATGACATCACCCTAAAGTGACTTTATCGCATTGGGGACATCAGGGGTGTGATGCTCTAGTTTTGGGGCAAAACTCTATTTCCTTGTTGCCTTCAAAACCATAGAGTTTGCCCAAAAACTAGTGTTACCCCTGACATTCCAGATGCAATGACATCACTTCTGGGTGATGTCATTGCATCTTTGTTTGGAGGTGTGGCTTGAATCCAAGACCCCCCCAAGTGGGGGAACCCCTGCTGGGAACTGGGGGATGGCAGCCCTGCCAGCCACCACCTGGAGGTTGGTAGCTCTAGCCACCCTACTGTTAAATATGGAGGAGCTCCACTATTTCCTTGCCTGCGCAGAGTGCTTTCTTCTGTGAACTCATGTGATTTCGGGTTCCCCGTTGCCAAACTGTGGGGAAGAAAATGCAAGCCCCTAGGCCCGCTCTGTTCTGTAGCCTGCCTCCTTCTGTGGCTGCCAAATATTTCCCTATTCCTTCGTTTGCAAAGAAGTGCTTTAATTGGCCTCCGGAATAGGGACCCTTTCTCCTCCCGGTCTGAAACTTGGCTGGGAGGGCTGGAACGAAATGAAAGGCAACCAATAAAATGATTAGATGGGGGAGGGAAGACAAATCAAACGTTGGCGCAGTGTGTCGACCTCGGAAAGAAGCTGGCGAGAGAGGTTCCCTTATTTTCAGGCTCCCTTCGGTGACACAAGGAAAAGCGCCAAGCGCCTGTCTTGGGGATCTTCTTGCCCCCTTCATGATCCTGGGGGAAAGCCTCTGAGGAAGACCGAAGCTCGGATCCTTCAGGAAATCTGGCAGGATAGGGTTTTACCTATTGTTTTTTCCTGCGGGTGGATTAAGTCATTGTGCCGGGGGCTGGCCCCCGTAGCTTTTCTGCTTCATTAAAGTGGAGGGGTTGAAAGGTATGCTTATTCTGTTTCCCCCTCCTTGTTCTCCTGCCCCGCCAGCTCAGCTCCTTCCTGCCACTTTCTTCCAGCAGCTGATCCAGGCATCTTGTCCCAGGCCAGCCGGATGACGCTTGCCTGGAGGCCAGCACCCCCGAGGCCTCTCCCTGACGTCTCTCCCTCGCTGTTTCCATGCTTGGCTTAGCTGGCACTGCTGCCTGTCCCTTTTGGACTGGCTTTGCAACTGTGCCACGCTTGGCGCCAGGGGAGGAGATGCCCGGAGGGAGAGTTTGCGGCTGTCTCTGGATGCTCCAGGCCCGCTTGCTAATGCCGAACACAAAACTTTGCCCGAGTTAGGAAAGCAGCATTGAAAAGGGGATAAGTCCTAACTAAGCAAAAAATCGCCCCGGCTTTTGCAAGATTGAGATCAGCTGTGTTGACATTTGGATTTCATAGCTGTCCGAGAATAGCAACGGAACAAAAAAGACATCCCGGTCTATGCCCTTTGGTAGGGCAGGATAACCCCTTGCAACACTCTGTTGGGATAATCTGGAAATAGCATGCCCTACCTGAAGACCAAGTGCTCTGCAAAACAAAGGAAAATATTTGTAGAACAAATAGCTCAAACAAGCTAGCCAAGCCAGATATGAGAGAAGCTGTAGTTAAACTGGTCATATCACAGTCACTAGACAGTCTGACCTATGCAGGGCAAAAAGGGCCGACGGAGGCATGTTGCTGGGTGCATGCAGCCCTTTGCAACAGCCATTGAACTGTGAATGAGCTCCATGTTGCTAGCACTGCACATAAGTCTTTCCCCCCTGTGCAGCAGATGTCTGAGCTGCTGTAAGAAGCTGCCCATCTACAGTCTGGCCCATAAACTTAATTAAGAACTTGTAAATGAAAAACGAGGCACACAGAATGCTGCATAAGGCCTTTTCAGTGGTTTTCCAGGAGGCCAGCATCAGAGCTGAGTCAGCTCCAAGGAAGATCCTGAGTGTAAGCAGAAATGTGTCCTTTGATGGGAAACAAGGAAAATTTTGTAACCTCCAGTGCTTAGGGTTGCCAGCTTCCAGGTGGGGCATGGAGACCTCCTGGAATTACAACTGATCTCCAAACTACAAAGAACGGTTGCCTTGGAGAAAGCAGTTGTTTTGGCAGGTGGAGTACGGCATTATACCACACTGAAGTTCCTCCCCTCATCCTACCCCTCCCCAGTCTTTGCCCCCAAATCTCTAGGAATTTTCCAATCTGGAGTTGGCAAGCCTACCAACTTGAGTTGTGGCAGATCCTGGAATGTCATTGGTTGTAGGCAGGGCTTTTTTTGTAGAAAAGGCCCAGCAGGAACTCATTAGCATAACAGGCCACACCCAACAGCAGGAACTCATTAGCATATTGGGCCACACCCTGACAGCACAGCTCATTAGCATATTAGGCCACACCCTAATATGCCATGTTGCCAGAAGTATGGTCATCCAGCCACACCCACCTTTTGCTTCTTATTCTGTTTACCTTGTTTGTTGTCAAAACCCAGGGCTTTTTTTGTAGCAGGAACTCCTTTGCACGTTAGGCCACACACCTCTAATGTAGCCAATCCTACTGAGTTTCTGCTGTTGGGTGTGGTCTATTATGCTAATGAGTTCCTGCTGGGCGTGGCCATCTTGGGAGCCAGCCGGAACTCCGTTCCTGTGCATTCCTGCCCCAAAATAGCCCTGGTTGTAGGTGAAAGAGGCTAAAATCATGTGTGTGAGTGGGGGAGAGGGGGAAATAGGAGTTTCGGGGTGAGTGCCAGAGTGCAATGGCAGTACTTCTGGGTCACGCTGGAAGTAACATGATTGCACAGCAATGAAGATTCACCTCTCCTGTTTTGCTAGCCTGCTTCCACTTGTTGACCAGATGAGCGTTGGCGGGCATTGGCAACAATTACCAGGAGCTTGCCTGCAGACATCTGATAAGCCTGACTACATCACATGGGCTATCCCTGAGAAGTCAGACCCAGGTCTTGATCCAGAGCTGTGTTGTTTTAGAAACCTATGCTGTGTGATATAGGGGTATTCCTGTAAGAACAAATGAGAAGCCATGCTGGATCAGGCCAGTGGCCCATCCAGGCCAACACTTGGCGTCACACAGTGGCTAAAACCCAGGTGCCATCAGGAGGTCCACCAGTGAGGCCAAAACTCCAGAAGCCCTCTCACTGTTGCCCCCCAAGCACCAAGAAGACAGAGCATCACCGGCCCAGACACAGTGTTCCATCTATTTTTGTCATTGTTCAGTCACAGAGTCGAGTCCGACTCTTCGCGACCCCACGAACCACATCACGCCAGGCCCTCCTGTCTTCTGTCGTGCTCTGGAGTTTGCCTAATTTCATTTTCATTGCCTCAGTAACACTATCTAACCGTCTCATCCTTTGCTGTCCCCTTCTTCTTTTGCCTTCAGTCTTTCCCAGCATCAGGGTCTTCTCCAGTAAGTGCTCCCTTCTCATTTGGTGGCCAAAGTATTTGAGCTTCAGCTTCAGTATCTGGCCTTACAGGGAACAGTCAGGGTTGATTTCTTTTAGGATTGACTGATTTGATCTCCTTGCAGTCCAAGAGACTCTCAAGAGTCTTCTCCAGCACCATAATTCAAAAGAATCTATTCTTCGGCGCTCGGCCTTCCTTATAGTCCAACTCTCGCAGCCATACATTACTAGACCTTGTGACTAACAGCCACTGATGGACCTCTGCTCCACATGTTTAGATGCATGGGACTTCATGAGCACCCTCAGTCTCTGGATACAACCCCTGCTCTTCTTCTGCAGCTTACTTGCGCAGAATACAGAGCCAGAGCATAGATGGGTGTGTTTCCCTCCCGTGAGTCATCTGAGTAGGAGGTGGTGATATGAAGACCCCCTGCTGGATCAGACCAATGGTCCATCTAATGCAACAGGATCCTGTTTCACAGAGCGGCCAACCCAGTTGCCCTGGAAGCACGGGCGTCCTGTCATTGGAGGGGAAGAGAAACTTTGCTGGATCTGATTTCTCCACCCCATGCCTAACCTCGATCATGTCCCCTCCCATTGTTGTTTTCTTCCTAACCTGAAAATGCTCTGGCTCTTAAGTCTTTCCTCATAGGGAAGGAGCTCCAGCCCTTATTCATCTGTTGCCCTCTTCTGCCTGTCCCCCCCCCCCAGCTCTGCAATATTCTTTCTGAGGATACCGGTCTTTCTGTCCCTTGCATGGAAGAAGTATTAATTCAGCCACCCTGTTTCATGGACACATAAACTGCAGGAAGAGATGTTATTTAATTATGGAAACCAGCCAGTGGGAGCCACTCAGAAGATTTTCACACGGCTCCTAAATTCTGGGCTAAGCTGACATTTGAGGTCACCGCCGTCCTCCCTCGAGACGCTGTCCCGTCCCTTTATTATCGCTCCCCCCACCACGACATTCTCTCTCCCTCCCATGTTGCCACACACGCAAGGGCCTGCACAAAAGCCACATTTTGATGCAGCCAACTCTCTCCGGGCAAACGGGAGATACACACAGCAAAGTAGAATTCGTCCCACTCCCTGGTTCTGCCCTTGGAATGTCACCTCCCCTCCTTCCTCTTCCTAGCAGGACGGGTAGAACTCCTGGCAGGCACCCAAAACTATTGTCTTTCGTGCCAATGACTTCCTTGTCATGTGAGTTGGACTTCCCTGACCCTTGCTGCCTGCTTGATGGATGGAGAACAGAAAGCCCCAGCTTGTTTGGGTACCAAGGACACTTAGAAAGCACCAAGCCAGAAGTGCTCCCCAAGGCCATCCAGACCACCCCCCCGTTATGGCAAACTACTGGCTATCCCAGTGTCCTTCCACGCCCAGCAGTTCAGAAATGGCTAGTCAGCTCTGAAGCAGAAAGCAGGCACACAGCAGGAAGAGAGACAGTCAGGGGTGGATCTACTATGAAACTAATGAAGCTTAATCTGCAGGGCCCCTGAAGTTTTTTATAACTGTTTGTTATTAAAATAAGGCTATTTTAGTGACAGAATCGTGAGCCAATGGGTGAAAGTGCTTCATATTGACCTCAGAACATGCTCTAATACCCGTCTCATATGGCCTCTGTCCCTGTAATTGGTCAGATTTCAAAAGTTTCCTCAGGGGCTTGCAGCACGGTTGCCCTATTGTTGCTGGTTGAGAAGGGGCCACCAAGTTCAAGCTTCAGGGTCCCAAAAATGTAGGTCCGCCACTGGAGACAGTGTTGTGTAGTGGCGAGAGTGCTGGAGCAGGAAATGGGAGACCCAGGACTGAATCCCCAGTCGGCCGTGGAAATAGGGTTGCCAGGTCTGGTTTGGGAAATACCTGGAGATTTGGGGGGTGGGTGGAGCCCAGGGAGGGTGAGATTTGGGGAGGGGAAGGACCAGGGCACGGTATAATGTCACAGAGTCCACCCTTCAGAGCAGCCATTTCCTCCAGGGGAACAGATCGTGGTCATCTGGAGATCAACTGTAATACTGGGAGATCTCCAGGTGCCACCTGGCGGTTGGCAGCCCTGCATGTAAGCTTGCTGGAGTATTGTTTGGGCCTGTCATACCTGCTCTGCTGAACCTTCCTTGCAGGGTTGTTGTCGAGATAAATTGGAGAAGAAGAGAATCATATAAGTTGCTTTGGGTCCCCACTGGGGAGAGAGGTGGGTATAAGTGAAGTAAACAAATAAATATGAAGCAAACAAACAAACATACATTTTTAATGTGTTTTAAATTTTATTGTATTTCTCGAAATGCTGTAACCTGCCCTGAGCCTGCTTACGGGATGGGCGGGATATAAATGTGAAAGATAAATAAATAAATAAATAAAATAAAGGAAAATCAAAGTCTCTGGCTGAATCAACATGTCTGGCTGTCCCAAGGTCCACCACAGATCCTGTCGATCAGGCATTGGTGGGGGGAGTTCTGTGTTGAAACATAATTCATGGGGGCCTGGGGGTCTGATTTAGATTGAGACCAGGTCATGTGGGGAGAGGAGCGTACAACTTCCTGACCCAAAATGGCCCCAGTGGGAAAACTTGCACATGTCAGTTCTGCTTCATTAGGGCTCAAAAAAATAATTGTGATAGGTAGTTCCTTAAGAGAAAGTGCCTGTTCCCAGGGTTACAGATCTGGCTTCTGCCAACGAGAGATGGATCTGAAGTTTGGGACAGAAGTTTGGATGTGTGCTAATGAGCACAGAGGCGGAAATACTAGAGGGAACACAAGCATCTCGGTTTCTGGTCTGTTTTGGAAAAATTACTGGTAGAGTGCTAGGGAGGGCTGCCCTCCTCCCAGCAGGAATGAATGAATGAGTGAATGAAGGCATATTATGATGGGTGGTGCTGGCCATGAATGGTGATGCACGCTGTCAGCTAGGTTTTACAAGGGCCCTGCTGCGTGCTATTGATGCGATGCCTGCGCAGTGTCTCGTAGGGTTCTGCAGCATGTAACTGTCAGAACACACGCAGCGACCTGCCATCTATATTGCACCCGTCATCCTTTGCAGCACAGGAAAGGAGGGTGGGAACACCTCTCCGTTTGGACTGGTATCACTGGTTTGTGTTCTGCTACTCAAGCAAGCGCAAGGATTGTTTGTGTGGTGAAATAAAACAGAGGTCCAGTGGCGCTTTAAAGACTAAAAACGTTTATTTAAATATGTGTGCTTTTGTAAGTCAGAGCTCACTTCTTCAGAGACGTGAGGAGAAAATCATTTTGTCAATTCTTATGGGGAACATTACAGAAAGGAGGGGGAAAGGAGTGGGGGCCCATCACAAAAGTGTAATTCTCTGTGTAGTTGACTGGGACAGAATTAGTGTTACACATAATGGCTGATTAGTAGGGTCGCCAGTCTCCTGGAGGGAGACTGGGGGAACAAGGATATGATGGAGGTGCCTGTGCACCCATGGCGTGATGTCATTTCCAGATCTTACCATAGAGTTTCTGCTGAATCCTAGAGCGGTATGATATCATTTCTGGGTTCTGCCCAGAAGCGGTATCATGCTGTTGGTGTGACTGTGATTTTTTGGGGTCTTATTTATCCACTGTTGGCCTACTGAGCGCCAGCAGGGGTCAGAGTCTCAAAGCGGGGGATTCTCTGCTGGGAGAGGGAAAATGGCAAACCTACTGGTGAGAGAAGTCAGAGGCTCCAGCCTCTTTGGGGGCACAAACAAAGAAAGTAATGAAATAGGATAAATACAACTGGTCAGGAGGAAACTTTCTGAAATTTAAGAAAATGGTCATATTAATATGAGGTCATAGTGTGATAAAACTTATTAGGTCAGGGGTGTCAAACATAAGGCCCAGGGGCCAGAACCGGCCCGTCCAGGGCTCTTACCCAGCCTGCAAGCATCTGGTATGTATGGAAATATAAGGTGCTCCCCCTTTTATGGTATCCTTTGCAAAAAAAACCTAGGAAAAAAATACATTTATTGGGGCTTTTGTGGGCTCCCCGGTAAATCAATTGCTTTCACTGCTAGGAATCTATTGCTTTTGTTTGTATTTGGTGTAAAAAATAATATTGTTACTTGGGTTTGCCTGTGTCCTGTATAAAGTCTATATCTCCAGTATCTGGCATTACATTTTATTGCACACATGGCCCGGCCTGACAAAATGACATTTACGTCAGATTTGGCCCTCATCACAAATGAGTCCTGTATTAGGTCATAGTGGAGGTAGGGGCCATACAGACCATCTAGTCCAACCCCCTGTCCAATGCAGGACCAGCCTAAAGCATCTCTGACAAATATTCATCCAGCCTCTTCTTGAAAGCTGTCAGTGAAGGGGAGCTCGCCACCTCCCTAGGCAGCTGCTGATTCCACCTTTGAACCACTCTGACTGTGAAAACGTTTTTCCTAATATCCAGCCGATACCTTTCTGCAGGTAATTTAAACCCGTTGCTTCGGGTCCTCTCCTCTGCTGCCAACTGGAACAGCTCCTTGCCCTCCTCCAAATGACAGCCTTTCAGATATTTAAAGAGAGCAATCACGTCCCCCCTCAATCTCCTCTTCTCCAAACTAAACATTCCCAGGGCCTTCAGCCTTTCCTCGTAGGGCTCAGTCTCCAGACCCCTCATCATCCTTGTCGCTCTCTTCTTCACCCTCTCGATTTTGTCCACATCCTTCTTGGAGTGAGGCCTCCAGAACTGCACACAGTACAGTGATATTAGAACTAAAAATCAGAACACTCCTACTGAGGGCCAATGGAAGGACTGAAAGAAAGGAATATCTTTCCTCCATTGTATCGGGAACAGAAGTTTAATACGTGCAGACTGGTTGCACGTCCAAAAAGCAGCACAGAGCGGGGAAAGAGAAGATGAGCGAGGGGGGGGGGCATGGAAGCTATCAAACGATCCCACTTGATTAATCTCGGTCTCGCCTGGCACAACCCCTTGCAAGCTTGCCAAGAGACTGTGGCATGAGGAAGCGGAGTCTATGACTCAGGCATGACGATGACCCCCTGCCCATTCTTCTGTGCCTGCCCGTACTGAGTGATTGGAGTGGAAACTATTTCACAGCCTTTGGGAGAAAACACCTGAGTCACTGGATGAGGCGCACTCTGGCTCTGTTCCTCTGTGACCTCTTGCAGAGGTGCCGCATCCGGTCAGCCTTTCTCCCAACAATGGATGTTCAAAGGAAGAGTGAGTTGGCATTTCTCACTTGTTTGAGTTAATCAGATGGCTATGGGAGATATCGCGGGCAGGCGGCAACTTCACACGATGTGTGCCTTGCTACACCGGTCTGTAACATCCTGATTACGGGGAAAGGGACATGGTTTTGTCTGTTTCTCTACCTGATCCTACATCTACTACAGCAAGGGAATGGCAAAAGACTCTTCTCTGGCTTTGCAAATGTACAAGCAGATAACAACGGAAGCAAACAAGTACTCCCGGAAGGCAGCAAGTCTGTTACTCCCGCATCCGATCACCCCAGTCTGGTTCACAGGTCTGTTCAGTTCACGGCGTTCTGTCTCCAAGTTCGAAACTTCTGTTTCTCATACTGAAGTGACTGTGGCCGAATCTGCATTTGTCTTTCCCACCAGTGTCCCCACCTTTGACTCCGTGTCCACATCTGGTGTCGTTTTCACACCTCAACAGTGCTAGCATATTTTTGCACATTCACATATGTTTACCATCTTTTTGGGGCGGCTCCGCTGTCATTGCACCTCCACACTACTTTAAAAGAATCTTCTCCAAACGACATTCAAACAAGCATAGAGAAAGATGGCGTCACAGCAGCACACAACTGATTTAAAAATGCAAATGCAGATTCAACCTGTATGTATCTTAGAACTCGTCTTTGACTGTAATAAATAGTTCAATTCCATTCATACTTAAGTGCTCATTTCAGATCCCATCCTCAAAGGAGAATTGTTGCTCATTCAGGAAACAGGACTGGCTTTTCAAGAAGTGCTTTTTATGTCAAACACAGAGTCGTTTTGCGCAAAAGAATACTCAGTGAGCAAACTTACAGCATAATTAAACCCCCTTCCACAGCCCCCTTAAAATTTGAAGCAGTTTCCTGGTTTGACCTTGTCGCATCGCCCCCTCTTACAGCTCTAGCATGTTACTTCCCAGACATATTTTTCTTAAGAAACCACCCATTGTGTTATTGCTTTTGGGGGAGCATAAAAATCAAGATCTACTTGAGTGATTGTTTTAGTGACCTTCTAACTGAGGGGTGAATCTGTACCTAGACTGCACGTTCCCTCTAGGGAGGACTGAACACTCTTCTGTCCCTTGCAGCTAGAAATTTGTCAGGGAGAAAACTAGGCTGGAATTCTTCTTCCCACCATCAGCTTCTGTATTTAGGGTGTAGTGGTTTGAGTGTCTGACTAGAATCTAGGAGATCCAGGCTTGAATCCCCACTCTGCCGTGGAAGTTCAGTGGGTAACCTTGGATCAGTCACACCTTCTGGAGAGAACAATGTTGTAAGCAGCTTTGGGTCCCCACTGGGCAGAAAAGTGGGGGATAAATATCTAAATATCTATATCTATCTATCTATCTATCTATCTATCTATCTATCTATCTATCTATCTATCTATCTATCTATCTATCATCTATCATCTATCATCTATCATCTATCATCATCATCTATCTATCTATCATCATCTATCTATCATCTATCTATCTATCTATCATCTATCTGTCTATCATCTATCTATCAATCTATCTATCATCTCTCTCTAGGGTTGCCAGGTCCCCTCACCATGCCAGCAGGGGAACTGGGGGGCATTCTGGGACATTGCATTGTGATGACATCACCTGGAAGTGATGTCATCGCATCAGTGATGTTGCGTAGTGATGCTCTGGTTTTTACCAAATTTACCATAGAGTGTTGCCCTCAAACCAGAGCATTGCGTGCAACGTCCCCAGTGTGATGGCACACTTCTGGTGACATCATTGAGTTGGGACGTTGCACCCAGATGTGGCTGTTTGCGGGCAGAGTTCCCCCCGCTGGCCAGCTGCGGGCAGAACCCCTCAAAAGCAGGGGAACCCCCAGATGGGACCTGGCAACCCCCCCCCCTCTGTCCTATATGGAAGAGTATTCGATCTTATGTTTCCCAACTGCGTCCTGAAGTGCTATGAGCCCGACATAAGTTTAGTGCTTCCGTTTAGCTTTGCCCTTTGGGTAGGATTGCCAAATCTGAAAGTGAGCTTCCTGCAGCTTAGGGGGCAGTACCTGAAGAGGGCAATGTCTGGGGAGGGCAATGTCTATCTAGTTCCACCTGCAAGTTGGCAACCCTGCCTGTTGTTCGGAAACCAGGAAGGGGAAAAGCACATTCATTGCAAAATGGCCCACGCAGAAAGATTTATGCATTCTCTGCTCTGATCAGATTTGTACCCCGTGAAATGGCATCTTATTTTTTTTAAATGGTAGGCCATGGATCATTGATGTTCTGTTATGGTTTTTAGTTATGTGGTCCCTTCAGACCCACCACAGTCAACCTCAGTTCTTCTTTCTGAGAAATAAGTGACATGTGGGCAACTGGGAAAACAATGGCAAAGTGTTTTGTATTTTAACAATACTATAAAAACAAGAAAAACAGTTCTTAAAATTCAACTTGGCTCTTTCCAGCTTTGCGACCCTAAGCAGAAGTACAGCCTGCTATGTCAATTGAAGTTAATGGAGTTTGTGTGTGTGTGAAGTATAAAGTGCCGTCACATCACAGTCAGCTTATGGTGACCCCACAGGGTTTTCAAGGCAAGAGACTTAACAGAGGAAGTTTGCCATTCCTTCCCTCTGCACAGCAGCCCTGGGATTCCTTGGTGGTCTCCCTTCCAAATACTAGCAGGGCCGACCCCGTTCAGCCTCCGAGATCTGATGAAATCAGGCTAGCCTGGACTATCTGGATCAGGACAATGGAGTTAGAAGGGTGCAATTCTGTGAATAACTGCCCATTGTAGTCTTTTCTTGTAGCTGGGGGTGTCTGCAATAATTCTGCTTTCTGCATGTTTTCCAGTATTGTTTCCTGCATCACTGCAGCTGGACATCTCTCCCACAACTCTTGTGTTCCTCCACAACATTTGCTCTTAATTCCCCCCCTCCACTGTTGCCACCTGTCACTTGGCATACTTTCACTTCTGACCTAAGAGGCATATGAGACCACACAGTGCTGGGAAAAAAATACAGCTGTGTTTTCAGAATGCTGGACACTGCTGGCTCCAGCTGCTTCTGTGTCAGGATGGCAGTGATAGTTGTCTGCGTTGGAAGAAGGTGTATAGAGAAGTATTCTTCATTGTGAGTGGTAGAACCCTCAAGCTGATTATGGATCTTTGGTGGAGCTGCCATTTTTCCCTGCGACCTTTTGGAAGGATCTGTTCCACATTAGGGCTCCCTTTTACCTGCCCAGGATGAGAACTTTCCAGCCCCAATTTCTTGCATCAGAGGAATTCAGGAGCAGGGGGAGAAATGTGACATTTTGGGAATTGCTCCTCTCCTCTGCTGTATCCTCACAACAGCCCCGTGAGGTAGATCAGAGTGTGTGACTGGCCCAAGGTAGGGTTTCCAGCTCTGGGTTGGGAAATACCTGGAGATTTGAGGGGTGGAGCCTGTAAGGGCCTGTAAGACAGAGCTGTTCCACCAGGCCTTTGGCTGAGGCCATGGACGTCCATACATGGCCTCCCTGAGGTTTCCGCCACCCATTTTAACAACTGCTGGCCTTTATATCTCATTATGGGCCAGAACCTCTCGCAACCATTAAAAATCTTTACTGTAAGACTGTGACCACCATTTTAATGTATATAATAGTTTTTAATATTTTAATAATTTATTTTATTAATGAAATGTTGCTTTGTATTGATAACATGTTGTTACATGACCTGAGCGTACTTGTGGGAAACGCAGGCTATAAATATGAATGAATGAATGAATGAATGAATGAATGAATGAATGAGAAGATAGGGTTTGGGAAGGGGAGGGACTTCAGTGGGGTATAATTCCATAGAGTCCATCTTCCCCAGCAGCCATTGTTCCAGGTGAACTGATCTCTGTTGCCTGGAGATCAGTTGTAATCCCAGGAAGTCTCCAGCTACCACCTGGAGGTTGGCAACCCTAGCCCAAGGTAACACAGCAACCATCAATGGATGTGTGGGGAGCTGAACTAGGGTTTCCCACAATGATTTCACATTGCCTAGAAGAATCTTGCTCCCACTAAGTCCTACCTGTTTTTTCTTCCCATTCTCAGGCTGCTTGCTGGAGCCCCCCGTGATATGGCCGAGGGGCTGCCAAATGCCACGCACACGGGTGCCATGTATGCCTGCCCACTGACAGCTGCCACTGATGACTGCCAACGAGTGAACATCAAGGTGTCAAGTATGTGGCCACGTGTAAGAGGAGAGCTCAAGTCGGACAGGGCTCAAAGCTTGATCAAAGTCTAGGCCAGGGTGGTTCAAACCAAATGATATCAACATTCAAAGCAAAATACTGACAAAGAGCCAGTATAAAGAGAGCCCATTTGCAACACTGAAACTATACAGCTAAACTTTTTAAATCATTGACATGTTAATAATACTATAAAGTGTCCTCAGCCCAAATGCTGGTTGTTGTGAGTAGGGATGGGCACAAACTGAATTATGAGCCTAAATTCATCAAGAACCAAGCCCAATTCGCGAGCCTTGGTTCGTGCCCATCCCTATACAAATCTCTCAGGACTGTCAATGTGGTTTTGGCGGTTTGTGGTGGGAGGTGCGGGAGGGGAGTGAGAGGGATTGCTGAAATGAGTTGCATTTATTTCAGGCTGAAATAGATGCAACCCATTTCAGAAATCCCTCTTGCTCCCCCCCCCGCCGCTTCCAAGAATTCCTTTTAAATGGATTTTGAATGATTCCAGCCTCCATTCTGCTAGCCTCAGGGAGCCGCCACCAGCAGAAAGAAGGGAGGGAAGATCCACAAACCTCATGAACCCAAACCAGTTTGCGAAGTGAGGGAGGTTTGTACCAGTTTGTGGCTTGTGGGACTTCATGAACCTTGTGACGGGACAAAGCTCCATTTTCCTGGTTCGTGCCTTTACTAGGAAGCTGCACCCACAAGGTCGCATAATAAGTAATAAATATACACTGGAGCACCCTTGCACAAATGCTTTAGTGCACTTGCATAAATATGGGTATAGACTGGATTACTGGCAACTGTTCACCTCTCTCATTTCCCTTTCTGTAAGACATCTTTCAGAAGCCATAAAGACCCATAAAATGCCTGCCATTCCCTTCATATACTGATTATTCTAGCATTGCACCTCTCCCTCCTGTTTACCTTAAAGATCTGATTTTCTTTTTCAAGAGCCCTGTCAGGTTTGCTCTAGGTTAAAGGTTATTGCACATCTGTGATCCATCTCTCCAGAGATAATTTATAGAATTATACATGGATCAAGAACTCCTCAGCATAGGCACAAGGTCAAGAATGCGGAGAATTAGTTATCTGAGAACAGTCAGCGCATGTATTTGATGCTTTTGTGTTTGCAATCCAGCAGGGACCAACTAGATTGAACCTACCTGGGTTATATTGTTGGACCCCCAAAGAAACATAAGAACCTAAGAGAAGCCATGACAGATCAGGGCAATGGCCCATCCAGTCCAACATTCTGTGTCACATAGTGGCCAAAACACAGGTACCTAAATGCCTAAACCTGACCACTATGACATTTAAAAAAAAATGACATAAAGGACAGTTGGAAAAACTGTGGACTTTCACTGGATTACTGAAGCAGGATGGGGAAAATGAAGAGATGAATTAATTCTTTACATCTGTCATCACTACAGACAAAACTCACTCCTGAACCATTGTTTCCAGGGGAAGATGAAGAGACATGTCAATCAGTGGTACACTGACAAATTAAACATTACAATTTATCCGAGCTAGCTGGCATTTATCTGAGAGTTCTTCAAGGACTCAGAAGTGAGATAGTAGAGATTTCAGATAAAGAAATTCAATTTTACTAAATGAAAGCAACATTATCATCATTTTTATGGGGATTAAGATACTTAAGGATCCTAACTTTCACCTCAGAAAAGTTTAAGGAAAACATTGTTAAAATTTAATAAATTATTATATATAGAAGAACAAGCCTTGATGAGGAAAAAGCAGCATGGCTTTTGAGGAGGGGAGTCTCCTCTCACCAGCTTTTAAGCTTCTTTGAGTGTCAGCATGCCTGCAGGTAAGAACAACTGGTAGATATAGTTTATTTGGACTTGCAGATGTTTCTTGATAAATGTCTCTCAAAGGAGTCCAAGAAAATTTCAGATATGGATTGGATGATAGGTCTTCTTTTGCAGCCCTGGCTGGTTAATAAAATAAGAACTGACCGGAAAGTTTTCAAAATTAAGATTGTGAGAACAGTTGATCTACGGACCAGGGCAAATTAAATTGTTCATAAAATATCTGGAGTCAGGAAAAGCTGTTTTGCTTTTTTTAAACTCCCCCTCCATTTTCTCCTGAATGGAGACACAAAGCGGCTTACTACATTGCTGTCGCCTCCTCTCTTTTATCCTCACAACAATCATCCTGTGAGTTAGGATAGCCTGAGAGAGTGTGCCTGACCCAAGGCCACCCAGTGAGCTTCCATGGCAGGATACGGATTCAAATTAGGGTCTCCTAGATCATAGGCCAACACTCTGATCGCTACATCATGCTAGCTAGCCAGGATGGCAAGATGATATGCAAGGATAAAGAGGGTGAAATTCAAGGCAAGCTTCTAGAAGAAAAGTGGACAAATGTTTCAGTCTGAGAGGCCACATCTGGGGCTTTGCCTGTTTTTGAAGGCTCTGATTTGGATCCTTTATCTTCCTGTTGTAGGAAACAGGATGGCCCAGCATCCAATTTGAAGCCCTCACAAGCAGGTGGAGACCCACTCCTTTCTCCACCTGTGCTGCTCTTAATGGTATTTAACAGCACTTGGTTCATGAGGTAACAGTTTTTCAGGAGTATCAACCTTCCAGTTGATGCTTCAGTCCTATTGGTCAGTACTCCAGTCCAGACAACCTGCTAAACAGCATCAAGTCTGGTTGAAACACTCCTACAGGAACCCAGGCTGTGATTGCCCACCTCTGCTTTAGCAGAATCCCTTTGACTGGAATACATGGGCAACTAAAGGGTAAATGAGGCTCAATCCTAACTCCATATATGTAGTTGGTAGGGCCCGGACATTGCCTAAGATACAGACCATGGAAAATGTAAACTTTGCCGCCACTTCCTCCTCCTTTTGATTATACACACATTCAGTACCAGGCAGTAATGATTAGTAAAGAGATTTCAAAATGAAACAGAAAATGTCAATATGCCATTATAGAAGTTGCCATATTTGGCACAGTGCTTTGCCCTTTACAGAAGTGGATAATACAGATTTTTAAATTTATTTACTTCATGCATATCTCACCTTTCTCCTCGGTGGGGACTCAACGCATTTCTCTGCTGAGAGCCAGTTTGGTGTAGTGGTTAGGAGCACGTACTCTAATCTGGGAGAATAGGGTTTGATTCCCCACTTCTCTACATGCAGCTGCTGATGCGACATTGGGTCAATTACAAGTTATTTCAGAGCTCCTCTCTCATAAGCAGTTCTCAAAAGAGCTCTCTCAGCCCCACCTACCTCACAGGGTGTCTGTTGTGGGGAGGGGAAGGGAAAGGAGTTTGTAAGCCGCTCTGAGACTCTTTCATGTAGTGGAGGGTGGGGTATAAATCTGATCTCCTCCTCCTCCTCCTCCTCCTCCTTCTCTCCATTTCGTATCAGGAAAGGATAACCCAGCTGGGGAATTTGACTTTGCAAAACTGAAGGGTGAAGACATGTCAGAAGCTGATTAAATCACAAAATGCAGAGATAGATTTTCTTCTCTCCCTGCCTCACCATGGAAGGGAGTCGTTCCATTAAGTTGATTTGTGCTAGGTTCATGACAAAGTATGACTTTCATCAGTGCTGGTGGCTTCCAAAGAGGATGAAAGAAATTCAGGGAGGGTAGGTCTCTTGATGTCTACTGGCCGCGATGACAGCTAAATAAAATTTCTGTGTGTCAGGGCAGTATACCAGTGAGGCTGACAAGAAACAATGGGGGCATTATATCTGGCTTGTGAGCTGGCTGTAGTTAAAAACAGAATTGCAGGCTAAAGAGATCTTTGGCATAGTAAGGGCAATCTTTCGTTCTGGTTGCAAAATTCCACCTTCAGGTGTGTGACTTCAGTTGGTCACCTGAAATATGATTCCCTCACTGCTCATCAAATTATTTATTTTTCCCCCCATTTATACCACACCTTTTTCCCCAGTGCGGACTCAAGTTGCCAGCTCTGGGGTGAGAAATACCTGGAGATTTTGGGGGTGGAGTCTGAGGAGTAGGGTTGCCAGGTCCCTCCTGGCAACCGGCAGGGGATGGTGGTGGGGAACTTACTAGGAGAAAGAGGAAGACCCAGGCCATGTTGCTGGTGTCACATTGCTGTGATGCTCTAATGTTTGGGCAAAAACTCTATTGTAAAAATGACTTGTACCATAGAGTTTTTGCTCAAATACCAGAGTGTCATGGGGATGTCACTGGTGTGATGATGTCACTTCTTGTGAGATGCTGGTAAGGTAGCCTGGGCTTTCCTCTTTCTCCTGGTAAGTCTCCCATCAGCCAGCTGATCAGAGGTGGGGGGAGCTGTGCCTGGTGGCAGGGGACCCCCACTTGCAGTGGGGGGGCTGCAAGACATACTGGGGAGGGCAGGATTTGGGAAGGGAGGGACCACAACAGGGTACAATGCCAGAGACTTCACCCTTCAAAGCAACCACTTTCTCCAGGGGAACTGATCCCTGTCATTTGGGAAACAATTGTAATAGTGGGAAATCTCCAGGTTCCACCTGGAGGTTGGCAGCCCTAATGGAGACCCAAAGTGGTGTGGGAGAGAAGAGTGGTATAAACTGCTTTGGGTCCCCATTGATGGGAATGGTAGGGTATAAATCAAGTAAATATGTAAATATCAACAGCATTGATTCCTTATCTTGTATCTATATAGTGTGATCCTTAGTTTCACACAAGCGCCATACAAATCCTGTGTTACTGTTCTGCAGTTTTCTCTGATGGTGGCTGATCATCCATGGTAGCTATGGAATCTATGCTCTGTTTTTTCAATGACTGGGAAAAACCATCACTGAAAGGACTAGAGAGTAGAGTTTGGAATGTACATTTTGTCCTGATGAGATCTCTTCTTTCACTCTCCTCCTTTATCACCCTCAGGCGAACCCCACAACAATATCATCCAAGACATGTGGCTGGGGGTGACGATAGCAAGCCAAAGAACGAGTTCGGGAAGAGTGATGGTGAGTGGCGGTGGGGACTGCATGTGGAAAAGGGTGTGGGTTCCAATTACAGGAGCTCCGTCTCAAACTAAACATGAGTTTCCACCTGTAATCTGCTAGTAAGGACTCTTTCTTGACAGGCCATTACCAGACCCCAGTATTGGTGACCCTGGTTTGGCTTCTGCTGATGTAGATGATCTTGGCCAGTCTCTACTGCAGACAAGCTGGGAGAAGAACTGCTTTAAGGTCCCAAGCCTGTTGTTACCCCTCTGGAAGAGTTCCGGGGTCTCCTTGGTTGATCTAAAGGTGATCTGGGATTGGTGGCTTTATTTATTTACTTAAAATATTTATATCCCACCTTTTCACAGTGTCCATGGCACCTTACAAAACATAACAATATACAGGATAATCAAAACTGCATTGACTACATCAAGTTCAACCTGCAGTTCTTTCTCCATAGATCCCTGCCAGTTGCCAGTCATTAGTTAGCTCAGGGTCTCCAACGTGGTGCCCGTGAGTGTCGTGGGGCCCACCGACACCTTTCCCGGTGCCTACTAGGGTTGCCAGGTCTTACTTGGCTTTTAGCGGACGATCCCGGGTCTGTCCTGGGATTTTCTTGTGTGCACACAAAGTGATGTCATCGTGCTCAAAATGATGTCATTCTGGAAGTGACATCAACGTGTCGGCAAGATGCTCTACTTTGGGGGCAAAATTCTATGGCAAAAATGGCTACAAACCATAGAGTTTTGCCCAAAAAGTAGGGTGTCGCCCCATGCCATGATGATGTCACTTGTGCGGGGACATCTGTTTTGGGGTGGGGTTTCCTCCACTGGCCAGCTGGCCAGCAGTGGCCCAGAGTCCACAAAATTGGGGGATCCTTCACCCCCCACCTGGGGACTGGCAAGCCTAGTTCCTGAGACAAGCGCTTCTCTTCCTCGCATGTACTCTTTACAATCTCCTGCTGAAGGGCCACCTTTGCAAGACCTTTTTTCTTTTTCTTTTCCTGTTTTTTTTTGTGAGCCACTCAAAGGGTTGCTATTTTGGTCCTGCGCCACATCAGCATCTTTAAATGGTCTGGAAATGTTTTTCAGTGGAATTAGATGAAATTCAAGAAATGGCTTTGGGTATTGGATGCTAGACGGCCAGGCGCCTCGAACAACAAAACACACTTGTGCCAATTGTCATTAGCTAAAGAGGATAATGTGAACTGCAGAACTTCGTCCCAGCTTTCTCCAGAAACTCACGCTCTTACTGCTTCATTTGTTGTGTTGCAAGAGCGCCTCTATTTTTTTTATATGCTAAGATGGAGCCCTGGCTTGCCAGACTCCTGGTCAGGGTGGGTATCCTCTGCTCCCATGTCTTGTTGTGTGCCACCACTCCGAGTGGCAGCATCACATGCACAATCACATCTCTTCTGCTGGAAACCTGGAAATGTCGAAAGGTAGCTCTAGGAATTGCTGGAAACTTCATGGTTTTACCACAGATTTTCTTGCAGTTCCAAGAGCTACCTTATGTCATAACTAGATTTTCACAAGTGATGTCGTGGCGTATGTGACATTGCGTCCCCCCCCCTCCATGTCTCATGCACGGAAACCCTATGGAGCCCAGTGGATTTAAGTGAGTCCTCCCGAACATCCTGGCCCTCAGGACTACTTGCCATCTCTCGCTTGTCCCATGCCATGTTCTTAGACTTACAGATCTCCAGGGTATCTGACCGACTTCCATATATAGAGTCCAGTACAGTGGCTGGACGGAGCTGCGGTGGCTCAAGTGGTTAAGACGCTGAACTGCAGGCTGTGGAAGGTCAGTAGTTCAGCAGTTCGAGACCCGGGTGCCGCATGACGGAGTGAGCTCCTGTCTCTAGTTCCAGCTCCTGCCAACCTAGCAGTTCGAAAGCAAGAAATTGCAAGTAGATAAATAGGTACCACTTCGGTGGGAAGGTAACAGCGTTCCGTGCGCCTTGGTGTTTAGTCATGCTGGCCACATGACCACGGACAGCGCTGGCTCTTCGGCTTTGAAACGGAGATGAGCACCACAACCCTAGAGTCGGATTCGACTGGCTTTTGAGCAAGGGAACCTTTACCTTTACCTTTACAGTGGCTGGGATCCTAAGCAGCGTGAACCAAGTTGTGCTCCAGGAAGGGAATTTCCCCACTCTCTCCTCCCTGCTGAAGCCTTCTGTGTCTCCTGAAAATATGTTCCTCCGGGTTGGTGGACACCCAAAAACAGAGCATGGAGCAACATGGAGGCTATAACAGGAAGGGAGAATTGGCAGGAATTCCTCTTCTCTCCTCTATGATCAGAAGTGTTCTCATGTTATTGTAAGGTTGTCAGGTTCCCCCTGGCCACTGGCAGGGATGGGAAGGGGCAAGAGTTGCCAGAGCCAGGTTGGGAAACTCCTGGAGTTTGGAGGATGGTACTGGGGAGAACAAGGACCTCAGTGGGGTATGATGCCATACAGTCCACCCTTCAAAGCATCCATTTTCTCCAGGGGAACTTATCTGTGTAGTCTGGAGATGAGCTGTTATTCTGGGGATGCCCAGGTCCCACATGGAGACTTGGCATCTCCCTGCTATGGCAACGGAACAGCAAACCAGGTGCCAGCAAGTGATTAACAAACAGGAATTGAGTTGCCAGCTTGTAGGCTGAAAGGCAATGTAGACAAGGTTCAAATCTGGTTCTACTTAAATGGGATGCTTCACAAACAGCAGTGTTTGCAGCGAAGCCATGAGAGGTTCCAGATAGGGCTGACACGCCTCCTGTTATGGCAGGAAACCTCCCAGGGTCAGCTGTCCTTGCCCACTGTTGTTCCAAGCAGTGGCAAGAGGAAAAAAATCAGCAGCCTGTGCAGTGCTAGGTCACTTCCAGGTAGCTCTAGGAATCTCCAGAAAGACTCTGGTAAAACCACAGAGTTTCTGGAGATTCCCAGAGCTACCCTATATCATTCACAGGTGTTTCCCAGAAGTGACACATCAGGACACAGGAGCTTGTGGCCCCCAATGGCACATGGGATGGACACACTGAAACTCCCCCCCACACCCCAGTTTGAGCTGTGACAAGCCGCTCTTTACCTCAACCACTTTCAGGGTGACAGCTGAGCCATATACAGGACATGTTTCTCTCAACACATGGAATGATGGGTAAGGGCTTTCAGCTCTCCCACCTTTCTAGTACAGTACTGACTGAGGCTTTTTGGGGTTGGGTCTTTGCCAGGCTTGCGCTCACCGCTACACCAGGGTCTTGTGGGCCGGCAACGAGGACCAGCGGCGCATGGTGGGGAAGTGCTACATCCGCGGCAACGACTTGAGCCTTCAGGAGGAGGATGACTGGCAGACGTACCACAATGAGATGTGCAATGCCAACACTGACTTTGAGATGACGGGCATGTGCCAGATGGGTATCAGTGGCGGTTTCACTGACAGCAACGTTTACTTTGGAGCTCCGGGGGCCTACAACTGGCAAGGTGCCTAGCATTGTGTACGCAGTTTAGGGTTGTCAGCTCTGGGTTTGGAAATACCTGGGTATTTGGGGGGTGGAGCCTGAGGAGGGTGGGGTTTGGGGCATTAAGGCCGTAGAATCCGTCCTCCAAAGCAACCATTTTCTCCAGAGGAACTGATCTCTGTCACCGGGAGATCAGTTGTAATAACGGGAGATCTACAGCCACCACCTAAAGGCTGGCGATCCTGGGCATGCAGCCTTCTTTTCACAGTCTTTCTTGCCCTGTTTTGTCCTCTTAATAATCCTGTGTAGGAATGAGATTCTAATAGCCTAGGGTTGCCAGGTTTGGGTTGGAAAATCCCTGGAGACTTTGGGGGTGGATCCAGGAGAGAGCGGGGTTTGGGGAGCGGAGGGGCCTCAACATGGTACCATGCCACAGAATCCATCCTTCAAAACAGCCATTTTCTCCAGGGGAGGTGATTTCTGTCAGCTGGAGATCAGTTGTAAAAGCAGGAGGTCTTCAGGCCCCACCTGGAGGCTGGCAACCCTAAAGTAGCTGTATGCAGTAATTCAGTTAAGAGGTGAAACAAAGAAGGGTGGGAGGGGGGATCATCAAACAAATCCTACCCATTTGGATTTGCTTGCAAAACCTCCAATTGGTGTGCTTGTACTTTGGATTTTAAAAACTCCTTGCTGTGGATGGGGTTGGAATAAGGAGGTTTAGAAAAACATCACACAGGGAGCAATTAATTTGACAAAGTTGATACTTCAACAATGTTTCCTTAAAATTCATAGACCAGACCAGTTTTTCTTCAGTTTGTTTAAAGCCAAAGTGCGTCACTAACAAAACTGAATTCTGAAGGTTTGTTTAACTTGAGGGGGGTGCATACAAGTCTTTTCTAGGCTAAATACCTTCAACCAAAGATCAGGCTTGTTTCAGACCATTTTTATAATTAATACTTCTCACAGCTGTCTCCCTGTTTCCCCAAATGGTCCTCCTTGTCCTTTAGCTCCAGGGGCCATTTTTCCTCAGTCCCCATTTCCCTTTTAAATTCTCAGCATCTTAGCTCAGCATCTTTCCCAGAAACCTCTGCTGCTTCCTACGGCCACCCATTCTTCAGCCCACTCCCGAGGGTTGCCAGCTGTGTGTTGGGAAATACCTAGAGATTTTCTGGCGAGGGGGAACAACCTCAGTGGGATATACTGGCACAGAGGCCACCTTCCAAAATGGCCGTTTTGTCCAGGTGAACCGGTCTCTGTCACCTGGAGTTCAGTTGTAATCCCAGGAGATCTCCAGCCACCACCTGGAGGCTGGCAACCCTACCACTCCCTAACTCCTCCTCTTCCTTCCCCACAAGTTCCTGATGGTCATCCTTCTCTCTTGTCTCCATGTAGGGCTGCCAACTCCAGGTTGGAAAATTCCTGGAGATTTGGGGGTTAGAGCCTAGGGAGTGTGGGGTTTGGAGAGGAACCTCAGTGGAGTGTAATGCCACAGACTCCCCCCCCCCAAGGCAGCTTATCTCTGTAGTCAGGAGATCAGTTTAATTCTGGGAGATCTCCAAGTCCTCGTCAGGATGTTGGCAATCCTAGTACCTGTCATCCCACTCCCTTTCTCACTCCCCACCCTTCATTCCTTTAGCTGCTTTGCTTTGGGTTACCTCTCCCAATACCTTCTCTGCTTTCCTGCAAACACTGCAGAGAAATTTACTTACTTACTTACTTTATATGAATCCCGCCTTTTACCCCAATGGGGACCCAAAGCGGCTTACATCATTCTCCTCTTTTTCATTTTATCCTCACAACAGCCCTGGGAGGTAGATTAGGCCGAGAGGGTGCGACTGGCCCAAGATCATCCAGCAAGCTTCCATAGCCAAAGTGGGGATTAGGGTTGCCAGATCTCTTCAAGACGCTGGTGGGGTGAGGGGGCAATGCTCTGGGAGCTGGAGGCATCGCCCCCGACATGCCGACATCATCATCAGAGATGTCACATGTCACCCAGAAGTGACATAGGCACATCGGGTGGGTGACACTCTGGTTTTTAGGCAAAAGTCTATGGTAAAATCACCCTCAAACCATAGAGTTTTGCCCAAAAACCAGAGTGTCACCCCCCATGTCACCGACGTGCCTATGTCACTTCCGGGTGATGTCAGCATGTTGCCTGGGGGGGATTTCCTCTCACTGGCCAGCTGGCTGGCAGCAGGCAAGAGTCTGAAAATGCGGGGAATCCACCTCCCTGAACTGGGGAATGGTAACCCCGGTGGGGATTCAAAGCTGGATTTCCCATCTCCTATGCTAACTGCTACACCATGTTGGCTCTTTGAATTGTGAGCTGCCCTTCAGCAATTAACACAGGAAACCTCTCATGCATTGTTGTGAGCTGATTTTTCAAGGAGCTTTAAATATGTTCCTTTTAGGGCCCAATGGAGGAAGACATCTTTTGCTTTAAAATACTTTATGCTGCCCCCCTTACCTCTCATATATCTGGGTTACTGGCGGGAAGTAACATCCTAACAATCCTCTTTGGACAATCACTATTGGAGGTGGCTGAGAAAAATAAGGCTGGAAAGGAAAGGGGGAATGGCTGGGTGACCACGCTCATGGACTTTAGTGGCATTCAGGCTGTCTTTAGTGGAAAAAAAATCCACATTGCTTCTTTCTGGCACAGGAACTGACTACGTGATCCATCGAGAGAGCTGGGACCAAGCCGACATCCACTATCCAGATGAGAAATACAGCAACAGTTATATAGGTAAATGTGTTGGGCTTGCTTCAAGAAACAGCCCCAGCCCTGTTTCAGAAGAACAGATACACAGAAATGATTTGTGGCTGTTACCATATTGTTGCAGCAAATGGTGCTCGGGGCTCTTGAAAGAAAAACCACACCGTAAAATGCATTTTAAAAGTGGGAGGTTTAAGACGAAGGCTATGGCGGAACTTCTGAAGCACTTCTGGGAGACACAAATGGAAAGGTCTTTCTAATGAAAGAAAAGCTTTCAGACAAAAGGAGAAAGGAGAAGTCGAAATAATTGGAGAACATGAGTGGCATGCCATAGCAAAGGCTCTGTTACCCGCCTTCTTAAAATGTGCCAGTTGAGAGCCTTAACAGTGGAGATTTCTTAATGAGATCTGCCTAATTTGAACCTGGGCTCTCAATACTAACCCCAAGCCTGTATTAACAGCAGAGAGGAGTTTACTTTATTATTATTTTTTTTAGCTCATGTAGAGTGCTTTTCCCCATTGCAACAGGTCTAAGTGCAGTATGACTGCTCCAGAGTTTCAGCCACAGAAACCAGGTGAAGAACACCGTTATCAGCTGGGGGTTTGGTTTAGAGCAGGGGTGGCCCAACTTGCTTAACGTAAGAGCCATATAGAATAAACGTCGCAAGACATGAACAGATATTATACATTTTTACTAGGAAATATGCACATTTGCTTTTTATTAACGTATAATGAGACTGCCAAAAATAATAACAAAAGCGGTAAAAGCAGATATTGGTAACGATATTTATTTGTCCAATTACATTTGTTTGCTAATGATATTTAGCTTCCCCAGCCGCCCTGCCGGGAGCCACACAATATGTGTGAAAGAGCCGCATGTGACCTCCCGAGCCACAATTTGGCCACCTCTGGTTTAGAGTAATGCAGAACTGGAAAATGGTCTTACAGGTCCCCTCTGTTCTTTCTTACTTACAGGATATACCATTGAGGCAGGCGCTAATGTGCTGCGCAACGCCGACATCACCTTCATCACGGGAGCCCCCCGCTATAATCACACTGGGGCTGTCTTCCTGATGGTCTATGATGCCAGCAGGATTCTGCAGAAGAAACTGATGATCTCTGGCGAGCAAGTGGGCTCGTATTTTGGCAGCTCCATTGCTCTAGCTGACCTCAACAATGATGGGTGAGTCAGTTTCACAGAGTAAAAGGAGAGGGGGGATTACGCGCTCCTCCCCAATTGTTTCATGAACTCCAGATTGTATTTTCTTCTTTTTGGAGGAAGGTGATCTCCAGGATTTTTTTTTTTTAAATGTGACTTTGCATGATTCCCCCCCTCCTCTATTTCATCCTTTCGAAAACAACCCGATGTGGTAGGTTAGACTGGGAAAGTGACCGGGGCAAGGTCATCTAGCAAGCTTCCATGGCAGAGTGGAGATTCGAACCTGGGACTTGCAGATCCTAGTCTGACACACTAACTGGTACACCATGCTGACATAAGGGGGACAAAAAAGGAGGAAAATCCCTTGGCCACACACCCATGTTCCCTCTAAGCTGAGTTAGTGTGAGCTAGCTCACAGTTTTTTAGCCTACAGCTCTGACATTTTTGTTTTAGCTCAGGAAGGATGGCTCCAGAGCAGACTAATTTATGCAGGAGCCAAATTGCTCGCTCACAACTTTGATGCCAGCAGTTCACAAAGTAGAATTTTGTTCACAGACTTCACAGCTTAGAGGGAGCATTGGCACACCTCTTGTTAACCTAAGCACACTGGGATTCGGTAAAGAAGGACTGTTTGCCCCAATGATGTAAACTAATCAGTAATGTATGAATCTAAGGCCCGTTCCGCATCTAGCATTTGCTCTGCTGTTTTACCAAACCCACACTGGAACAGAAATTCCCCTCTACATTGCATGCCACTTTCTCTTTCTTTGATTGTTGAATTTTACGGTAGCCTCCACACTGCATGCCTGGTTTCAGTTCCTTTGATCTCTTGGTTTTATGGTACTGTCTGCATAGACTTATGGCCATTTTATGGTCATTCTATGGCCATTCAGGGGTGACTCTGCAGTCAGTACGGTGTTGGCATGGGGTATTTAAATGTGGTTTTGAGCCACATCTTTTTCTGTTCCAGTGTGGGTTTGGTAAAACAACAGAGCAAATGCTAGATGCAGAATGGGCCAAAGAGAGGCTGCCAGAGCTTTTATCAAGCCAATCAGGACAGCTTATGCTGACAGGAGGCTGCCATGCAGGTTATATCATTCTGCTCCCCTCCATTTTATCTTTACAACACCCTTGTGAGGTAGGTTAGGCAGAGAGAGGGAGTGAACAGCACAAGGTTACCCATTGAGTTTCATGGCTGAGTGGTGATTTTGAAACTTGGTCTCCCCGTATCTAGTCTCTGACACCTTAAATTCTCCACCACAGTGATATGCTATATTGGGGGGGACGATGACACATCTAATCTAATTTATCCAAATGTTAGAAAATTCAGGGATTTCCCCCCCCCCAGTGCAACAATTCTTTTGTTGCTGGATCTGGCCCCCCAAGCAATTTCATCTGTTCCCTGGTAGCCCTATCAAATCCAAATGGTGTGATTAAAAAATAAACTGAAATACTATGCTCACAGTTTTGGTCAGGCTCCACGAGGAGTAGTTTAAAATGTTATTACAATCTCATTTGCTCTCTGACAAAGGAAAGACCAGCTACTAATCTAGTTCTCTATAGTTCTGCCCAGAAGTCCATGAATTACGCAGATCTCTCGTGAGCACATGGCATGAGGCTCCCTTGAACTGGCCCACCAAGTGCAGCATTGTCTACTCTAATAACCAGCAGCTCCCCTGACCCGGATAGCCCAGGGTAGCCTGATCTTAGAAGCTAAGTAGGGTCGGTCTTGGCTACTATTTGGAAGGGCGACCTCCAAGGAATACCAGGCTCCACTCCCAGATCTCCAGGAATTTCCCAACCTGGAGTTGGCAACACTATCCTAGCCTTGCCTAACATTGGGTTGGATCCAGTCAACTTGTTCTCTCATTCTTGCCTGAATACCCTTCCTCACTACAGTTTCCGGTCCACATGGCATTTTCCCATGCTGGTCCCATGTTGTCCAACATAGGCACCGGTCATACGGGCCAGAAAACGCGGGGGAGAGGTGTGGCAGTTCGCCCCGGAGCTAAATAAGGCACGGTAGCCCGATCACAGGGGCCACCGGGTTGCCACGCTCAAGCTCTGTGCCCCGATCACACCACGCTGCTGCAGCATGGCAAAAAAGCAGCACAGCAGACCACGCAAGTGCGAAGTGTTGCAAAGTGCGCATGCGCCATGGGGGGGCCCGCTGTCAGTATCTTGTGTGTGCGCATGTGCTGTTCAGCATTGGTGCGCATCCCATGGAAACTTACAACATCCGGAAACCCCGGGGACATGGGCGGGCGTCGGAAGCCGCGGGATAGTGGCGCTCCCGCGATCAGACGCCAGCCTTTGTCCTGGGGTTTCCGAAAACTAGTACTTCGGACCTAGTAGTTTTTTACTCCGCGTTTTCCACGGGAAGCTGCCGTTTGGCCACGGGAGCACTACGCCTCCCAGATGTGCTCGTACGATCACGCACAGAAAGTCCGCAGGGCTCCCGTGCCTTCAGCAGGGCAAATGCTCAGTGTGAACTGGGCCATAGTCATTTTACATGCTCAGAGGGGACACCCCCCCCTTCATTTCTCACTAGCAGAGAACTGGTTGGATTCAACCCCTTGATTCTCTTCTACTCTTTCCCCTTTTCCCAGTTTTGTCTTGTTTAGAGGGGGAGGTGGAAATCAGCCGTAAAGTAGAAAGGGCTTGTGGACGACTTAGTATTTTTGCTAATAAAATGGAAGCTTTCAACATGTTCAGAAGCGTCTCTCCCTGCTGGGAATGCTGGTATCTGTAGTTTTTGTGACTCAGTGTGGTTGATTTTTCCAAACACAATTCAGAAATCTGTTTCCTCCCTAATGAGACCAGAAGACTTGTTGTGCTGTGTTGTGTCCATCCCTCCAGTTCCAGAGCTTGCTGAAAGATTTTGCTTGCCTAATAGGAAGACGGGGTCACCCCTCTCCCTTTTCTCATTGGTAGGTGGCAGGACTTGATCGTTGGAGCACCCTACTACTTTGACCGGAAAGAAGAGAAAGGTGGGGCAGTCTATGTGTACATGAACCTTGGTGGGACATTCCACAACACCCCCAACCGCACCCTGACAGGCCCTAGCAACTCCTCTTTCGGCTTGGCTGTGGCCCACATTGGAGATGTTGACAAAGATGACTTCCAAGGTAGGCTGCTTTCCCTTCCGAATGAGCTCAGGTTTTGATGTTCACAATGACATGTCTGCATTGATCGAGGCTGATTGGTCAATTGCTGTGGCCCAGCCAATGATATACCACTAACAGTTGTTATGGTCCAATGGCCACTGCAGACCACCCATGTAGGCGGAGACTGGAACATTACTAAAAACAGCCAATATCATAATGATCTTATATAGATCTGTACTGCGGCCTTATTTGGAACCCTCTGTACAGCTCTGGTCATTGTATCTCAAAAAGGACATTGCAGATCTGGAAAAAGTACAGAAGAGAGCGATCAAGATGATTAGGGGGTTGGAGCACCTTTGCTATGAGGCAAGGCTGAAGAGTCTGGGAGCTTTCAGTCTAGAAAAGAGATGACTAAAGGGGAGACATGATAGAGGGTGATAAAATTATGCATGGAATAGAGAGAGGTAACAGAGGACTTTTTCTCCCTTTCCCCCAAATCCTAGAACTCGAGGGCATCAAATAAAGCTGATGGGCAGTAGGTTCAGGGCGGACAAAAGGAAATAATATTTTTAACAGAGTGTGATTAAAATGTGGAATTGGCTACCACAGGGTGCAGTGATGGCCGCAGGAACAAACAGCATTTAAATTGGGATTAGATTCACAGAGAATAAGTCTATTAATGGCTACTAGCGATGGTGACTGAGGGGAACCTCCACATTCAGAGGCACTGATTCTCTGAATCCCAGAGCCAGGAGGCAACATCAGGGGAAGGCATCAGCCCCTCTGCCCTGTTGTTGGCCTTCCAGAGGAACTGGCTGGCCACTGTGTGAGACAGGATGCTGGACTAGATGGACCAGTGATCTGATCCAGCAGAGCTCTTAATAGATTCTTATGTTCTTACTAATAGACCTAATTATACAATTATGTTTTTCACAGGTATGTTTCCAAGTTGGGTCATGGACATGTTCTGAGGCCTCTGTGGTTCTCAGGTGTGGAGGGACCTGATTCGGACTTGGAACCATGGCTACAGGGAGAGGTGACTGAAGCCTTTCCCTCCCTGTTCTTTTTCCCAACCTGAAATGGCCTTGGAGAGCTGCTATTTGCTCCATTAGTATGTCAGGTTCCCCAACCCCAGCAGAGTCACTACTAGGAGCTCCTTGGGGGCCATTCTAGGTTGGGAAACCAGAATACGGGAGACCTAAGGCCCTTCGTCTGTTTTCTTCCTGTATGCTGTGGTCCCAATCCATATCTGGACCCATGGTCCAGGGAAGCATGGAACTCCCAGAACACATCCATAGGGTTGCCAACTTCCAGGAGATGGCTGGAGATTACAACTGGTCTCCAGGAGATAGAAATCAGTTCCGCTGGAGAAAATAGCCACTTTGAAGGTAGATTCTATGGCATTATATCCCATTGAAGCCCCTCCCCAAACCCCACCTCCCTCAGGCTCAACTCTTAAAATCTCCGGGCATTTCCAAACTCAGAGCTGGCAACTCTACACATCCATGACCTGATCTGGTGTGTTTCTAGGGAGAGGGAATGCAACATGTTGGTCGGTCCTAAGAAATTCTAGATGTGGTTGGTGGGTATGCTGCCCTTTCCGTCTCACTCACCTTGGGGGGGACAGCAAGTCCTGTTACGTGCCTCATTACAGGCAGAAAACTGGGTTTCTGCACTCCGGTTTCTTCAGCTCAGACTGACATTCCCAGTTCCCGTGGCTTTAGGGTTGCCAGCTCTGGGTTGGGAAATACCTGGATATTTTGAGGGTGGAGCCTAGAGTGGGGAGGGGAGGGGAGAAGAGGAGAGGAGAGGTGCATCAGCAGGGTACGATGCCATAGAGTCCACCCTCCAAAGCAGCCATTTTCTCCAGGGGAACTGATGTCTGTGGTTCAGTTGTAATAGTGGGAGGCCTTCAGGTGCACATCTGGAGGTTAGCAACCATACCTGGATTGCTGTCTGCACTCCTGAAGTGAGTTTAGCTTGATGCTGGACTGTTGGTGGGGTCTGCTGAAGTTTCCAATAGAAGTGCAGACACTTCCCACATCCACATGTCTTTGGATTCCAATTGAACACACACACACCCCTTCCCAATTAGACCATTTTGGGTGGTTTTGCTGTCACGTCACAGATGACTTATGGTGACTACTAGTCGGGTTTTCAAGGCAAGAGATGTTCAGAGATGGTTTGTCATTGCCTGCCTCCGCATCATGACCCTGGTATTCCTTGGGGATCTCCCATCCAAATACTAGCCAGGGATGACCCTGCTTAGCTTCCAAGATCTGGTGGAATTTGGCTAGCCTGAGCTATCCAGGTCGGGCCAATTAGACCATAGCCTTTAAATATATATACACTTCTTTTTTTAAAAAAAATTAAAAACACACACAAATAAATACAACAGAAAGTTCAGTAAGTTAAGGTACATTCTGCACGATTAAACGGACTGCTTATTTAAAAAGAAAGCCTTTAAATAATATTGATGTTTGGAGACAAATGGTGAATCAGATGGATAACTAGTTCTGGTTTACATGACACGTTTGAAAGCAGCGATTAAGTAAACTGTTGACAGTCTGCTCGTCGCACAGATTTATGAGTTTAAAAGCCTTGGTTTATTTTAACCGTGCATTAGATTGTAAAACTTGGGTCTGGCTTGCAGACGATCACTTTAATTGTCTTTGGCCTAGACAAACACTGCTTTCATCACCTTCACTCTACCCAGAGTTCTCAATTGCTTGGAAGCCTGCAAAGATAACCCTGGCGAACAAGGCAGGATATATGTGTTTGTACATCATGCATAGGCTTGCCAGACCCCCAGTCAAGGCAGGGATTCCCCTGACTTTGGGGGCTCCAATTCCCTGCCAGCCAGCTGGCTTGCGGGGGAAGCCCCAAACAGCCCCCTCCCACATCGTCATTGTCAGTGCGGTGATGTCATGCGGAAGTGATGTCATCACGCCGGGCATGTCATGCAGCGCTGCTCTAGCATTTTAGTCAAAACTCCACGGTCTGAATATTTATTCAGATATTTTTACCCCATTTTTCTCTCCAGTGGAGTCACAAAGTGTCTTATGACATTGTTCACCCTTACTCCATCCTCACAAGAATAATTTTGTGACATAGGTTAGGCAGAACGAGGGAGAGCGTAATGGATCCGAGGTTTCCTAGTGAGCTTTCACAGCAGAACGGGAATTTGAACCTGGGTCCCCCAAATCACAGTCCAGCCACTCACCACTTGGCAGTTTAATACTGACTGTGATTCATAAGCCCACTTCAGACCATGGGTTCAGATCTTGGTCTAATGGACCCCAATAAACCATAGCTAATGGAGTCATCTGCATTTAGACAATCGTACAAACTATTGTTTAATTAAACTGTTTCAGTTCATGTACACCCAATGGGGTCTTTCTCCTCCATGGGGACCCAAAGCTTACATTGTTCTCCTTTCCTCCATTTAACCCTCCCAACAACCCTGTGAGGTAGGTTGGGCTGTGAGTGCGGGACTGGCCAGTTTTGCATGGTATCTGAACTGAACCCCAGAGTCCATCTTAGTTTAATGTGGGTGCTCCCCCCCCCAACTTCGATATTGCTGGTAAGCTTAAGCTAAAAGAGAACACAGGACACATCTCTTCATACAAAATAGAGTTTTGCACAGAAACTAAATTGTAAAAATGGCATACAGCTTCCCTCCCTCTTTCCAAGATACAGGGCCGGCTCTTCCACTAGGCCAACCTCGGTGACGGCCTAGGGCACAGATCTCCAAGGGGCACAGCGAGGCCCCTGCCGCCGCCGCCCGCCTGCCCGCTGGCTCGCTTTGTCTCATGCCCCCGCAGCCCCGCCTCCTCCCTCCTGCTCCTGCTCCACAGCACGCCCCTCCCCGCCGGATCTCTTTGCCTCACGCCCCTGCCTCCTCGTGCCCCTGGCTGCTTTTGAAGTCATTCGCCAGTGTTCATTGGGCGGGGAAGCCAGACCCTTCACCCAAAGCCGGCAAGCGCAGTCTGGGCCTGGTGGTGAGACCATGAGCCACAGAGCTGGCAGCAGCAACAAGAGCATCAATTCAGATGAAGTCTCCGAGGGCAGAGGTCTTTCCCTTGCCTGGCCGCCATGGCTACGCAGTAGAGAGTTCTTTCGCTTGCCCGGCCGCCTCACAGTACTATGGGATTGCAGGTGAAGCGGCAGCAGGGGGCATGTGCACAGCAGCCTGCTCATTTGCTGCTTCTCTTCTCCTCCCTTGGTTCTCTGTCCATTTAGACGGCTGCTTGGAGAAATATAGATCTGCAGTGGGGGGGGGGGCGTAAGTAGAGAGGCGTTGCTGTTGTCATTGTTGCTGTTTTCAAAGGGAGGGATTCTGAGATTTAGAGGGTATTTGCTTGGCAGTTGTTATTATTAGGAAAAGGACTGAGGATAAAACGGCCAATATGGTAATGTCCCGGTATAGATCTATGCTGTGGCCTCATTTGGAATACTGTGTACAGTTCTGGGCACCGTATCTGAACAAGGACATTGCCGAGCTGGAAAACGTGCAGAGGAGGGCAACCAAGATGATGAGGAGTCTGGAGCACCTTCGCTATCAGGAAAGGCTGAAGAGTCTGGGACTTTTCAGTTTAGAAAAGAGCCGACTAAGGGGGAACATGATAGAGGTTTACACAATTATGCACGGAGTGGAGAGAGTTGACAAAGAGAGCTTTTCCTCCCTCTCCCAAAAGACTAGAACTCGAGAGCATCCAATGAAGCTGATGGGCAGTAGGTTCAGGAGGGACAAAAATGAATACCACTTTACACAGAGGCTGATTAAAATGTGGAATTGGCTGCCAAAGGATGTAGTGATGGCCGCAGGAATAAACAACTTTAAAAGAGGGTTAGATAAATTCATGGAGAAGTTATCAATGGCTACTAGCCGTGGTGACTGAGGGAAGCCTCCACACTAAGCCTCTGGATCCCAGAGCCAGGAGGCAACATCAGGGAAAGGCCTCGGCCTCTATGCCCTGTTGTTGGTCATCTAGAGCAGTGGTTCTCAACCTGTGGGTCGCGACCCCTTTGGGGGTCGAACGACCCTTTCGCAGGGGTCGCCTAAGACCATCTGAAAACACATATTGTTTTTGTGATTAATCACTATGCTTTAATTATGTTCAATTTGTAACAATGAAAATACATCCTGTATATCAGATATATAGGATTCATAACAGTAGCAAAATTATAGTTATGAAGTAGCAATGAAAATAATTTTATGGTTAGGGGTCACCACAACATGAGGAACTGTATTAAAGGGTCGCAGCATTTTAGGAAGGTTGAGAACCACTGTCTTAACTGAACTAGTGCATACAGCTATTTTAGGGTTGCCAGCCTCCAGGTGGGGCCTGGAGATCTCCTGCTTTTACAACTGATCTCCAGCTGACAGAAATTACCTCCCCTGGAGAAAATGGCTGTTTTGAAGGATGGACTGTGGGGCACTGTACCATGTTGAGGCCCCTCCCCTCCCCAAACCCCGCCCTCTCCTGGATCCACCCCCAAAGTCTCCAGGGATTTTCCAACCCAAACCTGGCAACCCTAGGCTATTAGAATGAGGAACTGTATTAAAAGGTTGCGGCATTAGGAAGGTTCAGAACCACTGATCTAGAGGAACTGGCTGGCCACTGTGTGAGGCAGGATGCTGGACTAGATGGATGATCGGGCTGATCCAGCAGGGCTCTTCTTATGTTCTTATGTTCAATGGAGATGGCTAGGGAAAATTTGTTTTTTAAATGGAAGAGATTCTGATATTGTAAAAGAAACCCATTATTTTATACGACTCCACTTTTCAGGCCAAAAATGAATCCATATGAGTGTTTGCTCTTTCTCTTCTTCCTTTGACCCACAGATATTGCCATTGGAGCTCCATTTGAGGGCTCGGGGAAAGTATACATCTACCAGAGCAGTAGCGAGAGGCTGTTTGAAAAGCCTCAGCAGGTACGAAGGTATCTCACCGTTGTCATTCTAATGTTTTTCTCCACATCGGTCAGGAAAGCGCTGGTGAGAGTAAGCAGACCACCTTCCTTGTTCTTCCATCAGTGGCTGACCCACCAGGGCCGAGGCTTAGCCCAGCTGGATGACCCCCGGTTTAGTTGGCTGGCTGCTCTTCTGGCCTTGGGGGTCTTCAGAGGAAAGGCGGAAGAGACCAGTAGCACCATAAAGACCAGGGCTATTTTGGGACAGAAATGCACAGGAACGGAGTTCCGGCTGGCTCCCGAGTTGGCCACGCCCAGCAGGAACTCATTAGCATAATAGGCCACACCCAGCAGCAGGAACTCGTTAGGATTGGCTACATTAGAGCTGTGTGGCCTAACATGCAAAGGAGTTCCTGCTACAAAAAAAAAAGCCCTGGGTTTTGATGACAAAGAAGGTAAACAGAATAAGAAGCAAAAGGTGGATGTGGCTGAATGACCACACTTCTGGTAACGTGGGGGTGTGGCCCAATATGCTACTGAGTTCCTGCTGTTGGGTGTGGCCTATTATGCTAATGAGTTCCTGCTGGGCTTTTTCTACAAAATAGCCCTGGTAAAGACTAACAAAATTTGTGGCAGGATAGGAGCTTTCGTGAGTCACTCACAAAAGCTCCTACTCTGCCACAAATTTTGTTGGTCTTTAAGGTGCTCCTGGACTCTTGACTCACAAAAGCTCATCCCCTGCCACTAATGATGCTAGTCTTTAAGGTGTTGCTGTGCTCTTGCTCTTTTCTACTGCGACTAACACGGCTGCCCGGCTGGATCTATCTCCAGACGACATCTCCCTCTATACCAGTCCCAGTCTGTAGAACAGCACCATGCAGTGACATCATAGGCCACCCGATATCAGTCCTAAGGTGCCAGTTTCACTAGAGTTGTCAAACTCCAGGTGGAATCTGGAGATCCCCTGCTATTACAGTTGATCTCTGGACGACCAAGATCAGTTCCCCTGAAGAAAATGGCTGCTTTGGAGCGTGAACTCTGTGGCATCATACCCTGCTGAGGTCTCTCTCCTCCCAAACCCTGCCTTCCCCAGACTCCACACTGAAATCTCCAGGTATTTCCCAATGCTGGCAACCCTTCAGTATCACAGATCCATCTTTTCTTTTGTGACCTTCCTCACACCTCCCCATTTGTGTTCCACCACTACAGATAATTAGCGGGGAAGACATTGGCCCCGGGATCCAGACTTTTGGCTATTCGTTCAGTGGTGGAATGGACGTGGATGGGAACTCCTACCCTGATCTTCTGGTGGGAAGCCTCTCTGAAAACCTTGTGCTGCTCAGGTGAGATGGGAGAAGGTTGGGGGCTGCCATCAGTCTGTCTAGAAAGTTATCTATTGAGCTAGCTTGAACTAATTTATTGTAACCCTGTTAAAGAAATCTGTTGAGACCCAGCATGGTGTAGTGGATAGGGTGCCAGACTAGGATCTGAGAAGCCCAGGTTCGAATCCCACTCTGCCATGGAACTTGCTGGGTGACCTTGGGCCGCTCACTCTCTCTCAGCCCATCCCTACCTCAAAGGGTTGTTGTTGCAAGCATAAAATGCAGAGGGGAAGAAATATGCTGTAAAGTAAGCCCATTTTGGGGGGGGTAAATGGGGTATAAATATGTAAATATTATAAATCTACCTTGTTTATACATTTTTACTCCACCTTTCCTCCAGGGAGTTATCCAGGGCATGATAGCTGGATTGCCCCTCCCCATTTTATCCTCACAAGAACCTTGGGAGGTAGGTTGGGTTGAGAGGGCGTGATCTGCCCAAAGTCAGACTGAGAGTTTCATAACAAACTGTAGATTTAAGAGTGGGTCTCCCTGACACGCAAACACTGTAGCTTGCTTCAAGTGAGTAGCCGTGTTGGTCTGAAGCAGCAGAACAAAGTTTGAGTCCAGTGGCACCTTTAAGACCAACCAGGTTTTATTCAAGGTATGAGCTTTCGTGTGCATGAACACCTCTTCAGATATCTGAAGAAGTATACGTGCACACGGACGCTTATACCTTGAATAAAACTTTTAGGCACTTTCACACACACTAAATAATACACTTTCAATCCACTTTCAGGGCACTTTGCAACTGGATTTCACTGCGTGAAAATGGCAAAATCCACTTGCAAATGGTCACTGAAGTGGATTGAAACGGCATTATTTAGCATGTGTGAAAGTCTTCAAGGCGCCATGGGACTCAGACTTTGCTCTCGCTTGCTGATCTTGTGTGAGTGTCAAGAAACACTCTTACATGGGTGTCCTGCGGCTACCTCTCAGTTTGCAGCCTGGCTAGATTTTGCTGGTGTCCAGCTCTCCAAAGGGGAGCAGGGAGGGGGCAGGAGGTTGGTTGCGCAGGTGGGCCATTCTTTGATTGCTGCGCAGGTGCAGTGAGGTGCTGGGATGGGCCGTTCTCTGCTGGCTGGCTCCCTGCTTGCCTCCTCCACGCCAGGACAGCCTCCTTGCCCTTCCAATGGCAATTTGAGCTCCTGCCACAGGTGCCAGTCTCTCTCTTGCCCCTCCAGCGGCCCCAGACAGGAGAAGTCCAGCAGTTTCTGATGGGAGGGAGGAGGCCCTTTCTCTGCCTCTTCTCGTTGCCCTTTCTCAGGCTCTTCTTTCTTTCTCCTACCAGCCAAGCCTTTCAATCGCCTTGACATGCACTGTGCCTTTTATTTTATTTTGTGACACCAGAAGTTTTACAGGCATGTGCCCCCCCCCAAACTTTCTGGCTGCAGGATCATCCAACCATTCTTTTTGTGACGGGTAACCTCACTCCCCCCCTTTCTGTCCCTGTCTCTCGGCAGAGCCCGTCCAGTGATCAACATCATCAGCAAGACTTTCACGGTTACCCCGAGCACCTTGGACCCAGCCAGATGTAATGAAGACTCTTGGTAAAATGCTCTGTCTCTCTCTCAGCTCTCTTGGTTTTCTCCTGCTTGCCCCCCACGAGTGGCAGGGCGTGGGAGCAAAAGTCTGAAGGAACCAAGTGTATATTTAGCCTAGAGAAAGGAAGATGAAGGGGAAGCGTGCTGCCCGTTCACAGCTCTTTCAGAGGATGTCGGAAAGAGCCAGGAGAACAATGGGCTGCCCTTCCCAGCGAAGACAGATGTGATGGGGTTTACACTAGAGGGAAGGAGATTTAGGATAAATGTGAATAAAAAGACAAAGTTCAGTCATATGTGCTGGTCAGAGTTAAAGCATGCTACACTCAGACATAACTACTCGTTGTATTTTCCTGTGGGTTGTGTTGAGGTTCCTCACAATGACTTTCTGTCAGATTTCAGTTGTGTGTTCCTCACAGGGAACTCAGTTCCCAAACACACCGGGGCCTGATTCACATTGGGACCACAGCACAGCACAGCACAACACAGAAGAAGTTGCTTCAGTCTCCCCACCACTGCTCTGTTTTCCCAACAAGAAATGCCCCCGAGGGGTATTTGCCCTTTGTGTATTTTTTTTATTTTACAAAATTCATATCCTGTCTTTCCTCCCTCAGAAGGGCCACCAAGGTCACCAGCAAATTAAAAATAAACATTGAAATCACATTCTAAAGCCATTAAAACCACCATCATTAAAACAATTAAAACCAGAGCTAAAATACATACAAAACAACCATTAAAAACATTTGGCAGGAAGGGAGGGATCACTAAGGGGATGCCAAACAAAAACAAAAAAAGATCTTCACGCACTGGCGGAAGACGGCAACACAAGGGGACAGACAAATCTCAGTGTACCCCATCGAGTTTCTGTGCAGCCCTCAACATGGTAGACACTGTCACCGAGGGTTGTTTCAGTTTGGGAAAATGACGCAGGGGGCAGAGTCTCTTGTGTCACAGTCCTCACCTGAATTGGGCCCCTCTGTGCTTGGAAACTGAGTTCCCAATGGGGTGTTCGCTGTGGAAGTCTGACTGAAAGTCCTCTGTGGGGACATTGAAAATATAACATGTAGTTAGGCCCTGACAGTCTCCTTGAGGGGAAAAAAATCACAGAAGAGGCTTTGGGGCATGGTTGAGCAAGCTCTATAATTACGGGAGATGGAGGACTTGGGGGTGGATTTTGGGGTCCAGGCAGCCTCTGCCCCCACCGCCTCACTCCCATTGTCACTGCTGCCTCCTCAATCTCACGCCCCCCAACCCCATGTTGTAGCTCCCAGTGATTCTTGCCTCCACATTCCCCAGTTGTCTTTAAATGCAGGGAAACAATCCACGCATGTCTGTAGGTCTTCCTGAGCTCTGGACAATGAGGGGTGTTAGATGGTCTGCCTTGGGCCAACAAGATATGTGTGGTGGTTTTTGAGCCACCGCTGTTTGTGGCGATTCCGGCATAAGAGCTGGGATCTGGGGGTAGCTGATTCAACTCTCCTCTCGGCCACAGATTCGTTTGCTGTCAGCCTCAGTGTCTCCTTCAGTAATATGGGAATAATCATGCCAGTCTGGCTTTTTATAATCATTCCTGAATGCATCTCTCTTGTCTTTCTCCTTTCCCTCCTCCTCCTCTCCATTTCTTCACTGACAGCATCGAGATTCGGGTGTGCTTCTCCTATTCCCAAAGCGCTGGGGATCTCACGTACAAAGAGAACATTGGTGAGTTAGAGATCAGAATCCTGCCCGGGTGGGTAGTGCTTTTTTATTATTTAAAAAAAAATTGCAAGGTCTCAGCCAGGAGGTCTGACCTTAAAAGCACTTTCCCATAATTCTAGATAATTCTAGATGTGCAGGACTTGCTTACAGCACTTATCAGCCAGGAGTTCTAACTTGAAAGCTCTTCTCCATAATTCTAGAAGTATGGGATTGATTTAAAAGGGGGTTGGACAGATTTATGGAGGACAGGGCCATCGCTGGCTATTAGCCATAAGGGGTGAGTGGATTCCCGGGTTTAATGGTAGAATGACCTTGATTGTCAGAAGATGGGGAGCATTTGGCTGGTGAGGGTTGTTGTCTGTGGGGAGAATCCTACTTGTGGGCTTCCCTTCAGCATCTGATGGCTACTGTTTGAAAGAGGATTCTGGATTAGAGGGACCACTGCTCTGATCTAGCAGGATTATCCTTACATTCTTTTGGAAGTGTTAATGGCACACACATCTCTCCATTTCTCATCTGTGCCCTAGATAGCCGGTTTGGGATAGTGGTTACGAGCGGCGGACTCTTAATCTGGAGAACTGGGTTCAGTCCCCCACTTCTCCACATGAAGCTAGCTGAGTGACCTTGGGTCAGTCACAGTTCTTTCAGAACTCAATCAGCCTTAAAAAACAAGTCTAGCTCACCACCTAGTGGTGCATAACGCTAGGATCTAGAACTTGCAGCTGCCAGACAATCTTAGGATCTCCTGGCAATTACACACACAATGTCACATGATGATTATTATTCAGCTGTGCCCTGACAGTGCCTCTAGCTTGTCTTCTTCCTCCATGCCTTTCCCCTTCTTCTCCTTTCAGAGCTGAATTACATTGTGGAAGCTGACCGGGACCGCCGGCCGCCTCGGGTGTACTTTGCCAGTACACTCTCTGCCATTTACCGGGGAAGATTATCCATGCCAAACAGGAGGTGTCAAAATCTAAAGGTCCTCCTACGGGTGAGCAGAGGGCAATACAAGTGACCAAGTTAATAACAGGAAAAAGGAACCAAAGGGCATCTAGTCTACCTAGGAACACCTGCCTTGTCCATTAACCTGCTGGTGGTGGAAGGTGCCATCAAGTCACAGTTGACTTATGGAGACCCCGTAGGGTTTTCAAGACAAGAGATGTTCAGAGGTTGCCTATCTGTGCGTCATGCCCCTGGTATTCCTTGGAGGTCTGATGAGATCGGGCTAGCCTGCTGCTTAGCACCATTTGTCAAGGGATCATGAGTCTGTAACAGAGCGCCCACTTCCCATGCAGAAGAGAGCCGATGTGGCATAGTAGTTAGAGGGCTGCATTAGGATGTGGGAGACCCAGGTTCAAAGCTTTGCCAAGGAAACTTGCTGGGTGCCCTTGGGCCAGTCATGTACTACCAGCCTAACCTACCTCATGGGGTTGTTGAGAGGATAACATGAAGAGGAGGAAGAGAATGGTGTAATCTGCTTTGGGTCCACATTAGGGAGAAAGGTGAGGTATAAATGGAGTTTGTAGATAAAAGCAGAATAAATAGAAGGGCGCTGATGAGCGCAGCGCTCTTTGGGGGACATAGTCGGAGAGGTGGTCATGCAGATAACATTGGTCCCACACCACCCAGGGCTTTAAAGGTTAAATTATAACCTTGAACTGGTTGTGCCTCTTGGGCATGGGCTGGTACTAAATGGGGCAAGCTAAGCCCCTCTAGCAATGCCACAGGGGTTGAGCTTGGACCCAGGTGAAGGTAGCATGGGTCTCAGAGGCGATAGGTGCACTTGACTAGGTTTACCAGAAATGCCTTGAACCAGCCCCAGATCTATGCTTCAGTGGATGGCATCTCCAGATTATTAGGAACTCAAACTGAAGGGTGGAGGGAGGCCTGTGTTTGCCCCCAAGAGATGCTTTCAGTTGAGGCAGGAAGTGCCAGGCAAAAAGAACCATCAGTATGAGATGGTCTCTTATGCTTTCGAGTCAAGCAGCTGGAAAGAGTGAGGGTGATCATGAGGCTAGAATGTGAGGAGTGGTTGATCCTTGCAGTACACGGGCAAGGATGGAGACAACCCTTCTTGGCTCTAAGAGCAAGACCAGCTTCAGATCGGAGCTATCTGAGATGAACTGAGCCGCCCTGAGCTACCGGATAGGGCGGGGTATAAATCCCAAAATAAATAAATATAATAAATATAATAAATAAATAAATAAATAAATAAATAAATAAACTCTTGCCTGTCTTGCAGGATGACATTCGGGACAAGCTGCATCCCATCGCGTTCTCCATGAACTATTCGCTGGCCGAAAAACCCATGCCCTTTCGGTTGGGTCTTCACTCTCTTGACCAGTTTCCCGTCTTGAATGACGATCAGCGCCGGGAAGAACATGCTGAGGTTGGCTATGTGTGAACAACTAGGAACACTGTCTCCCCGTGTGCACGAATTCATGTACTGTGTTGGCTGTTTCTGTCACCTTCTTCCATTCTGATACCTGCGTAGGGTCATTCATGCAGGGCTGTGCTCTTGCACGACCACACTGCACCATCCTGCACCTTGCATGACCACACTGCACCATCCTGCACCTTGCATGACCACACTGCACCATCCTGCATCTTGCTCCACCTACCATACAGGGCCGTGATTTTTTTGTTGATACTGACTGATCGGCTGGAGGTCAGTGGATTTCCCAACTCAAACTGAAAACCAAGAAGTGGTTGGTGCCGTGTCTTCTCTGCCTATGCACATTGCCCCAGTCTGCACCAAAGCCCTGACCGACCTCAGAGCCATTGGTGGTAGTCAAGTCAGCAGGCATGAATACCAGCACCAACCCCAGGGAAAGGACTGCGGCTCAGTGGCTGAGCATCTGCTTGGCATGCAGAAAGCCCCTTGTTCATTCCCTGGCATCTATAGTTAAAAAGATTGGAAGACCTCTGCCTAAGACCCCGGAGAGCTGCTGCAAGCCTGAATAGGCAATACTGACTTCGGGAGATGAGAGGTCTGATTCAGTAAAAGGTAGCTTTGTGTGTGCCCTCCAAAACAAGTACATGTCCCATTTTATTCTGAGCCACAATGCAGCTACTGTACCACAAGTTGAAGTAGTCACTCTGTACCCATGTCTTTCTGTGCCTTCTATTATTGTACTCAGTCTGGAAGAACAGCAACTTTGCCTGTGTTGGCATCTAGCAATTTTTGACCTGAGGTTATGTATGGAATCTCTCTCCCAGTTTGGTATAGTGGTTAAGAGTGGTGGACTTTAATCTGGAGAACTGGGTTTGATTCCCCACTCCTCTTCCACCTGACACTAGTTGGGTGACCTTGGGTCAGTCACAGCTCTCTCAGAGCTCTCTCAGCCCCACCTACCTCACAGAGTGTCTGCTGTGGGGAGAGGACGGTGATTGTAAGCTGCTCTGAGACTCCTTTGGGTAGTGAAGGGCAGGGTATAAAACCAACTCCTACTCCTACTCCTCCTTCTTCCCCATGCATTGCACTGTCCTTTCACTTTGCTTACAGATTCTATGCTATTCGTCAACGTTCTATTGCTGGTAGCTTTCTTCTCATCAGTGACAGTTATCTGTGAATATTCCATGATATTTTAGAGCTCAGCCAAATGATTACAGTTCTTGCAGGCAAGCAACCAGATGACAGCAAGTGTTCAGCTACGTATGCACCATCCCACACATCTGAACATACGTACATATACCTAAAGAAGCCTGTGAGAAGCCCCGTGTTTTCCATCATCACTTGATGGTTCCATTGTCCAAACTGCACTCTGGCACCATCTACCGGAGAAGAATGTTTGCCATAGTTCTAAGGTTTAGAATAAATTATATTCCAGAAAATATGTCCTTTTTAAAACATTGGCAGACCCTCTTTTTTGATGGGCATATATTGATCTGTGCAGACACCACGTGATAGCTGCAGTGTGCACTTACGCTCTACTGTGCCACAGAAAAGTTCTCAAGTGGCACAGCCAAATTTATGGAGTTGCTTCACTGAAGCACAGTGTACTTATTTATTTATACGTGCAGTCACTGAGAGATTAATAGTAATTGTTAAGTGCTGCCAAGTCACAGCTGATTTATGGCAACCCCGTAGGGGTTTCGAGGCAAGAGAGGTCCAGAGCTGGTTTAGCCATTGCCTGCCTCTGCATCGCAGCCCCGGACTTCCTTGGTGGTCTCTCATCCAAGTACTAGCAAAGGCTGACCCTGCTTACCTCCGAAGCCCTGACAAGCTCAGGCTAGGCAGGGTTATTCAGGCTGCTCAGCAAGAGGTGGCTTTGTTGCTATTCTGCTCTCCCATACTAGCTAACAGCACAGTCCCTATGTAGAGTTACTCCAGTCCGTGGTGGTGGAAAGTGCCGTCAAGTTGCAGCTGACTTATGGTGACCCCAGAGGGTTTTCAAGGCAAGAGACGTTCAGAGGTGGCCGTTGCGTGCCTCCGTGTCACGACCCTGGTATTCATGGGAGGTCTCCCATCTAAATGTTGGCCAGGGTCGGCCCTGCTTAGCTTCCGAGATTTGACAACATCAGACTAGCCTGGGTTATCCAGGTCAGAGCTACTCCATTCTAAGCCCATTTATTTCAGAGGCCTTGGAGTGCATTAACTCCTGTGTAGGATTGCTCATAGAAGTTCTCAACTTGGCTGCTTTTTGTTACGATGACGACATTGTATTTTGCTTTTACATTGCACGTCTTGTAATTAGTGCTTCATTTTGCAAACAGCCAAGAGAAAAGAGAGACCCACTGTGCAGTTTTGGGGCCTCTGATAAAACAGACCCTTCTCTTTCAGATTCAGTTCCAGAAGGAATGTGGGATCGACAACCTCTGCAACAGCAACCTGCAGATTCAGACCGTCTTTGTAAATGAGCTGAACCAGATGCTGCCCAGGTGAGGGTCACTGGCAAGGAAGACAGCAGTCCTGGGCTCTCACCCGGGTTTGTCTTGGGAACCTCTTGTAAATGCCAGAGCACAGTGCCGCAATATGTGGAAAAACCAAGAAGGGGTCACAGGTTTCCAAGAGGAAAATACAACAAACACTGTGACATGAGTGACTAGAACATTTAGTAAAGATTATGTTGTTTAAAGTATCAAACTTTACAAAATTAAAAGGAAAAGTTCATCATACTCTCAATAAAACTTTACAAAATTACAAGGAAGGTAAAGGTAAAGGTAAAAGTTCCCTTGCTCGAAAGCCAGTCGAATCCAACTCTAGGGTTGCGGTGCTCATCTCCGTTTCCAAGCCGAAGAGCCAGCGCTGTCCGAAGACGTTTCCGTGGTCATGTGGCCGGCATGACTAAACACCAAGGTGCACGGAACGCTGTTACCTTCCCACCGAAGTGGTACCTATTTATCTACTTGCAATTTCTTGCTTTCGAACTGCTAGGTTGGCAGGAGCTGGAACCAGAGACAGGAGCTCACCCTGTCATGCGGCACTCACGGGTCTCGAACTGCTGAACTACTGACCTTCCAGAGCCTGCAGTTCAGCGTCTTAACCACTTGAGCCACCGCAGCTCCACAAGGAAAGTACATCATACTAAATGAGCACCCGGATATAAACTCATTTCATCCCCATCTTCCTCAGGAGTAATCCTGTTATATAGCAAGGTATCGGCCTCTCGATACAGTTCAATGTCTGTTAGGAGCAAACCAATGCTTAACTTCTTTATTGAACGTATAATGAACTTTTCCTTGTAATTTTGTAAAGTTTGCTTCATTATACAATATAATCTTTACTAAATGTTCTAGTTACTGATGTCAAAATATGTGAAAAGGCAGTAATGCGTGGAATTCTTCTGTGTATGTATATGTTGGTTGGGGGGGGCAGGGTTGATGGAGGACCTTTGGGTAGGGATGGGCACGAACTGCATTTTTGTGGTTTGTTTTGGTTCATGGTTCATGGCCGAATCACAAACCGAACCATGAACTGATATGAACCAGGAAGTTGGTTCACAAACCAAAAGGCTGTGGCCCCTGTTTCCTGCTCCCCGCCAAAAAGCGAATAATGAACTGGCCAAAATTTATCATTAACATTTTTTGGTGAGCTGGTTTGCATGCATTTCTACCTTTGGGTGTCAATGATACGACTACAAACCATCTTTGACCTCATTAGAACATCAATCTTCAACAGTCATAGATGGGTTCCAGACACCCTTTCTGCTGGTAGAAAAGAGAACAAAGGTTGTTGTATGCACTTTATTTCCACTTTTCCTGTACAGGGTACAAGTGCACTCTGCTTTAATTTATGCTGTCTTAAATTGTCTTTATTTATATCTGTTTTTATATATAGTTGAAATTTTGATGTTCTTGATTTTTTGTTGTGATCCACCCTGAGCCCGCTTGCAGGGAGGGCGGAATATAAATTTGAATAATAAAATAAATAAACCTGGTTGAAATCAAGCTCTGGTTACCCACAATGTACAAGTGTAGACAATGTGGGTTAACCAGCATTAGAGTGCAATCCTAAACAGAGTTATACCCTTCTTGGTTTATTAAAGATTTAGGCTTAGAATGATGTAACTCTGTTTAGGATTTCTCTGCTAAGGTTGGAGCCAGATTAAATTTTCCATTCGCAGAACAGAACTTACCTGCTTCCTCCCTTCCACGGCATCCCACTGATGTGCACAAAATGCTGTCCATCAGGGATGGAGACCCTGAGGAATGATATGGGGGGTCTGTAGTGAGAAGTTTTGGAAACTGCCTGTTTAGTCTGGATACAGCCGTTGGTTCCACCCCTCCCCCCTTGCATACTGGAATGCTGTGCCTGAATTAAACTATGGTTTACTATTCCAAAGTATTTTTGTAAGATTGGGGGACTAACTAGTTAATCGGACCATCTGCATTCATCTGGCATGGGTAATTGTAGCTTGTTTTATACCAGGATTCCTTCACTGATTGCCATACAAGAAAGGAAGGAGGAGCCCTGACCTGAATAGCCCAGGCAAGCCCCATCTTGTCAGATCTCAGAAGCTAAGCAGGACCGACCTTGGAAAGTATTTGGATGGGAGACCTCCAAAGAATACCAGGGTCGGGAGGCGGAGGCAGGCTATCAAGCCACTTCTCTGACCATCCTCCATGCCCCAGTAGGAGTTGCCAGAGGTTGCCATGACTTCCAGGCATGGGGAAACACACATTCACACAAAATGCAAAAAAGTCACCATGACTTCCAGGCATAAGCATGCACACATACAATGCAAAATTTAAAAAAAAAAAAAATTAAAAGGAGGGCGGAGGAGACGGGAGCAAGGTGCATGTGTGAGCCCAGTAACATGCTGGGCTTATGTGCAATATCAGCTTAATTACCACTTTGTGTGACATCTGAGCACAGCCAAAGAAAGAGAAATGTGTTTCTTACAAAAATTAAAAACCGGGTCCCATGGTGCAAGTCGGAGTTAAAGGTGGGTCCTGAGTCCGAAATGCACGAAGACGGTTGTGTCAGAGGACCCCTCTTTAGTCCATCACCTTGCAGATGCTATGCCAAGGGAATCGAAGGGGTCCCAAATGCATGATAAAGTAGTGGTTGAGTGGGAAACCCCTCTCTATCTGCGGCTGTATCCCGACTCTATCATTTCCTCCGTAACAGGCGGCATGGCACTCAGGTGTTGCAATACAGCCGGGAAGTCAAGAAACTGCACTTGAATGTCACCGTCACCAATACCCCATCAACAGCCACCAATGGGGAGGATGCTCACGAGGCCCTGCTCAACATCACTGTTCCTCCTTCATTGCTACCTTCCTCTGTCCGGCCGGTGAGAGAGACCTCCTCTTTTATAAGAACTTCTATAGTTCCTGAGCCAGCGCCTTGCCAGAAGCCAAGGAGAAGTTTACAGGCAGGGTGGAGGAATGATTTTTCTTGATTTGTGCAGGATCTTAACATAGCTATGGGGGCGGTGATCCTGGGACCCTGGGCAAAAGTCCAGGATGGAGCCCCAGAATCATTGCTTCCACCCCTGCTGGGATGAGCCCCCTTCACCAGGGAGATCGTGGTGCCAAGCCAACAAGACTAATTGGTCTAAAATTAGAGGGATTAAGATGACAACTTTCTTGTAGGTGGGAACAATTATTGTGCTTGTCCAAGCTGCTGGCATCTGGCCAGTCTTATTTACCATAGTGAAAAGAGCAGCTAGAGGGGAAGCCCATCAATCAGGGTCAGCTTTCGATACCTCGGGGATTATCACATCTGGGCCACCTGGTGCCGAGCAAGAGGCAAGCCCTCACCCAGTGTACCACCCAGTACCTTCATCCAGTTCACCACCCAGTAGTTGTGAGCAGCTGCTATGGCAACAACACAGATGGGCACAAGTAGCCACTGGGCAGAAGGGTACAAGCACTTGATAGACCCATGATACGATTCAGTACAAGGCAGATCCATGTGTTCATTAGTTTAGGAGAGGGGCTGTGGCTTAGTGGGAGAGCATTCCCTTTTCATGTAGAAGATCCCAGGTTCAGTCCCCTGCATGTCCAGTTATAAGGCTCAGGTAAAAGCTGATAGGAAGGACCTTTGCCTAAGATACTGGAGAGTCACTGCTGGTTTGAGTAACCAGTACTAATCATGATGGACCAGTAGTCCAGAGGAGGAGGAGGAGGAGAAGAGCTGAATTTATACCCCGCCCTTCACTCAGTGTCTCAGAGCAGCTTACAATCTCCTTCTCTTCCTCTCCCCACAACAGACACCCTGTGAGGTATGTGGGACTGAGAGAGCTCTGAGAGAACTGTGACTGGCCCAAGGTCACCCAGCTGGCTGCATGTGGAGGAGTGGGGAATCAAACCTGGTTCCCCAGATGAGAGTCCACCACTCCTAACCACTACACCAAACTGTCAGTAGAATCCCGTCTCCATTTCTGTCAGTAGAATCCCGTTTCATGTGTTTGATTTGGAATCTTCCGCACACAAAGCATGTGCTCTACCACTGAGCCACAACTCCTCAAAAATCCCCAAATGCCTGCTGTTTTCTAATTCCACTGGATCCTTGCTCTTTTTGGCTATTCAGGGCTCTTTTCCATAGGTCCTTACTGCTTTTTGGCCTTGGTCAGGCAGCAATATGGGCCAATAGCAGAGTCCTTGGGTCCCTCACGGGTCTACCATGGGTCCTGTCAGTCAGATGTACTCTAAGACTTCCTTGCTTGGAATGTGCACATGGCACAGTCTGGACTGGGACTGTGGCATGCAGGGAAAGGGGGCATATTGTGTCTATGGCAGGATCAGCTCCCCTCTGTGCCAGTCAAAGTTCAGTGACCTCTCTCAAGTATGCCCTACCGGTTCTCTTTCTATAAAGCATATAAAGGTTTTTAAATGGAATGAATGGGCAGTTAACCCGATTGAAAAGGGCTCTTTACTTTCTTCAGAGCGGGGCCTGCAGGTTTGAGGAGACAGTCCTGTGTGAACTGGGCAACCCCTTCAAGAAGAACCAGCGGGTGAGTGGTCCTGTAGGGTTGAAGCACCCTTGAAAGGAACAGACATGTCTGCCGTGGGAGACCCGGAAGGCAGTTTGAGTCAGTGAAAGCATGGGTCCTCATGCCTTTGGTGACCTGTGGGGCACTGAAATCCTCCCCCTGAGGAGGGGCACTCTTACACCGGCAAACACACACTCCTACAAATATCCACACTTCGGATCACAGGCAGTTATTATTCCTCAATAGCATCTTGTCCCCGGTTATTGCAAGACAGTAAAATCACAGCGTTTGTTCTTATTTGTTTGTCTGTCTGTCTGTCTGTCTGTCTGTCTGTCTGTCTGTCTGTTTGTTTGTTTATTCATTGAATTTAATTTGTACCCTGCCTTTCTCCCCAGTGGGAGACCCAAGGCAGCTCACATCATTCTCCTCTCCTCCATTTTATCTTCACAGCAACCCTGTGAGGTAGGTTAGGCTGAGAGAATGTGACTGGCCCAAGGTCGCCCAGCAAGCTTTCTTTTTTTGGGGGGAGGAATATTTGTGTGTGTGTGTCCCCATGCCTGGAAGTCATGGTGACTTCTGGCGCCTCCTACTGGGGCCTGGTGGATGTTCAGAGAAGAGGCTTGATAGCCAGCCTCTGCTTCCCGGCCCTGGTAATTCTATGGAGGTCTCCCAGGGCCTGCCAGAGTCAACCCTGCTTAGTTTCTAAGATCTGACAAGATCGGGCTAGCTTGGGCTATCCAGGTCAAGGCACCCAGCAAGCTTTCATGGCCCAAGTAGGAATTCGAATCTGGGTCTCCCAGGTACTAGTCGATCGCTCATAACCTCCACTACACCACACTGACTATCTTTGAACCAAGTTCCCAAAGCTAGTAAAATCATAAAGGTATTACTTGGGGATTTTTGAGGGGTGAGGAACAGTCATTTAATCTTCAAGCCTTTGACACTTACTCTGAATCTCCCTGCCTTCCTGTATACACTGAGATCTCCTTACAGAAACTTAACCTCATGTCTCTTATCTGTAAATTGGTGGGATGGTTTGTAACCACTGTGCTTTTCCATCCGACGAAAGGGCGGGTGTGATTAAAGATAGTGTTATGCACTCTAAGGAACTGCAAGTGATGCGGACATTTTCATCAGTGTTAAAAGCCCCCTCCCCCCAGTAATATTTGCAGGATTGATGAGAATGAGGGCAACAATTTAGGAAGCACTGCTGTGAACAGGCTTTGTTTGCCATCCCTGAGAGCAACACATTCATCATGTGAACCCTGATTGCTTGGGATCGGCAGTGTGACCAGTCTAGAAAGCACTCTCCGTCTGAATTGGCCAAATTTGATTGGCCGCACAGAGTTGTAACAACATCATATGCACTGTGTGATCTCTGATTAGCTGGGATGAGTCTACCAAAACAATCAAGAAGCCCAAGCTTGGGGGATGGGGTTGCCAAAAGAAACAGCATAACAGGGGGAGTAGTGCTTTTTTTTTTTTAAAAGGGAACATTAGCAATTTGAAGTCCTTTTTTTTTTTGAGAAACAAATACAGGTCTTCTTGAAGGCATTACTTTCAATCTGAAATCAAAATGACCAAAAGTCATGTGCAGCCCTGCTTGAAAAGCCAAACCCTCCTTAGCATCAGTATATGTACACATTTTCTAGATGAATGGAACATTTGGTGGGTGCCAGGGGGAGTCCTTTCTGACTTACAGAAGGGAAATGGGCCCAGAAATATCTTGCAACAAGCCATCAACACAAGTCCTTTTCTCAGCCTTCTGCTCTATGATAGGCAATCAAGGACACAGAGCAGAGAGGGAACCCTGGTGTGATGAACATTTGGCTTGCTTCTGCCACACGCAGCAATGCATGCTGTGTAACAAGGTTGTGCGATGTCACCTTTCTTCCAGGCAGAGCTGATTATCACGTTTGAAGTTATTGGAATTACACTGAACACCCAGGAGGTCACCATACAGGTGGATCCTACCACGTGAGTCTTGTTCTCCTAAATAGCTAACTAAGGCTGAAAATGAGAAAGATTATCCGGGAGCCTAGCTAGTAGCTTACTAGTATGTGGGCTCAAGATTGGGCATTTGAGACCCTCTAGCAATAGCATGGTTAGTGAAGACCCTCTGAGAGCCAGTTTAGTGTAGTGGTTAAGTGTGTGGACTCTAATCTGGGAGAACTGGGTTTGATTCCCCACTCCTCCACTTACAGCTGCTGGATGACCTTGGGCAAGCCATAGTTCTGTCAGAGCTGTTCTCTCAAGGACAGTCCTGGAAAGAGCTCTCTTAGTCCCACCTACCTCACATCACAGGGTGTCTGTTGTAAGGAGGGGGAGGGAAAGGAGTTTGTAAGCCGCTCCGAGAGTCCAAGTGAAGGGCGGGGTATAAATCCAATCTCTTCTTCTCTTCTTCTTCCTCTAGCGATAGCATGTTTGGGTGGGTTACATCTCAACTCACCTTCTGCATGACCAAAAAAAGGCCATTGTTTATCAGGGCCAGAGATGGGACTGAACGGTGTGCAAGTAGTCCCTCCTCCTCTGCTTGCACAGAGATGTTGTGAGGAAGAAGGGTCATGGCTGAGGGGCAGAGCATTTGCTTGGCATGCAGAAGGTTCCAGCTTCAATCCCCAGCATCTCCATTGGAAAGAAGCAGGTAGTCAATGTTGTGAAAGACCTTTGCCAGAGAACGCTGCTGCCAGTCATAGTAGACAATACTGACCTTGATGGACCAAGGGTGAAAGGTAGCCTCATGACTAATCCTAGTGTAGGGGAGATCTGCTGGGTGTGCTTCTCCCATACAGCCCAGGTATTCTTGTATTACCCTGTGACTCAGGAACAGCCCTACTGTGGTTTCTGTGCCACCAAAATAATTAAAGAACCCATTCTGGAAGGCCACCTGACCTTCTGAATACTGTGTCTCTGGCAGGATAAGCTTCCAAGAAGATCTGAAGCCAGTGTGGGCAATCTTGATGGTGGACTACACAGTAGAAGCCACTTTGACGATGTACGTATCAGTTGAAGACTTTTGTTGGTTGGTTCTTTGTTAAAAACGACGGATTATGTCAACAGTCTTCTTATTGCCCTGTAAGATGAGACGCTGAAGGGACTAGACGGGTTCCCCAATGTTGTCGAGGATGTGGGCACCTTTAGAATTGGGAGAGAAGGCGATGGGCACCATCATCAGCTGGCGAGTGTGAGGCTGGCCCCACCGTCTAGCGTATCAAGGTGGGAGGTGCATTTGCCAGGCAGGGGCTGCTGGGATAAAGCTCCTGCCGGTTTTCCTTAAACACAGCAGTGGGTGCTGGAAGAAAGCTCTGACCCTGACCTGGATAGCTCAGGCAAGCCCGATCTCATCAGATCTTAGAAGCTAAGCAGGGTTGACTCTGGCAAGTACTTGGATGGGAGACCTCCTTGGAATACCAGAGGTGGGAGGTGGGGGCAGGCTTTACTCAGCCACCTCTCTGAATGTCCTCCAGGCCCCAAGTAGGGGGTCAGTCACCACAGGTCGCCATGGCTTCCAGGTGCACCCATACTCTCACACACACACATATATACACACACACATATGAAAAATACAAAAAATACACACACAAAAAGCTCTGGTGGGTACACTGGTGTCACATTGGGGACCACTGCCAGGCTGTAACTGTGTTTCTGAGCATACCCATGACATTGGGCTGGCTTTTGGGGAGGGGCTGTGGTTCAGGGGAAAAGCCTCTGCTTTACATCCCAAGTTCCATCTGTGGCATCTCCAGTTAAAAGATCACGTAATAGGTAATGGGAAAGACCTCCACCTGAGAACCTGGAATGCTGCTGCCGGCTGAGTAGACAATACTCTGACCTCGATGGACTGATGGTCTGATTCAGTATAAAGCAGCTTGCTGGGTTCATGGCTACTTCAGGAGACAGTGGGGACCAATGCTCCCTCTAAGCTGTGGAGTCTTGTAAGCAAAAATTCTACTTTGTGAGCCACTTGCATTAAAGTTGTGAGCAAGCGATTTAGCTGCTGCATACATGAGTTTGCTCTGGAGCCATCCTTCCTGAGCCAAGACAAAAATGTGCGAGCTGGAGGCTAAAGAACTGTGAGCTAGCTCACACTAACTCAGCTTAGAGGGAACACTGGTGGGGACCACTGAGAGGATGGAGAATGGAAACTGCTAGGTCATTTAGGAAATCCCAAACTCTTGTGCAACATGAATTGCGGGAAATGGGTATATTTGCTTGGATGACGGTGCATCATGTAGGTGTGCTTCTCTCCCCGTGATCTGTTGGGACAGAAGAGGAGGGACTGAGCAAGAGGTGGACCATCCACCACCTGGCTTTAAAAAAACAAAACAGGTTTTAGTTTTGCATGAAAAGGCCATCAGGACCAGCACCAGGTGAACCACGATAGACATGTAAACGTGTCCGTTTTGTTTCTTCCGTGGCAGAGTCAATCGGTGGCTCCAGTCGTATTTTAGTGGCGTGGTTATGGGTGAGTCGGCCATGAAGACTGTGGAGGACGTGGGCAGCCCCATTGAACTTGACTTCCAGGTAAGGGCCTACTTTGGGAGGGGTAGGCTGTTCCCTACCGGTAAGGATGTTTCACTTGTAAAAATAGCTAGAGAAATGTGGTATACTACAATGGAATTTTGTATATGAGACTCTGTCCCATTAAGGAGAGTTGTTAGGCATTGAATTGTTTCACTCTACTCAGAAGAAGACGTTCATCAAAACAGCTCCACATTGCGGAGACCGCCGTCAGACTTCACAGACTTCACACCTTGTACTTCTTTTATATATTGTATATAATATTCATAAATTTTGTTTAATTTTTCAGTATCACAGTTTCTTTTTGTTTCTTATTAACTATATATACTGTGTACAGAGAACCATTTTGTTATTATCTATACTTCAGACTGATCACTTGTACTGAAAGAAATCTAGTGCACATGGCATCATTCTGTTTGGTCAGTAGATCGATGCACTGAAACTTTGACCACAGATTAAAATTGTTTCTCCACCCACAATGAATTTGGGTGGCTGAGAACACCCAAAGGTGGAGGATTCTTTAACAGGAAGGCAGGCCCGTGTGTTTTTTCTCTGTGCCAAATGCTATGAAAAATATTTACAAGGCGCCTTCGCCTTCCATCTTTTGTAGCCTTAATTCACAATAAGAGCTGCAGGAACTCTTATTTGCAATAAGAGCTGCAGGAACTCTTATTTTGAAACAAAAGGTGGTATAGCATGTTAGAATCCATGCCGCTAAGTCTTGTTAAGCCTCCCCCCCCCATGCACTCGGGCCTTACACTTTTCCATTTAAATTGGCTCTGACTGTACTGCTACATGTAATTTAATTTTTAAAATCTAAATGTTACTTTCCCCTCCCCCCTCCACAGGGGCCAGAAGCTGCTGAACAGGAAGGAAGGGCTATAAATATTTTGAACAGATAACAGAGAGCATATGATTTCCACCCAGGATAGATATCAAAGGTGGTTATCCTTCTAAGGAGGTGATGTCACTTTGGGTGTCTGTCTCCCCTAAGCTTTTAAATTAAAGAAAATAAATAAATGCACACTCTAAGTCTGGGGAATGGCGCAAGTCACACCTGTACATATGGTGTACAATTATAATTATCATGTGGCAGTGTGTGTAGTATAGCCAGGAGATTCTAAGATTGTCTGGCAGCCAGAAGTTCTAGCTCTTTTAGCACTAGGTGGCAAGCTAGACTTGTTTTTAAGGCAAGAGACATTTCAGAGGTGGCTTGCCATTGCCTGCCTCTGCGTCATGACCCTGGTATTCCTTGGTGGTCTCCCATCCAAACAGGCTCGTAGCTAATGCAGGGCCTGTGGGGCCCAGCCCCCTAGTGTTTCTTCTGGGCCACCTCCCTCCTGGGGAGTTGTTTGGGTTCCAGGGCGCAGAGCTCTCCTGGCAGTTCCAGGTGCCCCCTCGGGAGCTCTGCAAGTCTGGGCCACTACACCCCCTCCCCCCCAGACAATGGAGCCCAGCCCGCCAGCTCCTTAGGATGCTGCTCTGGGATGTGCTCAGACGGCTGGGCACTTGCGAAACAATGATCCCTCCGGGGAAAGCTAGGAGGGAGTTGAGCAGGTGGATGCACCAGCCACTGGGGAGGCCTTCTGGGGCTTCAGGAACAATCCCTTGATTGCCTTTGTTAGGGAGCCACCGCCACGCGTGCCCATGTGGATGTGCCCCCCCCCAATGTGTGTGTGTGTGCGTGAGAGAGAGAGAAAGAGAGCATACAGAATGTCTCCCCCAACCTCCCTACACACACATGCACTGCAGCCAAGTGACCTGGAGGTCAGGCTTGGAAGAGGAGAGGAGACCCAAGGAGGGTGTGATCCAGCACTTGCGCCATCTTCCAGCACAGATTGTGAGATGCCCTGGGCTGGGTTGGCTGCCCCCGCCCCAACCCCGGCTCCCTCCCGAAAAAATCCCTAGCTATGGGTCTGCATGCAGATACTAGCCAGGGCCGACCCTGCTTAGTTTTCAAGATCTGACGAGATTGAGCTAGCCTGGGCTATCCAGGTCAGGGCAAGTGGTGTACAGAGACAGCCTAACAACAAGAGCTTGCGGAGCATTATTTTTGCATTAGAAAAAAAATAGGGAGGAGAGAATCTAGCAAGCTGCTTTCCTGGAAAAACACAGCTGCATTCCTTGACTGACCAAGGGAGTTTCAAAGCTATTTAATACTAATAGCCATCCAGTGTCCCACGGTGATTGAGTTTCACCAGATTAATTTATACGTAAAGGATTTTGTGACCCCTCCTGCTTCTTAGTTTCCATCACTCTCCCTGACTTCTGTATTCAGAGACATTAATTTTTTTCCCACCTTCACACCAAACATGTTTTATAATCTTCTCTCCTTTCTCCCACGCGGGTCTACAGTGGTTTATGCACTGGTTTTGTTTTTTTTAATGACCCATGCTCCGAAACAGGAACTCGTCTTCAGCGTTTCACCTGCATTGTTTTCTTTAGTGGTCTTTGACTGAATTAGGGCCACTGGACATTACTAACAAAAACAAACGTAAAGTAACAATAAAGTAAACAAAACAATAAAACTGGATTGCTATCATAAGTATTAAAAGTTACATTTTCATTAACAATTAAAATTGGTTTAATAAGAATAGTCCTTCAGAAATTCATCTGGCTAGCTATACAAAAGAATAACATTTTGCTGGCCTGGACTTTGGACACAAACTTAGATTGGATTTTCTCGGCAGCGAGGGCAAAAAGAGCAACCTTGTGGGAGACGACTGGCTCCTCATCTGCAAGAAGAAATAAAACTTTCTCCATTGTGGCGCTTGGGCCAATGGAATTGTTCTACATATATTATAATCTATTGTGTCTTGATGAGAAAGGTGGGCTATAAATAAGAACATAAGAACGTAAGAGAAGCCATGTTGGATCAGGCCAGTGGCCCAACCAGTCCAGCACTCTGTGTCACACAGTGGCCAAAACTCAGGGGCCAACAGCAGGTCCACCAGTGGGGCCAGAACTCCAGAAGCCCTCCCACTGTTGCCCCCAAGCACCAAGAATACAGAGCATCACTGCCCGAGACACTTTGTTCTGTCCAGGGGTCATTTCGTAGAAAAAGAGCTACAGGAGCTCATTAGTATACAATATGCTAATGAGCTATTAGGCTATTAGCTTATTAGCATATGCCACACCCCTTGGGAAGGGGAAGCAAAGGGGGGGAGCATCTTCAAAAGCCTCCCCTTCCCTTCCCAGCCAGCCTGCCAAGGTGTGGGGGGGGGGAGCAAAGAGAGAAGGGGTTTAAACTTCTCACTAGAGTCGAGATGCAGGAGGAAAGAGGGAAAGAAGGAAGGGAAGGAAGGGAAGGAAGGAAGGAGGGAAGGAGGGAAGGAGGGAAGGAGGGAAGGAGGGAAGGAGGGAAGGAAGGAAGGAAGGAAGGAAGGAAGGAAGGAAGGAAGGAAGGAAGGAAGGAAGGAAGGAAAGAAAGAAAGAAAGAAAGAAAGAAAGAAAGAAAGAAAGAAAGAAAGAAAGAAAGAAAGAAAGAAAGAAAGAAAGAAAGAAAGAAAGAAAGAGAGAGAGAGAGAGATGGGGGGGCTCGGAGGGGCTCTCCCACCACCCCCATCAAGCCCCCCCGCCACCCCCACACTTACCGCAATCAAGCTTCCGCCGGTGGGGGGGCCTCTTCGGGCGTCCCTCAGGCGGCAGAACTTCGGAGCGGGCCAGGGACACCAGCTGGGGGTGGGGCTTGCTGCCACCGCCATTTGTGGTGGCCCCTGAGCTGCTGGAGCAGTGCTCCGACCCTAAAAGACCCCTGGTTCTGTCTATACCTAATGGCTAATAGCCACTGATGGATCTCTGTGCCATATATTTATCCAATCCCCTCTTGAAGCTGTCTATGCCTGTAGCCCCCACCCCTTCCTGCAGTAGTGAATTCCACATGTTGATTACTCTTTGGGTGAGGAAGTACTTCCTTTTATCCGTTCTTTGGGTGAAGAAGTACTTCCTCATTACTTTCATTGAGTGTCCATGAAGTTGATTGTAATAATTCTAATTCATCATAATAATGCAGCCTTTGTCTTCTAGGTGACCACAAAGGGTGAATCACTGGGTTCCTTGGGAACTATCACTTTAGGCTTTGAATGGCCTTATGAAGCCAGCAATGGCAAATGGCTGCTATACCCAACGGAGATCCTGGTAAAGGGGAATGAGAACCGGCATTGTGAGCCTCCTGGGCACGTTATCAACTACCTCAACCTCACAGTGAGTCTCCTCTCTACCTCTGACTTCCTTATTTTATGTCTTTATTAAGAGGTGCCGCCTAAGAGAAGGCAGCATGGTAGAGCCTGATCCCGTCAGATCTCGGATTCTAAGCAGGGTCAGTATTTGGATGGGAGACTACCAAGGAAGGCTCTGTAGAGGAAAGCAATCACAGACCACTTCTGCTCCTCATTTGCCTCGAAAGCCCCATGATGGGGCCCCCACAAATCATAATAATTAATAATTATCGTATGACAGTGTGTGTAGTATAGCCAGGAGATCCTAAGATTGTCTGGCAGCCCAAAGTTCTCGCTCTTAGAGTTATGCAGCAGTAGGTGGCGACCTAGACTTGTTTTTAAGGCCAGAGATGTTTCAGAGGTGGTTTGCCATTGCCTGCCTCTGCGTCATGCCCCTGGTATTCCTTGGACGTCACCCATCCAAAAACTCGCCGAGGCCAACCCAGCTTAGCTTCCAAGATCTGACAGGATCGGGCAAGCCGTAAGTCAGTTGTGACTTGATAGCACTTTATGAACCCATTTATGAACACTTTATGAACACCTATGAGTCCTGTATGAAACAGACTTCAGACTATTTCAGTACAGCTGGAAAGATAAAGACTTGCTTTTTCTCGATTCCGATGGGTAGCCGTGTTGGTCTGAAGCAGGAGAACAAAGTTTGAGTCCAGCGCCACCTTTAAGACCGACAAAGTTTTATTCTGGATGGAAGCTTCCTTAGCTCAGTTACTTATGCATCTTCTTGATTCTAATTAGCCCTTCCTGGCAGCACCCTCCCACACTCTACCAATATGTAATGGTTGATGACTTCTGTCTGAAGACGCGTGCACGCACCCGAAAGCTTATACTCAGAATAAAACTTTGTCGATCTTGAAGGTAACACTGGACTCAAATGTTTGTCCTTTCTTTACCTGATCTCACTTTTGAAGGGACTGCGCCTTCCGTCCTACTTTCCTGTTCTGTGGCCAGCACAGCCCCATGCGAGTGCTACCCCTAATAGCTGTCACTGCCCCAGTTCTAGCCACTGTGTTTCCTGTAGCTGCTGTGTTTCCTGGACCACAGTAAAGTGAGTCAGTTTGGTGTAGTGGTTAAGCACGTGGACTCTTATCTGGGAGAACCGGGTTTGATTCCCCACTCCTCCACTTGCGCCTGCTGATGTGACCTTGGGTCAGTCACAAGCTCTGGCACAGCTGTTCTCTGAAGGACAGTTCCTGTCAGAAGTTCTCTCAGCCCCACCTACCTCACAGGGTGTCTGTTGTGGGGAGGGGAAGGGAAAGGAGTTTGTAAGCCACTCTGAGACGCCTTTGGGCAGTGAAGGGTGGGGTATAAACCCAATCTCTTCTTCTTCTTTTTCTTCTGTGGATACTGTGCAAGCAATTACAGATGCTTCATATTTTTAGCTACCCCATGAAACCCACTGTGGGTTCTGCCACGCTCACCCGGCTGGGTCAGGTATATCAGAAGATCAAGGAAGGGGAAAGATGACCAGTTCCTTCTCTCTTTCTAGCTACTTGACGGTGGCAAGACACGTCGGAAGCGGGAGCTGGAGGCCTCTCCGAACGCCGAACTTCCTGTCACCTTGGCCGCTTCAAAGAAAGCCAAATCGGAAACCTCACTGGTGAGTCTAGCAGCTCACATCACTCTTCAGCTCACCAGGCCTTTTCTCAGTGAGTTCAGGGTTTTAATTTTTGTCACCCTTTGTGTCCTAACCAGAGGAGAACAACAGGGTAGAAATGCTGAAATAAATATCGGTACCCTTAGGGTAGCCTTCCCCTTGGTTGGGGCAGGGAATCCCCCGATTATGGGGCACCCAGTCTGCTGCTGGCCAGTGGGGAAAACCCAGCCTCCAAACAGTAGCATCCCACAGGGATGCCGCTGATGCAATGATGTCACCGGTAGTGAAGTCTTGATGCTGGGGCAATCATGGGGGGACGCTCTAGCATTTGACATCATCCCAAAGAGGAACCAGGAGCCCCCCGCCACGGGAATGGTGAGACCTGGCACCCGTGGAGACAGTAGTCATAGCAGGGCTCAAGGCCTGGTTGCCTCGGGGAAGTGGTGAGATCACTTATCACAACAAGCTCCTATATGGCACCTATAAGCACTGTAGTTCATCCCTGTGTGTTTCCCGGTGTCTGCTTGCTGTTTGAGTCTTCCTTCCTTCCTATCTGCCTGTCTATCTATCTATCTGGCTCTTTTTGTAGCAGGAATTCCTTTGCGTATTAGGCGACACACCCCTAATGTAGCCAATCCTCCAAGAACTTACAGAGCTCTTCTTACCGGGGCTACTGTAAGCTCTCGGAGGATTGCCTACATTAGGGGTATGTCGCCTAATATGCAAAGGAGTTCCTGCTACAAAAAGAGTCCTATCTATCTATCTATCTATCTATCTATCTATCTATCTATCTATCTATCTATCTATCTATCTATCTATCTATCTATCATCATCTATCTATCTATCTATCTATCTATCTATCTATCTATCTATCATCTATCTATCTATCTATCTATCATCTATCTATCTATCATCTATCTATCTATCATCTATCTATCATCTATCTATCTATCTATCTATCTATCTATCTATCATCTATCTAATCTACCTACCTACCTACCTACCTATCTATCTATCTATCTATCTATCTATCTATCTATCTATCTATCTATCTATCTATCTATCATCATCTATCTATCTATCTATCTATCTATCTATCTATCTATCTATCTATCTATCATCTATCTATCTATCTATCATCTATCTATCATCTATCTATCATCTATCTATCTATCTATCTATCTATCTATCTATCTATCTATCTATCTATCATCTATCTAATCTACCTACCTACCTACCTACCTACCTACCTATCTATCTATCTATCTATCTATCATCTATCTATCTATCTATCATCTATCTAATCTACCTACCTACCTACCTACCTATCTATCTATCTATCTATCTATCTATCTATCTATCTATCTAACATAAGAACATAAGAGAAGCCAATGTTGAATCAGGCCAGTGGCCCATCTAGTCCAACACTCTGTCACACAGTGGCCAAAAATACCAGGTGCCATCAGGAGGTCCAGATCTATCTATCTATCTATCTATCTATCTATCTATCTATCTATCTATCTATCTATCTATCATCTGTCTGTCTGTCTGTCTGTCTGTCTGTCTGTCTGTCTCTGTGCATATGTGTGCAGTTTGCAAGGGACCGAGTAGGAGAGAAGGGCAACAACTCTGAAGTCTCAAGTCTGGCTAGCCTCCTTTGTGCTGATCCAGAGTGGAGAGGGGTAGTGTAGTAAAGGAGAGCTGGGAGCTCTATCATCATTGCCACTGGACTGTTATATTTTGAAGAAGGCTTGCCTCTCCCTATGCCCCTTCGAGTTCTATGGCACAAAAATACATCAAATTGTATGTACCAAAACCACTAAAGATTCATCATGTGTTATTCTCCCAAAGTTACAGTCTTTGTTCCCTTCTAATTAGCCTTCCTTTGTTCCCAGAGCTGCTCCAAAGGCACGGCTCGCTGCATCTGGTTTGAGTGCCCCCTGCGAGACATCGGAGCCTTGGCAAATGTGATTGTCCGGGCACGGGTCTGGAACAGCACGTTCATTGAGGTGAGCACCAGTTTTCTTCTCCCTCTGGCCTTGGTTGTGGAGAGGACTAGTAGTTTGCAGAAAGTCTATTACAAATTGGATGGGGTGGTGGCAACTGCCATCAATAGGCAGCCCGCTTGTGGTGATCCCCCGGAGGGGGACGATGAACAGAGGTGGTGTGCAATTGCCTTCCTCTGCACAGCAACCCTGGTATTCCTTGGTGGTCTCCTATCCAGGTACTAACCAGGGCCAACCCTGCTTAGCTTCCAAGAGCTGATGAGGTTGAGCTAGCTTGGTCCATCCAGGTCAGGGCCAAAAACTAATGTACCACAAAACATGAATATGAAATTCTCTCTTTACATATATAGGTAGGTAGGAAGATATGGGAGCTGCGGTGGCTCAAGTGGTTAAGACGCTGAACTGCAGGCTGTGGAAGGTCAGTAGTTCAGCAGTTCAAGACCCGGGTGCCGCATGATGGGGTGAGCTCCTGTCTCTAGTTCCAGCTCCTGCCAACCTAGCAGTTCGAAAGCAAGAAATTGCAAGTAGATAAATAGGTACCACTTCGGTGGGAAGGTAACAGCGTTCTGTGCACCTTGGTGTTTAGTCATGCCGGCCACATGACCACGGAAACGTCTTCGGACAGCGCTGGCTCTTCGGCTTGGAAACGGAGATGAGCACCGCAACCCTAGAGTCGGATTCGACTGGCTTTCGAGCAAGGGAACCTTTACCTTTACCTAGGAAGATATGAAGAGACAGAGAGCGTGCAAAGGAGAGATTTGAGCAGGGGGGCAGTACCCCAACTCCAGAGGAATTTTTATTTATATATATGATGAGAAAATAAAAATTCCTCTGGAGTTGGGGTACTGCCCCCTGTTCAAATCCCTCCTTTGCCACAAAGTCACTGGATGGCCTTAGGACACTGTCTCTCAGACTCCAACTGTGCCCCCCCCCATCTGCAACAGCACAGTAACAATACTGACCTACCTTGCAAGGCTGTCGTAGGGATTGCAGTAGGATAATGTGGATGCAGCAAGGTGAACCCCTGAAAGCATCATCAAAATGCTATTGATAATTGTTGTCCTTAGACTTGCCCACAAGTGAGACAGGAAAGGACTGATATGAATTTCATACACATAAACATTCCGTAGACTGCTAATAATATCCTGAAAGGATGCACATTCCTACTGATAAGTGAAATGCAGCCTCCACATATCTACTCCACTGGACCGCAGTTAGATTGAAATCAGCATTGCTCAAGCCATCGATAACAAGCTCCGGCATTCTGGAAATCTTCCCTGCTGATAAATATCCATTGCTGGCTCAAGGAAGACCCTTTATAAGGTGGTGTAGACATGATACAAAACTCCCAACTTTGGAACAGAAATAACCTCAGCAAACGGCTGAACCAGTTGTTATCATTTTTCATAGCGATGAGTTAATCAGTCAACCAGGATAAATTGGGGGGCGGGGCGGGGGGGCTTATGGCATTCCATTAATCTGCAACACGGTTGTGAATGTCGTTCCAGCTCAAATTCCTGCAAGTAATTTTTTTTTAAAAAATAATAATTTACATTTTATTATATATTTTCAAAACCACAATACAGATGAAGGAAACAAAATGAAACATTACAACATCAGAAGTATAGCATAAACTAATGAGATAAACATATGATATAAACCTAAAACAATAAGCATTGATTCATCAATTTCATTAAGACAAGAATATGCGAAATATTTCTTCATTACCAAAGACATAGATCATCAATCACATCAGGAATTCCATCTTGTTTTACTAAGTACTCCATAATGGGAAACCAAATTGTTAACAAAGCTGAATGAGGGAATTTGAGAATCAAGAGAGTTTGTATTTGTGGCTCTTCTGTTATTGAGAATCAAGAGAGGATAAGTTGTCAGGTATTTTTGCCATAATGTATTGGTCCCATAATTCTTTGTGCCATAATGATACATCTGGGAGTGATTTACTTTTCCAACATGAGGCTATTGCAGTTTCAGCAGTGAATAGAAGAGCTGAAATGGTGTCAGAGAGGGAAGAAGAACAAAGTAATTTTGAGCAACTGTAGCTGTTGACAGAAGCTAAGCATTGCACAAATTAACACAGAAGTTTACACGCTTGTGGCAACATGCTGCTTGCAGGCCATCCACGCCTGTGCCCCTTAACTGCAGTCTGAACGTGCATTTAGCTGCCTAGTCCTTGGCCTCGCTAGAAATGAATCTTTATTATTGTAACGTGCCTTTTATCTCTTGCGGAATCCAAGGCAGTCGCACATGGTTCCTAGAATAGAGGTATTGACCAGACTCGGGTCCATTTAGCTTCTTCATGGCTGCTGGATCACATCACAGTCCACATGATGCCTTTTATTAGGACTAATCAAATATCACCTAACAGTGCATGAGCATTTGAGTTTACCAGAAGTCTTCATCAAGCTGTGGGGGAATTACAATTTTTTAAAAATAATGTCTAAATAGCAAAGGGGAAATTCTTCAGGCTGTGATGGTATGTCCCAGTCATTGTGGACAGAGAGCCAGTTTGGTGTAGTGGTTAGGAACACGGACTCTAATCTTGGAGAACTGGGTTTGATTCCCCACTCCTCCACATGCAGCTGCCGGTGTGGCCTTGGGTTAGTCACAAGTTCTCTCAGAGCTGTTCTCTCAAGAGCAGTTCTCAAAAGAGCTCTCTCAGCCCCCACCTACCTCACAAGGTGTCTGTTGTGGGGAGGGTAAGGGTAAGGAGACTGTAAACTGCTCAGAGACTCCGAGTGAAGGGCTGGATGTAAATCCAATCTCCTCCTCCTCCTCCTCCTCTTCTTCTTATGTTGGTGCTGGCTTCTGCTTACAAACAGCTCTTTTGGGCAAGAAATCAGTTAAACTTCGACAACAAATCAGTTAAACTTCTTTTTTTTGCCATCAAGTCACAGCTGACTTATGGTGATCTTGTGAGGTTTTCAAAGCAAGAGACATTCAGAGGTGGCTTGCCACTGCCTGTCTCTGCGTAGGAACCCTGGCGTTCCTTGGTGGTCTCCCATCCAAATACTAGCCAGGGCCGACCCTGCTTGGCTTCCAAGATTGGATAAGATCAGACTAGCCTGGGCTATCCAGGCTAGGGTAAACTGCAATAATTATCTCTAATTAGTTTCTTAAACCAACAAGACTCAAAGTTCCTTTTTGGAAGACACGACGGAAAACATTTGGTGGTCTTTGTCTTAACTTAGGAGATAAATTTAAGATGTCGCAAGAGACGAGGTAGGCAGGATTCTATAGTTTATCTCCTGTCGCATTCTCGGACAGTCTTTCGATCGTCTCCTTATCCTCCAGAGGTCACGTTCCTCACCTTATCAGCTGAACGTAGGAAGTAATTCTTAGCTGCCGTGTGGATCCCAAAGTGAAATCCAAAAACTTCCTGGATCGTGCGCCTTCCAACATGTGCCCTGAAGTCTTCTGTGTCATTTCCTTTCCCCTTCATACAGCTCTGTGAATTGTGACTTTTGTGACCAATGTTATCTACAACCTTGACTAGAATTTGGGGACTGGTAGCCTGGAGATGGAGTGACTGTTTCACATGCCTAAGGACCCAGGTGCAATCCCCTGTGCCTCCAGTTTAAAAGGGTATTTGGCTGGCGAACTGGGGCTGGGAAAGTCCTTGGAGAGCCAACACCAGCCGAGTAGGCTGCATAGGTGGGGTTGCCAGCTCTGGGTTGGGAAATATCTGGAGATTTTTGGGGGGTGGAACCTAAGGAGGGCAGGGTTTGTGGACAGGAGGGACTTCAACAGGGTAGAATGTCATAGAATCTACCTTCCAGAGCAGCTATTTTCTTCAGGTGAACTGACCTCTGTCACCTGGATAGCAATGGTAATCCCAGGAGCTCTCCAGCCACCACCTGGAGGTTGGCATCCCTACACACAGAATTGTCTGTCTCGTTGACTGTCAGGCAGCTTGATGTGCTCAAAGTTCAGTGGGTGGGAAGCATGACAAAGAGAGTGTGTCATGCAACTTTTAACAGGCCTTTCTTGTCTTCCCTCAATGGAAATGTAGGACTACAACAACTTTGACCGTGTGAAGGTGGACGGGCAAGCCACACTGTTTCTCAGGACAAACTCCTCCACCATCAACATGAAAAACCACACTATGTGGGTGAGTGAAACTGGATTAGTCGAGTGAGACAGCCTTCTGCCCCCGACCGACCTTGATATGGGATCGCCTCATGCACGGCTTTCCTCTCTCCTCAGATTAAAACCCATAACAAGGCAGGGGTGAACTCTCCAGCGACTCTTCAGGCTAACCCAAGTTTGTTAATTTGATAAATCCCATTTGTTTTCAGACCACGTTGTCTGTAATGACTCAGGGCCTAGGTCTGGTGTGCTGCCACAGGCCACAAGGCCTGAGTTGGGCACTTTGAGGGTGTGGGGAAGGACCCCGCATCTTCCCCAGGCGACCATTTTGTGGCATGCAAAACCACCACATCCAGCTTCCTCTCTCTGGACTCGAAGGACTCAAAACAGAGGGAAGGGGATGCCACACTGGGGGTGAAGGAATGAAATCTTTCTTGAGTCTCACATCTTGTTGGGTTGCCAGCTCTGGGTTGGAAAATACCTGGAGATTTGAGGAGTGGAGCCTAGGGAGGGTGGAGTTTAGAGAGGGGCCTCAGCAGGGGTCTAATACCATACAGTCCAACATGAAAGGCAGCCATTTTATGTTGGATTGTATGGAACTGATCTTGGTTGTCTGGAGATCAATCGCAATTGCGGGAGATCTCCAGGTGCCACCTGGAGGTTGGCAACCCATGGTGAGGCAAAATTACTCATGTCAAACCCTTTAGTGAAACCTTTTGGCTTATTCCAGACCCAGGTACTCTGGGCACCCAGTACTGGCACCCACCGTTTCCCAAAGTGCCATCTGGTAGGGTGATGTATGGAAACATCTTCCATATATTCATGTATAGAGTGGTCAGTTGGTTAGATACAATGAATACTGCGATTCTAAACAGAGGGACCTCAGCAAGGCATTAACACCATAGAGTCCACCCTCCGAAGCAGCCATTTTTTCCATGGAAACTGACCTTTGTCATCAGGAAATAAGAATACCGTGATATCTCCAGGTCAATACTTCCTCTAAGCTGTGGAGCCTTATGAGCAAAAATTCCACTTTATGAGCTACTGGCATTAAAATTGTGAGCGAGCGATTTGGCTGCTGCATAAATTAGTTTGCTCTGGAGCCGTCCTTCCCAAGCTAAGACAAAAATGTGTGAGCCGGAGGCTAAAAAACTGGGAGCTAGCTCACACTAACTCAGCTCAGAGGGAACACTGCTCCAGGCCCCATCTGGAAGTTGGCTACCCTACCTCTGCCCTGGGGTGAGTGCCTGTTTGACCCCATATTGAGCCAGCTCCCCCTGCTCTTCTTCCCTAAAGGCGTTACGGTCTCTCTTTCTTCTGCACCTTTTCTTTCAGTTCTCGGTGAACGTCGATTCTGAGCTGAGCGAAGAGCAGCCGGCGGAGCTTGAGCTGTGGCTGGTGCTGGTTTCCATTGCGGCAGGCCTTTTGCTTCTGGGGATCATTGTCGTCGTACTGTGGAAGGTGAGAAGGGAAGAGTGTGAAATGGGGTGAACAGGGAAGGGGGAGAAGGAGATGGGAGAAAAGGGCAACAGCATCTTCTCAGCCCTGCATTCGATGTGGACACTCAGGAAGCTGAACGCATACATGCGCATGATACTGCTGTGGACTGAGTCAGACCCTAGGTCGGTATTGTCTGCTCAGCCGGCAGCAGCTCTCCAGGATCTTAGGTGGAGATCTTTTCGCATCACCTCCTTCCTGATCCTTTTAACTAGAAATGCCAGGGGGCTCTGCCTGCAAAGCTCTGAATACACGAAGCTGCCTTGTACTGAGTCTGTTAAGGCCAGTGTTGTTTGCTCTGACTGGCAGCAGCTCTCCAGGGTCTCAGGCACAGGTCTTTCATGCCACTTACGACTTCATCCTTTTTCAAAACTGGCAATGCCGGGGATCAATCCTGGGACCTTCTGTGTGCAAATCAGCGGCTCCACCACTGCGTCGTGGCCCTTCCCCAAATTGTCTGAAGGACTGTTGCTATGCAGCCCTGTCTGTTGAATGGTTGCCAATAGCTGTTCTGAAGCTACCAGCTGCTTTGTTGAGGTTGCAGCCATGCAAGGAACACGTTTAACACGGGCCAGGCAGGAAGGAAGCCGGACTTCTCGTTTTGATCCACGGTGATGTAATCCAGTCTTAAGGAAGGGTGTGACTTTGGCGCTGGCAATCAGCTCAGGCACTTAAGGAGGCGATTCTGGAATCCAGCCAAAGAGTTCAGTACAGAGTGTTCGGAACGCTTGTTTTGCATCATGGAGAAACTGGCTGGGCACTGCTTGTGTCTCGATTAACGTAATCCTGTGGTGAACACCTAGGACTCGGTGAGGCTCTGCCTAGGAGAAGATGATCATTGTTCCATTCACTGCTGCGGCCATCACCCAGACATGCTCAGCTAGTTGTTGGCAGTGTTCCCTCTAAGCGGAGTTGGTGTGAGCTAGCTCCCAGTTTTTTAGCCTCCGGCTCACCCATTTTTTGTCTTAGCTCAGGAAGGATGGCTCCAGAGCAAACTATTTTATGCAGTAGCCAAATCGCTCGCTCACAACTTTGATGCCCATCATTCACAAAGTAGAATTTTTGCTCACAAGACTCCACAGCTTAGAGGGATCACTGGTTGTTGGCCTGTTTCCAACACTCTGGGCATGGACGTTTTGTCACATTCTCCTCCATTTCTGCAGCCACTTCTGATTCCTGGAAAGATAATTCATTTCCACGGTCACAGGATCCACGTGGAGGAACAGCAATGCGGGTAGGTGGGCTGGAGTACGGAGGGACGAGGGTATGAAATCAGTCCCTTTCTTTGGCAGAGCTACACTTGCAGAAGAAGAAACAGGAGAGATTTCATCCCCTTGTTCTTCTTTTCTTCAGCCCCTCCACAGCCAATGCGGCTGTACCTCCATTCGGATCCTGCAGCCCAGGGAATTGTCTTCCTGGGGGTAGGGGGCTCTTGGAATGCAGAGGAACACGGCCATGCACAAGAATGGGAAGGAACTGTCCAAGGAGACTTCTGGAGCTGCTTTCTCTGCTGCCAAGAGTGCTCTGCTGCATAATCCAAACTGAAACATGGTGCATAATGCGCGTGCTTGAAGAGGGGAAGGCCTCAGCCTCAATGCCCTGCTGGTTGGCCACTGTGTGAGGCAGGATGCTGGACTAGATGGCCCACTGGTCTGATCCAGCAGGGCTCTTCTTACGTTCTTAAGATTCCCGTTGTTGGATTGACATTGGCCTGGTGTTCCCAAACTTCCAGAATCAGCCTGGTATCATCTTGCTAGTTATCATATTGGCGGGGGGGGAAGGTTTGTCCAAAGTTGAGGTATCTTTTGGACAGTAAGGTGCTGAAATGTGAGTTGTTTCCCCCCGCACAACCCTGTTTCCCTGTTACAACTGACCTCTACCCCCCCTGCTTCCTCATAGTGCGGTTTCTTCCGGAGGGCAAACACACGTGCCATGTACGAGGCCAAGGGCCAGAAAGCCAAGAGGAAGATCCAGCCGTCTGAAACTAAGCGACTGACCGACAGCTACTAGTTCCTGTTTCGGGGTGGGGGGGAAACACTGCCCACCTCCTTGCCCCATCTCTTGGTAAATGAATGCCGGCTGGGGTGGGTCGAATGGGGCCTATCTTTTGCTCACTGTCTCTTTTAACCCTACCGCTGTTTTTTAAAACTCTTCCCCAAAAGGCTCTGACGTGGAGAACTGTGGTCCAATGTTAAGTCAGAGAACATGGAATGTGGATGATCTCAAAGCATCTTGGTGGATACCCAGGTCTGGTTGTAGAGGGGACATCTGTGCTTCTAGCCTCCTAGGCTGTATACACATATCGTCAGATATTGCAGCACCATTGCGTTCTACTGATAACTCGCAGTGGTGTGGGCAAGAGAACCCAGTGCGAGTGACTGCTTTGGTCCGATGATAGAAGAATATCTATCAGGACGTGGATGCAGCCTGGGTTACTGTTAGGCTAAAAAAACCCCTTTGTCAGTCACCATTATATTTAGGCAAATGCCCACTTCTGTAAAATAATAATAATAATGCAGACAAAATCAGTCTTTAGTTCTGGGGAAGGAAAAGAGGCTAGGGTTGCCAGGTCCCCAGGGGGGGACCCGCTCGATGGGTCCATTACCTGCTGGCCCACATTGGGCTGCTGGGGGAACCCCACCCCAAAAATGCCAGGATCGTGGAGATGTGCCCAGCGTGATGTCACCTGGAGGTGACATCACCATGCTGGGCACGTTGCGGGGGATGCTCTATCATTCGAGGGAAAACTCTATGGTTTGTGGAACACAGAGACAACACTCCAGTGGGTGTGTGCCTGCAACCAGGGCTATTTTGTGGCAGGAATGCTCAGGAACAGAGTTCTGGCTGGGTTCAGAGTTGGCCACGCCCACTATAGCCAAAACCTCTGCGTGCCTGGCTACAGAGGGAAGGCCTGGAGCGCAACCCCCCTTGGCAATTTCCAGATGGGTGGGCCAGGGCCCCCCCCCAGAAGGATCAGGGAAGCATTTAAATGCCTCCTCATGCCTTCCCTGGGGTGCCTGGGCAAGCCAAGGGAAGGCAGTTTAAACTGCCTTCCCTTCCCTTCAAAGGGGGGCTTTCCCGGGTGCTCCACAGCCATGGGGCGCCTAGGCAAACCAAGGGAAGGCATGGGGTGTGTCCTAATATGCTAATTAGCTGTGCTGTCAGGAGTGTGGCCTAATATGCTAATAAGTTTCTGCTGTTGGGTGTGGCCTATTATGCTAATAAGTTCCTGCTGGTTTTTTTCTACAAAAAAAGCCCTGCCTGCAACAGTACCATAGCCATGGCCTCAGCTGCTCCATTGGAACTTCTGGCACCTGCCAGTAAGGATGCCGTCTCCCCCATCAGTGATGCTCAATGGTGGAGCTGGGATATTCCCCAAAACCCACTCTGTGAGCTGCTGCTACTAACCCTAAGCTGAAAAAGCAGAGGTGTCCACATAAGGTCACAGCCTGGTCCCAGTGCCTCCTTGACCAGTGCCTCCATGACTTGGTTGGGAGAGAGGCACCTTCTTCTTAGGCCTCCAAGGTTTAGAAGATCAGCCCTGTCAACACCATTTAGGACCAGACTATATAACACACCTACATTTCTAGCCTGGGACCATTTATCCTCTTGGATATTTCGCCTGCAGTGCACTTCATGTTCTCCACCATGTGCCAGCCAACCTTTCTACTAGTACTGCTAACTCACAAGTCCTTTTCTCTTTCAAGGCTTTAATAACCAGGTATTTCTTGGGTGGCTTCGGAGATGGTGTCTGCTGCTGAAGCCAAGGGGGTCTCTCTCTCTCTCTCTCTCTCTCTCTCTCTCTCTCTCTCTCTCTCTCTCTCTCTCTCTCTCTCTCTCACCCCTCCCTTCACCTCCTTCCTTCTTTTCACATCCTCTGGCCAATCCATATGACCGTGCTGATGTGGCAAACCCAGTGCAAGTTGACTTCTTTGGTACAGTGATTAGTCTTGTGAACACTCAAATACATGTCCAGAATTGGAGCTGTTCCCTGCCCCTGGTGGCGGCTCAACGTCTGTTGCAAGATTCTTCCCCTTTGCAAGCTGCAATTTTAGTCCTTTGTGTATCTCAGGGTTGCCATCCCCCTAATGGGGGTGGGGCTCGCCCTGCATTTGGGGCTCCCAATGCACCCCAGCCCCATCCATGCCAGACATGCCTGGTGCGATGATGTCATCCAACCAGCTTTTTGGCTACCCAAATTCTATGCTGGTGATCGTGGGACTTAAAATTACAAAAGCCACATGGAATAGGGCAGGGCTATAAATAAAGGGGGATTCTCGGGTTATGTACACAAATGGGGGGGAGGGGACACCAGCCCTGTACATTAACAGGGAAGTTTCCACTTGACCATTGACCTGGAAGGACAATTGTCATCATTGCCGTGGCCCGGGTCCAAGCTTAGCTAAGCAGTCCTCATGGCACAGCAGGCACCACTGGGGCCACTTAGCTTCCTCTATTTTCACTGTCTCAATCCACCCAGGCATGAATGGCTGTGAATACTTATGTGGCTCAGCTGTGCCGCTAGTCCTCAGTGATATTAGGCTGCTTTTGAGGTCTAGCTAAGCCATATTTGCAGCTCAGTTATCAATAGTGTTAGCATCCTGGCTTGTAAAGGGTAGATGTGCTTGAAATCATATCGAACGGCTTCAGTCTTCAAAACCAGCTCTGTGCTTAAACCTAGCGGGCTTGACCTTCAATCGCTCCCCGGAAATGGTCAGCTGAACTGGCCCTCTTAGCTTTCTTCGCTCTTTGTCTTTCTTCCCCCACTTTGAAACAATACTTGGGCCTTTCGCTCCTCTTGTCTCCTGCTGCCGGTCTTGCAAATCTCTCTTTCTGAAGCTCATTTTGCGTGCGGCTTTCCGTCCACTTCTCCTGATGTCTCTTTCTTTTTTACACCCCTCTCTCTCTCTCCCTGCATAGTGCAACTTTTTTAAGCGGACCCGCTACTACCGAATCATCCCCAAGTATCACGCCATCCGGATCCGGCAGGAGGATCGCTACCAGCCCGCCGGGGGGTTCCTGCCTGCCAAGCACAAGAAGCAGTGGGTGACGAGCTGGCAGGAGCCGGGGAGATACTACTGATGCTCACTCGCCTCTCCCTGGCCCGCCCTGACTCTCCACTTTCGGGGCCCACGTCGGTTGTCTTCTGTATATACCACTGGACCAACAAAATGACTTTATTTAAACCTAAGTTATGTGATCCAAGTTGGGGGTACCTCGAATCCTTCCTCAGACACTGGGGGTCGTAGGGAGGAAATGATCCTCACGGGATGCCAAAGCTGCGAGGGACTCACGAGGCACCACAGGAGGAACCTTTCCTTTGTTCCGTGTGTACTGGTGGAGTTCCATTTTCGCACCTTCCCCCCACCCCCCACGTACCACTAGTGCCCAGGGAACTGAATTCCTGTGAGAAGATAGTGTTGAAACCAAACTTCCTTGGCCCTGGATATGTGACCGTATAGGAAATAGTGCACAGGTGCTTGTGTTGGACATAGGATTGCCAATCTCCAGGGGGTGGCTGGAGATCTTCCCAAATTACAACTGATCTCCAGGTTACAGAGATTAATTCCCCTGGAGAAAATGGCTGCTTTGTAGGGTGGACTCTGTGGCATTGTACTCCACTGAGGTCTCTCCTCTCCCCAGATTCTGCCCACCCAAATCTCCAGGTATTTCCCAACCCAGATCTGGCAACCCTAGTTGGGCGCAAATGCAGACTCTCACCACCGTGCTTTCAGGTGCATGTTTTTGATTTCCCTGCATCCTTATTTCTGATGATTATTCCCTTACTCCTGCAGTGACAGCAGTTGATGTACTGGGTCCAGTTTGGTCTCCTGTCCCGACTGCTTACAGAGCAAAACCTGCTTTGCTTTAATGGTGGTGTGGTGTTGTTTGCCTTCCCACGATTCTCTGGCCTTCGAAAGACTGCCACTGCTCATACCTGTAGAACATGTGTCTGTCCGTCACTTCAAAGCCCTGCCAAGCCACTGTAGTGTGCACACTTATGCCCAGTGGTGCTTTCTTGCACACATGTTTGATCCACAGTTGCGCAAGAAAGCATTTGGCTTTTCATGGCACTCGTGTGCATAGAAATTAATGGAGCCATTTTCTTGCCCACGTGCCCGATGCATTTGTGCAAGACCACCTTGTGTGCGATCACTCTGTATTTTTATAATGCTTCCGCGCGGTTAGTTGTTTGTTTGTGCAAGATTGCTTGCGCACAGCACAAACACTGTCCTCTCTCTAATGAACATGCTTCTTTTTGTTGATAACTATGGCTCTTTGATAAAGATTTTTCTCCGAAGGCGTCTTTATAAACTATGCATCGTATGGAGAGAAGGGTGAATGGATGTACCCCCAAATGTGTATCACTGTAAACACTGGATGTATTGGCACTGGAGCTTCTACTGTGTTGGCAAAACTACTGACTATTTTTTTTTAAGTTGCTCTTCCATTGCTTTTGGAGGGTTCTGCTTCGAAGGGAAACAAAGCAGATGGGCTTGGAAGGTGGGATGGGGCAGAATTTTTACTTTAGGAACCCCTTTTCAGCTCCTCCTCTCTGAAATGACATGAAAGATTACTTGCTGAGCTTTGGGAAACACCGACATTGCTGGTAACGAGAGGACTATTTGGGCCCAAACCATCAGACTGTTTCCATCAGCACTTACTGTGAGCGAAAAATCAGCAATGGAATCTGTCTTCAGTGAGAGAGCCAGTTTGGTGCAGTGGTTAAAATGATGGACTAGGACATGGGAGACCCGGCTTCATGTCCGCACCTGCCGTTTTGCCAGGAAGGTGGCTGGGTGACCTTTGCCTCCGTTGCTGTCTCTTTGCCTAACCTACCTCACAGGGTTGTTGTGAGGATAAAATGAGGAAGGCAGAACCGTGTACTCTTCCCTGAGCTCCTTGAAGAAGGGTGGGATAAAAATGCTCAAGACAGCTCCATAGTGCCAGTAGTCTTCACTCGGATATGTGAGGAAAAACAATCAAGAAAAAGACTTTCAAGCATGTGCCTCACCCTCTCGAGTGAGCAACTACAACCAGCTCCCACATACATGATATTAGAGGGGGTGGGACAAGAGAGGAGCGTATCAGGGGGTGTTCAGGTCAAAGTGTGTGACTTTCAGGAAGGCTTCTGGGGCCTGGTTTCAGTGGCTGAGGAGTGAATTTCAGCACAAGCCAAGCAGGAAAGCAAAACTGAACTAGGGATCCCTCACCTTCCTAGCTGCCATTTTGAATAGAGAAAAGTTGGCCTCAAATTCCCCAGGACTCATATCAGAAAAGGCTGCCTTTGGGGGCACGATTGAGGTGAACAGCTAAACTGGGTTGGGACTGTCATTCCCAAGAAGCTCTTCCCTTTCATGAATGTGAGAGTTGGGGGAAATGGTCACCTACCACTGTCAAAATAGCGCTTATGGGGGTCTGACTCAGGAGATTATCCTGAAGCCTGCTTTAGATATTTGGGACCTCAGAAAATGGACGCTGATGGGCAGTAGATTCAGGATGGACAAAAATAAACTTCTTTACTCAACGAAGTATTAAGATGTGGAATTCGCTGCCGGAGGATATAGTGATGGCTGTAGACATAGAACCTTTAAAAGGGCAGTATATATATTCATGAAGGGTAGGTCTATGAGCGGCTACTAGCCATGGTGACTAAAGAGAATTTCCATATTCAGAGGCAGAAGACCTCTGAATACCAGTGCTGAGAGGCAACATCAGAAGATGTTAGCCTCTATGCCCAGTATTGGCCCTTCAGAGTTACTGGTTCGCCATTGTGCGAGATGAGATGCTGGACTAGGTGGACCGTTGGTCTGATCCAACAGGGTTCTTCTTATGTTCTTATGGGTGTCGGTGTTCAAGGCTTGCAACTCAACACCTGTTGGTAAACAGTGTGGACTTTTGAGGTGTGCTCACCTATCCTGTAATCCCCCAGTGTGGTGCCTGGGGGCACTATGGTACCCACCAACACCTTTCTTGGCACCTGCCAAGTGTTTTTAGAAAACGGGGCTTTTGCCCTGTGAGGCTTTTAATTGGTCAGTGGAGACCTAATTGGCTGTGCAGATCTTTTTTCAAAAAATGCTGCTTTGGCAGCAGCTGCCACCACAGCACAAGGACTGTGTGCCTGAAGGTAAGCTGCAGCAGCCATTTTGTGTCTGTCCCTGCCTCTCGCGGCAACCCCTTGCGGCAGCCATTTTGCGGCTGTGCTCACCACAGTGTGTCGGAATTCCAAAGATGCCCACAGGCTCAAAAAGATTGGGGACCCCTAACAGAATCAGTCACATTTCCTCTCCATCATGCTGTGGTGTCAAAAAACACTGCAGAAAACTGGCCCCCCTTGAGTTCACATCAGGACTATTAGAGCTGCAGAAAAACTCCCTTGAAAGGGGAACAAACCGTCATTTTCTCTTCTTTTGCTTCCACAGTCAAGGTAACTAGGGTTACACTAACCAGGCCGTTAGTCCTACAGGTAATAACCACTCCAGATCTGCTCTCTGGCATTCTCCCAGCTGTATGTATTAAATTATTAAGACTGTATCGATCTATAGCTATATGTATATAAATATATATATATATATATATTTTGTTGCTCACTGGAATTTATCACTGTTTATGGTACTAGAGGTCTTGAGTCATTGTGCCTTGGTTGTAAATAAGCTTTGAGTGATTATTTTATGAATAAAAATGATTCCAATTTGTAATTTGTGAGTTTAATTTCTTACCATTTGTAGATTATGTTCATTTGGAACATTTGTATGCTGCCTTTACACCCGACGTAGGGTCACCAAGGCAGCGCACAATCAAAACAATGCTGAAATACGTATAAAGTAAAGGTAAAGGTTCCCTTGCTTGAAAGCCAGTCGAATCCGACTCTAGGGTTGCGGTGCTCATCTCTGTTTCAAAGCCGAAGAGCCAGTGCTGTCCGAAGACGTTTCCGTGGTCATGTGGCCAGCATGACTAAACACCAAGGCACATGGAATGCTGTTACCTTCCCACTGAAGTGGTACCTATTTATCTACTTGCAATTTCTTACTTTCAAACTACTAGGTTGGCAGGAGCTGGAACTAGAGATGGGAGTTCACTCCGTCTTGCGGCACCCAGGTCTTGAACTGCTGAACTACTGACCTTCCACAGCCTGCAGTTCAGCGTCTTAACCACTTTGCCACCGCAGCTCCGTTGAAATACGTATATAAATATTTAAATCAGTTAAAGCATATAGATACACAAACAGGGAGATGGACCAATGCGGGTCAGTGAGGGAACGCCAAACAAAACAGTCTTCACCTGCTGGCAGAAGACAACGACAGAGACAGACGAATCTCCCCGAGGGATGGAGTTCTATAGATTTGGTGCCATGACCACCAAGAAAGCCCTTTCTCTGGTTGTTACCCAAGTAGCATCAAATGGTGGAGGGATTAGGGATGCCAGCCTCCAGGTGGGACCTGGGGATCCCCCAGAATTACTGCTCATCTCCAGACTTACAGAGTTCAATTCCCCTGGAGAAATGGGGTGCTTCTATGGCATTGTACTCCACTGAGGTCTCCTGTCTACCCCCACATCTCCAGGAGTCCCCCAACCTGGATCTGGCAACCCTACCCCCCATCCCTCGCTGGTGTCCATGAGAGGCCTGTCAGCCCTACAGGGGCACCCAAAACAGGGTTTCTGGAGATGAGAGCGGGTGGTCTCAGCATCCAATCTGTTTGTATTTGAGGGCTAAATCAGCTACTGTAGTAAGTCAGTGGCCAGAGTCAACAATTAAAGAAGTCCAGGGGATGAGCTGTTCAGGCAGCAAGGAGAGGCTGACAGAATTTCAGGATCTGGGTTTTGATCTCTTGGCTGCACAATGTAGCTAGTAAACTTCTTCAGGTATCCCGAAGTGGGTGGGGAATTGCTTGTGTAAACGGTTTTTAGAAAAGCTGAAATCCTGCTAGTCAGCTGTTTTAGTGGAGGGCAGGTACAGCCCCCATCAGGAAGTGCCAGTCTGCGAAGCTCAGAGATCAATGGGAGCAATATAGGGTTGCCACTGCCAGGTCTGGATTTGGAAAAACCTGGAGATTTGGGGGGTAGAGCCTGAGGAGGGCGAGGTTTGGGGAGGGGAGGGACTTCAATGGGGTATAATGCTATAAAGTCCACCTTCCAAAGTGGTCATTGTCTCCAGGTGAGGTGATCACCTGGAGATCAGTTGTAATAGCAAGAGATCTCCTGTCACTACCTGGAGGTTGGCAACCCAAGAGCCACAGGCACTCAAAGGCCCTGACATATGTGTACGTGGCCTCAAATTGCAAAAGAGTCATGGTACGGTTGCCAGGTCCCTCCTGGAGAAAATGGATGCTTTAGAGGGTGGACTCTATAGCATTCTACCCTGCTGAGATCCCTGTCCTCCTCAGTCCCAAACCTCCAGGAGTTTGCCAACATGGATCTGGAAACCCTACCCCCCCCAGGGCTACTTTGGGCAGGAACGCACAGGAACGGAGTTCCGGCTGGCTCCTGATTTGGCCACGCCCAGCAGGAACTCATTAGCATAATAGCCCATACCCAACAGCAAAAACTCATTTGGACTGGCTACATTTGGGGTATGTGGCCTAACAGGCATAGGAGTTCCTGCTACCAAAAAAGCCCTTGGTTTTGACAACAAACAAGGTAAACAGAATAAGAAGCAAAAGGTGGGTGTGGCTGGATGACCACACTTCTGGCAACATGGGGGTGTGGCCTAATATGCTAATAAGTTTCTGCTGTTGGGTGTGGCCTATTATGCTAATGAGTTCCTGCTGGGCTTTTTCTACAAAAAAACCCCTCCTCCCCAATCCCCTACCAGTGGCCAGGGGGAACCTGACAACCCTTCTTATTTAGAGCGATCTTTTCAGGGACTTGCTGTTATCTCATCTCATGCCACAGACCTCACAAACTTCACAAAGTTTAGCAGTGTTTGGCAATAGGATTGCAGAGGTGTACTGAGCCAGCTGGTCTGCTCAGCAAGCTCTCCCGTCCTTTCCCTTGGAGTTGCAACTGGTCCGCATTTTCGGGGAGGGGCTGCTTGCTGATCACTTCTGGCCCAGTAACAGAGGCCGCTGGATGTCCTTTCCTGTATCATTAGGCAGCTGATAGCAAAAGCTAATTCTATCATGTGATACCAGGGACTGTGCTGTCTCTGTGCCACTTCTGAACAGACCCTAACTGCACCCCTCTTTTAAAAACTCAGCCCCCCCTTTGACTCACAGCTTGTTCTTCCTTGAAGTACTCTTACATAGACTATATATAAACCCAGTAACAGAAGTCGCTGGACATCCTTTCCTGTATTATTAGACAGCTGATATCAAAAGCTACTTCTGTCATGTGACACCAGGGACTGTGCCACTTCTGTGCCATTTCTGAAAAGACCCTAACTGCACCCCCTCTTTTAAAAACTCAGTTCCCCCCCCTTTGACTCACAGCTTGTTTTTCCTTGAAGCACTCCAGCACAGACTACATATAAACACGTACATTAAAAAAGAACATGAGATTATTTTGGTGTGCCAGCACTGCCCCCTTTCCATAATGCAGGGATTGCTGTCTGGAAATCTATTTCTAGTATTGCATCACCCCTGCATTGTGCTTGGCTCCAGATTTGGCTGAGAACCATGGCCCTTCTGTTCAGCTTCCAGTTTCTATCGATGAAGACACGAGGGTGTGCTACCAGCACAGACATTTGTTTGGGGTTTGGTTTGTTTGGGGTTTGGGTTCTTGGATCCAGATTCATAATAGCACATATCAGGATTAACCGGTTTGGTTGTTGTTTCCAAGGTTTCACTGAGAAACACATTTCTGTCTTAAACTATCTCCCCTCTCACTCTCCATCTGCACTAGACCCGCCCCCCAATACCTCTCTCCCTAGGTCTGCATTCTAGGGACAATGAAAGATCAACACATTTTCTTTCAGCTGTAAGTTTCAACCCTTCTCCCACCCCCATTCCAAACACACTAATTCCCCCCATCACAAAGCTATCTTCTAACCATTAGCTCCCATTGTTAAAACATTAGCCAACAATTCTGAGTTATTAACGTAACAAAAGAATGGTAAGCTAATGACCAAAACCCCATGCAAGACTAGAGAAGCTCTCCTAGTTCTAACACTAAGAGCAGTTTGACCTCCATTGAATCCTTTTTTGTTTTTTTCTGTCAAGTCACAGAAGAGGAGATTGAATTTATACCCTACCCTTCACTACCGGAAGGAGTCTCAGAGCAGTTTACAATCCCTTTCCTTTCCCTTCCCCACAACAGACACCCTGTGTGGTAGGTGGGGCTGAGAGAGCTCTCTGAAGAACTACCCTTGAGAGAACAGCTCTGAAAGAACTTGTGACTAACCCAAGGTCACACCAGCAGCTGCATGTGGAGTAGTGGGGAATCAAACCCAGTTCTCCCAGATTAGAGTCTGCGCACTTAACCACTACACCAACTGGCTCTGACTTATGGTCACCCCTTTTTTTCAAGGCAAGAGATGTTCAGAGATGGTTTGCCATAGCAACCCTGTGCAGCAACCCTGGAATTCCTTGGTGGCCTCCCATCCAAATACTGACCAGGGCCGACCCCACTTGTGGGCACGCGTGTTGCGTGCCATCACACCACTTCTGACTTATGGCAACCCTATGAATTCATGTCCTCCCAAACGTCCTATCATTAACAGTCTTGCTCAGTATTGCAAACTGAGGGTCATGCCTTTATTCCTTTACTGAATCAGTTCATCTCATGTTGAGTTTTCCTCTTTTCCTGCTGCCTTCAGTTTTTCCTAGCATTATTGTGTTGTTGTTTTTCCAGTGACTTTTGCCTTCTTCCAAGATCTGACAAGATTGGGCTAGCCTGGGTTTACTTACCTAAATTGATCTTTGTTATGGCTGATATAAGAGTTACCAAATTCCACACACACACACACAGCTCTCAATCTGTTAGGGACCAATTTGTTTGAGACAGTGTGGTGTAGTGTCTAAGAGTGGCGGACTGTAATCTGGAGAATTGGGTCATCTTGGGCCAGTCACAGTTTCCTCAAAACTCTCTCAGCCCCACCTACCTCACAAGGCACCTGTTTGTGGGGAGAGGAAGAGAAGGCTATTGTAAGCTGCTTTGAGACACCTTAGGGTGGAGAAAAGCCGGGTATAAACACCTACTCTTCTCCTTCTTTGTTCAGTTTGGATTACAGAACAAATTCTGGGTTTTATGTTTTCAATTGGATGGTTTTGTTTTGGTTTTTTTGGTTTGTTTCCTTTGCTGGTGAGACCTGCAGTTAACTTTGCTTTTAAGTCTGCTTTCTTTGCCTTTCAAAAAATATATCAGAAGGGTTTTGCTCTCTCTAGCACTACGGCTAACACCTCCTAGCATTTAAAAAATGGAATGAGCAAGCATTTTTCTCCCTTTCATCAAGTTTATCCACCCTCAAGCTACCAATCGTTAGAAACGCTTGTTGAGTTGAGGAGGAAATAGCTTGGAAATTCAGCCAGCGAGAACCCACTGGAGTAACGTGTCACTGGTGTCTACAGGCGAGTGAACTCTGCAGGTTTCAGACTGAAAATAATTTGGAGTGATTAGATCATTGTTCAGCATGGCTGGGTTGCTAATCTGGATTCTGAACTGTTTTGTGCCCAAGATTGTTTCTCTGTCTCTCACTGTTCGGCAGCTGGTCTTAGCTGTCATGCTTCCGCAGTGCTGACATAGTGAATAATTAACTTTCTAAACCAAATGGTGGCCAATAACCAAAGGTCATCAGACTGGAGACAACATCTTTGGTAGACTTGCAGTGCAATCCAATGCTGAATTAGTCCAGTCTCAGTTCATTGACTTTAATGAATTTAATAACTTTGCATATGATTGCCCTGTTAAGCATTCATTAATAATTTAACATTAGCTGTAATATAGAGAAAATCCATTTAAAGTATTTAGAAGTCTACTGACTTTGAACATGGAGGTTCTATTTTACTATTTTATTCAACAGGCTCTGACAGGAATAAATAATTATTAATATTTTCCCCCAACTGAACAAAACAATAGGCATGTGCAATGTTCCCTCTAAGCTGTGGAGTCTTGTGAGCAAAAATTTCTAATTTGTGAGCTGCTGGCATTAAAGTTGTGAGCAAGTGATTTGGCTACTGCATAAATTAGTTTGCTCTGGAGCCATCCTTCCTGAGCGAAGACAAAACTCTGTGAGCCAGAGGCTAAAAAACTGAGCTAGCTCACACTAACTCAGCTTAGAGGGACCACTGGGCATGTGTCTGATGTTGGTATCTCACCTGTACCGGTTGGCATGGCTGGCTGGTAGTAGTGTAAAGTGCCACTAAGTCACAGTGAACTTATAGCAACGCCATAGGGTTTTCAAGTTAAGAAACATTCAGGGATGGTTTGCCATTGCCTGTCTCTGCACAGCAACCCTGGAGTTCCTAGATGGTCTCTCATCCAAATACTAAGCAGGACCAATCCTGCTTAGCTTCATGAGATATGATGAAATCGGGTTAGCCTGGACTATCCAAGTAAGGGCTATCAACTCAAGAAAATGAAGAAACAAGGAAAAGAGGCCTATGAATCCAGCAAGGTTTCAAGCATTCTTAAGTTGCTTTTAGAGGTAGTTGATTTATGCCTGAATTAATCGATTAATACATCCCCTACGCCAAAATACCCATTTTGGCATTCATTTTTAAAACCAGAAACCACAAACATGTTATGACAACAGCAAATATTACATGAAAACTAGGTAATAAATAACAATATGATGTATATTTTATAATACATGAGTATATGTTGTTTTAATTTGTTGTTTTACAGTTGTTTTAATTGTATTATATATTGTACTAATGCTGATGGAACCCGCTGTGAGCCTGTTTGCAAGGAGGGTGGGATTGTTGTTTGTTGTCGAGTCGGACTCTTTGTGACTCCATGGACCACATCACATCAGGCCCGCTTGTGTTCTGTCATGCTCTGGAGTTTGCTTAATTTCATGTTCATTGCATCAATAACACTGTCTAACCACTGTCATCCTTTGCCATCCCCTTGTTCTTTTGCCTTCAATCTTTCCCAGCATCAGGGTCTTCTCCAGTGAGTGCTCCCTTCTCATTTGGTGGCCAAAGTATTTGAGCTTCAGCTTCAGGATCTGGCCTTCCAGGGAACAGTCAGGGTTGATTTCTTTTAGGATTGACTGATTCGATCTCCTTGCAGTCTAAGGGACTCTCAAGAGTCTTCTCCAGCACCATAATTCAAAAGAATCTATTCTTCGGAGCTTGACCTTCTATATATAAGGTCCAACTCTCACAGCCATACCTTACTACTAGGAATACCATTGCTTTGACCAAACGGACTTTTGTTGACAGAGTGATGTCTCTACTTTTTATTATGCTGTCTAGGTTTGCCATCGCTTTCCTCCCAAGGAGCAGGCGTCTTTTAATTTCATGGCTGCAGTCACAGGCTGCAGTGTTCTTGGATCCCAGGAACGTGAAGTCTTTCACTGCTTTCATGACTTCCCCTTCTATTTCCCAAGGAGCGATGGGGCAGGATGCCAGGATCATAGTTTTTTTGATGTTGAGTTTCAAGCCAGCTTTTGTGCTCTTTCATTCTGGGCAAGAGACTCTTAAGGTCCTCTTCACTTTCTGCCATTAGAGTGGTATTGCCTGCGTATCTCAGGTTATTGATGTTTTCCCCAGCAATCTTAATTCCAGTTTGTGATTCATCCAGGCCAGCATTTCATATGACCTACTCTGCATATAAATTAAATAAGCAAGGTGACAATATACATCCTCGTTGTACTCCTTTTCCTATGCTAAACCAATCAGTTCCATATCCAGTTCTAACTGTTGCTTCTTGACCCTTATACAGTCCAAATAAAATAAATAAAAATAAATAAATACTCTGTGCAAAGCACTGTCAAGTTGAAGCCACAGGGTGTCCAAGGCAAGAAGCAGTGGTCTGCAACTCTGCCTAGCAACTACGGACTTCTTTGGTGCTCTCCCATCCAAGTACTAACCAGGACCAGACCCTGCTTAGCTTCCAAGATCGGCAAACATTGGGCTAACCTGGGCCACCCAGATGAAGGTCTGTGTGAAATAATAATAAAAATTGATTAGTCCTTATAAAACTATTTTTAAACTGCCATGAGTACCCTTTTGGGGGAAAGGCAAGTTAGACATTTGTGTTAAGAACAATGCCAACACTCTGAACACAGAGCAGGGTCACTGGGGTAGTGGGGGGGTTGTGAATTCGGTGCATTGTGCAAGGGGTTGAACTGGATGATCCTTGGGGGTCCCTTCCAGCTCTAGGTTCCTATGTAAACAGCAATCAAAGCAGCTTGCCCATAAAATACCAATACCTACAAAGAGAGCGCATCTCTGGGAGAAGAAGGTGACCGTCATGCCAGTTGTCATTGGAGCCCTTGGAGCAGTGCCTAGAAGTCTCAGGAAACACGTGGGACGTGTTGGGCATTGGGCAAAAAACACCAGCTCAGCTCCAGAAGACAGCGTGGCTTGGAACAGCAAGAAACCTGCGAAAATACCTCTGCAGTTCCCAAGAACTTGGCTAGATCTCGAACTGCAAAACACCATCTACCAATCAAATGTCTGTGGAGAATTATGATAATAATAACAACAACAACAACAGTAACAATAATAATACCAGAAGTACCTGCAGCCAAACAAGCAACAGCATACCAGTGGCCGCTCGCAACAAACTGCCAGGCACCGCGGGAGTTAAAGTGGGCGTCTCCGAGACGCGATTGGCACTTACTTTCTTCCTTCTTCCCGCCCCTTGCCACGTGGTGCAAGTCCCTTCCCATTGGCCACCGATGCCTTGTTTTTAAAGCAGCGATTGGGTCGCTGGCGTCAGAATGGGCGTGCCCTGGCGAGGATTGGCCCAGAAGCTGGCAAGGGGGCGGTACCTTTGAGGGACAGGGGGGTCCCGGTGTTGCCAGCCCCGCCGTCAGTCCTGGCCGGCCTCGACCACCGGAGGGTCGCGGTAGGAGCGGAGGGTCGGGGGAGCGGCGCGGCCTTGGCCGGCCGGGGAGGCCACCACGATGCGTCTCTTGCGGTGCCTCTGGAAGGGCCAGTCGGCGCTGGCCGGGGCGCCCAAGTACATTGAGCACTTCAGCAAGTTCTCGCCGTCGCCGCTCTCCATGAAGCAGTTCCTCGACTTCGGTGCGTGGGAGGGAGGATTTCGGGGTGGGGGGAGAGCGAGCCGCGCAGAGGGGCGCCCCCGAGGGAGGCGATCATCGGGAGTCTTCCCCCGGCTGCAGGACCCTTCTGATCCACTCCAGGGAGGAAAAGATTGTCGGGGGAACCTGGAAAGGGCCATTTTTTGTTGGCTTGTTTAGTACAGTCACCCCCTCCCCGGCTTGTCTCCGGTGTGGTCTCCTCCTTCCCCCAACAACAGCCCTGTGAGGTAGGTTAAGGTGCGACTGTCTGACCTGCTCAAGGTCACCTAAGCCAGCTGTTCCTGGTAGAGTGGGGATCCGAACATGGCCCTCCGAGGTCTTAGTCCAGGCGCTGCACCACGCTGGCTAACCAGGTGCACTGATTTGCCCTCTGCATGTCTGCTGGCAAGGAAGTCTGGGAGTGCAGCCTGTAAGCTTAGAAGGCATCGGCCTGGGAAGGTCTGGAAAAGAATGGCCCGGCAGTTGCCTTTTAAGACCTCAAAGGAAACACAGTGCGGTGGCTTTTTGGTGAGAAAAATACATTGCTAGGCTTTGGATTTAGGATTTTGTGCGTGAGCGCTATGGACCAACATACAGGTTTTAAAAATCCAGTAGTAAGTTCCACTGCATACTCTGGGACATGCGTCTGAGTAGATATGCCCTCTGGTTATGTTGGGGTATCTGTTTGGGTAGAACCAGAACCAACTTAATTAGAATCTGTGCCTAGCAGGGGAGGGGAGCAATCTCCCTCATTATCTGGCGTAGCTCTTCATGAAGCTGGTTCACACACCCCGTGCGTGCCCCCCCAACCATAGTCTTTTACGGCCTGTAAAATCTCCACTTGATTGGCTGCACAGACTGACATTGCCCCAGAGCGCTGTTTCCCCACCTGTGGGTCAGACGCAGGGCCCAAAAATAGGTCATGAAGCATCTGCAAGTGGGTCGTGGGCCACCCCGTCCTAATGGTCCTCTCTGCCCTTTCCGCTGCTCTGTTTTGTATTTGGGGAAGCAAGATGTGACCCTGGAAACAGTATCTTCCAGGTCATGCATCTGTTGCTCTCCCCCCCCACTGCATATACACATTGATCAAATAAAACATGTCCTGCGGGTTACTATAGTGATCTTCTTATAATCTTCGTGGAAATTAGAGAGAGTGGTCAAAGACTGGAATAGAGCCTCATAGATGAAGACTATGTCAGGCTGCCCCTTAGGATTCTGGGAGGGAGGGAACTGCACCCTTTGGGTGATGCTTATCGGCTTCTCAAAAATGTTTGGTTAGCCATTGTAGAAAACGGGTTGCTGAAGTAGGTGGATGTCAAGGCCACAGTTCACCTAGGGCCCCCAAAACACCTTGGGCCAGCCTGGGATGGGTCGCCGTATCAAGTAAATTTAAACTTGCGGATCACCGTACTGAAAAGGCTGGGAAACGCTGCACTAGAGTAACTGTTTGCAACAGGATTTTCCTGTGTGTTCAAGGTGATCCAGTCGCAGATGGTTGCTGTATTGCAAAGATATCCAGCATGGTGCAGATGGTAGCCTGTGTAGTTTGCACACATGTTGCTACCGTGGTCCCAGCACAGCTCTCTCTAAAGCAGCAATTGTGTTCCCGTCCCAGGTTATAACCTCCCTTCAGGCTCCCTCGGTTGTGCACCCTGGATGGCTTCCAGGTGTCCTAAGCCAACCTCTTGTTAGCAGCATCCTAGTGAATAGTCTTGTATGTAATCTCTCAAGATAGCTGCCACATCATCATTTCCTATCTCTGTAAGAGCACAAAAGTCACCATGCTGGATTGAGACCAGGGGGCTGTATAGCCTGTAATACTGTTTCCAACAATCGTATAGCTGCTTCATGGAGGTTTACAAACAGGGCATGTTGACTACAGGCATCACCAGCTGGCTGTTCTTTGGCATCTACCCCCTTCTTTTCTGGGCTGATATGTGAAGGAAAGGCATCTTAACCTGTCTCTCTGAGCAGCCTTTCCTTTTTGATGTGTGGAGCAGCATTCCACAATTTGATGTGTGGAGGAACGTTTCGCAATCTCAGCTAATTGCCTCTTCTTTCCCATCCATGCAGCTAAATATGCACACTCACAGGCACGCCTCTCGGTGCATCACTTAAGATTTCCTTAATGGTGCTTCTTAGGTTGTTTGGTCGGAAGATATCTGGTGCAATCCTTGGTGGTTGTCTGGCTGCCTCTCATGCAGACACATCTCAGCTCCCTGCTAAGTGGTGTAGCAGTTACAGTGTTGGATTCAGATCTAGGAGATACAGGTTTGGAGCCCCCCACAGCCATGGAATTAATAATTAATTAATTATTGTATGGCATTGGGTGCAGTGTGGCCAGGTGATCCTGAGATTGTCCGGCAGCCACAAGTTTTAGCTCTTTTAGCATTGTGCGCCACTAGCCGGCGGGTTGGACTTCTTTTTGAGGCAAGAGATGTTTCAGAGGTGGTTTGCCATTGCCTGCCTCTGCATCATAACCCTGGTATTCCTTGGAACTCGCCCATCCAAATATTAGCCAGGGCCCGACCCTACTTAGCTTCCAGTATCCCCAGGAAGAGTTCCCCTCCCCCTCCAGATCTCCAGACAGCAGTTACCCTGTTCTCTTTCCTGTTGCCTGTGCCATTGATCAAATGTCTTCTTACTCATCTCATCCATCCTCCTCCCTTTACTAGCTGTGGGATCTTTTGGCTTACCTACGGCTGCATCTACACAGCATTAGATGTTAGCAATGGGTTATTATGTTTGGACAGAACAGTCATGTTGGGGGTGTGCAGGAATAACCCAAATATCCAGTGATGTATTGATATACCCAAAGTCCAGAAGTTACCAAACGTTCTTCTGTAAATAGTGACATCTCACGTTCCATGTAAATGTGCAGTCCCCAAACAGAATTGTGCCATACCAGTGGTCTGCCTAGTCCAGTATTTAGTCCAGCTTCTCAATAGTTGCTTGGTTCAGTAATAAATTTACCAGTCAAGCGCATTCCTGCTCACCTGTGGTCGTGATTCTGAAACCTGTAAGAGCTAGGTAAGGGTGTACTTTAGTCTCTGTTTATACAAAATTCACAGTACACCAGTTTAAGGGAGAAAGACACGAGAATGTCAGGATGGTACATCTGTGTAATATGTATTTAGAAGAAGAAGAGTTGGTTTTATACTCTGCCCTTCATTACTTGAAGGAGTCTCAAAGCAGCTTACAATCGTCTTCCCTTCCTCTCCCCACAACTGGCACCCTGTGAGGTAGGGCTAAGAGAGTTCTGAGAGAACTGTGACTGGCCCAAGGTCACCCAGCAGGCCTCATGTGTCTCAAAGAGGTGTACAATTGCTTTCTCTTCCTCTCTCCACAACACCTTGTGAGGCAGGTGGGTCTGAGAGAGTTCTGAGAGAACAGTGACTGGCCCAAGGTCACCCAACAGGCTTCATGTGGAGGGAGTTGGGAATCAAACCCAGTTCTCCAGATTAGAGTCCGCTGCTCTTAATCACTCCACCACAGCTTTAGTCCACTCTTCCTCCAGGGAATGGAGGGCACCATCCATGGTTCTCTTTTCTTCTTCCTGTTCTCACAACAGCCCTGCAAGGTCGGTTAGGCCGAAAGTGAGACTGGCTCCGGGGCCATCCAGTTAACTTTGTTGTGGAGTGGGGATTTGAACCCAGCTCTCTTATTCTAACACACTAATAACTATGTGATAAATATCTGTGGGTTAGGGAATTGATGTGCACTCCATTCCCCCCTACCCCGGTCACTTGACTTGTTGTGCAGCGGGTCTATCTGCAGAACCCAGTTTGCACAATAGCTGCATGCACAGAATTGGGTTATTCCTGCTGTATGTTCCTCTCTGTGTTAGCCCGATTAGCCAAAGCTTTAAGTGGCAGTGCGCCGTGTCCTCTGTAAGACTGGGTGCCTAGCATCTGGTGCTGCTCTTGACAGAGGACAACTTCTCTTACTCGCATAGTCAGATTTTGCTCTCCCTGTTGACCTGGGCTTAAGACCCACACCTTTTGGAATCCTGGAAACGAGGCAGTCAAAAGAGAAGCAGGTTTTAATTTAACCCCCCTCCCCTGCTGCTTGCAGAAACACTCAGCGAATGCAGTGTCGTCCTGTTTACGCTGTTGTGTCGGGAGGAGGGAGCGCAAGGTGTCCTCTCAAGGTTGTGAAGGACAGCTGGGGGGGGGCTGGGAGGATTCGGAAGCTCAAGAAGGACGACAGATCCCCCCCCCCGATCCCCTCCCCCCTACAGTGTTTTATCCAGAACGTGACAGCCCGTGTCCAATGATCTTTCAAAACAGCGGTGCTATATAAAGCACTGGGATCTTTGCCTGGTGCGGGTGACGCACGGAAACCCACAATAGAGTGTGAGTTTCTGTTTCTGATCCCTTCTAGTGGTCGCTTGCATGGCTCAGGTGGCCTCTTTGCTTCTCAACCTTAGTGGAAAGTTAGGAGTGGAAGTTTGTGCTTAAACTGCTGCCCCATTCTCCTACAGCTCGCTGACAAGAGGGATAGCCGTTGTTAATCTGTGGCATCAAACCAGAATGGAATCTTGCAGGGATGGAAAGACGGGACAGATTTATGGTAGCACAAGTTCTAGCCCTCACCAAAGCTTCTGCCTCAATACATCTGTAGTCTTCAAGAAGAAGAAGAAGAGATGGGATTTACACCCCTCCTTTCACTCGGAGTCTCAGAGAGGCTTCCAGTCTCCTTTCCTTTCCTCTCCTCACACCAGACACCCTGTGAGGTAGGGTGGGCTGAGAGAGCTCTGAGAGAACCGCTCTTGAGAGAACAGCTCTGAGAGAGAACTGTGACTGACCCAAGGTCACCCAGCTGGCCTTATATGTCTCAGAGTGGCTGACAATCTCCTTCCCTTCCTCTCCCCACAACAGACACCCTGTGAGGCAGGTGGAGCAGAGAGAGCTCTGAGAGAACTGCTCTTGTGAGAATAGGTCTGAGAGAACTGTGACTGACCCAAGGTCAACCAGCAGCTGTATGTGGAGGGGTGGGGAATCAAACCCAGTTCTTCCAGATTGCAGTCCACTGCTCTTAACCACTACGCTTCTTCCAGGGGTACTTGCTGGCAGTACTTTTCTTTCCCTCTCTGTCTTTCACCCTTTTTACCCAGATGGCCCATGTCCCCTCAGCTGAGATTGTTCTCACTTTTGGGTGCCTGCCCACCTGTTTTCTTTCAATAATATCATTTATTCCCATGCTGTCTTCAGTAGCAATGGCCTTCTGGACCATTTTGCTCATTTGGCTTGGTACTGCTTGGTGCAGAAGCATACTGCTTGGCCTCTGGTCACAGCGGGCCGTAGTCCATAAAAGATTGTGGGGGAATTTTTAAAAAGTTAGTTTTCAAGGTGCCGTTCGATTCCTGCTGATTATCACTTCTGTTTTGCCTGATTTATTTATGTATTTATGTATCCGCCATTCTCCTAGGGCTGTCATCCCGAACCTAGTTTTGATACTGTTTAAGAGCAGTAAACAGAGAGCCAGTATTTGGTCAGAGTGTCAGAACAGGACCTGGAGAGACCCAGATTCAAATTCTGCCATGGAGGCATGCTGGTAGGCGTGTTAGAAACTCCAAGCGGGAGCTGGAGATCTCCCACTGTTAGAACTGATTTCCAGACAATGACAAATCACCTGGAGAAAATGACCGCTTTGGAAGGTGGGCTCTATATGGCCTTATACCCCATTGAAATCCCTCCCCTCCTGAAACTCTGCCTTCCTCAGGTGCCACCCCCAAAGTCTACAGGTGGAGCTGACTGGGTGACTTTGGGCCAGTCACGTACTTGTAGCCTCACCTATTTTATGAGAATGAAATGGAAGAGGCGAGGACAACACAAGCCACTTTGGGTACCTGTTGAGGAGAAAAGTGGAATATAAATGAAGTGAATTTTTTTTAAAAATCACAATCTCCCCCCTGTGTTCAAGTTCCGGCTGCCCCCAAAGTTCTCTAGAATAACTGTTTTACAACGTTGCTGGACAGGTAGGCAGAGGTAGGAGTCCCGTTCCCCCCCCCCCGACTTCTTCCAGGTGGCTGTTTTCAGAGACTGGGGGCTAAAACGCCTGAGCTGAGATTGGGCAGAATATTTTTTTGGGGAAAAAACTGAGCACAATCCACATAATACCAACCGAATGACACAGCGGAATGCAAGCTGTCACGTTTTCCAGGACACTTTTGTCAGGCTGGATGTTATAACAAGAAGTTTAACAAGAAAATCTGCCCTGGGAACCTGGGGGGCGGGTACTGCTGGTGGCTCTTGCTAGGAAGAACAGAGCTGCTACACAGGAATGGGCAGGGATTTCTAGGGAAAGAGGCAGTGCGGTAACATGGAAAGAACACCCCCCTCCAACCTTGGCATATTGGGAGTGGTGTTAAATTGGCTTTGTGATTTACCCCGGTTCCTTTTAGATGCATTTGAGTTAGGGTTTCTTTTTATTTTTTGCAGAAGAGATTTGTAAAATAAGCAGAACAGCTTTTGAAAATTGAAAAACCGCTTGAACAGAAGTTCTCATATTTCTGCTGTTGAAAGCAGGTTCTGCAACTGGGCCTTAAGTTGTATGTGAGGCATTAAGAACCTTTGTTTGCTGCCATCTGGTAAAGTTACAGCTATTCCAGGGGTGGCCAAACCTAATGCTTAACATAGGAGCCACATAGAATAAACGTCAGAAGTTTGAGAGCCACAAGACATGAATACACATTTTTTATGAAAAATATACAAATTTGCATAATAAATTAAAGAGACAAATGGCTTCTCTGAGCCAAGCCAGTCTGCCAGGGTGGTAGGGCTTGGAGAACACATTTAACTTTAGATGAGGAGGGAGGGAGAAAGACAGAAAAAAGGTGGAAAGAAAGTGGAAAGAAAGCAAATAGATGGGGGAGGGAGGGAGAGGGAGAAAGAAAAGAACTTTAACTTTAAATGTGTCCTCCAAGCCAGCCAGCTGGGGGAGGGGGGACTTTGAGAACGCATTTAAAGTTAAAGTTGCTTTCTTTCTCTGCTCCCTCCCCCCCACACCTCAAGCCTACCCAGGAAGGGGAACACTGGCTGGGGAAGGGAAGACCGATCAGGGAGGCATGCCTTCCCTTCGCTTCCCCAGCCTCCCTGCTAGGAGCCACATAATATGTGTGAAAAAGCCGCATGCGACTCCCGAGTCACAGTTTGGCCACCCCTGAGCTATTCTGTATTCTCTTTCATGGTGTGAAGGGCAGCATTCATTGTATTACATCCCAGAAACCCTGCCCCCAGTCTTTAGATGGACCAGTGAGAACTGGATGGGGACAATGGAATGGTGGCGGACATGATGGGGGGTGGGGTCTAAGGGATGCAGAGATTCCCAGTTCTGGCCAGGAATCCCCGTTTCTTGTTTTTGTTCTGGTTGCTAACCCATGAGCAAAAACGTCCCTGTCCCCACCTCTTCAGATTATTCTCTAGGCAGCCATGAGGTCTAGCAACTTGCTGTCCAGAACACCAACTGACTTTGCGTCCCCCAGCGGCTGCCCCATTTTGTGCACTGACGTGACACATACTAAAATCAGCAAGGAGTCATATTTGTGTGGCTTGAGCATTTGTAGGCAAGAGCCTTCATTCATTGGCTGAAGAAGACAGGCCAAGGTGTGTGAGAGAACGTGTGAGCACGCAACCACACAAAGTAAGACCTCAGATGAATTAGCTGGAGCGAATGATGTTAGTACTCTCAGGGGCCCCCCCCTCCCCGGTCACCACATTGTCTGTACAATGCCATCTGTTGGATAATTACAGTTTAGAGCAGGGGTGTCAAACATAAGGCCCAAGGACCAGAACCTGCCCGTCCAGGGCTCTTATTCAGCCTGCAAACAACTGGTGCAAGGGTGGGGGGAACAGGAGACTGCTTGGGGAGGGGTTGGAGCCACTTTGTTTGTGGCTTCAGCGTGGCGGAACCACCCCGCCTGCAGCAGTCAAACAACATGGCAGCGTCTGCCTAGTGCTGCACGGTTGGCTCTCCAGTCCGCCTATGTGGGTTTTCTTCTGCACCCCCTTCCCAGCCCACGGGGCCTTGCAGCGAGGATACTCGATGCTTACAAGGTGCTGTCCTTTATGCAGTTTATAGCTCCAGTATCTGGCATTAAGTTTTATGGCACGCACGGCCCAGCCCGACAAAGTGATATTTATGTCAAATTTGGCCCTCATAACTAATGAGTTCGACACCTCTGGTTTAGGGAATCCCAGTTACGCGGGCTAGGTTGGAGTTCTAAAGGCTTTTATGGTTTGGCCTTCTAGAAGAAGCTTGGAAAATGACAGTGCAACCTTATTCATTTACTTACTTCATTTATAGCCCACCTCTCTCCCCAGTCAGGACCCAAAACGGTTCACACCACTCTCGTCTCCTCCATTTTATCCTCACAACAACCCTGTGGGGTAGGCGGGGGCTGAGAAAGCACGACTGTCCCAAGACCACCCAGTGAGCTTCTGTGGCACGAGTGGGGAGTCGAACCTGAGTTTCCCAGATCCTAGTCCAACACTCTTGACCATTATGCTATCCTGGCCCTCTCTGGTCTGAAGCAGAGTTCCATCCTTCTAACTCAGCCTACGGATTTCAAGGTTTTTAGTGTGCTAAATCTATGAGATTGGGACAGATGGGAGCATCCTCTCTGTGGGGTGGGGTGAGGTGGGGTGGGGAGGCAAATCATGGAGCAAGTTTTTTTTTTATTTACAATTTTTTATTGAAAAATGTTTCCAATCAAAGATACAAGGGGTTTTGAACATTAAGTACAGTAAAATACATAATATATGCATTAACACATATAAATCATGTCTGTTGTGTTCTCAGTTGTAAATTTGTCTGAGATTCAACTGTAATGACATAGGAGTAAGAATTTTGATGAGTATGAAAAGTTAATTCATTGTAAATGTATCAACAACAAGTTGTACAACTACTGATCTTTCCATGAAATGTAGTAACGAGAGAGAGAGAGATTAGCTAGCATTCTAGTGACAATTCTATCGTCAGGGCAATAGCTTGTCAAAGTGGAAATGGAGCAGGTTTTCTATGGATGTTCACCACAGTTCCTCAGTGCTTCTAAGAAAGCGTTAGGGTTAATGTGCCCACTTTGATTTTATGGGCCGTTGTATTTGTTTTTCTGCTTAAAGTCTCCTTTGGTTGGGCTTATGGACATTTGAGTCTTGGTTTCATTTTTGTTCCCTGCCTTGGGAAGAAAAGAACATAAGTGGTGTCCTGCTGGACCATTTCAGTATCTCCCCTCTTCCTCAAAGGAGCTACTTGCTGGTGGAGGGCCAGGTGGTGGTTGGGCCATGCTGGTTTCTGGAACAGCCTTTGTTCTCTCCCTCCTGGCCTTCTGCAGGTGGCAGTCCGCCTTGCCCCAGATCCAACGGGGAAAGCTTGAAATGCTTTGTTGGGCTGTCCTGGTAGGGCCAGGACACGAGAGCAGCTGTTGATGGCTCTGAAAGGCAGCCAAGCTTTTTCAGTGCAGGGCGGTTCTGTTGAGTGTGTTTTCTGGCATACTTGAGTTGCCTTCAGCAATGCCCGATTCTGGTTTGGTGGTTAATTTTTAGGAGCCGAAGTCCTTGTGCCTCTGTGCTTCCCCATAAGCTAATGGCAGGTGGAGCGAGGCCTACCTGTGCCAAACCAGTGCAGGAGCTGTGACTGCACAGACAGGTTCTTGGTGGCTCTAATTTTACACAGCTGACCCTTGTCATCCAAAGCAGGTTCTGAGGTTCAAGCTCTGGTATGCCACGGCTGAAAATAAGGCTTGGCCTCACTCTGCACTTGCAAAGTCAGAGAGACTCACAAGTGGAGTAATTGTTGGTGATGCGATCTTGTTAGACTCCCTAAGTTAAAACCTGCAGTTAACACCGGCAGCGTGGAAGCAAACTATTATCATGATTGAATCTTAATGGGATAGCATCCAACTTCGCACTCTAATTAAGGCATTCTGGAGTTAAACTCATTAAAGTGAGAGCCAGCTCGGTGTAGTGGTTAAGAGCAGCAGACTCTAATCTGGAGAACTGTTCCCCACTCCTCCTCCACGTGAAGCCGGCAGGGTGACCTTGAGCCAGTCCTAGTTCTCTCAGAGCTCTCTCAGCCCCACAGGGTGTCTGTTGTGGGAAGAGGAAGGGAAGCCAATTATAAACTACCTTCGGGTAGTGAAAGGCAGGGTATAAAACCAACTCTTCTTCTTTAAAGTCAGAGTTCACAATAGCCGTAATTGGGGTCAAACAAAGCCTTGCCTTACCTCTGGTACACAGGCAGCCTGAAAAATGGTATATAAATATTTCAAATAACCCATTAAGGAGATCTTCACTGGAATACGCTGGAGTTATTTTGAGGCATTGTTAATTACCGGGGCGGGACTAGATATTACAAGGCTAGCTTTTTAAAGGTCCTATGCTGATATGAGGAAGGTGGACGGGGTTGTAGGAAACGTGGGGGAGGGGTTGTGTATGGTAGCATGTCGCTCTCAGTATGTCAGAGGAGACCCAGGTTCAGATCCCCACTCTGCCGTAGAAGCTAGCTGGGTGACCTGTTGAGCCAGTGGCACACTCTCAGCCTAACCTACCACACAGGGTTGTTGTGCAGATGAAATGAGGAAGGGGAAATGTTATAAGCTACTTTTCCCCCACCATTGGGGAGGAAAATGAGATGCAAATGAAGTAAGTAAACACACTAAGAGTCACCTGACGCCACCTTCCTGTCTTGATGTTGGAACAGGTACACCCCACCCTCGTGAGGCGAGTGTGATTTTCCTTGGTGTCTGCAAGATCCGTTAACAGGGTTCCTTCTTCCGTAGGATCCAGCAATGCATGCGAGAAAACCTCCTTCACGTTCCTGCGCCAAGAGCTCCCCGTCCGGCTGGCCAACATCATGAAGGAAATCAATCTCCTCCCGGACCGTGTGCTGAGCACCCCCTCCGTTCAGCTGGTGCAGAGCTGGTGGGTTCCTGCCCTGCTCCCCTTGCCCCCCTGGTCCTGTTGGTATGCTGTGAGAATCGCAGGAGACTGAGCCGCCATTTCGCTTTCCGATTCTGGAAATACGTACAATCAAGTCCAGTTCCTTGGAATTCTGGAGTGGGTAGGAACTCATAAGGTCCTTTAGGGTCAAAGGTGTTAAACGCATTCCTGACAATGGCCAGATCTGACATAAATGTCATTTTGCCGGGCCGGGCCATGTGTGCCATAAAACGTAATGCCAGGTACTGGAGAATACAGACTTTATAAAGGCCACAGGCAAACCCAAGTAACAATATTATTTTTTACACAAAATACAAAACGAAAGCAATTGATTCCTTGCAGTGAAAGCAATTGATTTAATTGGGATCCCATAAAACCCCCATAAATGTATTTAATCATATGCAAAGCTAGGTTTTTTGCAAGGGATACCGTAAAAGGGGGAGCACTTTATGTTTCCATACATACCAGCTGCCTGGGGCCCAGGTAAGAGCCCTGGACAGGCCAGTTATGGTCCCCGGGCCTTATGATTGACACCTCTGCTTTAGGTCATCCCTCTCGCTGCTTTTGAGAGGGAACATTTTGGACTTGCGTCTCACAAACTGCCGATGAGGGGGCAAAACTGTGTATGATTTGAATTACTGCAGGTGAGACCTGCCAGGCTAGGAGAACAAAAAACCCGAGCTGCCAGTAGAAAAATTGGCACATCTGGGAAATGGTTAGGCAGTTCCCCGAAATGCTACTTTTTCCTATGCATGGGGAATTTCTGCATGGAGGGGCATTTAGTCCTCACCTTCTGCCTGGAGGGGTACGGGTAGGATTGGTGACCTCCAGGTGGTGGCTGGAGAAATCCTGGGGTTACAGCTGAACTCCAGGCAACAGAGATCAGTTCACCTGGAGAAAATGGCCGCTTTGGAAGGGAGACTATATGGCATTCGTGCCCCTCCCTTCCCCAAACCCCGCCACCCTCAGACTCCACCCCTAAAGTCTCCAGGTATTTCCCAACCTGGAGCTGGCTACCCTAGGCGCAAGTTTGCCATCACCTCTGCTGTTCATGAGATCTAGGACTCCGATGTTTAGGTTGAGAGAGAGAGGGAGAGAGAGAGAAAATGACTGGCCTGAAGTCATCCAGCAAGCTTCAGTCTGTGGTGGGGCTTTGAATCCAGGTCTCCAGATCCTAGTCTGATGCTCTTACCACTACACAACTGTTGCCTCTCTTCAGCAAAGGTCCTGCTTCTCCCTGCAAGTTCCTGTGTGTATCTGTTCCAAGGGTGCATAGCTCAGTGGCAGAGCATCTGCTTTGGACACAGAAGGTCCCAAGTTCAATCTTCAGCATCTCCACCTAAAAGGACCGGGAGAAAGGTGATGTGAAAGACCTCTGCCTGAGACCCAAGAGAGCTGCTGCCAGCCTGGGTGGACGATACTGACCTTGATGGACCAGTGGCCCTATTCCTAAGGCACTTCTGTGGGTCCCCTTGTTCTCAGGCTAATTGATTGTGTTCTTGGGGCTTACCCATTGTCTCTGGGCGCTGAAGGTCAAATGTTTGATCGTCAGCTTTTGGGGGGGAAGGAATTTTAAGTACAGGTTTTTTTAAAAAAAATAACAGCAAGCCAATGTAAATGCTCTTTTTAAAACGTCATGGTGAAACATGCAAGAAGTAACGATCACTTTAAAATGGGGACTTGGCTTGCTATAAAGCTGCAGAAAACTAGATCTTAAACCCTGCCCCCTCCCTGCCAATTTTTTCAGCCAGCGTGGAGAAAGCAGTGAAATAATCCTTTTCCTTCCAGTCTGGTTAATTAAGGAGGCTGTTTGAAAAGCATAATAACCCTGGAGTCTTCCCTCGTGCTCTGATTGTCCACACAGGGCGGTTGCTTTTGCAGGTGTGTTTTCAGTAGAGGAAAACATAATCATTACAAATTAGGCCTTTTAAAAAGGCGGAAGTGCAGAACGTAGCGCAGAGGGTTGACTGCGATGTCATCGGAAGACGGGAGGTCCAAGAAAATGGGATGAGGAAGTTGTGGCCATTGCAGATTCAGCTTGGTCTGGTGTGGAGCCATCCAAAGGCCGTAGTGCAGCCTTTACGCTGTTCCCTCCTAAACTGCTCCTGCTGTCTTGGACAAGGGAGTCTTCCCCCATCCCCTGAACCATCTGCTCTCTTGACACCCACGCCCCTTTCGTGGCTTCAGAGGGGCTGCAGACAGCTGCCTCTACTTTCAAAGGGCCTGGTGTGTGTCAGAGTCACAAGTTATACGCCTTCTACTGAGTCAGGCAACTGGTCTCTTAAGATCAGCTTTGTTTGCTCTGAATGGCAGGTGGGCTCTTCAGGCAAAAGTCAATAACTACGACCACCTAGGACAGCTGCCTTTTAAATCCAGATGCCCGGGATTGAACCTGGGGCCTTCAGTGTGCAAAGTGGATGTCCCCCCCACTGTGCCATGGCCCCTCCCCTAAACTAATCAATATGTGGATAGTCCAGGCTAGCCCAATCGCTTCAGAAGCTAAGCAGAGCCAGCCCTGGTTAGTATTTGATGGGTGATCTCCGAGGAATACCAGGGCTGCAACGCAGAGGCAGGCAATGGCAAACCACCTCTGAAATGTCTCTTGCCTTAAAAACAAGTCTAGCTCGCCACCTAGTGGTGCATAAGGCTAAAAGAGCTAGAACTTGTGGCAGCCATACAATCTTAGAATCTCCTGTCTATATGACACATACTGCCTGATGGTGATAAAGTGAATCTGCTTCATGCTGAGTCAGACCAGTGGTCCCTGAAAGTCAGCATTGCCTACTCTGACCTGCAGCAGCCACCAAGGTTCTTGGGGCAAAGTCACATCATCACCCACTGCCTGGCCCTTTTACCTGGCGATGGAGGGGACTGAACTTGAGCCCTTCTGCATGCCAAGCAGATGCTCCCTTTCTCTGGCTAGGGTCTCCTTCCCAAAGGGAGATTAAGCAGGTAAGGGGTGGAAAAGTGCAAGGTGCTGAATGATTTGTTTGTCTGAGTCTGGAGGAGAGAGGATTGTGAATTCCCCGATCTTCCTCTTTCGTGGATTCTGTTAGCAGCCACCGGCAGTTTGAAGGTTCCCTGCATTGTTCCCCCGGCAAAGGAAGCTCTGACTCAGGAAACCTTCTGCTGGAATAGCTGTGAGTCTTTAAAGGGCCTCCAGCCTGTTCCAGCCCTCAGCCAGATAGTTCAGGATAGTCAGATCTGGGAAGCTAAGCAGGGTCAGCCCTGGTTAGTATTTGGATGGGAGACCCCCCCCCCAAGGAACTCCAGGGTCACTACACAGAGGTAGGCAATGGCAAACCGCCTCTGAATGTCTCTTGCCCTGAAAACCCTGAGGGGTGGTCGGGTTGCCAGTTCTGGTTTGGGGAATACCTGGAGATTTGAGGTGAGGCCTGAGGAGGGCGGGGTTTGGAGGCGGGAGGAACCGCAGCAGGTATAATGTCATACAGTCCACCTTCCCTGACACGGATAGCCCAGGCTAGCCTGATCCCGTCAGATCTCAGAAGCTAAGCTCAGCAGGGTCAGCCCTGGCTAGTATTTGGAGGGGCGACTTCCAAGGAATACTAGGGTCATGGCGCAGAGGCAGGCCATGGCAAACTGCCTCTGAAACATCTCTTGCCTTAAAAGCAAGTCTAGCTCGCCACCTAGTGGTGCATAACGCTAAAAGAGCTGGGGCCTCTGTTTGCCAGACCATCTTAGGATCTCCCGGCTACGCTACCCGCACTGCCGTACGATAATTAATTAACTCCACCTTCCAAATCAGCCATGTTCTCCAGGGGAACTGTTCTCTGTCGTCTGGAGACCAGTTCCAATTCTGGGAGATCTCCAGCCACCGCCTGGAGGCTGGCAACCCTACAGGGGGGTGGGCATAAGTTGGCTGCGACTGGCTGTGACTTGATAGAGAAAAAAAGAAGCTATTTCAAGGTCACGGAAAGAAATCACTAAAGGGGGAGGGAGGAGAAATCGCAGGCAGCCCTTTCCCAGCCGCCATGCCCCGAATGTGTAAGCGACCTGACCTTTGCTCCATTTCGGGCAAGCATGTGATGGCCGGTTTGTTTGTCTCACTCCGGATTCCCTGCCTCCCCACCCCCCATCCTTTTGCAGTTGCTGAGCAACCTGGCGTAGGAAACTCATGCTGTGCATCGCCAGGCCGCCCTGCCGCCCTGCTCACCGGTGCAAAGAGCCAAGTTAATTGTTGCAAAGCCCACTTTCTTCCTCTCCCCCCCCCCACCCGCCCCTTTCCCCAGGCAGGCTTTGGAACCAGGCCATTTCCCTTCCAGGCCACTTCTGCTGCAGGAGGAGACTGGCCCATTTAACTCTTTGCCTGCAGCCTCACTTCCTGTCCTGTCGCCTTGGCCGCTGCTTCGGACGCTTGGCTCTTTCTGCCCAGCCAACCTGTGATGTGTTTGAGCTTTCACAGGCCTTCCTGTTAAGGGCTGCAAATATGCCTGTTTGTCTTTGTACCCCAGTATCTGATTACTGCCCTGAACTGGACGGCTCGGACTAGCCCAGTCTTGTCAGGTCTCGGAAGCTAAACAGGGTCACCCCTCGGATGGGAGACTGCTGAGGTTATCTAGGGTAGCTACCCAGCGGCTGGCAATAGCAAGCCCCCCTCTGTTCATCTCTTGCCTCAGAGACCCCACAGGGTCACCCTAAGTCAGCTGCGACTCGGAAGGCACTTCCCACTAACGTCTGATTACGAAAAGCATCATTCGGTCCGATTCTTGTGGAAGTGACTGTCCCACCTTGGAATTGGATGGGGATGTAAATATATGACGGAATGCTCATCTGTGGGAGGAAAAACCCTTCACCTAGAAACCCAGCATCTCAGGAAAGGTCTCGTTATAACCATTTCCCTTCACGTGCTGACGCGATGTGGAGCTTTTTGCCGCTTTGATTTTGTGGAATGTTCAATCATGTGAGCCCTGTCCTGCAGCGTGAAATGGAATGTTTTATTTCCTGAGTGGGAACCAGATGCGAGGCATCGATGCCACCTCTTCCAGAGAGAGACAGACAGACAGACAGAGCAGGAACATCAGCCAGATGGGCTGGCCTCCCTGGAGGTCTCTTTAGGCCCCTGCTGAGTAACCCGCCCTGGCTTGGACAGCCCGGGCTAGCCCAATATCGTCAGGTTGCTAAGCAGGGTCAGCACCTAGTTAGTATTTGGAAGGGAGACCACCAAGGAATACTAGGGGTGTGATGCAAAGGCAGACAATGTCGAACCATCTCTGAGTGTCTCTTGCCTTGAAAACCCACCGGGTCGCCATAAGTCAGCTGTGGCTTGAGAGCACACAAAGCAAAGTAACTGGCAAACCTCCCCCACCCATGAAAGGAGCCAATTTTAAGCATCTGTGCAAACTCAAACCTTGCAGTTCTGAGTGGTTCCTTTAAGGAAGAGCACTTTTAAAGTCCCGCTCTTCCTCTGAGGAGCTCTCTGCACCTTGGGGGTGCTGTTTCCCCACTGATCCTCACAATGACCTTTGTGAGGCAGTTTGGGCTGGGGGGCGGGGAACTGGCCCAAGGTCAGCCAGCAAGCTTCGTGACGGTGGGTGGATTTGAACACGGGTCCTCCCTAACCTCTGTAACCACACTGCCTCTAAAGGAAGGTGATTCAGACCTAGTACCCACACTGTGAAATGGATGGAGACAACAAGACATAAACAAGGGCTCAGTCAACATTCCATATCATCCTGTCAACGTTGCAATGTTTTCTCCAGAAGTTATTACAGATGTGCCTGTGACCTAGAGGAGATTTAAGATACAGATGACACAGCTTAGAATCCCAAGGTTTTAAGTGTGGGGAGAGGGACGGGGACAGGGACAGGACATGCTCTCCAGCTTACCCTGGAACCTGCATATGGCTGTCCCCTTGAACTTGACCTCAGTTCCAGGATACCTCACCTTGGAAACCTTTGATTGGCCTGCCCACGTAATGGGAGGATAGATGGGCGAGGTGAGCGCAGCAGCAGCAAGCCGCATTCCTGTCCGTCACAAAGAAGTTTCTGGCGTGGCATCCGAATGCAGCCTGGAGCTCAGAACACGGCGAATGTGGATCACATTTTGCAACTCGGAATGCTGCGGCATTTGGGGTGTGGAGTGTTGCCTAGCACTAAACAACTCTGATATTTAGAAGCAGAGATGTGATACTCTGGTGTACGGGGGAAAGGATGTTTCGAGGGTTGTGTTTCCAAGGTCATCAGTGCAATTCCTCACCTGGCAAGTTCTCTGTTGTGTTCTGGAACGGAGGAGGAGGAGGGGCTTCCCTACCGCACCATTTTCACCAGTGGCAAGGGCTGCCTGGGAGGGGCTCTGTTTGTCCCTTTCTCTGTTTCATGTTGCCACTGGTGGAAATGGTGCCGTGGGGAGGCTGGAAGCCCCTCCTTCCCCATCACAGTGTTCCGGAGCCCATCCAAGGGCTTTTAAGGCGAATAAACCCGTTTCCTGTGAGTGATGTGTGCCAGCAAGCTGGATTGGGCGCCTGCATTCCAGCTGATGTCTCACGTAATGTCTAGTCTGACTCTTAGTCTGATGAGCAGAACTATCACCCCAGAGTAGAGGCATAGGTCATGAAGGGCTTTGTAGGTCGTAGCCACCTTGAATTGCGCTTGGAAGCAAGTGGGCAACCAACAGGATGCCTTTGAACGCTGATGCAGTGTGTGAGTTTGCAGCTAATTCCAGGCTTGGCCTCTCCCGCTCTTCCCATTTGCCTTACCGATGGTGCCCGTCTTTTACCAGGAAAGGTATAAAGTGCACGGTAGAGCAGTTTATTAGATCTTCCAGATCCCTACACATTTCGTTTTGTCAGGGGATCTACTAAAAAGTTTTTAAAAGACGTATGAACACCCACGAAGCTGCCTTATACTGAATCAGACCCCTGGTCCATCGGTGTCAGTATTGCCTACTCAGACTGGCAGTGACTCTCCAGGGTCTCAGGCAGAGGTCTTTCACATCACCTCCTGCCTGGTCCTTTTAAACTGGAGGTGCCAAGAATTGAACCTGGGACCTTTTGCGTGCCGAGTAGATGCTCTACTCCCCCCTGTACGGCCTCCCCCCTGTACAATAGCATAAATTCAATTAAAATGTCCATACAGAATAATAATTAGAAGATCTTCAAGCAAAGTTACTTGTAAAATGAGCTCTACACAACCTATCCTGTTGTTCATGGTGCGAGCCAGAGAAGTTTCTATGTAAGGGATGCCACATTGTCTGCTTTTCTATCTTTCTGATATGGACCTTGTATTTATACTTTTTTTGAGTTCTTTTGTATTAACAGGTTTTGGGGTATGAACTATCTAGTTTTTAATATGACAATACATAAGGTATCCCTATAAAACGCCCAGTAAAGGTAAAGGTTCCCTTGCTCGAAAGCCAGTCGAATCCAACTCTAGAGTTGCGGTGCTCATCTCCATTTCAAAGCTGAAGAGCCAGCGTTGTCCGAAGACGTTTCTGTGGTCATGTGGCCGGCACGACTAAACACCAAGGCGCACAGAATGCTGTTACCTTCCCACCGAAGCGGGACCTATTTATCTACCTGCAATGTCTTGCTTTCGAACTGCTAGGCTGGCAGGAGCTGAAACTAGAGACGGGAGCTCACTCCGTCATGTGGCACTCTCGGGTCTCGAACTGCTGAACTACTGACCTTCCACAGCCTGCAGTTCAGCGTCTTAACCACTTGAGCCACCGTCCAGAGTGCATCTTAAATTTCACCCTGTCTGGGGAGAGCCAGTCATCCCCTCCGATCTGCTCCTCCGTGCCTGTTCAGTTGGTCCTCGACTGGCCCCCGCAAGGCAAAATAGGCAGCTTTCCTGCAGGTGGGTCTTTCTGCCTCCAGGTGGTTTTGGAATCCCAGTTGATCCTGCCTTCCTTTCTTCCACCAGGTACGTGCAGAGCTTACTGGACATCATGGTGTTCCTGGATAAGGACCCTGAGGACCAAGGGACACTGGGACAGTGAGTTTGGGTTTGGGGGGGCTATTGAGAATGCCTGAGTAAGGATCCCCAGCTTATTGGTCTTCTAGCCTTTGGCATCTTCTGGTTTTTTTCTTCTGCATTGATCTGATCAACTTACCCGCAGCGACGATTTTAGAGTCTCTCTTTTATAAGCCACAGCAACCTTATTATTTTTATCTGCTCTTAAAAGTTTTATTTTTATCTGCTGCTAAAATTTGCTCTCTGCTACTGAAGGGGTCTTTTTTAAAAATGCGTTTTGGACTGCTGCTGCCTCTCTTATTGTGTATTACTTGGCTGCTTAGGTTCTATTGTTGTTTCTAGCTGACAGGAAGAAAGCCGGCTCATTTAAAGTGTCGGAGGAGAGTTTTATGGATGCCGTGAACTGCCAAAAATACAAATAAGCAAGTTTTAGATCAAATCAATCCTGAACTCTTCCTTAGAGGTCACATTATCTGAAGACGTCACTGAAAAAAAAACCTGCTAGTAAAAGCTGAAGGCAGAAGGAAAAGAAGGAGGGGGGGGGTGTTATACGTTGATCTTTTCTACTTTAAGGAGTTTCAAAGTGGCTTACAATCACATTCCCTTCCTTTCCCCACAGCAGGCATCTTGTGAGGTAGGTGGAGCTGAGAGAGCTCTGAGAGAACTGTGGCTGGCCCGAGGTCACCCAGCTGGCTTCATGTGCAGGAATGGGGAAGCAAACCCGGTTCTCCAGATTACAGTCCGCTGCTCTTAACCCTGACACCATGGATTGATTCAGTAAAGGAAGCCACATGCCCCCCGAGCAAGGCTGCTAGCGAGAAGACATTTTTGAAGTCATTAATTCCTAAGTTTGCCCTGAATCAGAAGCAATTTGACAGCACTTCACGCAGACTAATTTTGTTAGATTTTGTTTTAAGGACTCGTATATTTTAACAGGTGTTATTTTCACACCACCTTTGGAAGCCTTGGATCAAATGAGTTCAACCCAGTCCTTGCTCTGTGTCTTCAGCTGAGGCCTAGGAGAGTTCCTTGTCAAACTCTGGTCCCCCAGCCAAGCTGTCCTTTCTGCAGTGTCCATAAAAAGACCTGCATGTTCTAGTTTTGAGTCTGAGTCTTCACTATGTGCAGTGCTCAGTTTTGCTTGTTCTGCAGATCCACTCCAGGCCTGTGTTTCATAATATGGCTGCCTCCATGCTCACAGCTGTGGAAGGACCCCTCTGTTCCATTGGTCCCTGCTCAGAGAGGAAATCAGCTATGAATGGGGTTTCCTAGAGAGCCCCAATGAGTACGTTGCTTATTATTGGCTGTAGTAGAGCCAATTTGGTGTAGTGGTTAAGTGCACAGACTCTAATCTGGGAGAACCAGGTTTGATTCCCCACTCCTCACTTGCACCTGCTGGATGACTTTGGGCAAGCCATAGTTCTGGCACAGCTGTTCTTGAAAAAGAGCAGTTTCTGTCAGAGCTCTCTCAGCCCCTCCTACCTCACAGGGTGTCTGTGGGGAAGGGGATGGGAAGGGAAGGGAATGGAGTTTCTAAGCCTCTTTGAGACTCCTTTGGGTAATGAAGGGCGGGGTATAAATCCAATCTCCTCCTCCTCCTCCTCTTCTTCAGTTCAGATGTTATGCAAAACCTTGGTTTAATGAAACTAAAGACGATTGGGGAGATTGTCTGAATGAAGGCCAGTCAATGTCTGAATGCAGGCTACTCAGTGAACTATGGTTAATTAAGGTCTGTCAAAGCAGGAGCTGATTTAACCACAGTTCATCTTAACTACGGTTTCACATGATGTCTGAGCAGATTTTCTGCCTCAATGCCCTTCCAAGTGCAAAGGCATTTGTGGAAGCCAACCAGGATTTGAACCATCATCTGCGAGCCAAATCCTGGTTCCACAAACCCACCATAATTAAAATATTCCACGACTCCTCTCTCTGTCTAAACTGACGCGTGGAATCTCAGATTGGGTACAAGTGCCAGTTTCGGAAAGTCATATGACCATCAGTTTCACAGCAGTTGCATGCAGTTGAGCTCTTTTTTTTTAAGACCTGTGTTCCTCTAGGTTCACAAACGCCCTGGTCACCATCCGGAACCGCCACAATGACGTCGTCCCCACCATGGCGCAAGGTGTGATCGAGTACAAGGAGGCTTACGGGGACGACCCAGTCTCGAACCAGAACATCCAATACTTCCTGGATCGCTTCTACCTTAGCCGAATCTCCATCCGCATGCTGATCAATCAACACAGTGAGTTGCTTGCGTCGCTTCACATCTAATCTCTACGCCTTCCCGCCCCCTCGGGCTGTGGTGCTACACCAGGGGCTGTCTGTTTGCCTTTCCTTTCATCTGATTAAAGCTCTTTTGATCAAGTACCTTGAGCAGTCGTGTCCCCTCCTCTGATAAATATCACCTTCGAGATTTTACGCCCAAACGATTAGAAAAACTCCAGCGACAGCAAGGGTAATATTAGGAGATTTATCAGATAAGATAAGTGAGATCTTACAGCCAGGTAAAAAGGAGATGTTGTCCAAATGGTATGTTAAAAATCTATTCCTAAGAGTCACGAACAAGGGGCATGCCAATAAAATATGCACCAATGTGCCGGCGTTCCCTAAAGAACAGTCGCACAGACACTCTGAAAAAGCGGTCCTCATTAATCTACCTCTCTTCACAGGGTGGGCTGTGCATTTAACCGAGTCAGTAAAAAATCCTCTAAAATAATTTGGGACAGACAAATGGAAGGCATAAGAAGGCAGCGATCTAGGCAGGGGGGTGGGGATTCCAAAAAATAAGAACAAGCCCTGTGGGGGGGGAGGGGATCTGCTTGCAATGTGTTGGTGTGTAACTCTGCCTTGAAAATAAGTGGGTGTGGCCATCTGCGCCCTGCTCCTTTGATGCTCCAGAGCAGTGTTCCCTCTAAGCTGAGTTAGTGTGAGCTAGCTCACAGTTTTTGAGCATCCGGCTCACACATTTTTGTCTCAGCTCAGGAAGGGATGGCTCCAGAGCAAACTAACTGATGCAGGAGCCCAGTCGCTTGCTCACAACTTTAATGCCGGCAGCTCACAAAATTGAATTTTTGCTCACCAGACTCCACAGCTTAGAGGGAACATTGCTCCAGAGGATCCGCCCCTAATGACCTCCTGCAACTGCACGCCTGCATCAAATCATGCTCTGCGCTTCTGCCTTCATTTCCGTTTTTCCTCCCCCACAGCCCTGATTTTTGACGGCAGCACCAACCCGGCCCATCCCAAGCACATCGGCAGCATCGATCCAAACTGCAATGTCTCGGAGGTGGTCAGAGGTCAGTTGGCTCCGGTCCTTCGTGTTTCGCCCTGGAGCATCCCTTTTCCTCCGGGTTGCTTCTGATTCTCGGTCACGCTCTTTCGCAGGAGCCTGCGCATGACCAAGGCTTGTTCTTCTCCCCTCTCTTTCCCTAGACGCTTACGACATGGCCAAGCTCCTCTGTGACAAGTACTACTTGGCATCTCCTGAGCTAGAGATCCAGGAAGCGAATGGTGAGTCCTCTGGAGAGCAATAGTGACGTGTGTGTGGGGGGGTGTAAGTTGAAGAGAGGGGTGCTGCAGGCAGGCAGGCAGGCAGGGGAGGAGATGACAGAGCCTGGGACTGGGATATGAGGCTTCTAGTTCATTTTTTGTTTCCCAAGGAGCTCAGAGTAGCGTGCTTGGTTCTTCTTTTCACCATGGTTTTAAACAGCGAGCCTGTGAGGGCCGGTAGGCTGGAAGTGAAAGACTGGTCTCCTTCCGTGGAGACAGATCAAGATGGGTCGCCGTCTTAGTCTGTCTGTAGCAGTAGAAAAGAGCAAGAGTCCATTAGTACCTTGAAGACTAGCAAAATTTGTGGCAGGGGATGAACTTCCACGAAGAAGTGAGCAGTGACGCGTGGAAGCTCCTATCCCCCCCCCCCACAAACTGTGTTCGTCGTTAAGGTACTACTGGATTTGTGCTCTTATCTACAGGGTCTCCATGTGAGCTTCAGGGCGAAGCAGAGAGCTGAAGTCGGGTCTCCAGGCCCTTACGTTGACACTCTGATCGCCGTGCCACGCTGACCCTCCATTTGTCCTGAAATCTGTGCGTGGAAGTGGATTTCAGTTTCTCACCCATCCCATCCCATCCCAAAGTGGACTGAGGATAAGAACTCTGCACATAAAATGATCCAGCTGTAGCCGCGCTTTCTTGGGGAAATGAAGCCATCCCAGTCACAACGACCCGGGAGAGGAACGCCTGTGTCAAGATGGGGGGGTGGGCATGGCTGATGGTGGGCACTGAGAGCACTTTACCCGAAACTGTTTGTTGAGCCTGTGGCAAAGGAACAACTGTCTCCTAGGCCTCAACTCAACTTTTCGCCTCTCCCGCCAGCCTCATATTTGTTTTATTTATGGAAGACCTTCCAAATGCACAGAGGGCTTTTATTGTTCAGAACTAGTTTATGACAAAGCAAATAGCTAGGAAACAACAGTGTTCTCATCCGTAAAGAATGGGTTGGGTCCAGTGACTGTCTTCCATTCAGCGAATAGATCCAACCCAATGTGCTAAAAAGGGCACCGTGTGCTTGAGAGAATGCTCTGTTGCATGCAGTGGGCTGGATCCAGCCGGCTTTTCTGCTCAGTCTCTCCCTGTGCCTCCCCCTCCCCTTACTACAGCCCCTCTCTTGCATGTCCTTCATCCTTGCAGGTCCCGTGATCCCCAGCATAGCTAGTTTGGCAGGCAAAGGGGACTCTCCTTTTTCCACCACTGGCCAACTTGGTTGGATCCAACCCAGTGAGGCTCACTTCTGAGTAACCAAGCACAGGAACAGACTCCTTGACCAAGAAAGCATTAATGCTAAAATGCCAGCTTTGGCAAGTGAGTCCTAAAGGTTATACAGTTTTGCGAGCTTGGGAGAGAATAAGAATGAATCAGTAGAAATTGGGAGTGTCACGTTCTTTAATTTGTCGGCAAGAGATGCTTTACTTTCAGCCAGATTTGCAGTAATTTCGTTTCTACCAAGGGGAGCAGGATCTATTTGTGCAAGTTGAAGTGATTGCATGTACTCCAAGGTCTGGCTCTCCCTTGTCACTCCCTCCTGCCCTGCAAGTCAGCCACCTAAAGCAGTCTGTCCTATAGATGACATTCCAGTCCATTGGGAAATGCCTTCGAGGTGGTCTCTTTTGTGCTTCTGCTGGTCCCCCCTTGTGTTTGTTGGGTGTTTATCTTTTTTTCAAAAGTATTGTTAAAGCTCCATCCCTTGAGTTTTTAGAGCAACTGCTCGCCTTATTATTCTTTTTTTCCCCCCATCCATGTAATTCAGAAACAGGAACAGGACCTCACTCTTGGCCCAGTAAGTAGCAGTTTGATTAAGCGGCTGTCGTAGAGTTGGCATTGTGGCTTGGCAGCTAGAGCTTTGCTAGAATCCCAGCTTCCTTCCTTCCTTCCTGGCTTCTTCTTGCCTTGCCTTTAAAAACAGTCGCAGCAAGCCGCCGGTGGTTCCTGTGCCTTTAACAGCATAATGGATAACGGCATGGAGAGGTCAACATGTATTACTCCCTGCATCATGACATTGCAGTGATGGGAAATCAAAGTTCATGAGGATCAAATGGTTATCTCTCCCATTCATCAAAGCGTTTGTGGTAATTGACAGCCCTTCAAGATGTCAGAAAGTTTCAAATCAAGGTTTTCTACTGGGGAACGTTTGTATGCCTTCATCTGGATAGGCCAGTCTGGCCTGATCTCGGAAGCTAAGTAGGGTCAGTCCTGGTCAGTATTTGAAGGCCTACCAAGCAGAGAACAACTCTGGTAGCTTCTCCCCCCCCCTTTGTCCACCCACCTCTGGCATTCCGAGGTACACTGCCTGGGGACATGGAGGTTTATTTTAGTTATTGTGGCTGATAGAAAAAGAAGAGATTGGATTTATACCCCGCCCTTCACTACCCAAAGGGGTCTCAGAGCGGCTTACAAACTCCTCTCCCTTCCCCTCCCCACAACAGACACCCTCTGAGGTAGTTGGGGCTGAGAGAGCTCTGACAGAAACTGCTCTTTTTCAGGAACAGCTGTGCCAGAGCTTGTGACTGACCCAAGCTAACAACAGCAGGTGCAAGTGGAGGAGTGGGGAATCAAACCCGGTTCTCCCAGATTAGAGTCTGCGCCCTTAACCACTACACCAAACTGGCACCAGAAACTTGTATTTGCGTAGTCTCCTTGTAAAGCCATTATTATTTATTAGGCTGCCCTTCCCTGCAAGCGGGGCTCAGAGTGGCCATCAGTTAGTTGTATATTGTGTGAAGAACGACTTTACTCTGTCTGTTAGTCCTGAACCTGCTGTCTGTCAGCCATTTTTTTTTTTTACCATCAAGTCACAGCTGACTTATGTTGACGTCGTGGGGTTTTCAAGGCTGGAGTCATTCAGGGGTGATCTGCCATTGCCTGCCTCCGCATCCTGACCCTGGTATTCCTTGGTGGTCTCCCATCCACATACTAACCAGGCCTGATCCCACTTAGCTTATGAGATTGGCTAGCCTGGGCCATCCCAAGTCAAAAGTCTAGTGCTATGGGAGAAGGAGAAAACAGTTCCTGCTGTCTCTTCTCTCCTCCTCAAGCGTGACTTTCATCAGCTTCTTATTGTGTCACCTGTGAGGGCACATTGAGAGAGCCTGTCTTTCTTCCCCCCCCCACCCTCTTTGCCGGGGGGGGGGAGGGCCTCGTGTCTCCTCCGTAGTCCCTCTCTTTCCATCTTCCACAATAAGTGCCGCCTACCCCATGAGGCAAAAAATAAAATTTAGCTCACACGAGAAGAACGTGCCTGTCCGGACTTCCACACTCAAAAGCGCGTTGCAACCTGCGGGCAGTCACCTCCCATCCTCGGCCAAACGTTGCAAAAACTGGATCGTTTTATCTGAATTTATACCAACCGCAAAGGTTCTGCGGGGTCTGAAAAGCCCGCAGAGACGTTGGAGGTCGTAGTGGTGGAAAACATTGCATGGAGGGCAGTTGAGTGTTTGGAGGGGAGAAATGCAAGGGCTGGGTGATACCAGGTGGAAGAGGGAGGCGGGGGCCCTCTTTGACTGTTGGGAAGGGCCAGGGATGACGAGGCCAACAGAGACAAAAACCAACTGGGATGGGACCTGTCACGAAGAGTGCAGGGATCCAAATAGATAATCCGGTAGGATCTAACCCAGAATGGCAGAATGGCCGGCAGAATGTCTCAGGCTGACAAGTGGAGCTGACTCTGTTAGCCAGTCAGAAGGCCAAGCCAGGAGCCCATCGGAAGCTGCAAAACAGGCAATAGGAGCAGGATACTCTGCTGCTTTCAAGGCCTTCTCATGTTTACTGAATGGCCAAAGCACCTGCCTGCAGGTGCAAAGAATGGAGGGGCGATCTTAAAATCTGCATGGATGATGCCATGCCCAAAATCAGGCCTTGGCCCCATTGTGCGGAGGTAACTGGAGAGGGGATATTGCGTGGGTGCCTTGCTGCACGGGGGCGGGGTTTGTAGAGACGAAGCGGAATGACAACGCAGGGTGACCAGGGTGTTCTGAATAACCTCTCTTTCTCCCACTTCCAGCGAATCATCCCGACCAGCCCATCCACATGGTCTATGTCCCCTCTCACTTGTACCACATGCTCTTTGAGCTGTTCAAGGTAATTATTCCCCCCTCCCCCGGCTGCCCCGGCTCTGCATTCCGGTCTGGACGTGGGGACTACTTCTTAGTCTGGGGCTAAACGAGGAGCGGGAACTGCTCCGTCCCTGAAGCAGAGGGCACCTTTCCTGGCTCCTGCCAGGTGTTTTTAGGAAGTGGGTGGGGTCCAGGAGAGGTTTTCGCCCACCAAGTTTTTGATTGGGTGCTGGAGATTTGATTGGCTGTGTGAGGATTCTTTAAAACGTGGCTCTGGCAGCAGCTGCCACCAGGGCACAAGGCTCTCCACTGTGTGGTCGAAGTTAAGCCACGGCAATCCTTTTGTGGCTGGCTCTTACGTTTTGTAGCTGTGCCCACCACACCATGTCAGATTTCCAAGGGAACCCGCAGGCTTTAAAACAGGGGTGGCCTAACTGCTCTGTCACACAGTCTAATTTAATGTTAATCAAAAAGCAAATTTGCATATTTTTCAATAAAAATGGGCGTGTAATATCCATTCATGTCTTGCAGCTCTCAAACACCTGACGTTTATTTTGTGTGGCTCTTATGTTAAGCAAGTTTGGCCAGCCTTGCTCTAAGAGGCTGGTGGCCCCTGCATTAGATGGCTTCTGCTGTGTAGCCTGCTTCTTTCGTTGTCATCCATAGGCTCCAAGCCTTAGGAAGGGCCATAATTGTTCATTCAGCCATGCCAGCTTTGTTTGCTTTTCAAAACGAGAAGAGGGCACCTGTTGTGATGCAAAGGCTGCCCAGTGACCCAGGCTGGACGGGGCTCTGGTGCTCTCCTCATTCTCTGCCGTTGCCTCCCCAGAATGCCATGAGGGCCACCGTCGAAAGCCACGAGTCCAGCCCCACGTTGCCACCCATCAAGGTGATGGTGTCCCTGGGGCAAGAAGATCTTTCTATCCGGGTAAGTGAGACCTCAGAAGGAGAAGTACCCTGAGGAGCAGCTGCAGGTAGTTGCGTGAGACAGTGTGGGGTAGTGGTTAGAATGTAGGACTGGGATTTGGGAGACCTGGGTTCAAATGCCCGCTCTGCCATGAACCTCGCTGGGTGACCTTGGGCCATTCACCCTCTCTGGGAGCCAGCTTGGTGTAGTGGTTAGGAGCGCAGACTCTAATCTGGGAGATCCCGGTTTGATTCCCCACTTCTCCACATGCAGCTGCTGGTGTGACCTTGGGTCAGTCACAAGTTCTCTCAGAGCTGTTCACTCAAGGGCAGTCCTCGAGAGAGCTCTGTCAGCCCCACCTACCTCACAGGGTCTGGGGTGGGGAAGGGAAAGGAAAGGAAATTGTAAGCCACTCTGAGACTCCGAGTGGAGGGCAGGGTATAAATCCAATCTCTTCTTCTCTCAGCAGTACCTACCTGGAAAGGTTGGTGTGTGGATGTCACTGAAAAGGGAAGCCCACGTACGCCCCCTTGAGCTCTTTGGGGGAGGCGAAGCAGGGTGATAATGTAGTAGGCAAGGAGAGAGACGTGCCAGTCAGTGGATGTTCCCATTTGAGAGTTTGTGATCTTAGTGAGATTGAAAGGAGGCAATGTCTAAAGTACAGCCTATGGCCAAAAGATGGGTCTCTGTTTTCTTTCATGTATCCCTGGGTTCCATATTCAAAATAAAGAATGAAGGAGGTCTGCCCACCCACCCCCACTTCTCTCATAAACATTCAGTAAAATAATGGAAAGAGAAGACCACCTTGTGGATCCAATTCGTCGCTGTCTGGCAAGGTGGAGGAAGGGTTCTCAGACACATTGAGAACCTGTGGTGTGTGCACCTGATTTCACCCTGGGGTTTCCCCCACACAGTGATGTGTCTGGTTGTTGGGGCTGAAAAGAAGGTCCTTGTCATCACATGTCCCCCAACCCCACGTTTCATTCCCACCAGGCCCCTCCTTCAGTTCCTTCCCACGCCTTTTCATAAACTGTTTACATGCATAGAGGCAGACTAGAGTGACACACAGCCAGAACTTGGGGTCAAAACCAAAAGGGGCATTAGCTGTGATTCCCTTTGGGCACAGAGTGGTGGTGTTCTACTCACTGACACCCTCTGTGGTATAGAATTTGCTTGGGATGCCAGAATAGAAGAACAGTTCTGTATTTGACTGCATGTCACGTGAAGCCATGGGTGTGTGTGTGAGGGGGGAGAACATGGTTAATTAACCATCTTTGTACATGGGACTAAATCCTGCCAGTCATTTCCGAAGCAGGGACTGTATTTTGCCATTCCCCCCCCCCCCTTTCTGCTGCAGACCGCTGTTACTCGACCTCCAGGAGAAGCATTTTGGAGGGTATTTTAGGGTTGCAGGAGGAGGTTCTAGGCAGAGAAGTTTTGCTCTGCTGGAAGCAAAGACTTCCAATGGAATCCAAGCCATGGTTTCATATCGAAGCTTGATGGATCCTAACAAACTGTAGTTAATACAGCATGCTGCATTTCTTGCAACCGCAGTATCCATGGTGAATTGAACCGTGGTTTTGCATTATACCTGAATCGTGCCACTTGTGTTTTTCTTCTCCCCCGGTTCAGATGAGCGACCGAGGTGGCGGGGTGCCTCTGCGCAAGATCGAACGCCTCTTCAGCTACATGTATTCCACAGCACCCAAACCGGAACTGGGTACCGGTGGGACGCCCCTGGTATGTGACAGATGGGGTAGTGCGAGAACAGGCGGGCTAGCGTTGCAGTAGACTTCCAAGGCTTTTTGAACCACCATGGCATCCAAGCAAGGAATCCTGGAAATTATATTTCACCCAGTTTTGGGGGGTGGGGAGGACATGCAGGTTGTGTACGGTGGGACTTCCTGGCTTAAGTGTTGCAGTGTAAATTCACCCTGCCATGTCTTCTACAGGCTATGTGAGTAGAAGGCAGACGTGTTGTCGTGGTCCTTAGCAGCGTCTCTTTCTTCCTTCCCTGGCCTGGGAAGAGCAGTGAAGAGCAGAGTGGGAGGTGGGATGGCATAGCGGTATTCTTCCTAGCTGAAGAAAGAGCCGAGGATAGGGGGAGAGCCAGCCAGTGGAAGAGATCACGGAGGGAGAATTTGCCAGGCTGAGTTTTGCAGGCTGACTCGTAGCAAGAACGCACAGGGCTGTAGCCTCCTGTACCTGTGTCCGTAGGAGGAGCGGAGAATAATAAGAAAGTCAGCTGGGTTGTCGAAACATACGTCACTTTCCTCCTCCCTTCTCCCCCTGCTCTCACCAGGCTGGCTTCGGCTACGGGCTCCCTATTTCCAGACTCTACGCCAAGTATTTCCAAGGTGACCTCCAGCTCTTCTCCATGGAAGGCTTCGGGACGGATGCAGTCATCTATCTGAAGGTGAGTCGGTTTCCGGTTCTTCCCTCCCCAAGTCCTGCATGGGGATTCCTACCCAATGAACATGGGGAACTGCTTTTTACAGAGTCGGGCTATTGGTCCGGAAGCGGGATTCACACTGCCCGATCCTTTGGACTGGGGATGCCTGGGAGTGAGCCTGGGACCTTCCGTGTGACAAGCAGCTTCTCTGCTGCTGAGCCACAGCTCTTCCCTAGGGTCTGTCCACTTGTCAGGAGACGCCTGTTCTACGCTGTCATTTCAAACAGGCTTGCTTTTCAGTGGTGTCCAGTTTTGATCAATACCCTGTGTTTTTATAGGGGTTGCTTAGTGGAGTCAAGGTTTCAAAGTTTATCCTGAGTTCAGAGTCATATTCCTGTTCCTGAGGTCATTTGCCTTTAACGAAAATTAAGGCAGAAGTTCCAACGGGGTCACCATCTCATTGTACCCAGGGGTGGGGAAATCTGCCTTCCCATTGGCTGCCAACCCCTGGCACCAGTGCTTTGCAAAATCTTGTCTGATTGGCCTAAAGTTGCAAATGTTTGAATGCAGTATTGGTAATTTTTTGTTATTGCCAGATTTTAGTCTCACAGTCAACTCAGTGGCTAAGAGAACTAAATTTCAAACAAATCAGAAACTTTGATCAAATCTTTAACACTTACTTTTTAAAAAAAGAACCTACATTGCTGTGTTTCTTTGGAAAGGCTACACTGGTCTTGGAGGCAGTTTACTTCTGAGTAAACATGTCTTGGATTGTATAATATGTCTTGTTGATAAAAAAAATTTAAGGCAGTGAAGGTGTATGCTTTTTTTAATTCTGTAAAGTGAAGCTTCAGTTATTGGGCCTGGTGTAAGGAATTCAGGCCAAAAGAATATTTGAGTTTTCAAAAGGAAATCTGGGTCAAAAGAATCATTTTGAGAAGGTGTTTTTTCCCCCTTTTCTTGTATCTGTGTGTGTGTGTGCACACGTGTGTGTGCCCATGCCTGGAAGTTATGGAGACCTCTCGCAATGTCTACTGGGGCATGGAGGACATTCAGAGAAGCGGCTTGATACAGCCTGCCTCTGGCCTCCCGGCCCTGGTATTCTCTGGAGGTCTCCCATCCAAATACTTGCCAGGGCTGACCCTCTTTATCTTCCAAGATCTGATGAGATCGGGCTTGCCTGGGCTATCCAGGTCGGTGCTGAGAAGGTGTTTTTAATTTCAGGTCATTGCTATGATGAAATCCTGCTTTAATAGCTAACTAGCCTGCTATTGTGTATTCTTCTCCGCCCTGTGCATCTGGCTGTATTGGGAAACATCTGTCACTATTCCACATACGTCACCATTGTCTTCCCATCACTGTACTTGGCTCGCCTGCCCTCCATTACAAATACGTGGGTTTTGCTCCCAGATAGTCTGTATATGCCCCAAAATAAGGGTAGAATGCCATTTTTTTAAATGGAACGTCTCACATACGGGCAGTTGTAAACTGGGCTTGCAACCTAGAGAGTCCATCCAGACTATCTGAATGCGGAAGTGAAAACTAAGATGTGCCGGCCTGTGCAGAATATGGTGATGGCCGGCCAGTTGATTACACTCCTGTTGCCAAGTTCGTTCCAACCTTTGCTCCTTCCTTCCCAGGCCTTGTCGACGGACTCAGTGGAGCGGCTTCCCGTGTACAACAAGTCGGCATGGCGCCACTACCAGACCAGCCAGGAAGCCGACGATTGGTGTGTGCCCAGCACAGAACCGAAAAACACTTCCACCTACCGGGTGACCTAAGACTTGAAGAGGGCCTCTCCCTTGCCTCAAAGGCGGAGAAGCCAGACTTTAATGTGCGGAGAGAAAGGGAAAGAACTGCATTCATCACCAGCGCAAACCCACCTTCGTGTTATGAGACCTCGACGGACACTCTCTCCGTTGGCCAGCTCGGGCAACAAGCTGGCCGGACGGGAGCCCGACTGCTTTCTTCGGTTGGGGAAGTACGTGGTGTAGATCCTTCTCTGCGTCACCGGAGCCCTGCATGGAGCCTCCTCACCACTGACCCTCCCATCCCTACCTGTACTATCCTGTCTTTCTGCCTAGTGGATTGGAATTTGCCTTCCGTGTTCCCTTTTTCTTAAAAAAAAATCCTATATGCTGTTTGGTCACCCTGCCGTTGTTATTATAGAGGCTGGGTATTAACGTTTTGAAAGGAGGCTCGGGAGCTGCAGAAGAAAATGAAAACAAGTGCCAGCTTATGTGTTACGCTTCCTGACAGGGAAGGGAAAGCTCCTCTCTGGGGAAAACGGGTGATATTGGCAGAGTCCAGTATCCTTGTTGAAAGCATAGGTGTGTCAGAATTCTTGGGCTCTTATGTAATTTCATTTTCGTCGCTTGTGTGTCCCTATTGCTTGGGTGCGGGGGCTCCTTTTCCACATGTGTTTTGCTCCTTCTTGGGGTCAATTCAGTATTATATCTCTGTATCTCTGGCACTTAAAGTGGCAAAGAAATATGCTAAGGTACAGCGATGTAATATTGAATCGGCCACTAGAGGGAGCAAAACACTTGCAGAAAAGGGGAAAAACCCCGAAAGCTATAGGGACGCACAAGCAACGAAAATGAGTGCGGAAGAGCCTCTTGTTAAGCATCAGAAGGAGAAAGCGCACATGAAAGTTCTTGAGTTTCATTCCTTTCCCAACAAGTGTATAATCTTCTAAGATGCTGGAAAAAGATTCATGAGAATCGGATCATCTTGAGAGCGGGGGGGGAGTCTGATGCCCTTAAGACTGCACTTCAGATGTCCTGCTGGGTGCTTTGAGGCTTGCAGAGTCAGTAACTCCTCTACTGAAGAAGTTCTCTCCCATCTTTATTTTCCTGATCTTTGGTGGTTTTCCTGCTTACTACACTGGTTTGCCATGGGCAGAAATGGGGCTCTTGCCTGGTGGTCAGTCCCCAGTGAGGCTTGTGGCAGCATTTAAATCTGCAGCTTGTGACCAGAGAGCTGCACGTGTGCTCTCTGTGCATACTGTTGTCTCCCCAAGCATGCTGGTTGTTTAGATTGGCTGCCCCTCCAGTGGTGAACGCCTCCACGACAAGTGCAAGTCATTGGGGGGTGGAGAAGAAGAAGCTGCCAGACAAGATTGAGCCTGGTTCCCTGAGGTATCAGTGAGTTGAAGCGCTTAGGTTTTCCTTTCGTGGCTGTCAACAGGGGGCAGGGATTCAAGATGAGGCCAGGGTCCCTTTGCTAAGTGAGCCAAAATGTGGGAAGGACTGGCTAAAGGAGCCGTTGCGGCCCCCCGAGGGCTTTTTGGATGACATTGCAGGGAGAACGAACGTGTGGTGGGCTGGGGGAGAGCACGACTGCAGTGGCGAGAAGACCTGTCCCCCAGTCATCGCGTGTTGATTGAGAGAGAGGCGTCGGGTGCAAGCATGCTCCTGTTCGAAAGTCTAGAAAAAGGAGGACTCCTGATTGTGGGGAGAGAGGGCCCCCGTGCGTGTACACTCATAGATGTGTAGGGCTTATGCCCTCTTTCCAGCGGATGCACTGAAGTCAGTGCCTGTGTGGTTCCTCTTCCACAGCCCACATGTTAATTTTCCCCAGAACCTTCTCTGGGAAAGTCCCCCGTGTCCCGTGTGTGAGGCATTGAGACCGCAGCTCCTCGTCTCTCCTGCTTCTCCGCCTCCCTGCGTGGACCTTTCCTCTCCAGCAGCTCATGCCAAGGTCTTTTCTCTCTCTTTTTTTTAATCCTTGTCAAGCAGAAACGGAAGGGCAGCAATGTGCTTGGATAGGGAAGCAAGCACAGGTGTGACTTCCACTCAGGGGGCTGACTTGTTTTCAGAGTCTCACCATGCCCAACACACAAACAGCCTGATTTTTTGTCCAGGTGTGCCCTCTCCACCCCCATTCGTCCCTCTTGGCCTGTGCCGGCCTCCCCAAGCGGCTAAGAGCCATCCTCTCGTTCTTCCCTCGTCCCCATTGCATGGCATGCTTCTGAATGGTCTAGAGATCATCAGTGTATATATCATATATATAAATATCTATATTTTTATTATCTAGGTCAAACCACAGAAGTTTCCAAAAACACACACACAAGCTGCCACAGTATTCTTTAGCTCCTTTGATCAGTTAAAAGGAACAGGACATGAAATCAAACTTGTTTAAAAATAAAAACAAATAAAATGAGCCATGCCTCCTTGGTTGTGAGCGTGAATCACTTCTGGCAGGGTTGTGGGCTTTCGTCGTGAGTTTGCATTGGTTTTTGTTGCGTGCTAACATTTGGGGACATTGCGACGTAGAGGAAGGGACTTTGGGTTGGTCATCTAGGCCAGCCTACCCAAACCAAAGACCCCACCTTTACATTCCCAGCAGCATTGGAAGACGCTGACGCTCAAACGCCTGACATGGGAGTCGTGTGACAGGAAGAAGGGAAGCCAGAGTTATGACCTCACCAGTGTCTCTGCCAGCATCACGGACCGTTATGACTCCAGGGGTTGCCACCTTCCGCTGCTGCCAGCCTGGACTTACGGTCCCTTGAGAAGGCCCAGGGTACCCTCTCAAGCCCCTCTTTACAAGCCAAGAACCTTAGGTGTGATGACCAGGCAGAGAACTTTTGCACAAATGGTTTATTTATACAGTAATGGGGCCCTGAAAATAAGACAAGGTGCTTCAAAAAGGTATAACAGTGCATAAAGGAAAAATAAAGCTAACGTGACTAACTACTTCATTTTAACTGTTACTACTTCAGGCCTATAGCCCTCTTACCAGGCCTCTTGCCTGTATTCACACTGAGCCAAGGGAGGGGTCTTTCTCCTCAGACCAGACTATCCCCTCTGTGGGACAAGTCCGCAGAAGAGCCAAAGAACCATTTCCTCACAGCCTTCTATAGACCAGGCTTAACTTACTCTCCCAAATGAGAGAACTTTGTCCCAGACCAGTCTCCTCAGACCGCAGAGAGAAAGAGCATCAGTTAAACTGAAACCCAAGTATAAGAACACATCACCTCAGAGACTTCTAGTATCCCCATTGGTTGCAGCTGGCTCTAGGCATTGTGGGAATTGTAGGCAGCTTGCTTTCTACTACCACACAGGGTTCTCCTGGGCCCTAGGCGTCAGGCTTTTCTCCCAGCCATGTACAGATCTCCAGAGGCCTACCCAGAATCTCTGCACTCTGATTGGCTATAACCCTCTCTAAGCATTATGGGGATTGTAGGCTGTCTACCTTCCACTGTGAGACAGGCCTTCCTAGAGCTTAGGCATCTAGGCCCTGCCTCCATCCTGCACAGATCATGACACAGGCGATAGGCCAAGAGAGAGAGCTGTGGTATGGAGTTTTAAGGCTTCCTCTGCCTAAACTTATCGCTTTCCACAGACACACACACAAATATTGGTGGACGTAACTCCCACATTACTTCTAGTCAAGCTTATAGTTAATCACTCATGGGTGACAGTTGCCTCACAGTGAGTCCCTGGGGGTGCCTCAGTTTTTACACAAGGCTGTGCAAAGATATAGGCCAGGAGTCCCCAACCTTTTTGAGCCTCCGGGCACCCATGAAATTTGGACACAGCGTGGTGGGCGCAGCTACAAAATGGCTGTTTCGGGAGGTGGAGCCAGCCACAAAATGGCTGCCCCAGCTTACCCTCAGTCCCAAAATGAAGATCCTTGTGCTGTGGTGGCAGCTGCTCCCAAAGCAGTATTTTTAAAAATCTGCACAGCCAGTCAGCAGCCTTGCTGGGCAAAAGCTCCACCTAGCTCTGCCTGCTTTCTAAAAACATTTGGTGGACACCGGGGAAGGTTTCAGTGGGCACCACAGTGCCCATAGGCACTACATTGGGGGGCCCAGCTGTAGGCATTTGCTTCCCTTCTGCTAATTTTGAAGCACAAAAGGGGTACTGTTTCCCATGCATCCTTCGTCACGCGGCCCTGTTTAACAAACGGCTGGGCATGGAGCATTTCCCCTCACAGACCTGGGACCCTACGTGCATTTCATTTGCCCCCCCCCCCCAAAAAAAAAACCTATATGCAAAACATACACTTGTAATACTGTACCATGGCTGTGTATTTGCTCAGGGCTTGGAGGCTGCTTGGAGACCGAGTGTTTGAGTGTTAATATAGATCCAGGTGGGTAGCCTTGTTGGTCTGAAGCAGTAAAACAAAGTCTTGAGTCCAGTGGTACCTTTAAGAGCCAGTTTGGTGTAGTGATTAAGTGTGCCGACTCTAATCTGGGAGAACCGGGTTTGATTCCCCACTCCTCCACTTGCACCTGGCTGGATGACCTTGGGCAAGCTGTAGTTCTGATAAGAGCTGTTCTTGAAAAAAGAGCAGTTTCTGTCAAGAGCTCTCTCAGCCCCACCTACCTCACAGGGTGTCTGTTGTGGGGAGGGGAAGGAAAGGGAGTTTGTAAGCCGCTCTGAGACACCTTTGGGTACTGAAGGGTGGGGTATAAATCCAATATTTTCTTCTAAGAGCAACAATAATAACAAGAATAAAACTTTGTTGGTCTTAAAGGTGCCACCAGACTCCACCTTTGTTCTGATTGTTAATATGTTCAACCAGTGGTTTCCAAATTGCAAAACAAAAGGCTTCCATGCTTGTTTCATCTGGTGTGATAACATCTCTTAAAGAGGTGCCTTCCTTGTCTTATTCGTTGAGCAGATGTGTAGACTGCCTTTGCAGACGCCTGCCCCAGGCAGTTAACAATAAGAAATTTCAATGTTCAACTCAACCATGGGTGAAAACAACACAACTAATTTCCCTGGCAATAAAACCACCCCAAGCGGAGCAGTTATTGCAAAATGGTTATAAATGCTTTATAGGGCTTTACCAATTCTAAAAGCAGGTCATAAAATCCTAAGTACTGGCAAATGAGAAATAAACCATAAAATTCTGAAAGGGAGCAGATAAACTTCCAATTAAGAGTCTGGGTGAATATGAGCATTTTTGCCTGGCGCCTAAATGGCGGACAGGGTAGGCGCCAGGCAAGCGTCACGGGGGAGAGACTTCCTATTGGGGACGTCACCAGTACTATTTAGTCGTGTTCCCATTGCTGGGATTTAAGCTAGCAGGCGAAAAGGAAAAATAAGAGCGGTTCATATCCCAAATGCTGATTATTGACTTGTGCACGACTGTCTGTGCACGAAAGGCACATGGAGTTTTCCCATGTTCCTCTCCATACAGCCCCTTTTAGTACTCTGAAAGATCACTTCCACATGGGCCTAGGGGTGCAGAAGATGAGTGGGTGAAATGGGGGAAAAGGCTGAAACCACCTTAGCCTAAGGGGAGTTGCACTTGTAGAAGAGGAAGTGAAGTGATTCCACCCTTTTGTGTTGGACCGTTCCAGCCCCTCCCCTACCAATTCAGCTATTCCTTTGCATGGGTCCCATGACCCCAGGAGTGTTAATTCCCAAGGGGTCAGGAGGAACTGCAGAGGGACATGAGAAAACTCAGTATCCTCTCTGTGTGTGAGAGCAATGCTCCCTCTAAGCTGTGGAGTCTTGTGAGCAAGAATTCTTCTTTGTGAGCCATTGGCATTTAAGTTGTGAGTGAGCAATTTGGCTACTGCATAAATTAGTTTGCTCTGGAGCCATCCTTCTGAGCTAAGACAAAAATGTATGAGCTGGAGGCTAAAAAACTGTGAGCTAGCTCACACTAACTCAGCTTAGAGGGAACACCGTGTATGAGTGCCGTCAAGTCGCTTCCAACTTGTGATGTCCTTATGAATTGAAGACCTCCAAATTGCCCTGCTGTTAACAGCCTTGCTCAAGTCTAGCAAACGAAGGGCCATGGCTTCCTCGATTGAGTCAGTTCATCTCATGTTGGGTCATCCTTTTTCCCCTCTGTGTTCAACTTTTCCTAGCATTATTGTCGTCTCAAGTGACTCTTTTCTCATAATGTGACCAAAGTACAATAGCCTTAGCTTAGACATTTTAGCTTCTAAGGAGAGTTCAGGCTTAAAAAAAAATTTTGTTGAGCGTTTTTTTGTTTGTGCGTGTATGTGTTCATATGTGCCTGGAAGTCATGGTGACTTCTGGCAACCTCTGCTGGGGCTTGGATGTTTCAGAGGGGTGACTTGATATTGCCTGCTTCTGCATCCTGGCCCTGGTATTCCTTGGAGGTCTCCCAAGTATTTGCTAGGGTCAGCCCTGCTTACCTTCTGAGATCTGATGGGACTGAGCTTGCCTGGGCTATCCAGATCAGGGCTAAGGAGAATTCAGGCTTGATTTAATCTAAAGGTAAAGGTTTCCCTCGCTCGAAAGCTAGTCGAATCCGACTCTAGGGGGTGGTGCTCATCTCCGTTTCCAAGCCGAAGAACCAGTACTGTCCAAAGAGTTTTCTGTGGTCATGTGGCCAGTGTGACTAAACGCCGAGGTGCACAGAATGCTGTTACCTTCCTGCCGAAGCAGTGCCTATTTATCTACTTGCAATTTCTTGCTTTCGAACTGCTGGATTGGCAGGAGCTGTGGCCAAAGACGGGAGCTCACTCCGTCATGCGGGTCTTGAAAAGGGATAGATCTTCTAGTTAGGGACCCCTAGTGGTATCTGGTATGCTTCGAGAAGGAATTTGGGTACTTTGTAGTGTATCCCTGCCTTCTGAAATGTGAAGAGTCAGTTAAATTCAAGAAAATATACTGGAATGTTTAGGAAACACTGAAACAAAAGTCTCTCATCCCAAAGATTCTAAGACTGTGTGAAAAGTTTAAAACTCTCAATTGCTGGAAACATACGAACTGTAGTTTGTGAAAATACTAAGCTAACCTCAGAGTTCTTATTGAGTTACCTCAGAAATTTTACTCTGATTTCACCTGATCTTTTCCCTCTGTATTGAATAAAATATTTCGTTAATTTGGAGCATAAAAAACTTCTAGCGTATCATTGTCATATAAGTTAAAGGGGGCTCCCATTCCTTCCCTCAGCTTCCTGAGCTGAGCAAACAGCCAAAATATTATACTGTGACAGGGTGGGACAGCCAGAATAATTCATGAAAGAAGAACACAGACAATGAGGGTGGCTCAGTCACAGAAGGGAACGAAAAACAGATGGGAAATCTTGCCTCTGAGGGGGGAAGTGAACAGGGCCATGATTCTTGTTTCTTTCCCGCAGGCCAGCCATCGAGCTGTTCAAGGTGACTCTAATGTCCTAGAGCTGTACATATGGAAATGAAGTGAAGTGCTTTCTGGCTCTTGAGCAGAAGAAGTTTGTGTAGTTCTGTTTCATCTTGTGGTGACACTTCCCTGTACAATATCGGACAAACTTGCCCTTGTTTTCATCAAGAGGAAAAGTGAGCATGTGTGTTTGATATTGCACTATTGTAATCATTCATCGGCTGGAACGGGGGGGGGGGACAGCTCCTTTATCCCATAACATGTGGCTCTCTGCTAGTTCAATTTCTATAACAGACATAGTGGATTAAATACACAGCAGTCCGGATGGGCAGAATCCAACAAGCCTTTTCTAATTTGGGATGTTGCACCTTTCTAGTTTCAGCCTGCTCCTCTCTCCTTTGAGCGTTTGCCATTACTGAGCTCCTTTAGCAACAAGCGGGGGTGTGGATGTCCTACCTAGATGGGCAGCAGCCATTTTTAATCACCGATTAAATATTATATGTAAATTGCAGTGCGCACAGCAATGCAATCTGACATTTCCAGCTCTAAAAATAAACCCAGCTGGATCTCATGCTTTTTTCCTCTGTGGGCAGCAGTCGTGCCTCCAGTGAACACGCCAGCATAGAAGACCGGGCAGCATCCCAGGGGACTTGAAAGACTTTTTTTTGCTGAAATTGTTCCTGGGTCTGGTTCAACAAACACTCGGGACGTGACTCAAGGTGACTAGTGAACAAAGTCCTTCCTTGCGATGTTAGTGCTTTCTTTTAAATGAGCTTGCTAATCCTTGTTGGGGGCCAAGATAAATCTTTTCTTTCTTTGAAGAAAGTGGGTGGCACTGGCACCAAATAGAAAGGGACCAAGGGTAGTTGGGAAGAGACCCGCACAGAGCTCAATTCAGGTCTCTGCCAGAAAGGATTCTGCTTTTACTACTAGGTGAAATGAGTAAAAGGGAGCAGGTTCTCATTATGAAAAAAAGGGTCCAAAGCTGTGTTAATCTCTCTTTGACTGAGCCAGTATTGTTATCAAAATCAATTACAAATGTGATCAGGCACAGTCCAATTACTATAAACAACCATCCTGTAATCCCTGAACTGGATGGCCCAGGCTAATCCAATCTCCTCAGATCTCAGAAGCTAAGCAGCGCTGGCCTTGGTTAGTACTTGGATGGGAGACCAGCAAGGAAGTCCTGATTGTGGATCTTCCTTGTCATATGCAGTTAAGTTTGTCCTGCAAATATTCCCTAGTATACCCCTTTTGCTGTAGGATTCAGATGAGCCCAACAATTTGGATTTAAAGGTACAACCATCTCCTTCGAGATGTTTGTACAAGGCAGTTCAGACAATTCCAGAGTAGAAATAAGTAGTCCCCCTTTACTCAATGAGGAATTCAGTTGTGAGATTCTCTGCCGGCCGATGCAAAGATGGCTACGGGCATGGGTGGTTTCAGAAGAAGGCAAGACAGATCCATGCCCCGACCTAGATGGCCCAGGCTAGCCTGATCTTGTCAGCTCTCAGAAGCTAAGCAGGGTCAGCCCTGGCCAGTATTTGGATGGGAGACCATCAAGGAAGTCTAGGGTTACTATGCAGAGGCAGGCCATGGCCAACCACCTGTTAGCCTCTTGCCTTGAAA